>OZ024740.1:68406638-68459138 GCA_964016885.1 Eledone cirrhosa
TATGCACCTCTGTAATATATACATACATTCCTCCTAAAGTAAATACATCATACTTTAGACACACCGGAAAAATAACTTTTTCGTGCTATCGACTGACAGTTTTCAATTTCTGATCTATTCATTCATAATAATAAAATAATAATAATAATAATAATAATAATAATAATAGGCATTTGACATGGTGCCTCATTCATGGATCACCAAAAGCCTAGATATCTTCAAGGTGGCAGATAACATCAGACAGTTGTTGGGCAAAAGTATGAAGTACTGGAAAACAGAGTTAATATCGGGTGGATAATCCTTGGGAAGCGTGAAGATCAAGAGAGGTATCTTCCAGGGAGATAGTCTGTCCCCTCTGTTGTTTGTCGTTGCACTGATGCCCCTGACCATTATACTGCGAAAAGTGAGAGCAGGATACAAGTTGGGAAAGGGAGTGCTTACGATCAATCACCTCCCCTTATTGGCCGATCTTAAGCTCTTCGGGAAGAGTGAGTAGGAGCTGGATGTGCTTGTTGACACTATCCGTATTTTCAGCAATGATATACGTATGCAATTTGGTATTAGTAAGTCCGTGTGATGAAGAGGGGTAAATTGAGCAGAAGCAACGGAATACGGGTACCAACAGGTGAGATGATAAACGAAATTGACACTGAAGAAGGATACATATATTTGGGTGTTCTGGAGGCTAATGACATCAAGAACAAAAAAATTAAGGTATTGATAAGATCTGAATACATTCCGAGAGTAAGGAGCGTATTAGAGTCACATCTGAACAGTAGGAATGCCATAAGTGCAGTAAATTCCAGAGCTGTGTCTATTATTTTGTACAGTGCGGGAATTCTAAGATGGAATGTTGCTGAACAAAAAGAAATGGATAGGAAGACTAGGAAGCTATTGACTTTCTAAAATCCCTTCTTTGAGAAAACTGAATTCAGAGATCCACAGACATGGAACTGGTTGAAAAGAGGAGACATTAAAAAGACTACAGAAGGAATGCTAATGGCTACGCAAGAGCAGGCCCTCAAAACGAAGTGCCTGAAACACCATATTTACAAGGAGGAGGCTAGCCCACTGGGTAGGACCTGTGGAGAGAGAGAGAGGAGACTGTGGCTCACATTGTATCCGAGTGTAAACACCTAGTCCAGACTCACTATAAGGGCTGGAGACATGATGTGTTGAACAGGGTGATCCACTGGCACCTATGCAAAGTAAACAATTTACCACATTCTGAGAAGTGGTATCAGCAAAAGCCAGAGTCGGTGATAGAAAACAATCAGGTGAAGGTGCTGTGGGATTTTATGATACAGACGGACAAGAAACTGGAACGCAATAGACCTGACCTGGTGGTTTTGTACAGGGAAAAAAGATCGTGCCTGATTGTAGATGTGAGCTGCCCGTTCGACACGAGAGTGCATGCGAAGGAGAGGGAGAAAATTAACCGATACCAGGACTTAAAGTGGGAGGTAAAAAGGATTTGGAACTGCCATGAAGTCAAAGTGATTGTCATAGGCGCACTAGGTACTATCTCCAAAAGTTTCCAGGGATGGTTAAAGAAAATTGGCCCCGCCACGCTTTTTGTCAGGCTTCAAAAGGCATTCTTGCTGGGAACAGCAAGAACCATCCGATACATCCTGAATATCTGAGGCTGCAGGTAGAGACTTGATATTCATTTCAGCAAACTTTCAACAAACTTTCCAGTTAACTAACATCAATGACTGAGACTCAAAGAACAATAATAATAATTATAATAATAATAATAATAATAATGTTTTCTTTATGAACCACAAGGGTTCACATAAAGTAGACATTAAGGACAGTACAGGACAATACAGGACGGTACAAATGGGCATTTCTGCGTGTAAAAAAACAGAGGTTGAAATAAAATAACAAAGAAAAATTCCCCAATAGGGGGGAGACTTCCAAGGGACATTTGTGGAGAAAGCCCATTAACAGACCACAGTGGCCCTGACCACCAGGGCAAACGCCCTCTCCCAGTTTTCCACCTTTAATTTACAGACACATACTCAGAGAAGGCCCATTCATTCGGGCCATACTTGCTTCTCTCACCCATCTTTCAACAAAATGCTGGGAAGAGAGCACTTCCCTCTCTACCCTGATTTTCCTTTTCAAATGAAATTTGAAAAAGTTAATCAGGGCATCACCGAAGAGGTAAGTGCTCGTCTTCAGCCCTTTCAAACGTGTCCACCATACTATCTCTTTCGCCATGGCCACCAGACAGATAAAAACTGCCTGCCCTTCCAGGCGAAAGGAAGGGGGCGGGGCAATCCTCACGATGGACTCAGCTGATAGCCGGATCCGTCCTACACGTGACAGCAGGTGTTCGACATAAACCCACAAGTCAGCAATGCTCGGACACTGGACGAGTGCGTGCAGGACGGTTTCGTCGCCCTGCGCGCATCTCGGACATGCCCGGCTGACGGCACCTCCATGCCTGTAGAGTTTATCCCGAACTGGCAAAGCTCCTCGGTAGCACTGCCAGGCCAGGGATTTCTGGAAGTTGTCCATAGGCCCCGGCCCGAAAGTCCTTCCGAAGAGATTGGCTAGTTGATTTTCGTCGACGCCTAGAGTTTCTCCAAGTACGTCGTCGCTCTTCCCCTCCACTAATCCCCTATAGAACGCCAAGGTGGAGTTTCCACCGATCACATTGCCCGATTGGTCGAGGGCTGTGAGCGCCTGAAGACATTCCAGTCTCCAAGCGCTCCCTCTCGGTCTTCGCTTGACCCAGGACTGCAGCTCCGTCAAGGAGACGAGCTGGGGAAAAACTTGTCTTGCAAACGGCGACCACACCTGATCACCGTCGAGGAAGAGGTGGAGATGTCGTAGCCTGAGCGCGTGTCTGCGCATCATCAGCCACGGCATGCCCAGCCCTCCACGTAGCGGGTGTTGACAGCAGATGGACCGCCTGACCATCGGAGCGCGTCCCTTCCACAAGAAGCGAAAGAGCAAACGCTCCAGCGCAGTCAGGCGGGGCTTAGGACAAGGTACGACGGTCAGGCGGTAGTAGATGACGGATGCGATGTACGCATTCGCCACCTCCGCTCGACCTTTCAGGGATAGCTTCCTCTAGGCCCATTTCTGGGTGAGAGAAGCCACCCTGCTCGTCACCTCGTCCCAGTTTTTGTCCGTCTGGAGGTCTGGACCGAACCAGACCCCTAGCAATTTAACCGGTCCGTCCGTCCAGCGCCCGACGACGCTGTTGGACTGCATGGACCTGCCTCTCCAGGTGCCGAGCTGCAGGCCCACTGACTTTTCCTGGTTGATCATTGCTCCTGTCACCGCTTCGTATTCTCTTAGTGTAGTGCCGATCGCCTCGATATGTTTGGCGTTCGACACCACTACGGTGACATCGTCGGCATATGCTGACACGGATCATCCGCATCCTAGTTCGCGCGGGACCCCCCCTGAACGTCTCCAGTTTGTGCAGTAATGGCTCGAGAGTCAATACGTACAATAGGGACGAGAGGGGACATCCTTGGCGGACCGAGCGCATGATGTTGAACGGTTCCGAAAGGTGACCGTTCACTCTCACTACAGAGCAGATGTCGCTGTGCATGGCAGCGATCCAGCCTCTGAAGACGGGCCCAAAGCCAGCCGCCCTCAGGACTGCCGTTAGGTAACGATGGTCGACCCTATCGAAGGCTTTCGACTGATCTAAATTGATCAAAGACCCAACCGTGCCAGGTTCCCTAGCTACCCTCTCTACGATGTATCGCATGAGGTGGAGGTTGTCGTGGATGGATCTGTCGGGAATGGCGCATGTCTGTGCCTCTCCCAGACCACCAACGACAAGCGCCAACCTCTTTGCTAGCACCTTGGCCAAAATCTTGAACTCTGTGTTTAGCAGAGTTATGGGCCTAAAATTATCTATGTTATCCCCCTTGTTCGGATCCTTTCTCAGCAGCGCCACCGCTCCTCGGCTCACAGAGCTGGGAATTCTCCCGTTCTGTTGCCAGTTGCAGTACACGTCCGCCAAGAGGCCTCCGAACAAGTTTGGCATTTGTACGTAAAGTTCATAGGGCAGACCATCCAAACCAGGCGATTTACCCCTTGTGCAACTAGTCATTGCATCCCGTACTTCAGCGGTTGTTATCGGCTTTTCGCAACACTCCGCCTCAGTGGCCGAAAGCCGCGGCAGTCCGTCGAGGTAGACACTAAAGTCCATCCCTCGATCCGGCCCGCCACTGCCCCCGAACAGTTGAGCGAAGTGTCGCTGAAAAGCTTCACACATTTGCCCGGGATCGAGTAGCATGCGCCCGTCGTGGTCCACCAAAGACCGGATCGTGGCTTTGTTGCCACGACGCGCCACCGCCACTCGGGCCCATTGAACGGCTTTCGTCCCCTCGTGTCTGAGAGCACGCACCCTAGCTCTGACAACGCAGCCTTCGTGCTTTGCATTGAAGAATTGGTCAAGGGCCAATTTCGCCGCAAGTACGTCGGTCGCGATGCCTTTGCTAAGCGCCTCATCTAATTTTCTAACTAATTCTCCCTCTGCTCTATTTTTCTCTATTGCTAAAGTCTTACTAAACCTAATGGACTCTATTCTAATTGCTCTTTTCAGAGCAAACCACCACTTGTTGTTGACGATGGCCCCCGTCAACGCCCGCTTAACTAGTTCGCTAATCCGGTCTCTGTAGGCCTTGCGCGCTGGTAAGGACGCGTTTAGCTTCCAATAGCCGGGTCCTCGTCTATGAAGCCTATCTAAGTCAAGCACACAGATCACGAATTTGTGGTCCGTGTAGCTGACTATCTTGAATTGTGGACAGCCTATGCTAGACCTATCTATTTCCCTACAAAATACTCTATCTAGATATGATCTGGATGACCCTATGCGATTTGTCCAAGTCCACATTGGTACATTCGGGAAATCCATTCGGTACCTGTCAGACAGTTCAAAACGTCTGAGCAGGTTGGTGAGACTCTTGCACCCTCCTTCCCTATCCACTAATCCCACACAATCCCAGCGTGCATCTAAGATCCCGTTCCAGTCGCCCACTAACACTAATGAGCGGGACGTTCCAAGAAAGGTCTCCAGACGCCGGAAGAAATCAGGCCGCCCTGCTCCTGTCGGGGCATAGACGGCCACTAACCTGAAAGCTTGCCCGTCTCCGCTGGTCACGTCCAGCACCACCAACTTACTTTCTGGGTCCAGGAAGATGGCCCGTATGGCAAGATCCAAACCTCTCCGAAAAAGCACAGCTACTCCTCCCCCCGATCCCGGACGACTGGGAGATGCGTACACATCGTAGCCGCCGAAGATCGGTGCGAAAGCCTGTGCTTCGGGGATTCTGGTCTCGCTGATGGCTACTACAACTATGTTTAGTGACCTGTGGTCGTAAAGCAGGTGGCCCTGCTTCCATGACGACCCCAAGCCACGCGCATTTATGCTGCCTATTCTGAGTGAGGTCATGTTGAAAAGGAGTGGAAAAGATGGGTAAGACCACTTACCTTACTTCTCGTAGGGGAAGGACGGCTTTTCCATCCTTTTCACTGCTTGTGGCCTCCTCAGGAAGGATGTCCTTATAAATCCTCCTGGAGAGTGCTTGTCGGAAGTCTCCGATGTCTTTGGGGAATTTTTGTTTTAGTGTCATGTACGTTTTCTGTGTGATGCGAGTGATTTGTATGTGTGGAGGTGGTGTGAATTTTGGGGTTGTTGTGTAGTCTTTTTCTGTGATGCTGGTGTCGTGTTGGATGTAGTGTAATAATTGCTTGTTGTTCAAATTTAATGCTGTGTAGTGTGTATCGTTTTGGTTGTTTTGTTTTGTTTGCGTTTGTTGTGGGTTAGTTTCTGTTTCGCATTTTGGTGACTTTTGTGGTGTAGGTGATGGTGGTGTTGGAGTTAATGATGGTGATGGTGTTGGTGTTTGGGTTGATGGGGTTGATGATGCTGGTGTGGATGGTGGCATATCTGTCCTAACTTTTTTGTTTCTTAGTTTATTTGTTTCCCTCTGTATTTTGTTTTTGGAGGGGGAAGGAAGAGAATTTTTTCTTTTTTGGTTTCTTTTTTTTTTTCCGGATATCGTTTCCCACTCCTCGTCGTCACAATCTGTCTCCAGTTGTGATAGACCGGGGAGTGGAAAATCCTCCACAGCCGTTAGTTTTGGTTGTGGTGTGGTGGATGGTGTAGGCGCTGGTGCTAGTTCTGAAGTTTGGGTGGTGGTGGTGTTGGTTTTGCTGGTGGTGGTAGTGGTGTTGGATTTGCTACTGTTGCTGGGGTTGTTGCTGTTATAGTTGCTTCTGTTGTTGCTGCTACAGTTGTAGCTGCCATCTCTGCTACTGGTGGTGTTGATGGTTGTGTCACTGGGGTGGGTAGGAGAGGTGGCCTCAACCTTTTAGCCTGAGGGTAGAAAGCCCTTAGGTGGGTTCCTTCACCACAAACGACACACCTAGGTCTTCTGCCCTCGACAATTACCGTGAGGTGGCTGCGGTCAGTGAGGTCTATTACCTCTGGGATCTCCTCAATGCTTTTTTGGTCCACTTGGATCAGGAGCTCCATCCCAGATCCGGACCAGTTTTCCTGCTTTTCTTTTGCTACTGCTATTATGTTCGTGTTGGTTTCGATGCCAGCGAGGACAGCCGCTATTAGCCAGGGAATTTCGATGGCCGGTGGAACGTGGGTCACCCTGATCTTTACGAGTCTCTGGCCACAATAGCTTGGGACGAGTGTGAGGTCGTCACTTTTTAATGGGGCCATAGAGTGTTCTCTAGCCTCCTCTGGTGTTTCAAAGAACACATCCACGGTTCCATACTTTTGCCCCACGTCTGATGTGGGTTTTTCTTGCCCACACATGTCCCAAAGCTTTTTGGATTTGGGACTCGGATGCCCGTTCCACTCGGCGCGATTTTACATTTATTGTTCTATACGACATGGTGCACAGGCGCCGATGCTCCATTTTATTAGGTGTGTGTGTGGGGGGGGGGGGGAGGCTGACCCTGTACCCATCTTTCTTTACCATTTGTTTGGCATTTTCTAAATCTTCTTGAGTTACCGTGAACTCTTCAAATTGTTCTGCTACGATGGCGAAACTGAGGGTCGGTTTTATAATGTCATTGTTGTTGTTGTTGCTATCGTTAATATTAATTTTATTTTCAGTTGTGGTGGTGGTGACGTCAGTCGTCTTTGGTGGGGAAGAGTCCATTTTGCTTGATTTCATTTCGACGTCACGAGTTAATTTATTTTTTTCTTCTTTTGTTTCTGTTGTCGCGGTGGTGGTGGTGGTGGTGGTTGTCGCGGTGGTGGTGGTGGTGGAGGCTTTAACACCTGCAGTCATTGGTAATGGCGGGAAATGAATGTCTGCCTGAGACAAATTTAAAATATTGCTACTGCTTATATTTTTTTTTGTGTTGGCAAACGTAGTAACATTTACAATGGTGGTGTCGGTGTGAGGTGTTATTCTGTGAGGAAGGCTTTCAGCTGCTTCGTGCAGAGGTGAAGTAGCCATTTTCTTTCAAAGAAATTTTTTGATAATAATAAAAGTTAAAATTTTGGGCACAAGGCCCCAATCTTTTTGGGTGTCCTTTTCGGAAAACAATGTATGTGTGCTTATAAACAGTTAACAATAAAATTTTCCATAAATGGCAATTTTTAACAAACGGAAATAACAAACCTTTGCGGAGCTCACGATGATACGATTTACTACGTAGGTCGCCAATAATAATAATAATAATAATAATAATAATAATAATAATAATGATTTCTTTATTAACCACAAGGGTTTACATAAAGTAGACATTAAGGACAGTGCAGGACAATGCAGGACGGTACAAATGGGCATTTCTGCGTGTAAAAAACAAAAACAGAGGATGTAACAAAAAATAACAATGAAAAATTCCCCAATAGGGGGGAGACTTCGGAGGGACATTTGTGGAGAAAGCCCAGTAAAAAGCCACAATGACCCTGACCACCAAGGTAAGTGCCCTCTCCCAGTTTTCCACCTTTAATTTACAGATATATGCTCAGAGTAGGCCCATTCACTCGGGCCATTCTTGCTTCTCTCACCCATCTTTCAACAAAATGCTTGGAAGAGAGCACTTCCCTCTCTACTCTGATTTTCCTTTTCAAATGAAATTTGAAAAAGTCAATCAGAGCATCACCGAAGAGGTAAGTGCTCGTCTTCAGCCCTTTCAAACGTGTCCACCATACTATCTCTTTCGCCATGGCCACCAGGCAGATAAAAACTGCCTGCCCTTCCCGGCTAAAGGAGTAGGGCGGGGCAATCCTCACGATGGACTCAGATGATAGCCGGATCCGTCCTAAACGCGACAGCAGGTGTTCGACATAAACCCACAAGTCAGCAATTTTCGGACACTGGACGAGTGCGTGCAGGACGGTTTCGTCGCCCTGCGCGCATCTCGGACATGCCCGGCTGACGGCACCTCCATGCCTGTAGAGTTTATCCCGAACTGGCAAGGCTCCTCGGTAGCACTGCCAGGCCAGAGATTTCTGGAAGTTGTCCATAGGCCCTGGCCCGAAAGTTCTTCCGAAGAGATTGGCTAGTTGATTTTCGTCGACGCCTAGAGTTTCCCCAAGTACGTCGTCGCTCTTCCCCTCCACTAATCCTCTATAGAACGCCGAGGTGGAGTTTCCACCGATCACATTGCCCGATTGGTCGAGGGCTGTGAGCGCCTGAAGACATTCCAGTCTCCAGGCGCTCCCTCTCGGTCTTCGCTTGACCCAGGACTGCAGCTCCGTCAAGGAAACGAGCTGGGGAAACACGCGTCTAGCAAACGGCGACCACACCTGATCACCGTCGAGGAAGAGGTGGAGATGTCGTAGCCTGAGCGCGTGCCTGCGCATCATCAGCCACGGCATGCCCAGCCCTCCACGTAGCGGGTGTTGACAACAGATGGACCGCCTGACCATCGGAGCGCGTCCCTTCCACAAAAAGCGAAAGAGCAAACGCTCCAGCACAGTCAGGCGAGGCTTAGGACAAGGTACGACGGTCAGGCGGTAGCAGATGACGGACGCGATGTACGCGTTAGCCACCTCCGCTCGACCTTTCAGGGATAGCTTCCTCTCGGCCCATTTCTGGGTGAGAGAAGCCACCCTGCTCGTCACCTCGTCCCAGTTTTTGTCCGTCTGGAGGTCCGGACCGAACCAGACCCCTAGCAATTTAACCGGTCCGTCCGACCAGCGTCCGACGACGCTGTTGGACGGCATGGACCTGCCTCTCCAGGTGCCGAGCTGCAGGCCCACTGACTTTTTCTGGTTGATCATTGCTCCTGTCACCGCTTCGTATTCTCTTAGTGTAGGGCCGATCGCCTCGATGTGTTTGGCGTTCGACACCACTACGGTGACATCGTCCGCATATGCTGATACGGATCTTCCGCATCCTAGTTCGCGCGGGACCCCCCTCAACGTCTCCAGTTTGTGCAGTAATGGCTCGAGAGTCAATACGTACAAGAGGGACGAGAGGGGACATCCTTGGCGGACCGAGCGCATGATGTTGAACGGTTCCGACAGGTGACCGTTCACTCTCACCACAGAGCAGATGTCGCTGTGCATGGCAGCGATCCAGCCTCTGAAGACGGGCCCAAAGCCAGCCGCCCTCAGGACTGCCGCTAGGTAACGATGGTCGACCCTATCGAAAGCTTTCGACTGATCTAAATTGATCAAGGACCCACCCGTGCCAGGTTCCCTAGCTACCCTCTCTACGATGTATCGCATGAGGTGGAGGTTGTCGTGGATGGATCTGTCGGGAATGGCGCATGTCTGCGCCTCTCCCACCAGACCACCAACGACAAGCGCCAACCTCTTTGCTAGCACCTTGGCCAAAATCTTAAACTCTGTGTTTAGCAGAGTTATGGGCCGGAAATTGTCTATGTTATCCCCCTTGTTCGGATCCTTTCTCAGCAGTGCCACCGCTCCTCGGCTCACAGAACTGGGAATTCTCCCGTTCTGTTGCCAGTTGCAGTAGACGTCCGCCAAGAGGCCTCCGAACAAGTCTGGCATCTGTACGTAAAGTTCATAGGGCAGACCATCCAAACCAGGCGATTTACCCCTTGTGCAGCCAGTCATTGCCTCCCGTACTTCAGCGGCTGTTATCGGCTTTTCGCAACACCTCGCCTCAGTGGCCGAGAGCCGCGGCAGTCCGTCGAGGTAGACACTAAAGTCCATCCCTCTACCCGGCCCCCCGCTGCCCCCGAACAGCTGAGCGAAGTGTCGCTGAAAAGCTTCACACATTTGCCCGGGATCGAGTAGCATGCGCCCGTCGTGGTCCACCAAAGACCGGATCGTGGCTTTGTTGCCACGACGCGCCTCCGCCACTCGGGCCCATTGAACGGCTTTCGTCCCCTCGTGTCTGAGAGCACGCACCCTAGCTCTGACAACGCAGCCTTCGTGCTTTGCATTGAAGAATTGGTCAAGGGCCAATTTCGCCGCAAGCACGTCGGTCGCAATGCCTTTGCTAAGCGCCTCGTCTAATTTTCTAACTAGTTCTCCCTCTGCTCTATTTTTCTCTATTGCTAAAGCCTTACTAAATCTAATTGATTCTATTCTAATCGCTCTTTTCAGAGCAAACCACCACTTGTTGTTGACGATGGCCCCCGTCAACGCCCGCTTAACTAGTTCGCTAATCCGGTCTCTGTAGGCCTTGCGCGCTGGTAAGGACGCGTTTAGCTTCCAGTAGCCGGGTCCTCGTCTATGAAGCCTATCTAAGTCAAGCACACAGATCACGAATTTGTGGTCCGTGTAGCTGACTATCTTGAATTGTGGACAGCCTATGCTAGACCTATCTATTTCCCTACAAAATACTCTATCTAGATATGATCTGGATGACCCTATGCGGTTTGTCCAAGTCCACATTGGCACATTCGGGAAATCCAATCGGTACCTGTCAGACAGTTCAAAACGCCTGAGCAGGTTGGTGAGGCTCTTGCACCCTCCACCCCTATCCGCTAATCCCACACAGTCCCAGCGTGCATCTAAGATCCCGTTCCAGTCGCCCACTAACACTAAAGAGCGGGACGTTCCAAGAAAGGTCTCCAGACGCCGGAAGAAATCAGGCCGCCCTGCTCCTGTCGGGGCATAGACGGCCACTAGCCTGAAAGCTTGCCCGTCTCCGCTGGTCACGTCCAGCACCACCAGCTTACCCTCTGGGTCCAGGAAGATGGCCCGTATGGCGAGATCCAAACCTCTCCGAAAAAGCACAGCAACTCCTCCACCCGATCCAGGACGGCTGGGAGATGCGTACACATCGTAGCCGCCGAAGATCGGTGCGAAGGCCCGTGCTTCGGAGATTCTGGTCTCGCTGATGGCCACTACATCTATGTTTAGTGACCTGAGGTCGTTGCGCAGGTGACCCTGCTTCCATGACGACCCCAAGCCACGCGCATTTATGCTGCCTATTCTGAGTGAGGTCATGTTTAAATAGAGTGGAAAAGATGGGAAAGACCACTTACCGTACTTTTGGTAGAGGAGGGATGGTTTTTACATCCCTTTTCACTTGATCGTCTGGTGAAGGGACCGTTGAATCGTCCCTTCGGCTGGTCGTCGGCTCTTCTAAGAGAATGTCTGAATATACTCTTCGATTGATGGTTCCTCCTAGGTCCCTGAAATCACCAACTGCGTTGGGGAATTTCGTTTTAATGTTTGTGTATTGTTTCTGTGCTATTTTTAGCAGTCTTATGTTAGTTGGCGTTTTGATTGGTGCTGGTATTATGTAGTCCTGTTGTGAAATGTCTGTGTGTTCAATTATGTAAGTCATTAGTTTCTTGTTGTGTGTGTTTATTGCCGTGCATTTGTTTTTCTGGGGGTGGGGTGTGGTTCTGCTATTTTCTTGTCGTTGTTGCTGGGTGTGTGTGTTTTGTTGTTGTGTTTGCGATGTTGGTGCTTGTGGTGGTGGTGTTGAAGGTGTTGTTGGCGGTGGGGTTGTCGCCGGTGGTGATGGTGGTGCTGGTGTGGGTGGTGATGGTGTTGGTGGTGTTGCTGCTGTGGTCTCTTTGCAGTAGACTTTACCCTTTTCTCATTTCTTTCCTCCCTTTTCAAAGGCGACGATGCTCTGCTTCTGCGTTTGTGCCTTCTTGCGACCTTTTGCCATCCCTCTCCCACCTCACACTCCATGTCTGATTCTGTAAGGTCGGGGAGGGGTACCAGCTCCACTCGTTCACTTGTTGTTGTTGGTGATGTTTGCACTGGAGTCTCTGTTGCAGCAGCATTTGGTATTGCTGTTGTTGTTGTTAATATTTCCACTGCTGCTGCTGTCTTTGATTTCCGTGGAGTGGGTATGGGTGCCACGGACCTATCGTTCCTGGTTGCCGCTTGTCCTGTTGCTGGTAGCCGTGGAGCCGGATTCGGAAGGAGGGGGGTTTTCTCCTTTCTCAGGGTCTTCTCGTTGCAGAAGGCCCTGAGGTGAGTCTTCGATCCACAGCGAAAGCATTTCGGGCGTTTGCCCTCAACACTTATGGGCAGTTGAGTGCCGTTATCGAAGTCTATCACATCCGGGATAGCTTCGATGCACTCCTGGTTGGTTTGGATTAGCATCTCAATGGAGGAGCCGACCCAATCTTCTCTTACTTTTTTCTGTACTTGCAGTACAGTTGTTTTGTCCTCGATTCCGACGAGGACAGACGCGGCCAGCCAAGAACGGGTCATTCCGGGGGGGACGTGGGTCAGTTTGACCCTCACAATTTTTTGCCCGCAGTAGGAGGGCACCAACACCATTTCCTCGCTCCTTAGGGTCACTACTGATTGGGCCTTTGCCTCCTGGGGTGTGGCAAAAAGTACGTCTACGGTGGCGTATTTTTTGCCTCGGGTGATGTGCGTTTTCCGCTGCCACACAGACCCCAAGGCTTTTTGTATTTGGGCCTCTGTGGCTCTTTCCACCCTACGGGATTTTGTACTTACTGTACGGTACGTGACCGTACAGTGCTCTTGGGTTTCGAAAAATGTTTTCGCTGCCTTGCAGATTGCTCGGTGTCCGTTCTTTGTCACCGTCTTCTTCGCTTCCTCTAATTCCTCATTTGTTATGAGGATTGTTTCCAAGTTTTTCGCAATACCTGCAAATGAGATTGGTTTTTCTCTGCTGTTGTTGTTGTCGTCAGAGCTGCTGGTACTTTTGTTGTTGCTGCAGGTACTACGACTACTGCCTCCGCCGCTGTTGCTGTGGTTGTTGTTGGTGTTGCTGCTGCTAATGCTGTTGTTGTTTATGCTGCTGGTGATGCTGTTGCGGCTGCTACTGTTGTTTTCATTGTCACTGTTGCTGTTGTTATTACGGCTGCTACTGCTATTATTCCTGACGTCAGACGAATGAACTGGGTTTTCGTATTTCCCGCACACCTGTTTCGTCGCTGTCGTCGTCGTCGTGGAGAAACCTTGCACGCTTTGCACGAGACTTTTCTTTTCTTTCGTCACTTGCGAAAGAGAAGGGAGGGAGAGAGACACATTTAAAGAAGGGAGGGAGAGAGACAATCTTCTCTCTGCTGTAGTGATGATTGAGGAAGAAGAAGACGGAATGAGTGGGAGTGACGTATGAAATTTCTTTTTCGTAGCCATGTTGTTTTTTTGTTTAAAATGAAATGTTGGGTACAAAACCCCAATAACTGGTTATTTAACCCCGAAGGGCCAAATAACGGACAGAAAGACCCCTCTCACGAGGAGGAGGGTGTCTTTATCAACAATTTGGTTCAAGTTTTAAACAATTTACAATTGTTTTAACGGTTAAAAATTACTATACCTTACAGAGCCGAGCCTCCGTCAACCATGGCATTCAATAATAATAATAATAATAATAACAATAATAATAATGATTTCTTTATTGGCTACACGGGCTGATATCAAGAAAAACATCACAGACGGAACAGGACGGTACGATGTGCGTGTAAATATTTTTATTATTTATGTAAGAAAAGAAAAGAAGACATAAAACATATATATATATATAAACGATAAAATGAAAATTGAAACAATGAAAAATTCCCCAATAGGGAGGAAACCACTGAGGATTACTCGTGGCGAAAACCACACAGAATACAACGGCCACCCTGACAACCAGTGCAAGCGGCCTCTCTCAATTTTTCCATCTCTCAAACTACAGACGTATATTCAGAGTGTTCACAGTGTTCACGTATGTTCACTCGGACCATTCTCGCTACATTCACCCACCTTTCAACAAACTTGCTAGAAAGCATCACTTGCCTCTCCACCCTGATTTTCCTCTTCAAATGAAACTTGAAAAAGTTAATCAGGGATTCGCCGAAGAGGAAAGTGTTTGTCTTTAATCCTTTTAACCTTGTCCACCACACAATCTCTTTCGCCATTGCAGATGAAAACCGCCTGCCCTTCCTCCTCAAAGGAAGACGGCGAGACCATCTGCACAATGGACTCAGTCGACAACCGGATCAGTCCCACACGTGACAGCAACTGTTCGACATAGCTCCACAAGTCAGCAATGCTCGGGCACTGAACGAGTGCGTGCACAACGGTTTCGTCGCTATGTGCGCATCTCGCACAGGCTTGTCTGACGGCACTTCGTGCTTGTAGAGCTTATCTCGAACCGGCAGCGCTAGCCGGTAGCACTGCCAGGCCAGGGATTTTTGGAAATTATCCATAGGCCCCGGGCTGAAAGTTCTCTGGAAGAGAGCAAGCAGCTGATCTTCTTCGACGCCCAGGATCTCTCCGAGAACGTCGTCGCTCTTCCCCTCCACTAGTCCTCTATAGAACGCCGAGGTGGATGTTTCACCGATACTAGTGCCCAACTGGTAGAGGGCAGTGAGCGCCTGGAGACATTCCAGTTTCCAAGCGCTATCCCTCGGTCTTTTTCTGACCCAGGACTGCAGCTCCGTCAAGGAGACGAGCTGTGGGAAAATGTGCTTGGCGAACGTCGACCACACCCGTTCAATAATAATAATAATAATAATAATAATAATAATAATAATAATAATACATTACATTCCTGCTTCCGAAGAATGATGAGACAAACAATCCCAAAAATTACAGACCGATAACTTGCTTGACCACAATGTATAAAATGTTAACATCAGTCCTAACTGAATACACATATGACCACCTGATAACAAATGACCTATTTCCCATTGAGCAGAAAGGGTGTAAACGAGGCTCATATGGCTGTAAGGATCAGCTTCTGGTTAACAAAAAAATGATACTGGAAGATTGTCATAATAGACACAGAAATCTATCGATTGCTTGGATAGATTATAAAAAAGCACTTGATAGTTTGCCACACAGTTGGATTGAAAAATGTTTAGAGATTTTCAAAGTATCCCCCGTTGTCAGGAGGTTTTTGTCATTAAGTATGAAGACATGGAAAACGACACTCCTTTTGAATAGTGAAACAAAATCACTGGAAGCTGGAGAAGTTATTATTAAGTGTGGAATTTTTCAGGGTGACTCTTTATCACCGCTTTTATTCTGCATCGCACTTATACCATTAAGTAAAATGCTCAAGGAATCAAAACATGGATATAAAGTCTATGACAAAACCATTAATCACCTGTTCTACATGGATGACCTGAAACTATTTGCAAAAAATGATGAACAATTGCAAGGGCTATTATCCACTGTGAAGCAGTTCAGTGATGACATTAAAATGGAGTTTGGACTAGATAAATGCGCCAAAGCAACGTTCACCAGAGGAAAGCTGCTGAAGAGTTCAGACATTAATCTTGATCGGGGGAACGTGATAAGAGAACTTGATCAAGAAAAAACTTACAAATATCTAGGTGTTTGTGAAGGAGACGGAATCAAGCACTCGACAATGAGGGAAAGGATAAGGAAGGAATGTTACCGCAGAGTGAGAGCAATCTTAAAAACGGAATTGAATGCAAGGAATAGGATCGATGCCATAAACACGCTTGCCATACCAGTAGTAACCTACAGTTACAATGTCATCAACTGGTCAAGCACAGAGATCCGTAGGCTCGATACAAAAATTCGAAAATTCTTAACCATGCACAGAATGCATCACCCTAAAGCAGATATAGATAGAATATATCTCCCTAGGAAAGAAGGAGGACGTGGGTTAATCCAGTTAGACATTGCGTTGAAAACTGCAACAATTGGATTATCTACATATCTAAGGGAATCACATGATTGAATGATCAAACTCGTTTTGAAACACGAAAGCATCAAAAGATCATATTCCATTACAAAAGATGCACAAAGATACAGTAATGGACTACAAATTTCAGAAGTCCCATTTACTGCTGAAATGGAAAACACAGAAAAAGCAAAGCAGGTAAAAGTAACTACAAAGAAAGAACTGCTACAGAAACTGGCTAAGAAATGGCAAGAAAAGCCTCTGTATGGAAAATACCCAGAGCGAGCTAACAATCCTGATGTTGACAAAACTTTAACCCATCAGTGGTTGGCATCCTCTGGACTGAAATCGGAGTCTGAAGGACTGATTATATCGGCACAAGATCAGTGTCTGCCAACAAAAGATTACCAAGCCAACTTAATAAAAAATGGGTGCAGCCCATTATGCCGTGTATGCAAAAAATAACCAGAGACCATTGACCATATAATTTCAATGTGCAGTCCTATAGCTCCAACCGAATACCTAAACAGGCATGACAGAAATGCACAATACATACATTGGATAATGTGTAAGCATTTTGACCTGCCCCATCAAAAGAATTGGTGGGAGCATCAACCACCTCCCATACTTGAAAAAGATCACATCTCAATCTTGTTGGACTTTAGCATCCAAACAGACCGAAAAATAGATGCAAACAGACCTGATATAATATTGAAAGACTTTCAAAAGAGGGTATGCCTGCTAATTGATATGTCTGTTTCAATAGACAAGAATGTATCTATAAAAACATTTGAAAAATTGAGCAAGTATAAGGACCTGGAGATAGAAATTGGAAAAATGTGGAAATTGAGAACTAAAACAATACCAGTGGTTGTAGGCGCTCTGGGAATGATACCTAAGGGGTCTAATGATTACATATCGCAAATCCCAGGAAACCCGCGTATAGGAGAAATACAAAAGATAGTACTAATGGGAACTCCCCATATACTAAGGAAGATTCTGTCAATATAAGTACATAACAAGTCTAAACACTAAAGATGCATGTGTGAATATGTATGTTCTTTCTTGAAAATGGCGTACCTTGTTGTCTCTTGAGGTCACTGGTTGTGACTTGGTGATAACTCGTATGAACATAAAGCAAGATAAATGCAACTGTAATAATAATAATAATAATAATAATAATAATAATAAAAATATCAACTGATCTATTTAATAAATGCGAATGGAATATGAAATGTGTAAAGCAGGCTTAATGATCGGATATCCGAAAGCCGCCATTTTTAATCATGAACAAAAAAATTGGTTACTCAACATGCTGTCGCACACAATATCTATTATACTTCCGATGGTAAATGTAACGTAATACCCGTTCCAATTGAGGGACCCTGAATTAAGGTCATTTATGGTTCAGACATCGGGTCAGCAAGTGGCAACATTTTTTTAATTATAAATTAACCTTCTTACTTTACTTTGTTTCTTACTTCTCTCTCACATTCTCTCTCTCTCTCTCTATCTATCTATCTATCTATCTATCTATCTATCTATCTGTCTATCTATCTATATATCTATCTGTCTATCTCTATCTCTCTCACCATTCTTCTTTTCTTTCCCTCACATATTTTCTCGTACCCCTTATCTTCGTCTCTATCTTTATTTTTCTCTCTATGGCTGAGAGTAAAAATCAACCTATTATTTTCTTTATTGCTGCAATTTGTGATGAATCTAGATGACCAGTGTGGATTCCAGATCTACCTAGGAGAAGAAGAATATCTGTAATTTTACATTCCACCCAGGAGACATGAAGCTATTATTTCTGTACCCAGGATGCGAGAGATCATTGATACAAGAGGTGGGATGGTCAATTAATTTAATGTGGGTAACACAATTTACTGTAGCCGTGAGTATATGGTATTAACGAGACCGAGCCATATGACTAGCATTCGTAGTTTGAAAAAAAATTACCAAAGATGAATTTCGGATAAAACCTTTGGTGTGTGGAATGGCAATTATCATTCCTATCAACGGTGAATGCAAATAGAGAATTTATCATTTATTAATCAGCCAAAATTTACAAATATATAATCAACTACATCTATATGTTGAATGTCTATTGCATATACTCTCCTCGTATTAATACTGAAAATTAAGTTAAACCTTAGTCTAAGAGATAAATATTAGCCATTTCCTTTTTACGTTATCTGCATGGATTCACTTTCATCATTAAAAGATTAACAGAGTTGATTATAGAATCAAAATTTACGAAAACACAGCTTACTTGGAAATAATAATAATACGTCTTAGCAACTCCAAGCAGCAGATATCGTTATATATGACATTAATTAGAATAAATTCTCGACATTCGACAAAATATGTCTCTAACTAAAATTGAATATAACGTCGAATCACTTATGTAACCATTAATAATATATTCATAAACATATTATTTGTCATATTTTACTTTATATCAACAAATATATAAATAAATTATTGATATCTTCCGCATATTATTCAATTGAATATCTGGGTATTAATATAGGATTAAATGCAGCTTCTGCACAACACGTATTCAAATGAGATATTAGAATAGTTCGTATAAATTTCGTATATCTTGAGTCATTTTAATAAACTGTAAAATAACAAATTTTACATATGCATATCACATCAAATGCACAATCGCTACGTATATTCTTTGTCTGTTATTAACGTCTTTACCAAAACAGGGTAAGTACACTTATGGTTCCATATATGAATTATATTTGACGTTTTTTTATCGCTTAATATTGATCAAAGAGGTTGAGCTATTAGAGCAATGAATCGGATGCCTTATCGTATTTATTTCGGCACTTTGTGCCCTGAGTTATATTTAGACCAATGTCAACTTTGTTTTTCATCTTTGCGAATGACATTGTGTATCTGTTGTAACACTCTCTGTTCTCATTGTAAAACATTCTTTGCCACTTTTGCCAAGCTGCATTTTTTCTTGCTGAACGTCATTTCTAGTGAAGAAAGTCAAAACTTGCATGATTGGTTGATTGAAAAAAACATTCGACAAGACCAGCGTCTCAAAGTGGAAAATTCCAAGTTCAGATCCATTTTCTCACGAGAAATACGAAGGTCATCGGCTACGACAATCCAACAATTTCGACGAGATACATTTATTGTCAACAGTTAATATTTTTCATGTCTTTGGGAGGTATAGCTGGGCAGTGACAATAAACCATATAAGTACATCCGAGGCTTGTTGGGAGGGTGGGGGTGTCTGCTATATTCAAAACGGGAGCATAGAAAGAATTCGTGAAATAAATAGACCTCAGCTAAATGTATTCATTGACTAATAGGATCACCCGTCCACGTTGGCTAAGTAGAGCGCAAACCATATATGGACTGAGATATCAGAACACAATGATGGCTCTGAGTGATACCAGAGATCATGTCTAACAATTCTACTAGTCAAGAGTGGGGAATCAATTATTTAAATTATCTAAACAGAAACGCGAAAAGGTAACAAAGGTGACCAATCAGGGTTTCAAATCAGGCCCCAAAGATTCGGAATAAATAAATCGAATTAATATAACGGTTTATACATAACTGTTTCTACTTTTGACACAAAGCCAGCAATTAACAAGTGCATTACTAGTACTTTAATTTATCGACCCCGTAAGGATGAAAGGAAAAGTTAACCTCGGCATGGTGTCCGACCCTCTACCGATATAACGGTTTATATATAATGCGAACTTGGCAGAATAGTTTTAATTAGCAGTAGGTTTAATTTACACACCACGCTATGTTTGAGCTAATTAAACAAAATATATGCGAAATATTACAGGGAATATTGACAGCAGCGCTTACGGGAATCGAACTACCTATGTTTAATTAATTGTATATATTTTCTGTTTATTTGTGTCTATTCGTGTGTGTATGTGTCTATGTATGTCTTTTTTTATGTGTTTCGTATGCCTGTGTTTTTTTTTTACAAATCAACATATTATTACAACCATATAATTAGTCTTCTTTTAGGTATTTCCTTTTAATCTAAAATCAGTGAAGGGAGCAGCGTGTTCTTGGTGTTTATATTTTTGCTTTTCTCCTATCATCACAACTTTATCTTCTTCAATTCATCAAGATACATAATCCACCTCATTATCAAAGATTATATTTCCCACTGTCTGCAACATATTTACAAACACCGCTATGTCGAGCTAATTAAATTATTCTGCCATATGTTCAATTTATTACGCTGCCACATATTTTTCGAATTTTTTAAATTTAATATCGATATTTATATGTTTATGTTTTTCAAAATATCATATCCCATTTCTAACTACTTATCTCACAATAATGTTGTCCCATCCATCAAATGAAAAACACGTGCATGCATACGTGTAAGAATACGTTCAAACACATGTATATATTTATGCATACATAAACAAACTTACATTTACACATGCATTCAATTATATATATATATATATATGTAGGAAAATGTTTAACTCCGACGGCCGAGCTCAAACTGTTTCGACGGCTATTTCTGGACTGAATTAGAATTGTTAGCGTGGTAATAAATGATTTATTAACATGCTAAACATTCTAATTTAGTCCAGAAATAGCCGTCGAAAGAGCTTGAGCTCTGCCGCCGGGGTTAAACCTTTTCCTATTACCCACTCTACTACCCTAAGTATTGAGGACTCTGGTGCGTTATGGTCCATCTGGTTCCTTACCACACCTCCTTCGTTACATATATATATGTATATATATATATATATATATATATATATATATATATATCGTTTTTTAATTTGTTCAACCCACAGGAGAACAGTCAGGATTTAGAAAAGAACACCACGGAAAGATTCCAGCAAATAGCTAACTCCATCCAACAGAGTATTAAAGTTACTATAGACTACTCAACTAAACACCCCGACCATAGATTTCACCTACTAGACACAGAACTCTCGTTGCAAACTATTACTAATAGAACGCAGATCCTCCATTCCCACTATGCCAAACCCATGACCTCCAAATACCTGATCCACTGAAACAAAGCTGTTTCGGATCACATAAAAATCAATATACTAATTGCAGACTTAGTAAGAGTGATGAGAAACGTGTCCTGCATGTGCAACCCAAAAGATTTAGAGAGACACGTACAACACTTCATCTACCGCATGCAGTTCTCTGGCTGCAATCAGAGACACAAGATCAGGGTATATAAAAGAACCAGAACCGAATAGGCAAAGATTGTAGAAAATTATGCAAATCCAACTTGCCCCACGTATAGGAGCACATTTTTTGAACAGAAGAGAAAGGATTAGGAATAAGGCGAATCAAATTCATGGTATGATAGCAATTAATACTTGAG
The DNA here is from genome assembly GCA_964016885.1 of Eledone cirrhosa. NCBI lineage: Eukaryota > Metazoa > Mollusca > Cephalopoda > Octopoda > Eledonidae > Eledone > Eledone cirrhosa. Next base: position 68,428,011 of record OZ024740.1, read on the forward strand.
TGTAATGTTCGTCAATACAACCCCTAGAGGCGAATTAACTTATAGATTTAGAAGAACCCTTGACAAGCACAAATTAAATATTAAGATAGTTGAAAGACCAGGTATTCCCATTAAAACCTTAAATAGTAAAACATAACCATTTCAAAGATCCCCTGTGCTGATAGGAAATGCATAGTATGTAAGCTAAGCCTACAAACTAACTGCAAAACTAGGAACCTAGTATAAGATGCACTGAGGGAGAGTATAGGAATAAGAACATAACATACATAGGTGAGACAGCCCTTCGCACAGGAGCAAGAATAAGTGGAAACTGGCGAGAAATCCAGGATGGGAAAAGCTCATCAGTACTCCACCAACATGCGAAAATAGAACATAGGGGCACATTGTGAAACATAGAAATAAAAATTATATCGACACACAGAAAATTGATTTTCACATACATGTTCATTCAGAGGAATGACCTCTCTTCAATGAATGAACATGTATGTGGGAATTAATTTTTCTTCACTTGTTTATTTTCATTTTCTTCATTAGTATCATTATTATCACTATTTGTACAAATATGCAACATAACAACAGTTTGCATATCTGCAAATGACAATGCATTTAATGCTGAAACCGGTATTGTAAATAAATTAATGTTTTGATATCTGACTGAACAAAATCTCTTCAACATTTTCTACTGAAAGAATCCTTTTCCTTTCTACTATTTGTTTATATATATATATATATATATATATATATATATATATATATATATATATATATATATATATATATATATATATATATATATATAAGAGGAAGTTATAGTTCACTTGAAGCATTGTGTAATGACGTATAAACGTTTGTATATGTATATTAAAGCTATTTAGAAAACTGGTTTAACCGCTTTACTTCCCTCTGTAGAACAGATATTATCTCGAAGATTAAGGACATTTAAATAAACCTAAGGTAAAAGACTAATTGTCATCAATATATTTTGCATTCTTTATTCTATGTCCATACCTGCATTGATTTGGCTTTATTATACATATACACACGTTTATATATATATATATATATATATATATATATATATATATATATATATATATATATATATATATATATAACGCAACCTTAGATCCCATGGTCTGTCTGAATTGCATGATAGCAATCGTAATAAATCAGCCGTTCTGGTGTACATTTTGAGAATTAAGGGTAAGTTAATGTGGAAAGAGCACTATTAACCAGAAATGCTTTTGACGGTCAATGGTGGGCAATTCTGAGAATGTACTCAATCATATAGTGTAAAGAATACATTTTGTGTGCCCAGAAGAAAAGAGAATGGGTCCAACATGGTGCTAGTGAGTGTGTGTCCTATTGCTCATGTCATGTCAGTTATAAGTGTGACATTATGAGGACGGTGAAAGATAGAATTATGTGTGTGTGTGCGTGCGATTGAGCACGTGTGTGCGCGTGTGTGTAAACGTGGGTCTTCATGCGCGCGTGCATTTCCGTGTATATATATATATATATATATATATATATATATATATATATATATATATATATATATATATATATATATATCAACTAGAAATTGATTGACATATATATATATTTAAAATAAACACAGGAAACAGTCACAGGGGATAATTTGTAAAGTGTGTAATCACACATAGTTAGGTACGTAACTACTTAAAGTTGAACTAGAGCTTCAAATATTACCTTTTAAAAAATTATTAATCTTCCTTGTATATATTTCATTAATCCGTAAAGTCACAGTAGTCATATCACGGTTCTTCAGCAAGGCTGGATATGGTGGATGGCTCATGTTTCGGACATGACTCCCTTAATTAAATTAAATTAATTTTGGATATATATATATATATATATATATATATATATATATATATATATATATATATATATATATGCGTGAATGTATATATAGTGTATTTTGCAATACACTCTATGCTTAATTAAAAGCATCTTGAAGACCTTACACTATTGTCTTAAAGTAATGACAATGTCAATTACTTCAATTTTCAGCAAACAGGGGAGATAAGCTGACAGAGCTCTGTTGCGTACTTTTTGGTACTTATCAAAGCTCACCACTCCTGTTTGCCGAAAATTATGAATGTTGGATTCTTATAGAATTTCAGTAATAATCAGTAACTGATTATACAAACGGTTGCCGGTCCAGCAAAAATTGAAAATTAGAATTGGTGCTCTGAAATAGCGATATATATATATGAAATGAATGTATATATAATGTGTTTTACAATACACTGTATGATAAATTAAAAGCATTTCCAAGACTGTCTTCATTCATCAGAAACAATATATTATTATATATATATATGCAAGAAATAGCTTTGACTACGCCCTTTTTCAATCAATAATTTACTTTCAAGAATATTAACCATTAGAATTAAAATTAACCGCCTTTGTTATATTTTTCCTATTCATGAGGTATTTAACATAAAATTCACACATAGTACTTATAACTTTTTTTTTTTTTTTTGTAAATTTAATCATTTTGAGAAATATTTAATCTTATAATTCTTATGATACTTGAAACCTTATAAACATTTTTAAATTTTTTAAATTATACGTATAATTCTTCCTATTTTATTATTTTATTGTTGTTTTATTATTTGTATTCTTTATTATTTTGTTCATTTGATATAGGTGTGTACGTCTCTATAGCAATTTAACACTTTAAGTCACCACCGACAATCTAAGCTGGCTATCGGCCAATCTCCAATAGCAAATTTTTTAATACCCTATGACCTCTGCGATAGAGAATTATTGGTTGTAATTAATGAATGGCATTTTGTAAGGACGGCATTATTCCTGTCACCACTTACCAACCACAATTCCCTCCATCCTGCCTACTAGCATAAAATCTTGGCATTAATTGATAGTGCTACATTTCGGAACCGTTTTTGACAGCTTTAACTCTGAATTGGCAGACCTACTTCGAATAGAATCGGTCCTCTATTCTCTATTTTCTATTTTCTATTCTCTGTTTGTGTTAGAGGTAATTTTAGTTTTTTTATAGAACTAATTGTGCAATTAACACCTGATGAAATCGCCCAAATATTGCATCATGATCGCATAATAAGTTTGGGCCAGCGAAATTTATATGAAGCCCTTGCGGAATCAAAATTCTAAAGTAAATTGCAAGAACGGCCTTCTGTTGTTGTTCTTCATATATCCATACGTATATATATATATAGAATAGAAAACGGAAATTCAGTGATGCATCTCAATTCAATTTATTGTGTGTTACAATTGTTTCGCCGGCGGACACCTCGAGACGCGATCATTGTGTGGATATGTTTGATTCTGGACCCGCAGGTCGACGGACACGTCTAATGATTTCGGTGAGTTCCTGCAAAGTCTCGCATTGCTAATTCCTTTTAATATGAATTCAAACTAGGGGCGCAGAAGAAAAATGCACATCGAGGAAAATTATATAAAGGAGTGAAATAGCAAAACATATTATGAACTGCAGTTCAGACTAAGTAGAATGACGTTGAGATGTATATAATGTAAGAAGTGAGAATAGAGAAAAAAGATAGGGCAGTGTCGCATTTTTTCTAATGATAATTTCCGGAAATATACGCTTGACTAAAACAATGGTAAAAAGAACGGGAAAACGGACATTCTTATCTCTTCAGTCAACATGTGGAAATCACTACGGTTTCAACATATTAAGGCTGAAACCATTCATTCCAGTGCACATTGGGTCGTAACGGAATGGGTAGAGAATATATATATACACACACACTGAAACGTCTGTTATATGTCAGAACAAACTAATAGTTTTGATTGATTTTTCAATATTACTTTTTATCAATTAATTTAATTATCACAGAACTTCATTGTTAATACAGTATTAATATTATTAATATTTTTATGTGTTCATTTTTTAAAGAGAATTTCTAATTATTTATCCTCTGTATTACCGAGCAGAAATCATTTATCACCAACAGAACATGATGATTGAATTATATATATTTTATGTTTTAAACATAACCTCTCTATTTCTTTCTCTGTTACTCTCTCTCTCTCTCCTTCTTTCACTCCCTATCTCTCTAAATATATATATATATATATATATATATATATATATATATATATATATATATATGTGTGTGTGTGTGTGTGTATGTAGCGCGAACATATTTTAGCTTCACAGAATTGACAGAAAATATGATTACTATATTTGATAACCATTTAATTTCCTCTATACTCTAGACATAATGGATAGAATCAAGTTTATGTCATTATATATCATTGATAAAAATGTAATAGTGATTAATTTTGGAATGTTAATGTTTAGCTGTCGATTTTTGTTATTTTTTCAGTTCTCGTTTGATTTTATATTTTAACGAATCTACATTACCATTTTGACTCGCCTTCGTTTCCCAACATATTCAGGAAATTAAAGCATTAAAACAATGAAAATAATAACCCCACGACGTTGCTTTCGATAGTTTTTATGGTGTTTATGTTGCTTATGCTGTTTATCTACCAGTATAGCTATTCATAAAATATGTATGTGCGTATGCATGTATGTATGTGTGCATGTATATTTGTATGCATGCATGTTTCTATATGTGTGTATGTGCATTTATCTACGTACGTACATACATGCACATGTATGCATATTATATATTATGTATATATATATATATATATATATATATATATATATATATATATATGTTTGTGTATATATATATCTCTTTATATGAATACATATCTATATCTATATATAAATGTATGTATTATGTATGAATGAATGAATGTACGTACGTGTGATGGCACTTGGCCTTGTAGATAGGGTGTTAAGCTTACGATCATAAGGTTGTGCGTTTGATATCGAGACCAAGTGAGGAATAGTAACCTTGTGCAAGACTCTTTATCCCACGATGCTCCAATCTACTCAGCTGTAAACAAAAAGGTAACTGAATAACTTCTGTTACCATGCTTTTGCTAAGTTTTTTCGCATTTCAGAGAGTATGGTTTAATGAAAGTTTCATAAACATACGTGGTTTTGTTTTAATGTTCATTAAGCAACTTGAATTGTAAGAAGATGACCGACTCTATACAGAAACGTTGGTAGGCCAATGCATAATTTTCTATCAATTTATCATAACAATGTTGTTTACAATAATTACAATTATATTTTACTATTACTGAAAAATAATTAAATTAAATTGTTTCTATAACGCATGCTTGTCAGTAATGAATGATTTGAAGGGTAAGATTTACTACAGGCCCCATAATTTCAGTGATCAAACAAATATTGGAACTGTTTATAGTACAGACAACTGGCCCAGCACTAATCAAATCCATAACTTGATGGCGTTAAATGCGATGTGAATTGTTTAAATATGTACGTATGTCCCTGTACGGCTATGCATTTCTATGTATTACACACTACAGATTATGTTTTGAACATATATATAGAAGTTGTTCCTCAACAGTTAGTTCACCATACCGAGAACAAAATGTATCACTTTATGCGGATCCTCAGCTCGGTCTCTAGAATATATATATATATATATATATATATATATATATATATATATATATATGTTTTACGTGTGTTGTATTGAAGCGGATAACTATGTGAATACTCTGGGAATGTATCTTACATTGCCCATTGATTACGCTGAGATACAACCGGTCCTGGCATTGATAAATATGCTGGGTCCGTCAACTCCTTATATATATATATATATATATATATTTATATGTGTGTTTGTATGTGTGTGTGTATGTATGTAGGTATGTATGTATGCATGTGTGAATGTATGTATGCTTATGTAATTATATCTATGTATCTATGAATGTATACGTGTTCAACGTTTGTATACATGTACGTATATTTATTTGTATATATATATATATATATATATATATGTATATATGCATATGTATTCGTGTCTACGTATATATCTTCGTATTCATATGTATATCTATGAGCGTATATAGAAATCAAGGTTCGGAGATTTTTCTTGTTTTAGATATAATTACGTTATTCTTTGCAGAATCTAATCCGGCCACTATCAAATTAATGAAACTTCTTTAGAAATCAAAATATTTCACATGGATGCGAGTTAACATATGTATCTATGAGGGTATATTATTGAATTTTTCTCTGTGTATGCAGGCATTTCTGTCTGTCTGAATGCGCTTTAACTTATGTAATGGGTGTAATTATTATTTATTTAAAGCGTTTTTACATGTATTTTATGTACGTAAATATACAAAGGTGTTTATGTTCGTTCTCAGAATCTCAAATTAAGAATCCATGTCATGTCTTACATGTATTCCTTGTGTCACCACTTGATTGGATTTGCATGCTCCGGGTGTGTTTGCTTTGTTTCTCGTGGAATGAAAAGTTATATATATGTATGTGTGTATGTATATTGTTTATATATATATATATTCTTCTGTTTTATTACCTTATAATGTTTTACCAGCATAGAGTGAGATGGTTTCTAACATAGAACATGTATTTCATTGTAATTCAGACATCAACTAGTTAAATACGTACGCATGTCTGCATGCGTGCGTATGTGTAAGGATGTTTTGTTATGTGTGGATCTATATAATATGAAGTATATGTGCACATGAACATATATTTTATATCTATAGATGTGTATATACAGTTATTACAGGAAGAAAGTTTGGAATGTTTTACACATTTTTGCGTGTTCTTTCTGGTTCTGTGAAGCCATTCGTACTGGGGCAGTTAGTAACACATTCCAGAGCCCCAATGATCATTTGTATAAATCTAAGTTGTAGTCACGGTGGAGTATCTACATATCCCTCATTAGTTCTGCGTAGATGCTCTACTTTTAGATAATCATTTCTATTATATTGACATCTACTGGGCAGCTGACCTCCACTACTGTGCATAACTTCATTCCCATTGTCCCATATCACCATAATTAGTCTGTTATGCTTGCATTTTATTTGGATATTGACTGGAACATACCACCAATACGCTTTCATATTATGTATGTAGATGTCCTCCACATTGCTATAGCTTTTAATATGTTTATGGTCAGGGCTATATGTTCTACGGATTGCATTGTTTAGCGTTTTGGTCACTAAATCATGCGTCATAGGTAGATAGTACTGTAATAACACCTTGGACCGCTGCTCATGTCATGGGTGACATCTTCGATGTTATTTCTGCTAAGTCTGCATTTGTTGTCACCTCTAGTTGTTTTCATGTATACCTATCTCTTTTGTGAATCACGTATGTTGTATTGCTTTCCTGTTGTTGGATTGCAAAAGCCTATCCTTCAAGGTGATAGCCAATATAGTGATTGTTGGTCGGAGATAGACTACATTGCTTACCTATATTACTCCCATGGCAACAAGTTCATATCGGATTTTTTGATAATAAGCATCTCGTTTTTCATCCATGGATTGACTGCGATATTGCTGGGCAATTTTCCTGAGTGGAAGTTTTTTAGTATTTCACAAGGAGCTCCTGTCCAAGTCTCATGATCTCATCTATCTCATGTAGACAGACTTGCTCAGTCGATGGGCTCCTACGTTTGGTGGATCGTAGAATTTGTCAGAGGTGTATGATGTGACAATCAAATGTTGTCTGGACTGACATTACGGCCCTAAATCTCTGCTTAGTTTCCAAGTAGAGGCGGTCTATCTCACTGTTATTGTTGACGCTTCCAGTCTTGTACGAGTCTTGTACGAGTTTTAACATTGAGAGCTCGAATTTCATCTATCGCCCAATCCAGTATTCCGAAATTTGGTTTTAGTACATGCTGAGCGAACACATTGTGAGCCACTCTTTTATTGTGTGCAGATATTTCAGCTGACCTTATATTTTTGACACCATCATAGGATGTGTTCTTATCTATCCTTAGGTAGCTATAGCAGTCCTCGTTGAATATCAGTGAAGGAGTTAGAACATTGATAAAAATGTTGCTAAATTAGCTTGTAGTTATCATTTTACTAACTTATATGAACATTTTTCCTGGCCAAACTTTATTCCTACATCATTCGAGAACTTTTTAACCATCCCATTTATGTTCTTTAGGACATCCACAAAGACGGTGTGCGTTAGGTTTGTATTCCTGAACACCTGTTAGCCAATTATGGATCCTTCACATTTCTTGAGCACAAAGGACAAAGGTCTAAATGGCTGAGTAAATAGTAGCAGAGAGACTGTCTCCTTGAAATATAAGGGTGGGATATTCTATTTTATCAGTGAAAATCGAGTCCCGCTTCTCTGGAGATGATAGTGTTAGTATAGAAGTTGCTATGTATGAGTAATGTTTCTAAACGTGAAGTCTATTGTCTTAGTGTTTAGGCTGAGGGTTGGCTGACTGGTGGTGCGTGCAATGTATCTTGCTTCATTCCCTTGGTAGTTAAAAACATTTATCTTTTCATCAAAGCCATAGAATCCCCTCGAGAACTATATTAAAGGAACACGCGTACGTAGAACTCTCATCATTCTGAATTCAAATTCCGTCTCCTACTATCAGGATATGCGACTTGTAGATAATATCCACAATGGAAAAAATAGTGGGTGGCTAACGTCAAGTTATTTTATTAATGAGTGATTATGTTATGTCTTTCTTGGTTCAGTTTCGAAGCGATAACAATTCAAAGCATCTGATATATTGTTTATTGCTGGTTTCCAGCAATACCATAAATAACTTTTCACATACGAGAAGTTGTTGGTTTTTCTATACTCATAAAAAGTAGTCTATTATCTAATGATAGCTTACAGAAAAATTATTTCGAATGTGTTGTCTTACACTGGTTTGGTGCTATATACAATTCTGCCGTATTTAACATATGAATGTATGCATTGCATGTATGTCTGAATATATGTATATACTGGCGTACATATATATATATATATTTTCTCTCTTTCTCACATTTGGATTCATCCCGAAAGGTCTTTTTTCTAAGCGCTCATATATTCCCCTAGCTTATGCTAACAGAATAACTATGTAGCTTCTTCCCTTCCTCTCTACGGTTAGCTCTCCTCTTTGTTGTTATCTTGTCTCACTCGCTTTACGCGTTTTAATTGTCCTAATAACTTAATTTAGTTATTATTGCACCGACGTGAGGTATATGATTTTTAATGCAATAAAATATCTATGATCGTCGGCAAATCACTGATGAGGGACTCACTTTATTACATGTTATCCATGTGCAACCTGCAGTATTCTTCTCCCCATTTTTTTCATATATATATATATATATATATATATATATATATATATATATATATAAATATATATATACATATACGAAAGTTTGATGTATGTAAATATGCATGTATATATATACAAGTAAGCATATATGTGTGTATGTATTTATGTATGTATGTATGTATGTATGTATGTATGTATGTATGTATGTCATTGGATACCATCAGGGTTGCAGGTGTTATATCAGAGTTTTCCTTCTCCTAGAAGTGTAGTGTTTGTACCAGAGTTTTCAAGTCGCTGGCTGGACTAAAAATCACACTCGTTCAGCGCACAGTAGGAGTTATCATACATGGATATAAAGTAGTGGCCGTACTCGAAAACGAGTTGGCAGCCACCATATATGTATGTATGTATGTATGTATGTAGGTAGGTAGGTAGGTAGATCGGTAAGTGGATATGCAGGTAGGTAGACAGTTATGTTGGTAGGTATGCAAACATTAAAATATAATAGGTTAATATGAATATATATATATATATATATATATATATATATATATATATATATATATATATATATATATATATATATATATATATATATATATATAATGTATTTTCAGAGTTCCATTAATGGTTTATAATTGCATTTAGTAAATAGTCGTGTCGTTGCTGCTTGTGTAAGAGGCTGTATCTCAAGATTGGTACCCAATAGACACATGTGTAAATCTAAATTATAATTTCTGGGTTTTTTTTTTATCTGTAGATATATCATCAGTTCCTCATCGATGTGTCTTTTTTTTTTTTGTTTGTTAAATATTTTCGTCTACTGTACAACTGCTTTTTGATATTGTACAGCATAACCGAATGCTTATGAAATCCGCTACGGAATTATTCAATCCCGGGTTATAACCGACTCAACCATACATCTATTTTTTTCCGACCACTGAGCAGGACCTTATATAATGTGTAAAAACATGTTTTAGAATGAAAGCTACCGAGCAGAAAAATGTTGATGCGTGCTGTCGCGCACTTCTACTACCTAGCAAGTACGTTGCTCCCGCTCTTGACATCAACGTGGTATTTTATCATAACTTCGAGTGTCAGTTTCTTGACCTCCTTTTGGTGGGCCCTGGAAACTGATCACTGCTCTCTGTTCTCGATTAAGTGAAAGACAACCTGAAACAACAAGTTTCATACGCAAGAAAAATATCATAAGTTCTTGTGAATGAAATTGTGTAAGCAGAGACTACATGGAGTCCATCGGATGGAATTTATTTTACTTCAAATATCCACATATTGTAACACTGATACGATTTGGAATTGCGTTAAAAGCAGACACAGCAGAATACTCAACCTTTTACATGTTAATTCAAGAGCTGGACGCTCAGTTGTTCAAAATAATATATATTCAACGACGAAAGCGATGGTGTATGTATTATCAAAGTATACTAGATCACGCCTTACCATAACTAATAACGCAGAGCATTTTTCCAAATCCTATATTAATTTTAATGGCAAATATCTTAACTTCCGTGCCGTAGCCTCGGGTCAGTGAATCACAATACTGCTTTCATTCACGAGATCAACTTCCCTTTCATTTAAGTTATCACATTCCATTAGTACTGCGAGAATATGTAGGTAGAGCCTAGTCTTTACAATACAACGGACTTGATACAAATCGCGTCTAAAATATCCCTAAAGACAAAACTTTACTATATTTAAAAAATGTAAAGACACATTTGAAAATTCATTAATCGACATATTGTCTGAAAATAGTATATTTTGTCATAAGTTTCTTTAATAGGAAGTGTTCTGCAGCTAAACATAAACAACACTAAAAAAACTAAAATGTTACTTATGCATCATATATAGAGCATGTGTGGCTGCAAGTATATAGATGGGTATTGTTCAGGATATTCCTCTCGGTTTTCTTTTCTTTCTTTTAGCCAAGCGTGCGATATTTCTCCTTAACCATTTTATATATTTTCTTTTTCGTGCATTGCTATATTCTATATGCTTTAGAAATAATATGTCAGTTGCTAAACAATATGAACCTGATATATGTATGGTCTATTATCAAATTCTTTAGATATAAAATTTGCAAGAATACAGAATGTTAAGATTGGTTTAATATAGTGAGCCAAGGAACGTTAAATAACACAAGAGGCATATCGAGACAATCCTTACTTTAATTATACATTCAGGTCTAGACTGACAGGGGAGAAAACTCCCACATTTCAATTGATTAAATAGAAAATAATTGCGGTGGGAAGTAGGTGTGATTCTGGCAGTAAACAGATAACTCAGAACATGTTTGAAGCAATTGGATCTTTACTACATCATAATGACGACTTGAAAATTGTAAAACATTTTGAAGACCATAGTGTTTATCCCAAAATATAAATCTCCTTCCCCCGTGATTCCACCTCTCTTTTGCTCTCGTATTTGTCTCCCCCTATCTCTCTCTCTCTCTCTCTCTCTCTCTCTCTCTCTCTCTCTCACCGTCTCTCTCTCTCTCTCTCTATATATATATATATATATATATATGTATATATATACATATATATATATATATATATATATATGTATATATATATATATATATATACATATACAAATTCAAACGTATATATATATATATATATGTAAATATCTTTAAGTCGTTTGGAAGCCTCGACAATGCAAATGGGTAAATCTCCGGGTAACAAGGTCCGGTGGTGGAGAGAGAGATGTAAGTGGGTGTACGTTGAGATGCGTGGTCTGTATAAGATGTGTGAGATGTGTAGAATGAAGGGAAGAGTATAAAGGATAAAATAAAAATAACAACACAAGAGAGAGTTACCTTGGGAGAGATTTAATAGTCCCTATATATTTCGGATTCACATCCATCAACTGGGGTTGATATTCAAAACAACAAACAGCGAAGGACGCGTTCCGGACTTGTCCGACAGACAACCTTTTCCCCCACCCCGGAAAAAAACCCCAGTTGATGGATGTGAATCCGAAATATATAGGGACTATTAAATCTCTCCCAAGGTAACTCTCTCTTGAGTTGTTATTTTTATTTTATCCTTTATACTCTTCCCTTCATTCTACACATCTCACACATCTTATACACACCACGCATCTCAACGTACACCCACTTACATCTCTCTCTCCACCACCGGACCTTGTTACCCGGAGATTTACCCATTTGCATTGTCGAGGCTTCCAAACGACTTAAAGATATTTACTTATTGTTCCACAATGCTTCAAGCAAGCTTCAATACTCTCATATATATATATATATATATATATATATATATATATATATATACATATATATATATATATACATATATATACATATATATATATATATATATATACATATATATATATATATATATATATATACATATATATATATATATATACATATATATATATATATATATATATATATATATATATATATATATATATATATATATATCGTATGTGTGGGTTGTGTTTATGTCTACCTCTATATATATACCAAGTTCTATTATCTCGTGCTACACGTGAAATGCATAACCACTCTAAATAATGTTCAGATTTGTGACACATCGGTGGGATTTGAAATGATAATATCAAATGCTATGCCTTAATGCTGCAATGGATTTGGTCCAATACTCTAATCTGTCCGTCAATTCATTCTCCCTAAATGCATTTATGATTGATTTATTTTTATAGGCACATTCCTGTCAATTTTAAAGAATACTGTAGACGATCATATCAACCTCAGTATTTTACTGGTATCAATCGTGGTGAGAGAACGTAGAATATAGACCTGATCGATTTAAACAGAGCATAATGTTTCGTAATTAAATATCGCAAGCTCCACCGATCTGTGCAGTCTACGGCCTGAAGTAGGTACATTATGAATAAATATTTGTGATAGATATGTCCATTGTTGAGCATTTATCATAATATTTACTTTTCCAAAGGTTTTGTGTTTATGTGGTGTTGTTGTTTTTTTAATGTAATGTTAGGATTATTTTAGGCTTCAGAGTTTGTGACATTGTGTATGCAATATCAGAACTCGCATTGTATTGACATTAACATATATTATTCATTGTAAAACATGTCTCGGTTAGAGATTTGATCTCTTATGCAAACAACATCGCCATGTATAGAAATTCTTAATGCGTAATTAGAACACGCACATTGTGTTGTATAATAAGCTTGGTTCGTCTCTCCTCCCGCTATTGCATGAGTATAATGGGTTTATTATCAAATAAAAGAATTGGTATTTCCATTTGAAAAATTTTGATAGATAAAAAAATAAATAAACAATTTCCAGAGAAAATCTAATTAGCTTACAATTGCTATTTTAAAAAAAATGGCGGGTAATGATTGTTAAATAAAGCGGGGAACAGGTTTAATAGATAAATGTGACAATAAATATATTTCTCTTTGTATAATGAAAGTGTATTTCGTTATCCTTAATTTTTCGTGACGTTTTTCATTTTGCGTAATATATTAAATGATTAACTTTAGAAAGAACTGTACTCTTATTGCTGGTGTTGGTGTTGCTGATGCTACTACTACTACTATTACTACTACTACTACTACTACTACTACTACTACTACTAATAATAATAATAATAATGAATTCATTTATTGGCCACAAGGGGCGACATATAGGGGACAATACAAAAGACTGGGACAGTGTGGTTTTACAGAAAAATCGAGTAAACAATATGAATAACAATAACAAAGTAACGATAACAAAGTAACAATAAAGTAACAATATTATTACAACAAGAAAAAGTTCCCCAATAGGGGGGATGACCACCTAGGGTTCGGTCAGGTACCCCAATAGTCCTGAACGACCCGACGCTTCGAGAACACCCTGGAAGGTCACCCCTCTCATCCTCAAATTTACCTACCTACTGCCGCATGACCATAGTAGGCTCACTCACACGGGCCATTCTCGCCACATTCACCCACCTTTAAGCAAATGTACTGGGGGGGGGGGGGGGGGGGGGGGCAACACTTCTCTCTGCACCCTCACTTTCCTTTCCAAGTGAAACTTGAAAAAGTTGATGAGGGATTAGCCGAAGAGAAAAGTGTCTGTCTTCAGTACTTTCGACCTCGTCCACCTACAACATCTTTCGCTACTGCCACCAGACAGAGGAAGATTGCCTGCCCTTCCTGGCCCAAAGAAGGCGACGGGTCGATCTTCACTATGGACTCGGCCGATAGCCTAATCCGTTCTACACGCGACAACAGCTGTTCAACATAACTCCACAAGTCAGTAATGAACGGACACTGGACGAGTGCATGCTGAACGGTTTCATCGCTCTGCGCGCATCTCGGGTAGGTCCGTCTGACAGCACTTCCGTGCCTGTAGAGTTTATCTCGAACCGGCAGTGCCCCCCGGTAGCACTGCCAAGTGAGGGATTTTTGGAAATTATCCATCGTCCCCAGCTCGAAAGTCCTCCGGTACAGACTGGTTAGTTCGACTTCGTTGACTCCCAGAGCCTCTCTGAGTGCGTCGTCGCACTTGTCCACCACTAATCCTCTATAGAACTCGAGAGTGGAAGTTCCACTAACCGCATTGCCCGCCTGGTAGAGGGCAGTGACTGCCTGGCAACATTACAGATGCCAGTCTCCCAGTCTCGGTCTCTTCTTGACCGAGGACTGCAGCTCAGTCAAAGAAACGAGCTGCGGAAAGGCCCGTCTGACAAACGGCGACCACACCTGTTCACAGTTTAGGCAGAATATCTGGAGATGCCGCAGCCTCAGCGCGTGCCTGCGCATCATTAGACACGGCATGCCTAGCCCTCCACGTAGAGGATGCTGGTAGCAGATGGACCGCCTCACCAGCGGAACCTGACTCCTCCACAAGAATTTGAAGAGGAGCCGCTCCAAGATGGCGAGGCGCGGACGGGGGCAAGGGACGACGGTCAGATGGTAGTAGATGACGGACGCGATGTACGCGTTCGTCCCCTCCGCTCGACCTTTCAGTGATAGCTTCATCCCAGCCCATTTCTGGGTTAGACTGGCTACCCTGCCCGTCACCTCGTCCCAATTCTTATTCACCTGGAGGTCTGGCCCGAACCAAACCCCTAACAACTTTACCGGTCCGTCCGTCCAGCGCCTATCGACGCTGTTGGACGGCATGGACTTGCCTCTCCAGGTGCCGAGTTGCAAGCCCACCGACTTGTCCGGGTTAGGTTTTGCTCCTGTCAACCTTTCATATTCCTCCAATAAGTTGCCGACCACCTCGATTTCTGAGGTCTCCGAACAATCACGGTGATGTCGTCCGCATAAGCCGACACAGAATTTCCGAGTCCCGGTTCGAGCGGGATGCCCTGCAACAGCTCCAGTTTCCGCAGTAAAGGCCCGAGAGTCAATACGTACAGAAGGGAGGAAAGAGGGCACCCTTGACGGACCGATCGGGAGACCTGAAACGGTTCCGAGCAGGTGCCGCTGTGCATTGCAGCGATCCAGCTTCTGAAGACGTGGTCGAAGACAGCCGCCTTGAGAAAAGCCTCCAGGTATCGATGGTCGACCCTATCGAATGCTCTCGATTGATCTAAATTGATCAGAGCCACACCGAAGACAGGTTTACACTCTACCCTCTCTATGATGTATCGTATTAGGTGGAGTTTGTCATGTATGGACCTGGTTGGTATTGCGCAAGTGTGCGCCTCCCCAACAAAATCCCCTACGCTAAGCGCCAAACTCTTCGCTAACACCCTGGCCAAAATCTTAAACTCTGTGTTGAGCAGATTTCTGGGCCTGAAATTGTCTAATGTGTTCGTCTTATTATCGTCTTTCCTTATCAGCGTCACTACGTCCCGGCTCACAGAACTGGGAATACTCCCGTTTTGCTGCCAGTTGCAGTAGAGGGCTTCGAGGAGACTGGAGAACAAATCTGGCATATTTACGTAAAGCTCGTAGGGCAGACCATCCAAACCGGGTCACTTGCGCCTCATGCAGCCGACAAGGGCATCCTGAATCTCGGCTGAAGTAATTGGCCTTTCGCAGCGCCCAATATCAGCTGTCGAGAGTTGCAGAAAGCCATCGAGGTAGGGACTGAAGTCCGCCACCGTTAATGACCCGCCACTTCCTCCGAACAACCGACCAAAATGTTGGCGAAAGTCTTCACACAACCGCTTTGAATCGCTCAGCTCGTGTCCGTCTCGGTCCGTCAAAGACCGAATCGTGGTTTTATTACCGTGCTATGCCTCTGCCAGGCGGGCCCATCTAACAGCTTTGGTTCCCTCGTTTCTCAGAGCACGCGCCTTAGCTCTGATAATGCATCTTTCGTGTTACGCATTGAAGAAATGGTCTAATGCCATTCTCGCCGCTAGCACATCAGTTGCAATGCCACTACCAATAGCCTCTCCTAACTTATCTACCAACTCCCTCCTCTTTCTATTTTTCTCTAATGCTACTTCTTTGCTGAACTCTATCGAAATTACTCTAATCTCTCTTTTAAGAGCCACCACCATCTATTGTTGATACTCCCCCTGTCAACTTTTTCTTAACTAAATTGTTGACCTGGTCCCTGTAAGCCTTACGTGCCGGAAGTGACATGTTAAGCTTCCAGTAACCAGGTCCTAACCTACGTGTCTTATCTAGGTCGACCATACAGATCACAAACTTGTGATCTGAATAGGCGACCGTTTCAAAACGTGGACAGCTTACACTATTTGTCTATATTCCTAATGTATATCCTGTCCATATACGATCTAGATGACCCTATGCGGTTAGCCCAGGTCCACACCGGCGCATTAGGGAAATCTAGTCGGTACCTGTCGCACAGTTGGAACAGGTTGATCAGGTTCTTGAGGCTTTTTAACACCCCGCTCCTATCGGATACTCCCACACAGTCCCAGCGGGCGTCTAAGATGCTGTTCCAGTCCCCCGCTAACAGTAAAGGGCGAGACGTACCCAGAAAGGCTTCCAGGCGTCTAAAGAAGTCCGGCCGTCCTGCCCCAGAAGGAGCATAGACGGCCACCAGTCTAAAGGCACCACCTTCGTTATTGTTCACGTCCAGGACCGCCAAATTCCAGTCCGGGTCCCGGAAGATCGACCTTACCTGGAGATCCAGGCCTTTCCTAAACAGCACTGCCACCCTGCCTCCTATTCCCGGCCGGCTAACAGATGCAAAGATATGATAGTCATCGAAAATGGGGGCTAGTGCGCGCGTGTCGGAAATTCTGGTCTCGCTGACGGCAATTACATCCATTTCTAGAGGCCTGAAGTCGTTGAGCAGGTGACCCTGCTTCCAGGACGAGTCCAGGCCTCGAACATTTAAAAATCCTACTCTTAATACGGCCATGTTGGCAGGTTAAAAAGAGAGAGAGGAAAGGTTTGCTTACCTTCCGGGCTCTTGTGAAGGTCGGCTTGTTCGACCTCCATAGTTGGTGAGGTTTCTTTTGGGAACCCCTTTAAAAGTCTTGAAGTGGGTTTTACGTTCGGGGTTCCCACGTCCCGAGTAAAGCTGTCTCGTTTTTCTTTGTATAAATCGAGCGACATTCGCACCAGAACCAAATCTTCCGTCACGCGAAGTGAGCTCGATTTAAAAATGTCCCCCTCCTTTTGTATATTTTCACTTCGTGCTACGAGGGCTATCAGTTCCTTGTTGGCCCTCCTGATGGGCACGAACTTTTGTATGTTTTGTTGGTGTGATTTTATTTGTTTGCGTGGCTGTGGTGGTGATGGTTCTGGTGTAGTTGTTTCGGTTGTGTCTGTGTTTGTTGTGCGGTGTCTGTGTTTTCAGATGTTTGTGTGGTATTTGTTCTTGCGTCTGTTTAGGTCGTTTGCGTTTGGAGGATTCTGGTGATGGTGATGGCGGTGTTGATGTTGGTGTTATTGGAGAGATGTTTGCGTGGGTGGTGTCTGCGTTTTTTATTGTGGGTGATTTTGTCCTTTGTTGAGGTTTTTTTTCCTTTTTGTGTTTCCTTTTTTGTATTTTGGGGGATTTTGGTTTTCCCTCTTCTTCACTACTGGTAGATGAGGGGTCTGTGTATGTAAGTGTGTCTGTATGTATGTTTATGGTTTTATTGGTGTGTGTATTTTGGGGGGGAGGGGGAATTTGACAACTTTCCTCGTTTTCTCCTGGGTGGTCAATGTTGGTGGTGGTCTTTCTATTGGTGTTGTTGTTGGTGGTTTTGCCGGTGCTGGTGTTGGTTGTGGTTCTCGCCCCGGCGTCGGTAGCAGTGGAGCTTTTCGACCCCTTACCTCTTTCAGCAGTTGAGGGCAGAAGGGTTTTTCCCCACAAACAAAACAATGCGGCCTTTTTTGCCTTCGCTCATAATGTGAATGACCGTCCCATTCTGAAGGCGGATGTGGTCCGGGATTGTCTTCACATTCTCAGGCCTGATCTGGAGAAGGATCTCCAGGTGAACCCCGGACTAGTCCTCTCTGGCCGTTCTGGTCACTTCTATAGGGACGGTATCCGTCGCCTCCACAATCACACATTCCAGAAGCCACCACATGTCAAGTCCTGGTGGGATTCTTGGAATGCGGAGAGGGCTGTTCTGTTTCCCACGTGGGGGGTGTACATTATGAGCTTGCTGGTTTTGCAAGGAGTCATAGCGTGTTTCATAGCGAGGACTTCTGACTTGAACAACACCGAAATGGTGCCGTACTGTCTGCCCCTCGCTATGTATTCGGTGTCTTCTCTGATGCATCTCAGCGCGACTTCGACATCTGCTTGTGGGATTAAAGCTGCCCTTTTGGTTTGTGCTGAGATGCATCTATAATGCACCGTTCTGCGTTCCACTGCCTCAATAGCTTCTACCGGGACAGTTAAGTTGGCTCAGATTTGCTCTTTCTTGATGAGCTTCCATGCCTGGGCCAACTTTATATCTTTGTTTGAGAAGTCCATGTTGAAGCATGGCCCTTTTTTTTTGCGGCTGCCGCAGCGAAAGTGTTCTTCTTATTTTCGTTGGGGGTGTTGTTGTCGTTGTCGTTGTTCATGTTGGTGTTGTTGTTATTACTGTCGCTGTTATCATTGTTGTCTTTGTTGCCACCGTTGTTCTCGGTGCAGTTGGTATTGTTGCTGTTGGTGTTGTCGCTATTGTTTTCATGTTAGTGGTATTGATATTGTTGTTGCATTTGTCATTTTTTTTTTGTCATCTGTAATCTCGTTGTCGCTGTTACTGTCATTTTTTTCAAAATTAGAGTTCTCATTGGTATCATTGGTGTCTTTGTTTACATTGTTTGTTGTGGTGTTTGTGTTATCAATTTGTGTTAATTTCGCCGTAGCGCTCCTCTCGACTTGTACGTCGTTGTCGCACGACAGTAGACATATCGCTGGGGGCGTGGCTCAGCTATGTTTCTTTTTTCTCCTTAAATTTTTTTTTAACATGTAAAACAAGTTCAAGTATTTGGACCAAACGGCCCAAATATTATACTTTCCCCTTCACAGGGCAACGTCTATGTGCTTATATCCCTTACACAACAAGAAATATTTAACAACAAATAATTTTAACAGGCAAATAAAGCGACTTACTGGGAGCGAGCAAAATACGTCCGATTAGACCAATAATAATAATAATAATAATAATTGTTTCTACTTTAGGCACAAGGCCAGCAATTACCCAATGCATTACTGGTATTTTATTTTATCAACCCCGTAAGGATGAAAGGCAAAGTCATCCTCGGCGGGATTTGAACTCCGATCGTAAAGGAACGTAACTATGCTGGAAAGCATGGCGTTCGACCCTCTACCGATACTGCCAATCCACCATTTCTGGTAATGAAATACCGAATCAAGGGTAATGAGGTTACCAACTATAGACCTATCCATAATGTTGAAACTGTTAACAAGCATTGTGCCTGAGGAAATCTACCATCACCTCCAAATAAACTACTTGTTACCGGACGCACAGAAAGGATGCCGAAAGAAGTCCCGTGGTACAAAGAACTAGTTACTTATTGATAAGATAGTAATGAGGAATTGCAAGAGGAGATACACTGGTCTTGCCATGGGATGGATAGATTACAAACAGGCATTCGACATGGTACCTCATTCTTGGATAACCCAAAGCCTAGAGATCTTCAAGGTGGCAGATAACATCAGACAGTTGTTGAGTAAAAGTATGAAGTCCTGGGAAATAGAGTGAACATCGGGTGGAGAATTCTTGGGAGGCGTGAATATCAAGAGAGGCATCTTCCAGGGAGATAGTTTGCCACTCTGTTGTTTGTCCTTGCCGTGATATCCCTGACCATTATACTGCGAAAAGTCAGAGCAGGATAAAAGTTGGGAAAACGAGAGCTTACCATCAATAACATCCTCTTCACGGACGATCTTAAACTCTTTTGGAAGAGTGAGAAAGAGTTGGATGTACTTGTTGACACTTTCCATATTTTCAGCAATGATATATGTATGCAATTTGGTATTAACAAGTGTGGAGTCCTAGTGATAAAGAGGTGTACATTGAGCAGAAGCAACGGAATCCAGGTACCAACAGGTGAGATTATAAAGGAAATTGACGCTGAAGAAGGATACACATATTTAGGTGTTCTCCACGCAGATGACATCAAGAACAAACAAATGAAGGAATTGTTAAGATCTGAGTACATTAGGAGAGTAAGGAGCGTATTAAAATCACATCTAAATAGTAGGAATGTCATAATTGCTGTGAATTCCCGAGCTGTATCTATTATTAGGTACAGAGCGGGAATTCTGAAATGGAGTGTTGCTGAACAAAAATAAATGGATAGGAATACTACGAAGCTATTGACTATCTACAACATGTTCCACAAGAGGAGTGATGTCGATAGAATCTACTTAAAGAGATCTGAATCTGGGAGAGGTCTTATCAGCATAGACGACTGTGTTCAGATGTCGACCTGCACAAATATGTGAGTGGAAGTAGAGAGCCAATGCTCAGAAATGTACTGAAGGAGAGGACAATAGACCAGGTGATGTCCAAGGAGGAAATAACAAGGAGGAAAACAACCTTCATGAAAAATCCCTTCTTTGAGAAAACTGAATTTAGAGATCCACAGACATGGAACTGGTTAAAAAGAGAAGACCTTGAAAAGGCTACAGAAGGAATACTAATGGCTGCGCAGGAGCAGGCCCTCAAAACGAAGTGGGTGAAACACCATATTTACAAGGAGAAGGCTAGCCCACTGGGTAGGACCTGTGGAGAGAGAGAGGAGACTGTGGCTCACATTGTATCCGAGTGTAAACACCTAGCCCAGACTCAATATAAAGGCTGGAGACATGATGTGAATGACAGGGTGATCCACTGGCACCTATTCAAAGTAGACAATTTACCACATACTGAGAAGTGGTGTGAGAAAAAGCCAGAGTCGGTCATAGAAAACGATCAGGTGAAGGTGCTACGGGATTTTAGGAAACAGACGGACAAGAAACTGGAACACAATAGACCTGACCTGGTGGTTTTGTACAGGGAAAAAAGATCGTGCCTGATTGTAGATGTGAGCTGCCCATTTGACACGAGAGTGCAAGAAAAGGAGATGGAGAAAATTAACCGGTACCAGGACTTAAAGTGGGAGTTAAAAAGAATTTGGAACTGCCATGAATTCAGAGTCGTCCCGATTGTCATAGGCGCACTAGGTACTATCTGAAAGAGTTTCCAAGGATGGTTAAAGAAAATGAGTGCATTCCCGCTTTTTGGAACACTTCAAAATGCAAGAACTCGCCGATACGTCCTGAATATCTGAGGTTGCACGTAGCGGCTTGATATTAATTTCAACAAACTTTCCAGTTAAATAACATAATTGACCGAGACACAAAGAATAAGAATAATAATAATAATAATAATAATAATAATAATAATAATAATAATAATAATAATAATAATAATGATTTCTTTATTAACCACAAGGGTTTACATAAAGTAGACATTAAGGACAGTGCAGGACAATGCAGGACGGTACAAATGGGCATTTCTGCGTGTAAAAAAAAACAGAGGTTGAAATAAAATAACAAAGAAAAATTCCCCAATAGGGGGGAGACATCCGAGGGACATTTGTGGAGAAAGCCCATTAAAAGACCACAGTATAATAATAATAATAATAATGCTTTCTTTATTAACCACAAGGGTTTACATAAAGTAGACATTAAGGACAGTACAGGACAATACAGGAAGGTACAAATTGTCATTTCTCCGTGTAAAAAAAAACAAAAATAGGATGTAACAAAAAATGACAATAACAAATTCCCCAATAGGGGGGAGTCTTCCGAGAGACATTTGTGGAGAAAGCTCATTAGAAAGCCACAGTCAGCCTGACCACCAGGGCAAGTGCACTCTCCCAGTTTTCCACCTTTAATTTACAGACACATACTCAGAGTAGGCCCATTCACTCGGTCCATACTTGCTTCTCTCACCCATCTTTCAACAAAATCCTGGGAAGAGAACACTTCCCTCTCTACCCTGATTTTCCTTTTCAAATTTCATTTGAAAAAGTTAATCAGGGCATCACCGAAGAGGTAAGTGCTCATCTTCAGCCCTTTCAAACGTGTCCACCATACTATCTCTTTCGCCATGGCTACCAGACAGATAAAAACTGCCTGCCCTTCCCGGCTAAACGAAGAGGGCGGGGCAATCCTCACGATGGACTCAGCTGATAGCTGGATCCGTCCTACACGTAACAGCAGGTGTTCGACATAAACCCAC
The DNA here is from genome assembly GCA_964016885.1 of Eledone cirrhosa. Lineage (NCBI taxonomy): Eukaryota > Metazoa > Mollusca > Cephalopoda > Octopoda > Eledonidae > Eledone > Eledone cirrhosa. Next base: position 68,450,860 of record OZ024740.1, read on the forward strand.
AAGTCAGCAATTTTCGGACACTGGACGAGTGCGTGCAGGACGGTTACGTCGCCCTTCTGGCATCTCGGACATGCCCGGCTGACGGCACCTCCATGCCTGTATAGTTTATCCCGAACTGGCAAAGCTCCTTGGTAGCACTGCCAGGACAGGAATTTCTGCAAATTGTCCATAGGCCCCGGCCCGAAATCCTTCCGAAGAGATTGGCTAGTTGATTTTCGTCGACGCCTAGAGTTTCTCCAAGTACATCGTCGCTGTTCCCCTCCACTAATCCTCCATAGAACGCCAACGTGGAGTTCCACCGATCACATTGCCCGATTGGTCGAGGGCTGTGAGCGCCTGAAGACATTCCTGTCTCCAAGCGCTCCCTCTCGGTCTTCGCTTGACGCAGGACTGCAGCTCCGTCAAGGAGACGAGCTGGGGAAAGACGTGTCTAGCAAACGGCGACCACACCTGATCACCGTCGATGAAGAGGTGGAGATTCGTAGCCTGAGCGCGTGTCTGCGCATCATCACCCACGGCATGCCCAGCCATCCACGTAGCGGGTGTTGACAACAGATGGACCGCGTCCCTTCCACAAAAAGCGAAAGAGCAAACGCTCCAGCGCAGCCAGGTGGGGCTTAAGACAAGGTACGACGGTCAGGCGGTAGTAGATGACGGACGCGATGTACGCGTTAGCCACCTCCGCTCGACCTTTCAGGGATAGCTTCCTCTCCACCCATTTCTGGGTGAGAGAATCCACCATGCTCGTCACGTCGTCCCAGTGTTTGTCCGTCTGGAGGTCCGGACCGAACCAGACCCCTAGCAATTTACCGGTCCGTCCGTCCAGCGCCCGACGACGCTGTTGGATGGCATGGACCTGCCTCTCCAGGTGCCGAGCTGCAGACCCACTGACTTTTTCTGGTTGATCATTACCCCTGTCACCGCTTCGTATTCTTTTAGTGTAGTACCGATCGCCTCGATGTGTTTGGCGTTCCACACCACTACGGTGACATCGTCCGCATATGCTGACACAGACCTTCCGCATCCCAGTTCGCGCGGACCCCTCTCAACGTCTCCACTTTGCGCAGAAATGGCTCGAGAGTCAATACGTACAAGAGGGAAGTCCTGGAAAACAGAGTTAACATCAGCTGGAGAATCCTTGGGAGGCGTGAAGATCAAGAGAGGTATCTCCCAGGGATATAGTCTGTCCCCTCTGTTGTTTGTCCTTGCCCTGATGCCCCTCACCATTATACTGCGAAAAGTGAGAGCAGGATACAATTTGGGAAAGGGAGAGCTTACCATCAATCACCTCCTCTTCATGGACGATCTTAAGCTCTTCGGGATGGTTAAAGAAAATTGGCCCCGCCACGCTTTTTGGAACGCTTCAAAAGGCATGCTTACTGGGAACAGCAAGAACCCTCCGATACATCCTAAATATCTGAGGCTGCATGTAGTGGCTTGATATTCATTTCAACAAACTTTCCAATTAACAAACATCAATGACTGAGACTCAAAGAACGATAATAATAATAATTCTTTCTACTTTAGGCACAAGGCCAGCAATTACCCAGTGCATAACTGGTACTTTATTTTATCGACCCCGTAAGGATGAAAGGCAAAGTCAACCTCGGCGGGATTTGAACTCAGATCGTAAATGGACGTAACTATGCTGGAAAGCATGGCGTCCCACCCCCTACCGTTACTGCCAATCCACCGCCAATAATAATAATAATAATAGCCTTCATCATTTAGATCGGTTCAAGTTCACCTATTTCACATTATCTATCTCAGTAGTGTGATTTTTACCAATTATTATTCGAAAAAATATTAAGAGAACACTGTTTGGGGTGTCTACAAAAAAAAGAAGAACATAAAAAAGGAAAAGATTACTAAATTCGAATTAATAATAATAATGACTACTAGGAATTTTTGGACATAGGGTTAATAAGTTTTTTCTAATGTTTCTTTATATTTTGTATTGTTTTCCACAGCATTTCCCAGATATTTGGCAGTGTGCATCGACCCCCAGAGAGTGACCTTCGGGGAAAAATATAGTCATTATCTTTTTCTTCTATATATTTTTTCATGCTGTCTCCCAAGATGCACATTTACACATCAGTAGACATGTTATCTAGCAGACTGGTCCATTAAACAAAAGCCTAAGTGCACTGTAACTGTTAAACGATCGTTAAATTGACGGTGTAAAAGGACAATAAATGTGAATGGCTGCAGAGAACAATGTATGCAACCTATAGGCTGGACATTCAAATACAAAACAGAGGACAACAAAGAGGAAAAAAAATACGTATTCTAGTAAAATAATGTGGATGAGGGTAAGAGTAATAAAGAATGCACTTGTGCTTGGTCAAGGCTGCTAAAATGACGAATGTCATTCTTTGGTATTATTATTATTGTTGTTTTTACACTCATAAACAAGAGCTTCAGTTTATATCACAATATATTAACTGTATACCGATGAGTAATGGAGAGTAGAAGTTAAGCACCCGTTGCATAGCGTTAGTTACACAGTTTCGATTCGTACTTGCAGTTATTTCAGTTCGTTCGAAACGCTAATACTCACGGGAAACCATAAACGTCATAGAGTCTGTAAATTTGTGCTTGTCTGGTAAAATAAGAAAACTATAATTTAATTGATAAAACGACGTACGTCCGAAACGGTGTGTTTAAACATAAATCAGAATTTGCTGTCAAAAATATTGGTTTCCTCTGACTAGACACATGACACAAGACTCCCATATGCTCACATAGATTTGAAGTGAGGAGGAGCTGCATCTTCCATATATTTCCAAGTGCATTAGTAAACTTCAGTGACGTAAACTGACAGAATAACAATCGAAAGAGCATCGTCAAATCGGTATTATCACTTGCTGCCAATCATATTACATGTGGTAGTATTCTCGATTGGATGATAGCAGTCTGAAAGATTCTTCATCTAGATTTATAACACCACGTCTCATATTATAAAGAATTATTTATATATCTTGTAAAATCTGTTTTTAATAAGTGGGGAATGTTTACTTCATGATTTGCTAACTTGTTATATTTCTCTGTTTTATGCAATTCCGTTTTACTTCTTAATATTATTCTTGGTCTTCGGCCAGAAAATACATGAGTTCGGGGATTTGAGTTCGGGGACTTTTTAAAATTTGCATTTGCTATTTTTAGTTGCAAAGGAGTCGTAAGACTTCCGTCTTTGCACTGTGAGGAGAAGACTTTAGAATAGTCGGGCCTTTTGGAATAGTCGGGCCTTTTGACACAAATATATATATATGAACTTTACTCCTTTTGTTTAAAGATTATTATCGCCAAACGCATGGTGGACCCACGCCCAGCATCGTTGAGTCTGCTGTGACAGCGGTACAAATGTTAAGGGAGGGATGACGTCCCCACTACCATAATTTTAACAGCGTAAACACCACAGCATCGAAGTCAACCACACCAGAAAAATTATTGGGTCAACAATTTAGTTTAATTTAAATTGACATTGGGAGGGGGGGGGGGTCGTAAAAAACAGGTGCTGGTGGGCTCGGAACAGACAGATTAGAATAATGTGAATTGGCTTTACTAAAGAAGTATTGCTAGAAAAATAGAAATGTGGGAGATCTGGCGGATAATGTAAACAAGGCTATCTGTAGTGTTATTGCGTGTGGCAGGCTAGGGGCGAGAAAATCATTAGATGATTTCTTCAATGCGGAGCACGAAGGTTGCATTGTCAGACCTAAGAAACGTGCTCGAAGAAACGATGGAATGTAAGCTGTTCAACGGATCCATGTGGCGAAGGAGCAGCGTGATAACAAACAATGATTCAGGCTTTGGCGGACCGACACGAACGCGAGCTGAACGATTCCAGCGAGATGTGTGCAGCTATTATCCAGCATTTTGATTGACTGCTCGGTGAAGGCCTCCCGCAACTCTCTCAAGCCAATGTTAATTGCTGCGAAAGGCCGATAACGTCAGCCGAGATTCAGTTTGCGCTGCTCGGTTGCATGAGGCACAAGTCACCCGGTTTGGATGGTTTACTGTACCAGTTTACGTATAAGTGCATGACTTGTTCTCCGATCTCCTCGAAGCGGTCTACTCCAATTGACAGAGTTTAAGTTATTGGTCAAGGTATTCGTAAAGAGGTTGGCGCTTGACGTCGAGGATCTGGTATGTGTGACAAAAACTTTCACAATCCCAACCAGGCCCATATAAGACAACCACCACGTCATGCAATAAGTCATATTGAGAGTAGGGTGGGGCTCTGTTCAATTTAGATCAATCGAAATCTTTCATACTGTTTTTGAAATTTCGAAATGTCTTCAAATCTATGAATTGAAGGAAGTTCCTTCACTTAGAGTGTCTTTCCCCAAACTTCCCTGTGAAACCTTTTTAAATCTGACAAAAAACATTTTATTTTGACTTCTAACATACGTGGGTTTGTTGCTGTAGTTACTGTTTCAGGCTTTTTTTGACTGGTGGAATGTTAGGTTTTGATATTACGTTGTATCTGTAAATCACTTTCCATTTCTTGACATGAGAGTTTTCTGAGACCATATTTCATCCAGGATCGATATTTCTCCTCTCATATTTTCAATTTCTTTATCAACTTTTATTTTCCAGGGTGGTATTTTGTGAGTGTTGTGTCCTTTTCGTTTATTCCTTCACATATATTTCATTTCTATTACCGTTGTTGCTGCATCAATACACACATTCAATTCTGATATATCAGGCTCCATCTCTTCAATTATTGCTTTAAGAGCCTGATTTCCAATACTTAAGTGTCTTTTTTCTGGTTCTAGCTTGTCAAATTGTACAAGGACTCTCCTTGCAAACTAATGGGTTTTTTTTCCAACTTCATTCAGAATATCTTTCTTTGTTCTATCTGATTTTTATGTTCATGTGTATCCTCCATGAAGTACCCTCTTTAATATTGTCGACCTGTCCTTCCGTTTGACCTTGCTCTCTAGCGTATCTGATACCTTCAATTTTATGTGAAATATCTCCTGGTGACAACATAGTCAATACGTTTTGCTGTGTTTCTTCTGTCACCTATCTATTTCTATCACTTTCGGATTTTGTTATTCTCAAATATATTTCAGCATTCTTCTTAATTTCATTTAATTCTGTATATGTTAGTCTCTTGTTCCTAAGAATGCCTCTTCTTACATTTCAAATTTGTTTTCGTCCATATTTGTCCTCCTTTCTTGATTTCATTCCCTCTACACCCTAAAATATTTTGCTGTGCGGTTTGATTCCAATGGTTTGCCGTATATTTCTTCTTTGTACTCTTCTCGGGTCCATTTGATAAGTTGAGTGTTTTTGTCAAGTTATGCCTATCCTGACGAGTCTGTTCCGGAAGACTTTCAGCAGGAACTACAGATAAATTTCAGAAATACCTTGGCAGTGCTACTGGGGTGCGGGGGGCATTGACAGGCTAGGAAGTGCTGTCAGACAGATCTACCTGATATGCGTGCATAACGACGAAACCGTTCGGCACGTACTGATCCAGTGTCCATGTTTTCTGACTTGTAGAGTTATGTCGAACAGCTATTATCACGTATAGAACGGATCCGATTATCGGCGGAGTCCATAGTGAATATCGACCCACCACCGTCTTTTGGCCAGAAGGGGCATGACGTTTTTCATTCTCTGGTAGTGTGGTGGACCAGGTTGAAATGACTGAAAACAGACACTTTTCTCTTCGGCCAATCTCTCATCAACTTTTTCAAGTTTCACTTTGAAAGGAAGATGAGTGTGGAGAGAGAAGTGTCTCCACCCCAGGACATTTGCTAAAAGATGGGTGAATGCGGTGAGAATGGCCGTTGTGAATAGAGCTACTCTATTCCATTGTAAACTCCGACTGTCCATGTCTTCGTATTGTCCCGTAAACGTCAGCCCTTGTAGCCAATAAATGGAACATTTATTATTATTATTACTGTTTATTATATGTATGTACAAGGCAGTGGATTGGCAGTATCGGTAGAGGATCGGATGCCATGCTTTGAAGCATAGAGTTACCTCCCTCTATTATCTGAGTTCAAATCCCGCTGAGGTTAATTTTGCCTTTCATCCTTCCGGGGTCGATAAAATAAAGTACCAGTAATGCATTGGGTAATTGCTGGCCTTGTGCCAAAAGTAGAAACAATTATACATATGTATATATATATATATATATTTTAATACATATATGTATATTGACAACATTTCTTAACATAAACACAAATATAAAATAGAAAATAGCTCGTGTCTGTTTACACAAAATACACCAATAACGAAATGTCTGATTTACATGGAATATATTCGCCTCATCAAAAGAAAAAATAAATCAAGATATCTACATACTATGACACAAATAAAAACTGGATCTTTAAACAAATTCATAGGCCGAATTCATAGGCCAATATAAACATATTTAAAAAACAATAAATATGCGCATCTCTGCTCCTATTAAACTTATGCAAACCACACAAGAAATGTAGTCTGTGTATCAAATATATATTGTCAATAGAATAACAGAAAACCTTTTTCATAATACTCATAAAATCTAACACAGAAAGCATTATATTAAACCCAATCTAGCACCAGCGGCACTGCCCAAATTCGCAACCATTCTATTGAATCCCTCATCAACCCACATTCTCTAGAAACTCTATACCCAACCATCGTCTCTCTGGACCTAAAGTTCTCTCCTCAGTAGGGGTTTGTGATTCATATCCCAAACAACATACAGCGACGAATTTCACACTCGAACGGATATTGAACGCTTACCGGCCGCACAATCTCCAGGCATAATTTCATCGCATAAAACCAGCGCCTAATTATCAGAATCAAACAATGGACGCCAGCTTCCAGATAGTTCGGTACCTGACGACAGGTATAGTGCTGTGAACTGGTTCTACTTTTATAAATACTCCCAGCATAGCAACATATTCCAAGCCGAACTCACCATCCTTCGCTTCCTCAGAAGACGTGAATTTATGTTATTGTTTTCACACCGACATGCATGGGGGAGCCATTGTTGAGTGAATTTCGGGCGGAAGGATTACTAAACCTCAGTTTCCCCCTCTACTAATGCCTCCTGCTACCTCACAACTCACCGTCTCCTCACTTTCTACTCACAAATGTCAAGCACCTAATCATCCGCAAACCAAGTATCTGCACCATATACGTGTTCTCCTAAATACACAAACCGTACACCTCTGACCGCCCTGTTGACTTCGATTATAACTGCTCCGAAAAGAGAAACATCAACGACATGCATATTCAGGGAATGCACCTCCACAGCACTCACGTAACAGTACGAATGAAACATCCGAACTCTATATTTGGACTGTCACTCTCGAACACTGGCCTGTTTACCTGTCTACCTCACTTCTCTCAAAGGAAGTGCCTCTTCATATTATACCTCTTAACACCACTTTTGCCAATCCCGCTCTATCCCAATGAAGGACTAACGCCTAATACTTCGAAACAACTAATTATCTTCATTCTGAAGCATGAAACTAATAAAACTGTGTTTTTGTATATTTATGTTCATCCAGTTATTATTGTACTCTCTCTCTCTCTCTCTCTCTCTCTCTCTCACCCTCTCTATATCTCTCTCTCTCTCTCTTTCTCTCTCTTTATATATATATATATAAGCAAAAGGGATATTCAATTTGTTGGTAATTCAACAAATATAAATGTTTATAACTGATTCAAAGCACTCGACAGTTTCTGGAGTATAATATACAATGATATTAAATAAATGGAAACTATATTTATAAAACCATATTTATTCTATTATATATATTTCAAGGGTACCAAAACTTTGGTGCGCTCTCATCAGATAAAATACAAAGAGTGTTTTATAAATATTGACATAACCAGGAAAGAAGAACTTAACTGTTCAAGTTTTTCCTCGATAGTGAAGGAAAGAGGGGAAAGAGAAGAAAAATCAAACATTTCAAATTATTAAGATGAGTATGCAAATGAGCTTCAGGTATAGGGCTGAGAAAAAAGTTATTTTTAGACGCTATGTAGATTTAAATAATTATTAGGATATATGTATATTATTTAAATCTACATAGCATACAAAAATAACGTTTTTTTCAGCCCTATGATTCAACCTCATTTGCATACTCATCTTAATAATTGAAATATTTGACTTTTCTTCTCTTTCCCCTCTTTCCTTCACTATCGAGGAAAAACTTGAACAGGTAAGTTCTTCTTTCCTGGTTATGTCAATATATATAAAACAAACTTTGTATTTTATCTGATGAGTGCGTACCAAAGTTATGGTACTCTTGAAATATATA
>OZ024740.1:68464138-68476638 GCA_964016885.1 Eledone cirrhosa
TTCTTAATGTTGCAAACTATGTTAAGTAAGTTGAAACAAAACACACAGACAGCCTAAAATATCCCTCGAAATCTATTGCAAATTGGATTGAAGTTATTGCAGTACTTAATCAATTAGATTTCCTATCATAGTACGTTCATATGTTTCATAAATTATGAGTGTTCTACAAGCGTAATTATCGTTTCGCCAATCCGAACTTATCACAACGTAGGAGTAAATGTATCCATTTCAATACCCTATCAATTGCAAGGTTATCAAATAGATTTGTCAAATAGCTGTTCACATACACAACCACCATTTTATCTGAGGCAGTCATGATTCAGCTATGTATGTATGTATGTATATATATATGAATGTATGGATTTATGTATGTATGTTATTACATATGTTTGCATTTTCGGTGAGATTCATGTAATTTCTTCACAGTATTCACCTTCAGTCTTAAATAAAGTAACAAGGCGTATTTCTTTGCATCTCAACTGTGTGTTTGTGTTTGTGGTTGCGTTTGCATTTACGAGAGAAGTTTTGTTTCGTGTTTGTTTAGAAATGAATGTGATTTGATATTTCATGTTGAAACATATTGCTAAATTTTGGTTTTAATTTTTAACGTAAATTTACAAATAAGTAGTTATTACATTGGTATTTCCGTTTTTTTAGCTCTTGTTTGCTGTTTATAATATGAGGAACTATAAGACTGAGGGCTTTATTGTAAAGTCTTCGTGCAGAACTTCTTTCGACAAATTGAATCGAAGTATTCCAATTTGCCCGACACTATGTTTAGCGACACGAAGAATCATCATCTTTAAAAATAAGCCTTACATGTATTGAGCAGTGTTACTCTTGTGGACATGACCACACAGTTACTCACTTAGCTAATGTAGTAACAGGGAAAAATATCAAACACAGAAGATGGCCATATTAATAATATTAATTCCAATACATAGAGACCTGCAATGACGTCACTACGTACGGCTTAGGGAGGAAGAAACAATGTTTTTATTTTCCATTTTCAATTTTCACTGTATTTGCTGATACTCTAGTTTCCAACTTCAATGCACTCGTAGCGTTCCAGCCACTTCTGGAACGCCCCCTTCTAGTCTTCCAAAATGAATGTGTCCAAGGAGCTTGTCACAGCCTCATTCACCTCCTCCACATCCTTTAGCTTCTTCTTCAGCTTCGGGGACATCCAGAAGTTGGAAGTAGCTACGTCTGTAATGTAAGGAGGATGAGGTTCAGTATTGATCCCCCTATTGGCCGATGGGTGGATTTATGGCAGAGGGCATTGTCCTACTGTAGGTCCCATTCACCAGACTTGAAGAATTCTGGTCTCTTGTGACGAAATCTCTTTCTGAACTGCCTCAAAACCTCTACATAATAATCGACGTTAACTGACTGGCCGTGGAGGATCCAGTAGTTGTAGATGATGCCCTTGCTGTAGAAGGATGGGATTATCATGAGCTTTGCATAGGACCTGCTTCGCCTTACCTTGTGTTTTGAGGAGTCAGAATGTTTCCACTGGGCATTCTGTCTCTTGATCTCTGGATCATAACAGTAGATCCAACTCTCGTCACAGATTACCAGAGACTCAATGACATTTGGATTCGAAGTTATTCTCTCAACTATCCTCCAGATATCATCAACGCTCCTAGAAATCATACACCAGTGTGGCAAAACATAGGCTCAATATCTTAAACTCCGATTGTACTGCAAACGTTGTTGCAGCCAAGTTAAAAGTAACCTCGTGACTCTTACTGCATATTCTATACATAACATGTATGGTCAGTAATGAAGAATCTTGCCGTTTCAACAGATATATCCGAACTCATCCAAAATGGCAGGAACTCAGGCGTCAGGATCCCAAAATCCAATTGTTCATATATATATATGTGTATATATCCAATCCAATCCACCCAGGGCCTTCACTCTTGTTGGAGGACCGCCACCGGTTGACTTCCACCACTTCTGTTAAGGACTGGGTTATAGATGTACTCACCATGCATTTGGAGGTAGTTGACACTGAGGAGTTCAACCGGCATTTTAACAGCTCTTGTTTTCGTGCTACTAAGGTTCCACTTTCTCAACAGACAATTGTCTGGTGCGAAATTGGTTTGGTCACCGACCACTCGACTCTGCATATGAAAATATCTGTGTAAGTATATATCTGTATGTATTTCGCAATATTAAAAACAAATTAAATTAAATTATATTATATGCGATTCATACTACTAGACAGTACAAAGAGGAGTTTGAGAAAGAATAATATTATCTTTTCAATCTCGGTAACAAAAGGGAAGAGATGTTACTCTCATATGGACGAATAATGCTTGTGTATCAACAAATAAAATAAATCGGCATTGAACATAATATTTCCAAATGTCTGAGGTGATGCTTTAACAACGAAACTACATAATGTTGTACACTTCAGTATTGGTTTCATTTCTTTATGGATAAAATATAAGTATGTTAAAGCAATGGTCACATATTGCAATCGACACGATTTATAAAGGTGATATAAGACTATAATTACTAACGATCACATAGAGACGACATTGATATGGTTGTATAGTATGTTATTGTATTTGTATATAATAAGAGCAATTGACACCAGAAAACGGTAGAACATTGGAGAAAAATACCTTGGAGGATTTAGTTAAAGACTTTTATGTCGACTTTGCACATTTTCTCCGGCACTAACAAAATTTAATACTGAAAATATTCAGGGATAATTTTAATCCACTGAGGAACATTAGAATGGAATCTATCACTGTTTATGAAATACTTATCGAATTAGTCTTTTACAAAATATAATATGTATAACAACATCTTATCAACAAGCAGGAGTGGAATAATGATCTACCGTATTGATATATACCGTATATAATGAAAACTGACATTCTGCATTTAGTTACACGTCCCACACCCATTTAGTCCTAAGCCCCATACCGCCATGTATATACAGGGCAGTATTATGTTTTTATATATTTTAATTAATGATGTCTACAATATTGCCTTATCAACGTCCGACGTAAACTGTCACCATTATCGACAATTATTATATTAATTCTAAATAATGTATACATTTGTATTATTACTGTTCTCCTCACATAACATAAAGTAAGCACAGACACACACACTCACACACTCACACCCACACACACACACACACTCATACACATACACACACACACACACACACACACACACACACACACACACACACACACACACGCATATATATATATATATATATATATATATATATATATATATATGTAGGAGCGAGTAGGACCCCGACGGCTGAGCTCAAGCCGTTTCGACGGCTAATTCTGGACTCACTCTACTACCCTAAGTATTGAGTACTTTGGTGCGTTATGGTCCACCTGGTTCCTGACCACATTTCCTTCGTTATATATATATATATGTATAAATATATATATATATATAAATATAGCGGCGATGAATTAGTTTTGCGAGGTTTTTTATATGAAATCGTGTGTCGAAACAAATATGGTTATACTTGGGGTGGGTCAGATTTGTGTAATATTGCCAGAATTAATAACAGAACACACTCACTGTTTGGTTGGTTTTCGCTTCTTGCTTCTATGTCTTTTATATCGGTAATCTAACTTACTCGGTCCTCAATGTTGCCATTGACTGACCGACGGTCAAAAATAATACAGATACAATATAGACACAAGCACATATATATAGTTTATCATAAATCTTCCGTTGCACATCTGCAACATCGTCAGTGGTGTTATATTTTCCTCCTGTTGTATTGTATGTCTACGCCATTTTTTTTCAGTCTGTCTATATATTTATTTATTTATTTGCTTGTTTGTTTATTTTATTTTGTCTTCTTTGCGCATGTGTTTGCGTGTGTGTATAGTGTTTTGTTTGCTGTGTGATGGGTGACTAGTGTGTGTTTATGTGCTTGTTGTTATGTGCTTGTGTATGTATTTATTTATTTATTTATTTTATTTTATTTCCTTATTTATACTTCTCTTAGGTCAGTGTTGATTGTTTGGGTGTTGTTATTCCATTCATTATTTCTGTTTAGCCTTGGTCTTCTAATTTCTATTTCACTGGCCTCTCTGATTTGCCTATCTGCTGGGTCATTTCTATGTTTAGATATTATTCTAATTTCTATGTTGTCTATGTTACCGTCATGTTGTTGTCTAGCATGTTCGTATAGTACTGACCCGTTTGTTTGTCCTTTTAGTTCCCCCCCAGTGTTGGTCTATCCTTTTACCTATGCTACGAGCTGTCTCACCTATGTATGTTGTTATCATGTTTCTGCAAGTACTCTCTGTACATCTTATGCTATAGACTACGTTTCTAGTTTTACAGTTTATCCGGGGATTCACCTTACATATGATACATTTCCTATTGGTACAGTGGGTTTTCTTAAAAGGGTAGGTTTTGCTGATCATGGATTTTATGGTCGTTCCTGGCTTTTCTACCAACTTTATTTTTAAGTGGGTCTTTCTCAGGGCCATTCTACACTGGTTACCTAATTTCGCTCCAGGAGTGGCGTCCACAAACATGACACTCTGGTATCTCTGGTTGTCGAACCATGAGGTGGCTTTCCCTATCTTATGTCTAGCCCTATCTAAGCTATTCCATGATTTGGTCCTGTATAATAGGCAAATTCCTTTCATGTCCAGTTCTATGAGGGTCTTATACTTTTCCATGGCTCCTTCGTATACTCTGACTCTGTCTCTTTGGTTGTAGCCAGAGAACTGCATGCGGTTGATGAAGTGTTGGATGTGTCTTTCCATTTCTGTTGGGTCGCACATGCGGGACACATTCTTCATCACTCGTACCAAATCTGCGATCAGAATATTAAACTTAGCACTACTGGACATTGCTGAGTTTTTTAGTATCAGGTATTTGGAGGTCATGGGTTTAGCATAGTGTGAGTGGAGAATTTGGGCTCGCTCGTCTATAGTGTTAATCCAGAGTTCTGTGTCTAATACAGGTAGTCTACTGTTAGGGTGTTTGGAAGGGAAGTCGATAGTTACAGTTATACTGTGGAGTATGGAATTAGATATCTGCTGGATGCTTTCCATCGTGCTACGTTCTAAATCAAACTTGTTAGTGCTCTCTAGTGGGGGTGTTCTTATAACTCTATTTATATGGTCTACATAACGAGAGTACATGATGAGGTCTATGGAGCTCTCATTTAGGAGATATTTAAGTCTCTTTTCCCACCATACCATAAAAAGGTTGGCAACATCACCAGCTATGCTGACGCCAATGGCTGCTCCCTCATTTTGGGTGTAGATCTTCTCGTTGAACTTAAATATGTGGCCCTTTAGAGTAGTTTTGATACTAGCCCCTATTGCATGTGCGACCATTTTTCTTACCTGATCATTGTTTTGGGGGGTCCGTATAGCTTTGGTTCACCCAATCCACCTTCCCATGGGAGTCTTTTTCGCCATTGAGGTTATGGTGGGGGGTTTACCTCTTATAGGTCTACTAGGGCAGAAACATCTAAGGTCATCGCTGTCTCGGTAGTCAGTGTCGTAGGTAAGTCTAAGTAGGAGGCCCAGTTCGTCTGTGTCGACGTCGCAGAATTCCACCTCACTCTCAATGATCATCTCCACACATCTTTTCACAGCAAAATCAATGTTAATGGATGGGTACAGTGACACCACATCCATGCTGCCTATTATGCAGTTGGATAGGCTCCTGTTTTTGTTGCACTCACTGATTCTGCTGAGGAGGTTCTCTGTACTGTCACATACATCTGGGGACATCTTGATTATGGGGCGTATAACCATTGAGAGGAAGTAGGAGATCCTGTAGTTACTAGCTATATTAGCTCCGCATACGGGTCTTGTTGGTGGTCCTGTTGTCGGGTCGTCGACTGTCTTGTGGTATTTGCGGAGCCCATACAAGGGGGTATGCCATTGTTAGACGCCTGGAAGTTGTTGGCAGTGCGTCGGCTTGGCTTTAGGATGTCAGTCCACATCATCATGTGAGCGTTGAGGATTTTCTCTCTCCCATCGTGTGTTTGTTGTGCAATTTCGCTCGTCTTGGTGATCTGGGGTTGCATAGCCTAGATGTAGTCCGGCATGCTATCTATTGACATCCTACCGGACTTATCCGTGGGTAGACATGCTACCTCACCATCCTTTGTGCGCTGCTCTTTTTTTCTGTGATATCATACTCTGCTCTATGAGAGCATCGACTACTCAAACAGCCTACCACATGCGGACCGCTATAATCATGCAACACCAATTAAATATATATATATAAATATATATACATACAGAGAGAGAGAGAGAGAGAGAGAGAGAGAGAGAGAGAGAGAGAGAGAGAGAGAGAGAGAGAGAGAGAGAGAGAGAGAGAGAGAGATGTTAGTATTGATCGCTTCCGTTAGTTGAATATGTGTGGCTTGAAATCAAAAACCTTGTCAACATACACGGTTTCCTCAATCAACGTATGGATCGCTTTTTATGCGGCGATGTATGGTGGGTATTATGAATTTTTACTTTTGGATTATTTATATAGAAATTGATAAATTACTTGAATACATCAATTCCACAATTGAAGGATTAATATTTATTATCTAGCTTACACGTGTTTCGTTAATATGTACGTGATTACATCTAGAATCACGAATCCTTCTTGCATATCATCTTGCAAAGTCGAACAATAGACACATCGGTGGTAGTGTGTATATCAGATCTGTTTTCCTGATTTAGCGTAGATGCTCACTCGTTAGCTGGCAGCCTCATTTATTTTAACCAATTGTAAAACATACTATATACATTTCTACATATTCTAACAGTTGGTGGATTCGCAGAACCGTTAAAGCGTTGGATTCAATACTTTGATGGTTTTATTCCGGGTAACTGCGCACTGATGCAAAATACCAACTAACTCGACTATGGTTTAGATCCTTCAGGGTGGACAAATGTAATTTCAAGAAGAACTGGTATCTCTCTCTTTCTCTCTCTCCCACTGAATCTATCTATCTAGACACCCCACATCATCTCTCTGTCTCTCTCTCTCTCTATATATATATATATACATTCCTATCTATCTCTCCTTCTCTAATACACACACTCTCTCTCGTTCTTTCTCCAATGTTCTCTCTCTCTGCTGAGGTTCCCTCTCTCCCTAACTCAGGTTTTGAATGGGCCTTCAAAAACAACCTTCGGATCGTAGCCCCGATAGCATATTCACCAGCACATTGTTCATCAATGTGAAAAGAAACATGAATGAACACTATCTTTAATTTATGCTACATAGTGTTGGTATCTTTAGATGTATATACATGACAACATTTCGATTATTAATTACGTTCCAATGAAGATAATAAGACGCCACACTCGACAACACACTTGCTTAAACTTTAATCTGTTATTTTAATAAATATATATATATATATATTTATTAAAATAACAGATTAAAGTTTAAGCAAATAATCGCTGCTTTCCCCTTAACGGGATCTTCTGAAACTAACAGAGTCAATCTGTAAACGCAGAAGTAGATATTTAAAAAAAAGTTGCAACCGGAGGAAGACAGGAAGACGATACTTTGGTTCGTGGAAACGTTCCCTGGCAAATAACGGGAAAAAACGAATATAATACGTCATTAATAGGAGCGGTGAAAAACAATTACGCACAAAGACAGAACCACGTTTATGGTATAAAAGAAGTCGTAGATTAAATTCTAACTAGGAAACGGAATGAATCTCCACTTCAGAGTTAAGAATAAAGTAAATAAATACAATACATAGGTAATAGAAATTAAATAAATGCATACACGCATGCAAATACGTACATACACAAGCATACGCAAAATACTTGCCATAGATATACAAAACCACGCACATATAAATATGTGTGTCTGTGTGTGCGTGTATACAAATAAATAAATAATTAAATAAACGTATATAAATAAATAAATAAGTATATAACAAGCGCACACACATACCTACATGTAAATACACAAATGTTCGGAGACGTAAGTCAATCAAAACATGAAGTACACATATACACACACCCTACATACGTACGAAACTGCACACTCACGCAGACGCAAAACCCCCGTACACACATAACCAAGCCATATGTACCAGAATATATAAAAAATGTATACGCCATAACATAATCAATCAAATATACGTATGAGAAAATATACGTACCTTCACAAAACATACAGGTAATATATACTTACCTATGCAAATAAGTAATGGTATAAACAAAACACATACTTAGCTACCACATCAAGGCGTAACATATCCACGTATAAATCGTACTATCCGTTAGGGTATAATGTGGGGCTGTAATACAGGAAAGTTTTGTGAAATTTATGTTTACAAGCCGAAATTGCCTCAGATTTTTTGTTTAAGATGTGGTCTGTGGCGTAGAGTATTTCCAGGGCCTCAGCGGCGCAGAGGTCACATGGTTTTTTATTTCCGTTATACGATCTAGCCCTAGCTAGGATCTCCCAGTGTAACTAAAATTGGGTGTGGTTGTCTTTTAGACTCCAGATATTAGCTGAAAGTGGCGTCATATTCCTTCTTAGAGGGTAACAAAAAGAATGGGTATGCATGTAAAGACGCTGCTTGAATCTATTGGCGGTTAAGCCGATGTAGGCCCTACGGGACGTGGGTGTTTCAACCTTTCATTTGTAGACAATGTTACTAGAGAGGCATGTCCTGGATAGGGGGCAATCAACCCGATTCCTACAATTACAGTTAGTACTAACTACAGGGTTGCACGTGTTCATACGGCTAGGTAGTTTAGCTAAATTTGAAGCTGTGATGTTATGTGCAAGGATAGGAGCCGTAGAGTAAGAAATTGTAATAGTATTTCTATTAAAAATAATACTATATTTATATGTAGGGAGAAAATGCTTCGTAATAAGTGTGGCCACCTCCAAATTATATGGTGGGTTATACCAACAAATGCGACGGGATCTGTTTCTCCTAGGTCTACTTTCGTACTCTGTATATGCTACCTTATCGACAAATCCACTCCGAGCAAGAGCTTCATTGTAATAAGTGGAATGGTCGTTGAAGATATGCACGTTAGTAGATAGACGGGAAAACCTCAACGAAACGTTTCTTACCAGGTTCTTGGTTATGCTGGTAGATTGGTTGGAATGCTTACTTATGTAATTAAGCGTATCATTTGGCTTTCTATACGGGTAATACAACCCATTCAATAAATTGAGGGTAACGTCGAGGTAATTAACGACCGAGAGATTGGCCTCAACTTGTATATAGAGGTTGAAGCCTTTAAAGAAGGCTGTGAGTTCTTTTCTGAACCTGTCGCAAGCACGAGGTCCGCACTTAGTCATGGTTAAAAGATCATCATCACGGTACAAACCATCGCTCGGGTTGGGGAATTCGTCCTTGATAGAGAAAAGAAGGAAAATGCCGATAAGATCAGTAACCTCCGCAGAATCGCTGGCGCCCATACTCAATTCCAATGGGGTACTATTGGATTTTTTAATCCAATTAGAGTCGTCGAAATTAATCACCGACTTACGGGCATAGAGGATGACATCAACTTTGAAATCCTTAACCACTGTGAGTGTTTTAGCGAAATTGATAGCTCTACGGAGAAGTGGTAAAGTGATGGAGGAGTAGTAATTGATGATGCCGAATTGGATAAAACGGCAATGTTCCTTGTTGCATATGCTGTTGAACCAATCAATCACCGCGAAAGAATTGTTCCACAGTGCAAGAGGGGCCAAACTTCTAATTTCAGGTATAATTCTATCAAGAATCCTTTTACTAAGTCTACCTAAATCGGACTTCGTAGGGTTAATAAGTCGAATAGAGGGGTTGTTCGGAAATTGGATTTGTGATCCTTCGGGGTAAAGTGGGGAGAAATGTGTCCAGAAGTTCGGTTCGGTCCAGGATGTTGAGATCAGAGATGATTTTCAACCCAGCATCGTTGATTTCATTGATGACGCACCGATTAGTTTTACGGTAATCCTTAGTTACAGCATTATGTAGTAGTTGATGGTAAGTACTGCGCTCCACTTGATATAGGTTGCCCGTTTTGTCGGAATGGACGTACACGGCATTAGAATCTTTAATAGAACTAATTCTATTCTTCAGGTCGTGCTGGAAGGAATTTGCTCCTATTCCGAAATGTGATACTCCATATGAGTTCCAAGACATCACTTTCGAAGGGTATCAATGCTGGGTTACACGGGGGGTTATTATAGGTTTTAAACCCAAATTTATCCTGTTTGTTGTCTGCTTTTGGCGGATTATCGAAATAAAATGCACGCCAACGCAACCTTTTAATGAACGCGTCTGTTTTCTGTATCAGGAGTTTAGGTATGTTTTCCTGCTTGGTACGGGTATGTTCTTTGTAGAAATATTCAGATATTGTTTCTGCATGATGAATATAAGTCAATAGAGTGCTCAACCGAGGGAGCCACATATTAATAATAATAAATTTGAAGACTAAATCCAAAGAGGGCTCGATAACGATAAATATATATCAAATATATAAGAACCGTAGAGCAACTATTTATTAAAATAACAGATTAAAGTTTAAGCAAAGAATCGCTGCTTTTACCCTTAACGGGATCTTCTGAAACTAACAAAGTCAATCTGTAAACGCATAAGTGGATATTTCAAAAAACGTTGCAACCGGAGGAAGACAGGAAGACGATACTTTGGTTCGTGGAAACGTTCCCTGGCAAAGAACGGGGAAAAACGAATATAATACGTCATTAATAGGAGCGGTGAAAAACAATTACGCGCAAAGACAGAACCACGTTTATGGTATAAAAGAAGTCGTAGACTAATGTTCTCTTAGGTGGTGCATAGAGACGTTCTCTGGCAATGAACGGAAAAACGAAGAGAATACGTCATATGTGGAGCGTGGAGAACAATTGCACGCAAAGACAAAACCACGTAAATGGTATAGCTGAAGTCGTAGACTAAATTCTAACTAGGAAACCGAATGAATCTCCGCTTTATAGTTAAGAATAAAGTAAATAAATACAATACAGAGGTAAATAAAGATATATATATATATATATATATATATATATATATATATATATAACGGAGGAAATGCGGTAAGGAACCAGGTGGACCATAACGCACCAAAGTACTCAATACTTAGGGTAGTAGAGTGGGTAATAGGAACGAGTAGGACCCCGACGGCTGAGCTCAAGCCGTTTCGACGGCTAATTCTGGACTAAATGACAATTTCTATCCTGGTATTTGAATAGCCGAGCTTCTCAAGGGGTAATTCCATATATGGTAAAAGTGATTGTCACAAGGATTGGTCAAAGTTTGTTGTTGAGACATAATAATTCTATTATGGCATGATAGGATTAATATGTCTCAACAACAAACTTTTGGCCAATCCTTGTGATAATCACTTTTACCATATATGGAATTACCCCTTGAGAAGCTCGGCTATTCAAATACCAGGATAAACATTTTCTTTTAGTCCAGAATTAGCCGTCGAAACAGCTTGAGCTCAGCCGTGGGGGTCCTACTCGTTCCTATATATATATATATGCAGAGGTTATATTTAATTTTATGGGATTCAACAAGCTTAAAAATATTTTAAAATGTTTATAACTGATATAAAGCACTCAACATTTAAGTGGAGTAAATACACAATATATTCAATATATCAATAAATGTTAGTTCCTATTTATTAATATATTGTATATATATATATATATATATATATATATATATATATATATATATATATATATATATATTAGAAATATAAGCTTTCACCGTATTATTTACTAAATAAATTTTAGACAGATAGTAGGGTTTGGAACCGTCAGAGAAAGTTAGCAAAAGTTATAGAAAGTTAGCAAATATATTTCAAGTTACGTATATTTTGAAACATACTTAACTTGACATTTACTTGCCAAGAATGTAGCTTCTAATTTGAATGGAAGGAGATTGCTGATGTGTTGGTGTAATGGTAGGACGGTGGTTTGGATATCCAAAGATGTGGGTTCGACTCCCATGTACGTCAATACTCATCTTTTTTTCATTTCTCTGAGGGTTCTAAACCCCACTATCAGGCTAAAATTTCTTTTGTCAAAAAATACGGTGAAAGCTTATATTTCTAATTTTCAAACTCGCTCACTGTTTTCAAAACATACTTAACTTGATATATATGTTACCTCATGAACAATCGTAACATATTTTGTAATATCGCAGTAATGAATATGTGAATATCAATATATATATATATATCAATAGGGAGTACGATTGATATTCACATATTCATTACTGCGAGATTACAAAATATGTTACGATTGTTCAAGAGGTAAGATCTATAATAATTGCTTTATTCCATTTTAACATTCAAGAACAGGACATAGTAATTTAATGTAGATACACTAGAGGGGTTATTATATTTCACCAACATCATCGATTAACAAAGGCCATCGATCAACGAAGGTAGAGTGTAAAATATGAGCAATTGTAATAAAACTATATCGTACTGTTCCATTTTATTTAAGTACCATCT
>OZ024740.1:68481638-68489138 GCA_964016885.1 Eledone cirrhosa
CACGCGGCTGACACATTTCAGCTCACTACTATATTGCTATATAATGGATGATCGCATTTAAAGTCCGTTAAATGTTATTGGCACTACCATTGTTACCATTGCTTTCGTCTAGCCATGGGGCTTAGAGACATGAAAATTGCAAACTTGACTGTCACCACATATTATGAACCTGAAGATTGCGAAAGCATGAAAGTACTTGTTCAATTAACGCTTAGAATGTAATATTCTATCATACTATTTCATTATAATACCATTATAAATTTTAAAGGATTGTAAATAAAACGAGTAAATCAGACAAAGTTGGAATTCCTCTTATTAATATAATCTATACACAATCATACACACCCGTGTATGTTTACCTTATATATATATATACATGGACACAATAGAAGAGGAAGACCAAGGTTAACGTATGTTGATGCCCTAAGGACAGACACTGGTCTATTGGAGACGCAGGACGTGGCAGCGATAATGAGGGACAGAGACCGCTGGAGAGAACTCGTCCATGGATCTCGGGAATTTTACCCGTCTTAGAATAGAATATATATATATATATATATATATATATATATATATATATATATATATATATATATATATATATATATATATAAATATATATATATATATATATATATATAAATATATATATATACAAGTTTAGGGACAGACGTATATATTGTGTCTTCATCCATACTCATATATATGATGTATATTATTATATGTATGTTCATTGCCTGTATCGAGAAATAAACTTAGCGTTGAGTTTAACACATAAATATAGAATTTATATGATGAACATATAAATATATAGGGTACGACATAGATCGTTTAAGAAATTATTCAGCATGGATATTGTCTTCGGCGTCGACATTTGTATAAACCCATCAACTCTTCTATCTAATTCTTCTTATTTAATCATTGTGCGCTATCTTAATTAATCTTATTCTAATCATATTAGTACTATATGCTAACATAATCTTCTATTTTAACCACATTAATAAAGAATGTATGTTTTTTTCTGTACAATAATATGATTTCTTATATTCATTGCAATCCAATGACAACCACTACTTCACTTTATTACACAAGTGTAGATGTCTATGGGTTTTAGTACGAATTTAAGCGCTTTGGCTGCGAAATCACGAAAAACATGTGTAGCACTGGTCTATGTTATTCTATGACTTCCGATGAGTCAATATCCTTTAATAGTTTGGCGAGAAAAAAATAACCACGGCCACAACTTTCGGTAGTTTTCCTGTATTTTGCTTCTTCTTATTTACAAGACAATATATTTTCATTGGGCGAAATTTGCCTGCAATTTCTTGAATGTGCAAAAAAGAATAGGCTTTCTCTCATTTGCTCAATTTCAGGTTTCTATATTCTTGGCGACAATTATGTTATGGGAAACTGTAAATAATTCCGATAATGGAGCGACGCCTAAGTAATTCTGTAAGCCATGACTATCCCAAACACCTCACCAGTATAGTATGTTGAGAACTTGATTATCCGTAGGAAACCACCCATTTTTAAAAAGATGACGGAGTGGTATTTGAGAAGATGTCGTTGCTTTCTGGAGCGTGTCAAACATAGAATTGCTGGCTTGTTGCCAAATATGTCATACGAGATGTAAACCAATCGGATGATAGAGCGACGGTCTAGTAACATAGTCAATTAATATTGGTATTGGATAAGTAGAGAAAAATATGATTTCGCAAGAAACAGTAATACATATATGTAAAATAGGTCAAAAGCAATGGTTCATAGCCATTTAAAATCCTGTTTAAAATATATTGCGGCGACAACACAATTTCAGAAACTACTAATGCAACAAATATGGAAAGTATATTACCAAACTGAATACATCGTATGTTCCGATATATAAACTTATGTAACAAATATAAACAATACAATTTTGAATCAAATGTTAATAGCAACTTAATGATAGAATACGTTTCCATTCGACAAAGTACGTGCTAGCTTTCAGATAAATGAAAACGTATGTGCGCACACGACGCAACCACACATACGCACATACATACACACGCGCATATACTTATATATATATATATATATATATATATATATATATATATATTAGAACGTGAGGTTTTTTTACAAAATGAAAAGAGAACGAGATGTCCTACACGAGTGAAAGTATGGGGAAAAAAGATGAAATCGAAAATACAACTGGAGCTTTTTTTAAAATATATATTTATTTGGTTCCTTTACCGGTTTCGCAATACTTGTGCTTTTCAAAAGTAGAATTGAGACGGAGGGTTTGTGGCTTTTCTCGCATCTATCAATCTATCTATCAATCTATAATATATATATATATAGTAAATGTATTGGTTCCTACATGTAAAACATCCATATAGGGATACAAGTATTGTCCAACCGTATGCCAATGTGGTTCTATGGCAGGTTAATACATTAACAAGCCAGAACATATAAAATCAAGGTTTAGCTAATAGAGAAAAAGTATTAAAATAAATTTTAAAAAGTTCGTTGCACTTACTATATGTACTTTTAACGCGGTTTCCAATCCCAAAATAAACAGATTATCCATGCGGATTTCTATTGAGAAAGAGATTTTCGTCAGAAGGCTTTTCTCACTCGGAGAATATAAAATTCTCGAGTTTAAATCACAAACTGCTGCCATACAAAACTGTTCCCGAATGAGAGTGAATGCGGAAAGTAACAATCTTGTCTAGTGCCGTGTGTAAAGATAGACAGCAGGGCAAAAAGGTCAATGTCCTGCAACTAAAAATAGCAGCAGTTCAAACGACCAAAAACTTTTTCAAACTTAGGGGAGAATAGTAATAAAAGTATGTGTTCCTACATGTAAAAAATACATATAGGGATACAAGTATTGTCCAACCGTATGCCAATATGGTTCTATGGCAGGAGTTTATATATATATATATATATATATATATATAGAATAGAATGATACGAAATTTCATTTCTCACTCTTAGTACGGCACTTACTTAAATGTAAGTATGTATGTATGTATGTATGTATGTATGTATACGAACATACATATATGTATACAGACGTACAGTAGTATGTATATATATACATACATGCACACATAAATATATCTGCACGTATCGGTTTACCGAACATTTAGTATTTATTAGACGTTCAACCATTTGGCAGGAAGGTATACGATGCTGACGATAGTTAATAAGCTTGAAACTAGTACATCGTCCCTGTGTCAGTGTTGAACAAAAAGGTGACGCGGTTGCCTAAACACTGTACCGCGTAATTCGGGCTGTTTGTTTGTTTATAAACAAACAAACCTAGCATTATATATGTGTGCATATATATACGATACGTGCATATATATATATGTGTGCATGTATGTATATATATACATAGTACTGTAGGTCTGTATACATATATGTATGTACGTATACATACATATTACATTTAAGTATGTGCCGTACTAAGAGTGAGAAATTAAATTTCGTTTCATTCTATTCCATTTATCCTTTTCAGTGTGCCCGGCCGACTGAACTCACTTGATATGCAAATTAAGCTGCTGAGCCGTTAATATACATAAGGAAAGTATATACTTTCAGGCGTTCAACCATCTGGCAGGAAAGTATACGATGCTGACCATAGCTAATAAGCTTGAAACTATTACATCGTTCCTGTGTCAGTGTTGAACAAAATGGTGACGTGGTTGCCTAAACACTGTACGGCGTAATTCGGGCTGTTTGTTTGTTTAGAAACAAACAAACCGAGCATTATAATAAATGTTCGGTAAACCGATACGTGCATATATATATGTGTGTTCATGTATGTATATATATACATACTACTGTACGTCTGTATACATATATGTATGTACGTATACATACATACTTATATATATATATATATACGTTATTCCGGGTTGAATCGGAGGTAACCACAGTAAGTAAGGTACTCAATACTTTGCAGAGTATAAAAGTTTTAATATAGCTGAGATTCTACAGGACTAGAACTGTTTCATTCTTTAGAAATCATCCGGAATCACTCGATATGCACATTATTCGATATGCAAGATTCCTGATGATTTCTAAATAATGAAACAGTTCTAGTCCTGTAGAATCTCATCTATATTAAAACTATATATATAGAGAGAGAATTAGTATATTTACCAACATGTGCGTACAGATGTACACTAATGCTAGCAAATACACAAGTTATGTCATATTACCTAGGTGGTTCAATGCAGGAGGCTGCAGAACAATTATATGAAAGACGTAAAATAAGAAAATTTTAAAAATTAAAAATTAACTTACTTACTAAAATGTTCACTCCAACTAATTAATTTCTGTAATGGGATAAAGATAGTTACGCAATGTAACCATCGAGAATTCATTACGTCATCAGGGAGTCTATTCTCAGCTAAGTCTCCAGGCAATGCGCGGACACTAGGGACACATATAAAAATAATAATTCGGTGGATGGAACAGCTAGCGGGGACTAAATTCCATAGCACTGAAAAAGTTCACTGTCTCTGGCCAAGTGGCAGATTCTAAAGAATCAATCACGTGACACTGAGGTTAGTCAATTTTTAAGTTTTTAAATTTTTAACATTTTTAAAATTTTCTTATTTTACGTCTTTCATATAATTGTTCTGCATCCTCCTGCATTGAACCACCTAGGTACTATGACATAACTTGTGTATTTGCTAGCATTAGTGTACATCTGTACGCATATGTTGGTAAATATACTAATTCTCTATATTTACTTCCAAATTATTTATTTGTTGAGCAAACTTGCCAAATCCACTACTAAGTCAATGTAGTAGTAGTAAGCTCTTGTTATTATACCATCCCACTCCTTCTGACTAGCCTCAGTGTCACGTGATTGATTCTTTAGAATCTGCCACTTGGCCAGAGACAGTGAACTTTTTCAGTGCTATGGAATTTAGTCCCCGCTAGCTGTTCCATCCACTGAATTATTATTTTTATATGAGTCCCTAGTGTCCGCGCATTGCTGGAGACTTAGCTGAGAATAGACCCCTTGATGACGTAATGAATTCTCGATGGTTACATTGCGTAAATATCTTTATCCCATTACAGAAACTAATTAGTTGGAGTGAAAATTTTAGTAAGTAAGTTAATTTTTAATTTTTAAAATGTTCTTATTTTACGTCTTTCATATATATATATATATATATATATACATATATATATATATATATATATATATATACATATATATATATATGTATGTATGGGTGTCTGTATATATATATACTCACGCAATAACTCACCCACATACATGAACTCACATAAAGTATGAGATGGTATCTTTACATCCTGAGTTCAATTCCCACTATCAGGCATTGGGAGATTGATCAGATGCTAGCATTAAACCCTTGTCCTGAAATACCGTTAAAAACGTACATCTTATGCAAATTCATACAATCTTTCTGTGATACAGTACCTCACGCGTTGATATATGAAACTTATATAACCATCACCCAACCGAATCAAGAGTAGGATAGCAGGACATATGCCGGTAAGTCGGAAGGTCGCTTCAAAATTATCTTCCTAAACTACAAAAATACATTTAAACACTCAGATATAGTAACAGTTACAATCATGACTAGTTACATCTCATCCCGCAACAATGCCGGTACGGACCTTTCTATTAATAGAAAAGTCTGTGAACAATGAAGCCCTGAGCTAAGAAATAAGAAGACATGTAAATTGTGCAAGAAATGAACATATTAACGCGGTACAATCTTAAATAATAAGACCGGACGGTCAACCGCTATATACATCCCATATAACTAAAAAAACTCTTGATAACGTCTAGATAGACATAAATCAGCACAACCCGGCATTCCAAGCTTATCCCCACCACTCATTATGAACATATCACTTCTATAATATGTTACTAAGATACCAAGAAGGAAAAAAAGAATCACGCTTTCTTCGGAGCTCAAACCTGTATGATATCTATCTAGCGTCACAGAGACACCTAGCTATAAGTTAATTAAACATATCCCTATTACTTTCCAGCCAACACGATCGATTTACAGAACTTTAATAGGAATAAGTTATTTCGATTTTGCACATGTCTGAGTAAGAGATATTCCACAGATTTAAATTACAATCGAACCAAACAACTTTCCCCTTCCGTACGAACTCTTTAGTAGAAATATATCCTCGCACCAATAACACATATTTCCAACTGAGGAAATGATGCGGTAATAACTTCTCCAGTGAGACGCGCGTAATTGGCAGTCGACAATGTTGCGAATTTAACCGAAGTCTCGTCTCACACACTAAGTTCTCTCCAAATTTTTGAAACACATTTTCTTTACGAAGTTATCCCCTCCCCCATCATATATATATATTTATATATATATATATATATATATATATATATATATATATATATATATATATATATATATATATATATATATATATATATATATATATATATATATATATATGTGTGTATGTATGTATATTCGAAAATGAAAGAAATTCTTGACTACACTAGGATAAATTTGAGAAAGAAGAATAACCACTATATTTTACCAACGCTAAAATTCTTATATATTTTTTCAAATATATAATATATATGCATATATATTATATAAAATATATAATATACATATATAGATGTATATATATATATATATACATATATATATATATATATATATATATATACGAAAAGGCTGAACACTACAATCAACAGAAAATTATGAGAAACCTAAAAACTCTAATCAACCAATACAAAGAAGGACTCACTAACAAGGAATTCAGTTTAATCACAGACTCCACAAGTAAATCCAGCCTTTTCTACGGTATCCCTAAAGTACATAAAAGCGAATCAATAAGTAAGGCATGCAAGGAAGCCACAGACATAGTCATCAATGTCCCCTCACCCAATGATCTCAAATTGAGACCTATAATAACAGGCCCCGCTTGCGAAACGCACCGTCTTAGCAACTTCATTGATACCCTTCTCAAACCGTTCCTCAAACACATCAAAAGCTATATAAGGGACGATCTAGATATGCTCAATCACCTCCCTAATATGCCACTTTCTGAACAAACCCTACTAGTGACGTTCGATGTAGTCAACCTATACTCCAACATCCCCCACAACCTAGGAATAGAAGCTATCCAATTCTGGCTGGATAATTTCCCCAATGAACTCCCACAACGCATCAAAATAGAATTCGTGATAGAGGGACTCAAATTTATCTTGGAGAACAATTACTTCGTTTTCAATAACAAACCCTACAGGCAGAAATCTGGGACCGCTATGGGAACGAAAACAGCCCCCACTTATGCCAACCTAGTCATGGGATACCTGGAAATCACCCTCTACACTAAAGTCCTAAACAAATTTGGAAACACCCTCCACTTACACATTGAAAGGAACTGGAAGCGATATCTAGATGACTGCTTCATCCTTTGGCACGAAAACATCGAAAAACTTAAAGAATTCCACCCCCTTATAAATGGGCT
>OZ024740.1:68494138-68501638 GCA_964016885.1 Eledone cirrhosa
TCGATTCTCATTTCTAATTATTTGGTATTACTTATGACAGTAATTTCCTGGGAAAATGCTTTGAATGTGAACATTCTGTTTGTCTTTTCTACATGACATTGGTTGTCATGAATCAAGATTGGCACTTAACACTTATCCAGAAAAGTCGTACATATTTTTCAATTTATTAATATAAGATCGCAGAATAAATATATAAATATATAAGTATATATGTCTAAGGCGATATGAAGATATATGACAATTAATGTGACGAGCAGAATATTTTTTTTGTTTAATCAAACAGAGCCTGCTGGATTGTTTGGAAGACATAGTATTTCGGGTGCTAGACATAATTGTCGTCCAACATAACTCCATAAAATGAATGCAGTGGTGTTCAAAGTGCTGCAAGACAGAGAATAATTTTCAAAATGATACGAGCCGATCGTCAGATCATAGCAGGTTATTTCTTTGGTCATTCTATTCATGTTATTATCTGACACTCACATCTCCTGGCCTAATTAATAAACACTAAACCCAAATGAAGCAGAAGACAATTTTGAGTAACACTTGAAACCTCACTCCAGGCAAACCCATTAGAGCCACTTTTAAATACCGTTAATAACATGCATAGAAAAGTGAGAATTGAAACGGTTGCATTTCTAATGTAATATATACCTGATGTGTGGGATACTGCTTTTATGCCACATGTTTTCTTTTAGATATTTATCGCTTCATCCACTATTCCAGATTACGAAATTAGTAAAATTATGAATATATTTGCATTGAAATTTGTTAACGTTTCACTAACACACTATCCTCGAAGCAATTAACTCTTGGCTCGTATGACCTCTTTGGAACTCAAGGACCAGGAAATGAATAAATTGAATATGATTGTGTATGTTTATATATTATTATTCATGACAATGTATTGCTGTATTATTGCTGACTCCTTCGGTCCTGAGATCAAATCAAACTGACACCAACATGTTTTCATCCTTCCGTACTCTAAAAATATGATATGTAGTGATCGAGATTGGCAGAGCTGTAAAAATGTTGGGCAAATCGATTTTTGATATTGTTAGTGAGTATCCGCTTTCTGAAAATCTAAGTCTTTTTTTGTACACTTATCTGTATCTAGTTAATAAGGAGCCCCGCACGAAAAGAAAAAGAAACTAAGATTTTAATTCTCCATGAAAATTCATAGACAAACGCATAGTATACCAGGGACATAACCCGGAAACGTTTGTCGACTGCACCATGCAGTAATATAATCGCTCACCTTAAAAATCATTAATTTAAAAGCTTCCGTGCATCTTCGACTTTATCAGCGACGGCATTAACTTTAAGTTTTCCCGTGGGTATCTATAAAAATGATGATTGATTCTGCTTCCATGTCTAGCATTCATTTGTTTAAATATCTAGCTCAGGAATCAAAGTTCAACTGGTTGCGTGTTCCAAAGATACGTGTATCCGTAACTTGATACCTAAGCCGAGTCCGTGTGAAACGTTACATTACAACTCGGGTTGATTTGTCTATTTAATTCAATATTTGTTTAAGATGCTAAAAAGAGAGATCGAACTTGGGGCCTCATGATTACGGAGCGAACTTAATAATTCTGCTATGCTACTTACTACATCAACATATTGCATGATTACATTAACTACGCTATAGATATACCTCTTCTCTACATATTTGCAGTTTTTATTGATGTAAGAATATTACTATTTATTCATCTAATTTCTTAATGACAGGGGAAACAAAATAGTAATTTTGAGCAAAATAATTCGCTTAGAATAATATTGTTCTCAGCATTTTAATGCTGAAAACAATATTATTTACATCTAGAAAAATCATTTTGTCTAATATTTTTGCATGATATATCAAATATGCGTACGACCTCGTTTTTGGTAGAAAAGATGATGTCATCCATCAGGAAACTTAAAACGTAAGTATTAGTTACACTTATGAGAAAAATGTACATGCAGAAATAAAGAACAAATATTTCAACCTTTTATGTATATGGCACTTTAGCCCAAACTGATACTTCACATTCATGTCGTTATCTCACACATCTAAACGAGCATTAAAAATATAAATTAAGATGTAAAATGGTTTGTAGAGTGAAGTTTGTGTACTTTAGCTAAAAGCGTTACTACAAATGTTAATTGAATAAAACAAGTTTCTATAGTGGCGAGAGTATGTCTCAATGTATAAATAATTAAATGTGTAAGTAAATAAATGAATACATTTCTATACTACACTTTGAAGTAGATGATTATTCATAATGATTAAATGGTATGCACACACACATACACACACATACACATACACACATATGTATATATATATATATGAACAGCAAGGATTAGGTGTTTGATATTATTAGTTTATTAGTGATAGTCTCTGCAAACTATCAGAGACGACACTAATAGATCTATGGCGCCAGGATTTCTTTAACAACGGACATGGAATTAAGCATGCTGCATTCTCTCTATTTAGCAAAACCAAGCATTCAGTCCGGTGCTATCCAGATTTCACAATTATTATTACTATAGGCAGCAGATTTTCATGCCTTCTTTTACAATTTCGCCTGAAGGTGCCACTGCAGGCTTAAGGCATTAATTATTGATTTTGGCGTTTGTGACAGTTGAAGACATTCACATCACACCCTCCGTAATGGACACTGAACAACGTCAACATACTTCACATTGAGCCCTGTGGCTGCCAAAGAACATTTCTTTCTAAGTTAAAGAGTACAGAACTTGTTTTATATTGAACTAGATGACATTCGCGCAATTTTGCCGACGGTAACATCTGGTATAATAACAATGTTTCTTTTAACACATTCACTTGATTTTGAAAATAATCTTCATAAAAAAAGAAGAAATACGTCAACAATATGAAACAAACATAACACACACATAAAGGCCAAGAAATAGACAACAAAAAGGAACAACGATATCAACAAGGAATTAGAAGAATAATATTGGATGACATGTAATATGGAAAATTGTGTCACGTAACATTAACTGTATCTTGTTAAATAATGTATGGAGTTATGTGTGGGGGTTAATATTAAGCATTCAGTGTACGGCACGTGGTCCTGTAACACTGTCATATGAAAATAGTGTTATAGCAACGATATTGATAGGCGTCACTTTCAAAAAACTCCCACCAAATGAAATCAACCAAGATACTAACGAAGCCGTTTGAAAGAAGATACAACCTAACTAAGTATAGACAATAACAAAACACGCCTTCCCAACGTCTATCGAGAACAAATATTAAACTAGTGTCTCATACAATAATAAAAGACAGCAAAAAACATTAAAGCAAAAAGAGAAACAAGATGACTTGAAATAAATGAGGAAAAATTAGAGAATAAATGGATATGCTGATTTAGAAATTAGCATTATTCTGTCATTGGATAGTTATGATTCTAACAGATGTATCAACCCGTTCCCTCAAGGGAGAGATAACAGTCAGGGGTTTCAGGCATTAGTGCATTGTTATAAACTTATACATGTCTAACACAAATACAGACACAATCACATATACACTCATACACACACACAAAAGTATTTGTGTACGTGAATATATATTAATATATATATATATATAAATATGTGTGTGTGTGTGTGTGTCTGTACATATGTGTGTGTGTGCGCGTGTGGGGGTGGGTGTCTGTACATATGTGTGGGTGTGTGTAATAGGTAGATGTACGATGAGTAATCCGAGGTGGCCACAGTAAAAAGGTTATTACAAATATTAGTAGAGTGTATGCCCGCTTATTATATGTAGAATTAATTCAAGGTTAGTGTTACACTTCATCTTTACCGGGTCCACAAACTAATGTACCAGTAATGTACAGTGGTCCGTTAAATCGATTTTCCCTCCCCGAAATTAATGGACTTGGGTCTAAATCAGAAACCATTATATGTAGATAAAATACTATATAATATGTGTACTATATATATATATATATATATATATATATATATATATATATATATATATATTGTCATACTTGGGGAGGGTCATATTTGTGTAATATTGCCAGAATTAATAACATAACACACTCACAGTTTGGTTGGTTTTCGCTTTTGGCTTCTGTGTCTTTTATATCGGTAATCTAATTTATTCGGTCCTCAATGTTGCCATTGACTGACCAACGGTAAAAAATAATACAGATACAATATAGACACAAGCACATATATATAGTTTATCAAAGTTTATATATATATGTGGAGGTTATATTTAATTTGTTGGGATACAAGCAAATATTTGTATAACTGATATAAAGCACTCAACAAATTATTGGAGTAAAAATACAATATATTAACAAATGGAAACTATATTTATATAAACATATTTATTTCATTATACATATTTCAAGAACACCAAAGCAAATTATGGTGCGCTTTCATCAGATAAAATATAATAGAGATCAGTTATATAAACAAATATTGACATACCCTTAAAGAATGCGACTATGTCGGTTGTAAGCTCCTGGATAGTATGTCAATATTTGTTTATAAAACTGATCTATATTATATTTTATCTGATGAAAGCTAACCATAATTTGCTTTGGTGTCCTTGAAATATTTATAATGAAATAAATATGGTTTTATAAATATAGTTTCCATTTGGTAATATATTATATATATATATAAATGGAATAGAATGAAACGAAATTTTGTTTCTCACTCTTAGTACGGCACTTACTTAAATGTAAGTATGTATGCATGTATACGTACATACATATATGTATACAGACGTACAGTATAATGTATATATATACATACATGCACATATATATATATGCACGTATCGGTTTACCGAACATTTATTATAATGCTCGGTTTGTTTGTTTGCAAACAAACAAACAGCCAGAATTACGCCGTAGACTGTTTAGGCAACCGCGTCACCTTTTTGTTCAACACTGACACAGGAACGTTCAACCATCTGGCAGGAAAGTATACGATGCTGACGATAGGTAATAAGCTTGAAACTAGTACATCGTTCCTGTTTCAGTGTTGAACAAAAAGGTGACGGGGTTGCCTAAACACTGTACGGCGTAATTCGGGCTGTGTGTTTGTTTAGAAACAAACAAACCGAGCATTATAATAAATGTTCGGTAAACCGATACGTGCATATATATATGTGTGCATGTGTGTATATATATACATAATACTGTACGTCTGTATACATATATGTATGTACGTATACAGACATACATACTTACATTTAAGTAAGTGACGTACTAAGAGTGAGAAATGAAATTTCGTTTCATTCTATTCCATTTATCGTTTTCGGTTGCGCCCGGCCGACTGAACTCACTCGATATGCAAATTAGGCTGCTTAGCCGTTAATATGCATACAGAAAGTATATACTTTCAGTCGTTCAACCATCTGGCAGGAAGGTATACGATACTGACGATAGCTAATAAGCTTGAAACTAGTACATCGTTCCTGTGTCAGTGTTGAAGAAAAAGGTGACGTGGTTGCCTAAACACTGTACGGCGTAATTCGGGCTGTTTTTACAAATAAACAAACCGGGTTTTATAATAAATGTTCGGTAAACCGATACGTGCATATATATATATATGTGTGCATGTATCTATATATATATATATATACATACTACTGTACGTCTGTATACATATATGTATGTACGTATACATACATACATACTTTTATATATATATATAGAGAGAGAGAGGCATACATGCATATGACTTAGCATGTTTAACGATCCGGACCTGTCCCCTGTTATATACATCCGAAGAGATTTTATGTAGAAATACCAGGACAGATAAATAAATAAGGTAAAACATAACATCTTGTTTCCTCTTATCTTCTTGTTCGTCCATTTCACATTGACTTGGTCTTCAGACTTCACTTTTATCCGTCCCTCTTTCTCTCTCTCTCTCTATTTGTATCTATATCATGTAGAGAGAAGAGATAAATATAGATTTATGAAGGTGAATCGGAAAAGCTTCGGCAGTTTTAATGATATAATACTATTTGTATTGTTAGATATAAAAATATCAATAATATATACACATATTACTGATTAGCCTATGCACACGAAGGTTAATCAGTAATATATATACATATATATATATATATGTATATATATATATATATAAAAGTTTTATTGTTGTTAAAACACTATATATATTGCAATGGCCTGGTTATGTAAGATCCTGGTGACATATGTGCGGATTGCATAATGTGTTAATCAATAAAGGAATTACGTCATACACAAACAGAGAAAGTACAGGAAAAATGTGATTCGGAGATAGCCTGCAATCTAGCTATTATCGTTGTTGCAGTGACAGGCTAATGAATGCAAAGCATTGTGGCTTTGGTTCGTGTTCGGTTAGTATATTGAGGACACACATCCTGTTTTCATAGATAATACTATCCCGACGATAGCTATTCTGACTTTAGCGACCGGAGTTGGGAGCTTAGTCCTGCGTAAAAATATACTGGCCAAAACCAGCTAAATGTGATGGTGAAGTGGATCAGTTTACTGTAGATGTGGAGGTCAGGTTATAACATTTTAAAACGTAACACAAATTAAGAAAGCGTTTAAAAATATAATTGTTTCTACTTTTGGCACAAAGTCAGCAATTAACCGGTACATTACTGGTACTTTATTTTATCGACCCCGTAAGGATGAAAGGCAAAGTTAACCTCGGCGGGATTTGAACTCAGACTGTAAAGAGACGGAAATATTCTGGAAAGCATGGCGTACGACCCTCTACCGTTACTGCCAGAAAGTTTGGTGTTAAATAAATGAACAGAAATTACATGAATTATGAAGAATAGATTACTGGATATCACTTACTTATTATTTATTTTTTTCATTTTTATATTTCACATCTTATTTCATTTCGAAATATTTTGTGAGCTGTGCAAAGTGGTAAATATTCAGGTATTTTAAAAAAAATTGTATTAGCTGTTGTATGTTTGGTAAGAGATCGTATACTTTCCGTCTTTGCCCTGTGAAGGGGAGACGTTATAATATTTGGGCATTTTGGTCCAAATAATTGAACTTTATATATATTTTTTAATGGACGAGACACAGGCCCCTACATTAAGTCTGCCGTCTTGAGATAAGGAATTAAAACTTGAGAGGAGAGACACAACAAGCGCAATTATGGACACAAAAAAGTTGATTACAAACACATGCCAAAATGAAGTTAGCAACACCGCCAACGACGACATGAACAGAGACAGTACCAATAGCTATAAGGAAACAGGTGAAGAGAGCCAAGGCAGCAACAGTTCCAACAGCTCTAAGAGCAACAACGAAATTAAAACATCATCTGCAATAAAGGAACCAACAACAACTGCAACAACACCAACGGCATCAACGACAACGACAACTCTAACAACAAGAGCAACGAAGAATGAAAGCAGCAGTGACAGCATCGCCAAAAATAACAACTACAACCAACAACATCACCAACAACAATGTGACCAGCAACAGCATCGGCAATAGCATCACG
>OZ024740.1:68506638-68521638 GCA_964016885.1 Eledone cirrhosa
TATCGATTTCTTCCTGGGAAATATAGAGTGAGAGCCAGAGCAAATGTGAACGAGAAAGAAACGAAGCATCAACGCCCAATATTTGACTAATAATTTAATTATCAACCCTGAAAGAATGAAAAAGTTGACCTCGGTGTCATTTGAACTCAAAATGGAGAAAGACAGAACGTATACTGTAAATACTTCTATATGGTGTTCTAACGATGTTGCATAGTTTGCAGTCTAATTACTCACAATAACCAACCAAATAAAATTGGAGTAACATGAATTAGACATCCAACTCTGCAATTATCTACAATTTAAATGTGTCGTTGTCAGACAGAATCATAAATTATGAGAGAAAGAAAAGAAAAAAAATCAAACAAAATTATAAGTTCACTATATTTAATTAGGCAAACACGTTTAACTAGATCGTTATTTATACTTATTTTAAATTTAATAAATCGTATGTGTTAATCACTTGATAAGGCGCGTTACTTAAGCGGTGGTGTGTTCGGATCACACCTGTCAGAGCGTATATTATATTGACGGTGATATGTTCTGTCTTTGAGTATGTTATTTCAGTTCTCGTTGCGCCTGTCCGCTCAATTGACTAAAATAAGCTTTACCACGAACCGAATCGCTAGCCGGGGCACACATTGTGTCATGCTGAATCTCCCTGACTACTACATTAAAAGTGCACGTGGCTGTAGAATTTTCAGCCACTCTTACATTAATTGCATGATCAAATAAATAAACCCTAAATATGGATTCGACGGATGCCCAATGCACAAACACAGATATATGCACATACATATGCGAGTAAACACATATACACAGGGGCTTCCTGACAGTTTCCGTGTACATAAATTCCCGGTTGAAATATTGGTCAACCTGAAATTATAGTAGACGGTGTTATGCTGTAGGATTGGAGCCTAAACTGAGTATAGTTGAAATTAGATTTACTCTCTCTCTCCTAAATATACCGAAGATAATCAATCTAGAAGATTTATAAAAGAAGCATAAGTTTTATGATAATTTATACAAATAAATCCACAATAGGTGATGTCTACATTATATTTTGAAAAAATATATATGTATTTTTTAAATATAGATTCTTGATATGTGTATTAAAATATTAAACATAATTACAAAAATATGTATTTATCATAATTATATATATAATAGTATATAATCACAGCAATTGTATATATATATATTATTATAATTACAAAACAAAGACTCATTTTAAAATCAACAACTAGAGGTGAATGGAAATACAGTAATTCAGAATTGCATTCGATAACGACCGTAACACTATTGGACGTATTTAATGTTTTTAATCTTGTATTGAAGTGTCTTTTATTCCAGCATCACCGGATATATAAGCAATCATACCAATTGGAACGTTTGAATTTTGATAAATTAATAGTTTGCATGAAAAAACATTATGTTGCCTGCTGACGTGCAAAAGTGATTAAGAATATGAATGTTGTTTTAATAATCATAATTTAATAATCATAATTTAATAATCGTAATTATAGAATTCCATAAATACTTAGAATATAGTACAAATGACGCACAAAACAAATGTATGAGTCAAATTGAAGAAATTACTTTTTACAAAGACAAATGTAGGGTTACAAACCAGAATGTTGTGATAATAAATCAATCTTGTTATGGTAGCAACTGTACTGCAATAGTGAATGCATTGTGTGCATGTGTGTACGTTTTGTGTGCAACATTTAAAGTGTTACAAGCGAAAACCTCCATGGTTTTACCAACGAAATAGTCTATATATAGCCTCTAATATATGTTAAATATTTTTTAATATTATAGATACCATTATAGGATAGGTTCTCATCTATCCCCAGTTATGTGTAACACTCCTCATCAGATATTGGTGAACAAGTTAGGCCATTGATGACAATGTTGCTAGAATGGGTTGTTGTTTTTCCCCGCATTACAGTCATATATGAGCATTTATCTTGGACAAACTCCATTAAAATATCCTTTGAGAATGTTGTAACCAGGTCCATATTTTTCTTCATCCCATCTATGTTCTTAGCATAGCGTTTCAGATCATCCACAAAGAAATTATCGGTTAGGTTCGTATTTCTGTCCTCCTGTGAGCCAATGATGTATCCTTCACATTTCTTGAGCAGAAAGGACATGTATGTATGTATGTATGTATGTATGTATGTATGTATGTATGTATGTATGTATGTATGTATGTATGTACGTATGTATGTATGTATGTATGTATGAATGTATGTTAAGAGAGTGGTTAAGAGAGTGAGACTGGCTTTGTGCAGTGCCTTTGCTCACTATAAAAGCTTCACGGCACAGGCATTGCTTTATATCTGGAGATCTCTCTGCACTTGTCGTCACATGGTACCATGGGCCCAGCACTATGTGTCAATAATTGTCACAAGTGTAATGTTTGTACCAGAGTTTTCAAGTCGCTGGCTGGACTAAAAAGTCACACTCGTTCAGCGCATCGGTAGGGGTTCTCCTACATGGATATAAAGTAGTGGCCGTACTCGAAAACGAGTTGGCAGCCACCATGTATGTATGTATGTATGTATGTATGTATGTATGTATGTATGTATTTTCTTCTTTTAGGTAAATATCATCTTTGTTAAGAGAGTGGACTGGCTTTGTGCAGTGCCTTTGCTCACTATAAAAGCTTCACGGCACAGGCATTGCTTTATATCTGGAGATCTCTCTGCACTTGTCGTCACATCGTACCATGGGCCCAGCACTATGTGTCAATAATTGTCTAAAGTGTAGTGTTTGTACCAGAGTTTTCAAGTCGCTGGCTGGACTATAAAGTGACACTTGTTCAGCGCATCGGTAGGGGTTCTCCTACATGGTTATAAAGTAGTGGCCGTACTCGAAAACCAGTTGGCAGCCACCATGTATGTACGTATGTATGTATATAACAAATAGATTTATCGCTTTAGATGGCTGAATACAATAAATATAATCTGAGTTTTTTGAATATTAATATTAATATTCTATTCGTTTGCAATTCTGAAAATAGCCTTTTTAACAAACGTCAGTAGGTTGACCTTGTCATTCTTGGTGACTGGCCTATCTGCTGGTATGCAAATCTGGCTGATCAGTGGGTCTACTAATATGCAGATCTAACTGATCAGGCAGTCTGCTAATATAAAAATCAGGCCGATCAGTCAGTGTATATTTTAGAAAATATCATATGTTTTCACTAGCTCTGACAGTTAGGCGCTAAGCAGTATACTGTACTGATGAAACGCAATCATACAGAAATATTAACGTCTGCCGTTCTGTTTGTATGCCAAGCCAAGGGCAAGAATGACCTCTTCATTCTACTGACATGCTTAAAAAAGTTGTTTTCATAATGGCAAACGAATCGAATATTATTATTAATCTTCGAAAAACTTAGATTACATGTATGCAAATATGTATATATATATATATATGTGTGTGTGTGTGTGTGTGTGTGTGTGTGTGTGTGCGTGCGCGCGCGTGTGTGTGTGTGTATGTGTGTATCACGGGTTTAATTGGGGGTATCCACAGTAAGTAAGGTACTGAATACATAACAGAGTATAAATAGTTATTATGGAAATCGCGTCTACAGGACTAGAACTGTTTCATTCGAAGGAAATCATTCGCTTTCCTGATGATTTCCTTCTAATGAAACAGTTCTAGTCCTGTAGAAGCCATTTCTATGTTAGATATATATGTATATACAGGGTGCGGCAAAACGATCTGACTTTCGCGAATGCCTTCGACAGTGTGTCGACAATAACGACGGTCTTTAGGTTGATGTAATATTTAAGACAAAATAAAACAAAATGGATTTAAATGTATATTTAAATAGTTACATATCACTGAAATTCGAAGTAGTTGCCACAATCATTTACGTTCAATAATGAGGGCGGTGGATTGGCAGTATCGGTAGAGGATCGGACGCCATGCTTTGACGCATAGAGTTACGGCCCTTGCCATTCTGAGTTCAAATCGCACCGAGGTTAACTTTGCCTTTCATCCTTACGGGGTCGATAAAATAAAGTACCTGTAATGCACTGGGTAATTGCTAGCCTTGTGCAAAAGTAGAAACAATTATATGTATATTTAGAAAATAAAAATACTTTGTTCATTCTTTATTCTATTTCGCTTTTATTAAAGGTACAAATGTGTCAGATCATTTTGCCGCACCTGAATTTATAAACAAAATACACATTACTTTATTAGAATATAATATCCATTTCGATGTTTTTTTTAATCGTACTAAATTGGTGGAGCCCCAGACAAAATGCTTTCCCTTTACAATTACTTGTTTCTTTATCTTCTAGTTTTATATTTCGCCAGGGTTGACTTTGTCTTTCATTCTTTAGACATTGATAAAATAATGTACCCGTTAAAAACTGAGGGTTATCTTAATTGATTATCCTCGCCCCTCAGTAAAACTAAAGATAAAATAAACGCGTGGCTTTTTGTCTAAGGTAGATATCAATATCATTTCAATGGAGTTTATAAATATTAATATTTTAGATTTTAGGCAAGTTTCCAAATTTTAGATAGTTACATATTACTGCAAATCGAAGTTGTTGCCAAGATCATTTACGTTCTATAATCCAGAATAACACATCGGGTGTAATATATTGGACAATTTGTGTACAAGTCAAAAATGCATAAAACATGTAAGCTGTATGCATCCATTAGATCAATACATATATTCATTCTTGGTACGAAATATATTTCTCTTAAGAAATGTGTAAAGTGAATATGAGTTTCCCTACAGAATTATTAATGTGAATATAAAATACTAGGTGCATCCATGAATATTTCAAATTGTAGTCCACAGTTTCGAACCTATGTGGCTATAATATTGTAAGGTATATAAATATATATATATATATATAGTCTTCACATAGTCTTCTCTTAATGCATGACCGGCCTTGCACCCACAGCTCAGAATGTCATCTTACTCCGTCCCATTTGTTCTACACGCCAGTTCAGCCCCGCTATGAAGGAATTAACAATGTACATGATGACATCCCCAAATCAATGACCATGTATATATATATATATATATATATATATATATATATATATATATATATATACACACACACACATATACATATATATATATATACACACACACACACACACACACACACACACACACACACATATATATATATATATATATATATATATATATATATATATATATATATATATATATATATATATATATAGATTGATTTCTAAAAGATTGTTGGTGTCTATTATGTGATGTGGTCATTTAGTATACTGAAGAAGCTAGTTAGACTGTAATAGAAGATGCAATCATTGTTTAACCTCATATCATTCAGCATATCAATGATCGGGTAATTTATATCTATGAACATATAGTCTTATATATAAACACCTCCTACCGGGAATGATCGAAGCATCATGTCTTATATTCAGATACACTATACCCACTACGACATTGTCCTATACATTCTTCAGATTCTTTCCTTTATTTTAAGATAGAAGGGTATGATTTCAAGATGGTTTATATGGTTGTCATATTTTATAGATCAAGCAAGAAAACTGAGAATAACTTGTTGGCTCACCCAATACAATATTGTGTTGCTTGCCCTTGGTACTGTTTGATGGAGATTTAGCTGCTATATCTATTAGGTCAATCAACATATTAAAGAACTTCCTCTTTGCTTCGGTTCGATAAGAAATAGTAAGACAGCGTGTATCTTTGAGATTTACCAGAAAAGTAAAATCTGATATTTTCTTAATGGAGTAGCATCGAGACAGAGATAAAGATCTTGGAAGAAAACAAAGACAAAGAGACAAAGAATTAATTGATTTTCCAGACAGTTGAAAGATGGAAAAGTGTTTAAGCAATTGAATGATTAAAGTTGTATAACATTCAAATGACATTCATTGTTGAACATGAAACTTTTCGTGTTAAAGTACTTCTCTAGTACAATTACAAGAAAAGGCCAGACACTAAGTGATACAACAAAATTCAGACAAAATGGTCAAGCATACGATTTAAGGATAATATGAAATATAACACCAAGCAAATTATGATATAATCGTCTTGAAATGAAACGATGCAAAATCATGACAAGCGGAACATAGAACTTTGGTTGGCATGGTTTAGATTAAGGAAATGTGATGGGAAGTGAAAATTACGAGTGAAGCAAGTTAGTAGCTTGTAGCTTGTTTCCAGCTCACTCAGTGTGAAGTATAAATGGATACGAAGCTGCTAATCATTATTTTCCATTACTTCCACTGCGATGACTATGAAATCTGAGTGGTCTAACGTCCATGATTTTCACTAGGCTGAATTAATTATTTTATTCATTTTTTTTCCAGTTTCCAGTACTTAAAACGCAGCTTTGCTAGTGGAATGCCTTCATTTAGCTGATTTGATTCACAATGGTACTCATGTTTTCAAGTCTGGTATTTATGTTAGTGATTTCTTCATTGTAGAACCGATAAGTTTCAAAACATAGCCACCGACCCAATCGTAGACACAAATATTGACAAACATATTAGTCAAGGCGAGGTGCTATAGCAGGAAAGGCGTGCCCTACGTGCCGCGCAGTGTGACTTGAACCAGAACCACGTGGTTGCGAAGCAAACATCTTAATCATACAGCCTAGATTGGGGCTAATGAAATAGTTGAAAGAAACACATGAGAAAACTATCGAATATTCACACACCCAGTGAGCCATATCAACAACAATGGACGGTATCGAAAAGAAAGGTGAGACAGTATTCACTCGCCCTCTCCCCAAAGCAGATGAATGTATGAGAGTTTAAGAGAATATTTTGTAAATATATAAGAGTTTGAAATTCGCACCCTTTTCGTTATCACAATTTATTTCAATCATGTCGTTGAATGATTATACTACATATCTCCACCACTAAATATCACTATTTTATGTCGTCATCGTCGTAGTTTTCTTCTTCTACTTCTTCTTCTTCTTCTTCTTCTTCTTCTTATTATTATTATTATTATTATTATTATTATTATTATTATTATTATTATTATTATTATTATTGTTGTTATTCCTTGAATCTCAGTCATTGATGTTGGTTAACTGGAAAGTCCGTTGGAATGAATATCAAGCCACTACCTGCAGCCTCAGATATTCAGTACGTATCGGAGGGTTCTTGCTGTTCCAAGCAAGAGTGCCTTTTGAAGCGTTCAATATTTATTATTATTATTATTATTATTATTATTATCATTATTATTATTATTATTATTATTGTTTTTATTCCTTGAATCTCAGTCATTGATGTTGGTTAACTGGAAAGTCCGTTGGATTGAATATCAAGCCACTACCTGCAGCCTCAGATATTCAGGACGTATCGGAGGGTTCTTGCTGTTCCAAGCAAGCATGCCTTTTGAAGCGTTCCAAAAAGCGTGAAGCGGCCGATTTTCTTTAACCATCCCTGGAAACTTTTGGAGATAGTCCCCAGTGCGCCTATGACAATCGGGATCACTTTGACTTCATGGCAGTTCCAAATCCTTTTCACCTCCCACTTTAGGTCCTGGTATCGGTTAATTTTCTCCCTCTCCTTCTCTTGCACTCTCGTGTCGAACGGGCAGGCCACATCCACAATCAGACACGATCTTTTTTCTTTGTCCACAACCACCAGGTCAGGTCTATTGTGTTCCAGTTTCTTGTCCGTCTGTATTCTAAAATCCCACAGCACCTTCACCTGATTGTCCTCCATCACCGCCTCTGGCCTATGCTCATACCATTTCTCAGAATGTGGTAGATTGTTTACTTTGCACAGGTGCCAGTGGATCACCCTGCCCATCACATCGTGTCTCCAGCCCTTATAGTGGGTCTGGGCTAGGTGTTTACACTCGGACACAATGTGAGCCACAGTCTCCTCTCTCTCTCCACAGATCCTGCACAGTGGGCTAGCCTCCTCCTTATAAATATGGTGCTTCAACCACTTCGTTTTGAGGGCCTGCTCCTGCGCAGCCATTAGCATTCCTTCTGTAGCCTTGTTGAGGTCTCCTCTTCTCAACCAGTTCCATGTCTGTGGATCTCTAAATTCAGTTTTCTCAAAGAAGGTACTATGAAGGGATTTTCGCTTAAGGCTGCTCTTCCTCCTTGATGTTATTTCCTCCTTGGACATCCCCTGGCCTACTGTCCCCTCCTTCAGTACAGTTCTGAGCATTGGCTCCTTACTATAGGTCACGTATTTGTATAGGTTGTTTTTCTCCATCTGAACACAGTCCTCTATGCTGATAAGACCTCTTCCACCCTCAGATCTCCTTAGGTAGAGTCTATCGACATCACTCCTCTTGTGGAACATGTTGTAGATAGTCAATAGCTTCCTAGTCTTCCTATCCATTTCTTTTTGTTCAGCAACATTCCATCTCAGAATTTCCGCACTGTACCTAATAATAGACACAGCTCGGGAATTTACTGCGCTTATGGCATTTCTGCTGTTCAGATGTGACTTCAATACGCTCCTTACTCTCCGAATGTATTCAGTTCTTAACAATTCCTTCATTTTTTTGTTCTTTATGCCATCAGCCTCCAGAACGCCCAAATACTTGTATCCTTCCTCAGAGTCAATTTTCTTTATCATCTCACCTGTTGGTATCTGGATCCCATTACTTCTGTTCAACCTACCCCTCCTCATCACAATGATTCCACATTTACCAATACCAAACTGCATACATATATCACTGCTGAAAATACGGACAGTGTCAACAAGCACATCCAACTCCTTCTCACTTTTCCCGAAGAGCTTAAGATCGTCCATGAAGAGGAGGTGATTGATGGTAAGCTCTCCCCTTCCCAACTTGTATCCTGCT
Source organism: Eledone cirrhosa (assembly GCA_964016885.1). NCBI lineage: Eukaryota > Metazoa > Mollusca > Cephalopoda > Octopoda > Eledonidae > Eledone > Eledone cirrhosa. The sequence goes on from OZ024740.1 coordinate 68,515,469, forward strand.
CTCACTTTTCGCAGCATAATGGTCAAGGGCATCAGGGCAAGGACAAACAACAGAGGGGACAGGCTATCTCCCTGGAAGATACCTCTCTTGATCTTCACGCTTCCCAAGGATACTCCAGTTGATGTCAACTCTGTCTCCCAGGACCCCATACTCCTGCCTAGCAACTGTCTGATGTTATCTGCCACCCTGAAGATCTCCAGTCTTTTGGTGATCCAAGAATGAGGCACCATGTCAAATGCCTTTCTGTAGTCTATCCATCCCATGGCAAGATCAGTGTGTCTCCTCCTGCAATTCTCCATTACCATCTTATCAATAAGTAACTGGTCCTTTGTAACACGTGACTTCTTTCGGCATCCCTTCTGTTCGTCCGGTAACAAGTTGTTTGTGTGGAGGTGATGGCAGATTTCCTCAGACACAATGCTCGTCAACAGTTTCCACATTACGGGCAGACATGTGATAGGTCTATAGTTGGTAACATCATTACCCTTGGTTCGGTCTTTCATTATCAGAACTGTGGTACCTTTTGTCAACCACTCTGGCACCTCACCCGACACCAAGCAGTCATTGAACATGGCCGTCAGCTTCGGGTGGAGGGATGTTAAATGTTTAATCCAATATCCCTGCACACCATCTGGGCCTGGTGTATTATTATTATTATTATTATTATTATTATTATTGACGAAAGTGGATGTACGTTTTTTGAAGCTCCGTGAGTAAGCAATTTTTTGAGGATTAATTGTGGAGAATTGTTTATTTTTTTGTACCGCTGAAGCATTATAAGACATTCATTTGTATCCTGTGAAGGAATAACTCATAATATTTGGGCCTTTTGGCCCAAATATTTGAACTTTACTTTGGAAAAATAATAATTTTTTTCTCAAAAAAACATGGCGGAGCCACGCCCCCTAGAGGCGGGTCTGCTGTCGTGCAACGGCGACTTGAGCGTTGAGAGGAGAGGTGGGGCGAGGAGCGCCACCACCACGAGTGTGAGCAGCGACAGTGCCAGCACCAACGGGCCGAGCGGCGCGGAAGGTGGTAACAGCGACCACACCAACACCAACAAGCCGAACAGCGCAGAAGGTGGTAATAGCGAGAGCACCAACAAAACGAACAGCACAGAGAGTAATAGTAGCGACAGCAGCAGCACCAACAAGGCCAACAGCACAGAGGGTAACCACGACACAGGGGAGAACAACAACAGCAATAGCAGCAGCAACACCAACAAGAACAACAAAAGTGACAACACCAACAAGAACACCTTCGCTGCTGTGGCAGCGGCTAAAAGGAGACCATGCTACAGCATCGACTTAACCAACAGAGAGGAAAAGTTGGCCCAGGCCTGGAAAATCATAAATCAAGAGCAGACCTGGGCAAACTTAACTGTCCCGGCAGAAGCCATTGAGGCAGTGGAAAAAAGAACGGTGCATTTCAGATGCATCTCAGTAGAGACAAAGAAGGCAGCGATAATCGCCCAAGCTGATATAGAAGCCGCACTTAAATACATCAGAGAGGACACAGACTTCATAGAGAGGGGCAGGCAATACGGCACCGTTTCGGTGCTGTTCAAGTCTGAAGCCCTCGCTGTGAAGCATTCAATGACCCCTTACAAAACCAGCAAGGTCATAATGTACCCCTCCCACATGGGAAAACGAATAGCACGTGTGCGCATTCCCAGGATTCCACCAGGACTTGATATGTGGTGGATCCTGGGTTGCGTAATCGTGGAAGGAACGGATACAGTCCCGGTACAGGCAACGAGAACTGCCAGGGACGACTGGTCCGGGGTTGATCTGGAGATACTGCTCCAAATCAGACCCGAAAACGTAAAAGCAATCCCGGACCACATCCGCCTCCAAAACGGGAGGGTGTTGCATATAATGACTGAGGGCAAAAGGCCGCATTGTTTCCTTTGTGGGGAAACGACACACTTGCGAGCCTTCTGCCCTCAACTGCCGAAAAGCGCAAGGGGTCGAAAGATTCCACTGCTGGCGACGCCGGGACAAGGACCACCAGCAACACCGTCAACAATGGAACCACCAAAATTGCACACCCAGGGGGGAAACGAGGAAAGCTCTCCCATTCCCCCCCCCCCCCCCGAAATACACACACGAACAAGAACATAAACACTCACTCAGACACAAACACGCTCACAGCCACAGACCCCTCATCCTCCAGCAGTGAAGATGAGGGAAAACCAAAGTCCCCCAAAATACAAAAAACAAAACACAAAAAAAAAAGAAATCCACAAAGCACAAACACCCCCACAAAAAAAAATACACACACCACCCACACAAACATTTTCCCCACAGCATCACCAACACAACCACCAAAATCCCCCAAACGCAAACAAGCTAAACAGACACAAGAACAAATAGACACACAAACATCAGAAACTACAGACACCCCACCCACAACAAACGCAGACACAATAGAAACAACACTAACAAAGCTATCACCACCACAATCACACGAACAAATAAAACCCGAGCAACAAAACATTAAAAACTTCGTGCTTGCCAGAAGGGCCAACAAGGAATTGATGGCCCATGTAGCACGAAGCACAAACATCGAAAAAGAGGGGGAAACATTTGAAGCGAGCACATTTCGCGTACCAGATAATTTGCTTCTGATGCGAATGTCGCTCGCTTCATACAAAGAAATTCGAAAGAGCTTTCCTCGGGATGTGGGAACCCCGAACGTAAAACCCACTTCAAGACTATTAAAGGGGTTCCCAAAAGAAACCCCACAAACCATGGAGGTCGAACCACCCGACCTTCACAAGACCCCGGAAGGTAAGTAAACCTTTCCTCTCCCATTCATCCTGCCAGCATGGCCATAAGAGTAGGAAGTTTAAATGTTCGTGGCCTGGGGTCGCCCAGGAAGCAAGGTCACTTGCTCAACGACCTCAGGTCACTAGGAATGGATGTAATTGCCATCAGCGAGACCAGAATTTCCGACACACGCGCACTGGCGCCGATTTTCGACGATTATCAGATCTTTGCATCTGTTAGTCGGCCGGGAATGGGAGGTGGAGTGGCTGTGCTGTTTAGGAAATGTCTGGATCTCGAGGTAAGGTCAATCTTCCGGGATCCTGACGGAAAGTTGGTGGTCCTGGACGTGAGCAATAGCGAAGGTGGTGCCTTTAGACTGGTGGCCGTCTACGCCCCTACTGGGGCCGGTCGGCCGGACTTCTTTAGGCGCCTGGAAATCTTTCTGCTTACGTCTCGCCCTTTACTGTTAATAGGGGATTGGAATGGCATCTTAGAAGCACGCTGGGATTGTGTGGGAGTATCTGATAGGAGCGGGGGGTGCAAAAGACTCAAGTACCTGATCAGCCAGTTTCAACTGTCTGACAGGTACCGACTAGATTTCCCTAATGCGCCAGTATGGACCTGGACCAATCGCATAGGGTCATCTAGATCGTACATAGATAGGATTTTCATTAGGAAAAGAGATAGAAATAGTGTAGGATGTCCACATTTTAAAACGGTTGCCTATTCAGATCACAAGCTTGTGATCTGTATGGTCGACCTAGACAAGACACGTAGGTTAGGACCCAGCTACTGGAAGCTAAACATGTCGTTTCCGGCACGTAAAGCTTACAGGGACCGGGTCAACAACTTAGTTAAGCAAAAGTTGACAGGGGGGGTTGTCAACAACAGGTGGTGGGGGGCTCTCAAAAGAGAGATTAGAGCAACCTCGATAGGATTTAGCAAAGAAGTAGCAATAGAGAAAAATAGAAAGGAGGAGGGGCTGATAGCTAAGTTAGACGAGGCTATTTGTAGTGGCATTGCAACAGACGTGCTAGCGGCGAGAATGGCACTAGACCATTTCTTCAATGCGAAACACGAAGGTTGCATTGTCAGAGCTAAGGCGCGTGCTCTGAGGAACGAGGGAACCGAAGCTGCCCGATGGGCTCGCTTTGCAGAGACGCAGCGTGGAAATAAAACCACAATTCGGTCTTTGACGGATCGAGATGGACACGAACTGAGCGATTCCAAGCAGATGTGTGAGGCCTTTCGCCAGCACTTTGCTCGATTGTTCGGGAGGATGGGTGAGTCGGAGACGGCGGCGGACTTCAGTCCCTACCTCGACGGCTTGCCACGCCTCTCGACGGCCGACGCTGAGCGCTGCGAAGAGCCGATAACATCAGTCGAAATTCAGGACGCCCTTGTCGGCTGCTCGAGTCGCAAGTCACCCGGTTTGGATGGTCTGCCCTACGAGCTTTACGTAAATATGCCAGACTTGTTCTCCGATCTCCTCCAAGCGCTCTACTGCAACTGGCAGCAGAACGGGAGCATTCCCAGTTCTGTGAGCCGTGGCGTAGTGACGCTGATAAGGAAAGACGAGAACAAGAGGGACACACTAGATAATTTCAGGCCCATAACCCTGCTCAACACAGAGTTTAAGATTTTGGCCAAGGTGTTAGCGAAAAGGTTGGCGCTTGTCGTCAAAGATTTGGTTGGGGAGGCGCAAACTTGCGCAATCCCGACCAGGTTCATACACGATAACCTCCACCTCATGCGATACATCATAGAGAGGGTTGGGTGCAAACCTGGCTTCGGTGGGGCTCTGATCAATTTAGATCAATCGAAAACATTCGATAGGGTCGACCATCGGTACTTGGAGGCTGGCCTCGAGGCGGCTGGCTTCGGCCCCGTCTTCAGAAGCTGGATCACTGCAATGTACAGCGGCATCTGCTCGGTGGTCAAAGTTAATGGCCACCTCTCGGAACCGTTTCAGATCTCTCGATCGGTCCGTCAAGGGTGCCCTCTCTCCTCACTTCTGTACGTATTGACTCTTCAGCCTGTACTGCGGAAGCTGGAGTTGTTGCAGGGCATCCCGCTCGAACCGGGACGTAGAAAGGCTGCGTCCGCTTATGCGGACGACATCACCGTGATGGTGTCGGACACCTAGGAAATCGAGGTGATCCGCACCCATTTGGAGGAATATGAAAGGTTGACGGGAGCAACATTTAACCCGGAAAAGTGGGTGGGCTTGCAGCTCGGCACCTGGAGAGGCAAGTCCATGCCGTCCAACAGCGTCGTTGGGCGCTGGACAGACGGACCGGTAAAGTTGCTCGGGGTTTGGTTCGGACCAGACCTCCAGGTGGATAAGAATTGGGACGAGGTGACGAGCAGGATAGCCAACCTCACCCAGAAATGGGCTGAGAGAAAGCTATCACTGAAAGGGCGGGCGGAGGTGGCGAACGCGTACATCGCGTCCGTCATCTACTACCGCCTGACCGTCGTGCCTTTCCCCCGTCCACGCCTCGCCAATTTGGAACGGCTCCTTTTCAAATTTGTGTGGAGGGGACGGGTCCCGTTGGTGAGGCGGTCCATCTGCTGCCAGCACCCTCTTTGTGGAGGGCTGGGCATGCCGTGGCTAATGATGCGCAGACATGCGCTGAGGCTGCGACATCTCCAGATATTTTGCCTAAACGGTGAACAGGTGTGGTCGCCGTTTGTTAGACGGGCCTTCCCGCAGCTCATCTCTTTGACTGAGCTGCAGTCCTGGGTCAAGAGAGACCGAGACTGGGCGACTGGCATCTGGAATGTTGCAGGCGCTCACTGCACTCTGCAAGGTGGGCAATGCGGTCAGTGGAACTTCCACTCAAGATTTCTATAGAGGATTAGTGGAGGGCAAGTACGATGACGTACTAGGAGAGGCTCTAGGCGTCAACGAAGTAGAACTGACCAGTATGTTCCGGAGGACTTTCAAGCCGGGGACGATGGATAACTTCCAGAAATCCCTCGCTTGGCAGTGCTACCGGGGGGCGCTGCCGGTTCGAGATAAACTCTACAGGCACGGAAGTGCTGTCAGACGAACCTGTCCGAGATGCGCACAGAGCGACGAAACCGTTCTGCACGCACTCGTCCAGTGTCCGTGCATTGCTGACTTGTGGGGTTATGTCGAACAGCTATTGTCGCGTGTAGAACGGATCCGGCTATCGTCCGAGTCCATAGTGAAGATTGACCCGCCGCATTCTTTTGGTCAGGAAGGGCAGGCAATTTTCCTCTGCCTGGTGGCAGTAGCGAAAGAGGTTGCATGGTGGACCAGGTTTAAAGGACTGAAGACAGACACTTTTCTCTTCGGCCAATCCCTCATCAACTTCTTCAAGTTTCATTTGGAAAGGAAGGTGAGGGTGGAGAGAGAAGTGCTGTCCCCCA
>OZ024740.1:68534138-68619138 GCA_964016885.1 Eledone cirrhosa
TTTTTATCAGGTTTCTATTCTGAAGATAACACCCGAGTAGTTGTGTTTACCTGTGTTTTCCCTACCATTCTCAGAGGTCGTGCAAAAAGGTCTCTGGTGACTGTTAATTCAATTGTTGATTAAGCCAAAAAAACATGTTTGACGAACGAATTTCAAAATTTTTCGATGGTGTTCGATAAACCTATTAATGTTCATAGTAAAATCCCACAAATTATAATCGAAGGGTGGTCTTGCTTGGGGATTACGCCTGATCAATTGGTGATAGATGTTATGACAGGACCCGCTAGCAGGCATGATAGAGGACTCTACCTCCATTATCTTCCAAGAAGAAGAAGAAGAAGAAGAAGAGAAGAATACTTTCAACATATAGTTTGGTAATGTGACAAAACCAGTTTTTGACACTTCTTGCGCTAACAACATTTAGTTTCCACTAATGTGTCCACACTATCATGCAACAAACCATGTTATAGGTGATTTATGTATTGATTACTAGAAGCTATTAATTACACAACTGTGCATACAATTATGTACATTTAAGTTTCTGTAAATTACGTCTTTCAGGTAGGCGCTCTCATTCGCTGCCTAGTTCGTCTCAATAGTAGCGTCTTCACTGCCAGTGTTCAGTAACGGCAGTAGGTAAATTTTCCGTGAAATATATAGTATCAAGCATTCCGACAAAGATACACGTGTACAACACTAAATTTCAGATGTATACACAAAAAAAAAAAGAAAATCTTTTGAAGAGGTCATCTAATTTTTTTATTTTTCTTGTATAGAATCAGCTCAGTCATATGATCAAAAACGCTTTAACCATCACTGTCTACGCCTTTGTCTTTGAACAACGTGTATAATAAGCTACATAAGCTAATGTTTTTTCTCTTTACGATTGATTTAAGACTGCGGTTTGAGAGGGATTTAGTTTCTATTTCTAACAAGCACACGGTAGAGGTTTATGCGTCGGATCGTTACTTTGTAAATTGAGTCGATGAGAAGAAAGAAACTCATAATTAGTATTTATTTTATCACTTCGTTTTCTAGTTTTCATACTTGATACAGATATCCATGAAGCTTGAATATGTTGTTATACCCAAGCTGCATTAATTATAACACACACACACACACTCACACACATTATTTCATGTATTATGATGTCTGTCTGTTTGTCATTCTCTCCTATGTATATCTCACCCACACCTCTCTCATATATATATACATATATATGTACACACATATATATATATACATATATATATATATATTTATATATATATTTTTATATATATAAGGAAAAAAGATGAAATCGAAAATGCAGGTGTAGTCTTTTTTTTATAAAAATATATATTTATTTGGTTCCTTTACCGGTTTCGCAGTTTCTTCCAGATGTAAGAAAAAGCACAAACCCTCCATCTCAATTCTACTTTTGAAAAGCAGAAGAACTGCCAAACCGGTAAAGGAACCAAATAAATATATATTTTTATAAAAAAAAGACTCCAGTTTCATTTTCGATTTCATCTTTTTCCTCATACTTTCCATCGTGTAGGACACCTCGGTTCTTTTTCATTTTGAAAACACCTCACTTTCTAATATATATATATATATACACATATATATATGCATACATATTTATATATATATATATATTTATACATATATATATATAATATATATATATAATATATATATATATATATATATATATGTAAGTATGTATGTATACGTACATACATATATGTATACAGACGTATAGTAGCATGCATATATATACATATATATATATATATACATATATATACATACAGGTACACATACATATATGCACGCATCAGTTTAGCGGACGTTTATTACAACGCCGCTTTGTTCGTTTGTTTATCAACAAACCGAACAGCCTGAATTTATGCCATACAGTGTTAAGGCAACCACGTCACCTTTTTGTTCAACACTGACACAGTTCAACTTATATATATATATATATATATATATATATATATATATATATATATATATATATATATATATACATATGCGAGTAAACAAAGCAAAACGACGTGGATATATTAAAATATATTAAAATGAGTTCATACATTTTCCTAGAAAACTGAATTTACGTTTATATTTACGTCGACTAAAATATTCACTAGAATATTGATCTTCGGTCTGTTTTTAAACTTATATCACCTTTGGTCTTTCGCTTTCCTGATCTAGATTATAGATCAGTGCTTAGTTTCCAGGGTCGAAAGGGAGGAGTTCGACAAATTTGGGCCCCAAACTATATATGTATATTTGTATAACATATTAACACAAAACACACGATATTTATTTGAATTAAATACGGAGAAAGAGTGGGAATATGAAATATCGAATGGGAATAACTTTTTATAGATCAAGATATCTCTGAACAAAATTTTCTACCATCATTCTATCTCACCCTCACACACACACTCATATACACACATACAACCCCCCTCCATATATATATATAATGTTTTGGTGACTTTATATACTGCTTAGCTATACAGCTACACATATGTTTCACAGTTACCCGTAGGGGTGGAGATGACTCTGCATATAATAAGATAAAACTTAGAGGAACTTCGCTGAAATACGAGACTCGGTTAGAAAATGAAAACCAAAAATGTTGAAGGGCTGAGATCCAATGAATTTTATTGCCTCTGTTATATAACTTCAAAAAGACAAAACAGAAATTTGATAGAAAATTGCTTTCTCTCCTAAAAATGTTCTGCATCTGGAAAGAAAACTATGTGAAAACTGTTGAAAGTTTTGGTGTGTTTGTTCTTACGTTACATGATTATGTTTGTTTAGTATATAGTACAACATAGGTATATGTATTTATTTTGCATGTGTGACTGTTTCGGTGCATTAGCATGTAATCGTCTCTGGGAATGTAAAATGTTTGTGTTTCATTTTTTATGTATTCTATCGTGCTCATAATTATTATTTGGTTTGTGTAGACGCGCATCAGAGGATGTTAAGTCTTTTATTTGTATTTAGGTGTTTTAACACTACATGATGGTGTTCAAATGGACAACAACATTGAAACTATGCGGTCGTAATTGCGTAAGAAATGTTTCGTCTGTTATATATATATTTTAGGAGTAGTAGTATTGGTGTAGCGTTTATATTTTTTCCGTGGGTTTTCTGTGTTAACGTGGAGACGTGTAAAACATGGGAATTTATTTTGTAAACTGTGGTGTTTGTTTGGGGTACGGTTTTCATTCAACCTCTAATTTCATGTATGTGTTTTCCGGGTATTGAATTTACGTTCTGTTAACATTATACGGGTGAACGTTGGAGCTGTGAATATACGGGAATGAACTTGTCTACACGTGGGTAACTTGTGACAAATTTCAGTTGGTGAGGGAAAAGCTGTTTTGTACTTTTCTTATATTTGAAGAAGGAGACAGATGGTGAACATTTCCCGAATACGGCCAGAATTAAATATCTGGTGGATATTGGTGTGCATCTTCTTAGAGGAAAGCTATACAACCCTGGAGCGGAAACAGACACGGAGAGAGATCTGCTCTGTGGTCAGTGTGTAGGCACTAATAAACATCAAACAAGACGACATCTACAAGATCTTAGACCTTATTCTCCTTTCAGTAGGTGTGGACTTGCATGTTATATCTGATGACAGACGACCCCGTTTCCATCTACATGGCCAAAATAGACCTAAGCACAAGAGAGTAAATCACAAGGTACCCTTACTGCCAACAGCATGTAGCAACAATATGTGCCCCTAAACCACAACAACAACAATAATGGCACCGACATGGCAGCAATATATCACTACATTTAATGTACACGTGGATTTTAGGAAGAAAATACGCATCCAATCTGCACTTTACTTCATTCTGTCTATCTTTCGGTTATTCGAATCATCAACTCATCAATAAGTCATTAAAGTAAAGTACATCATAATAAATACTAGCTATTAATATTTCTCGCTGTTTCTATATTTGTATAGAGTAAAATCCCTTTTGTTGGGGCAGAAAACGTAGCAGTTACAATTTACCTCACTAAGTCACTTTTTATTTCATACTAGTTTATATTTCAAATATTTTTAAAGTAAATAAGTTTGTGAATAAGCGTCGAAATGGTTAACAAGCAGATTTATGCAATATACTTCATAGGGTAAATATTCGAAATGTCATACGTGAATTTAAAGGTTGAAATACAATTTATATTTGGATAATGTGAATTGCTTCTTATGTATATACATACTTTTCTATATGGATAAAAATTAATTGGAATATATCTACTACGCACACCTATCAACTAAGAAATCATAACTGACATGATATAACCTTAAACGCCAAACCAGAAAAAGCTATTCTCATAGAAAACATGAAAGAGAGGTTAGCTATAAACGAATCATTTCTTCAGTACTATACACGGTAATATACGTCATAAGACCTTTCTTAGAATGAAATAATGTTCGAGACAGCTGTACTATTCTATAATTTCGCCCTGAAATAGAGTGATTTTAAATTAAAAAACTATAATTTATTATCATTGTTAAGCAAAACAAACCACAACCCGAAAAATACATAATTATGTTTTCTGTTTCCAATCACCTTTCAATATTTGAAAGGTAAGTATTTCATATGGTGAAATACTTACTTTTACTGACTATAAAATAACTGTCATCTTAACACAAGAACCATACACCATTTAAGAAGTAAACATACAGAGTTCTGCAAGCGTGACATCCAAATAAGAAATACACAAACATCTAGAAACTCATAACAGCCGATAACAAACTTAACTGAAATATATAAAAATTCATGACATTTAAGTAGGAAATTCTTTACAAAAGATAATTTTTAGAATGCTATGACATATATGGAAACTAAAGGAGTTAAATATAAACATAAATATAATCTATCCAATTATAGAAATAGTAAATAAATAATTGCAAAAATCTCGTAAACTCACCTGTAAAGAGGACATAGTTAAACCTCGGGTTTTGACCAACAATCTAATTTTACATAAGCATTGTGAATGATCAGCCTATTATTATTTCTTGTCCTAACTTTTATTTCTGTTCTAAGCGATAAATATGTAAATATACAACCAAAACTTTTGCAGCTATATGCAGAGGACTCTCTGCAATATATTTTGAATTATTGCCTGAATGAAATCCTAGATTTGTCGGAATACATAGAGAAGTATTTTCGGTTCGATAAAATTCATTACAGGTTTTTATGATATTTCCTATATGTTTTCTCTGAACTTTAATGAGATTTATAAGAACCTGAAGATAACTGGGGCCTAGCGATGATTGACACTGTTGACTGTAGGCATGTAGAAAATAAAATTGCATATTGACACAAAATTCGATTATGGAATATCATAAATGGAATTGCTTAACGTTACATTCAATAACGATTCAACCATGTATTGAATTGATTTACAGTCTCTTCCCAAATGATATATAAATGAGAGTAGCTGTGTAACAATTATTTCATTTGTTATTTTGCCTCTTGGTAGTGATGAGGCTCTTTATATTTTCTAGTATATTGTATGAGGAGTAGACATGTGCAGAACGAATACAATTGATAAGTATTGTGCAATTTGTCCAAGATAGCACTAGAAACTAGAGTAGTAAATACTGATTTAGAAATTTGAGGAGAGACCCTACAAATGACATACGTGATATATATTAAAATCACAATATGTTGTAATAAATGAGTTTTTTAGTTCCACATACCGCTATGTCATATTTGCGAACACTTACGTATATATATATATATATATATATATATATATATATATACAATATTAAATAAATGGAAAACTATATTTATAAAACCATATTTATTTCATTATATATATTTCGGGGATATCATATTAACAATATGCTATGCCTTCATCAGACAAAATACAATATAAACAGTTTTATAGATAAATATATTCGACATACCGTAATAAACATCAACTTCATTTGAAGAGGTTCACTCTAGCAGTGAAAATACAGAGAGAAAGAAAGAGAGAGAGAAAAGAGGGAAATAGGAAAGAAAGAAAGACAGAACGAAGAAAAGGAAGAAAAAGAAGAAAAAGAAAAAGAAGAAATGCATGGGACAAAATAGAGAGATGGAAAAATAGATAAAGCGAAGAGCTTCATGTAAAGAGACAGAAAGATATATATATATATATAGAGAGAGAGAGGAAGTAGAGATAGATACATATATAAATATAGATATAGAAAAATTAGGTAGTGGGAGGTCATTTTGAGTAAGTGTATCAATGATGCATTTATTTATTTATTTATTTATTTATTTATTTATTTAGCTCAAGTATTAATGTAAGGGAGATATATAGAGAGATATAGAGAGATATAGAGAGAGAAAAAATTTAAAAATAGCCAGACATATTCGAGGCGTAGAGAACCCTATGTTTTAATGTATTAGTATTTATAAAACTTACACTATATTGTAAATATCAGTATTCCTGAATGAAACAAGTATTCACAATGCGTGAAAATTCATTATCTTATGTTTAGTTTTTTAAAAAAATTCATATGTCTATGTGAATCCAACTGATTCACTCCGCAAATTCAAAGTTACCGGAAAACATTCTCAATGTGGTATAACAATTTGAGCGTATTATTATTCTTGCGATTACTCTACAAGATTATCTATCAAGCAGAAATAGAGAGCAGATTTCAATATACTAATCGAAAATATATATTATATTATAAGCAGAGATAACAATAATAATGATAATAAGTAAAAATATATAAAAATATAAAAATATAAAAATATAAAAATATAGAATAGAAAACTAAAAGAGAATATTACGAAAGAATATTACATAATAAAAATATTGCATATTAAAAATACTACGTATTAAAAATATTACGTATTAAAACTTTACATATAAAAATATTAAAAATAAAAAATAAAAAATAAAAATTTACATATAAAAATATTAAAAATATTAAAAATAAAAATAAAATAAAAATAAAATAAAGTAAAAAATAAAAATATTATAGAATACTACAATACTAAAAGAATAAGAATAAAAATAAAAATAAAAATAAAAATAAAAATAAAAATAAAAATAAAAATAAAAATAAAAATAAAAATAAAAATAAAAATAAAAATAAAAATAAAAATAAATAAAAATGAAAATAAAAATAAACCACAAAGAACAACCCTTCAAAGTTAATTGACAATATATTGCCAAGTTCACTACAAGACAAAGCCAAAAATTATCTATCAAATCACATCTAGCAAGGAATATCGCAAAAAAAAAAAAAGATTATGATGTCCAATAATGTCTACATATGCTCCTATATTTAATATATAAGTTTATCAAGTGTAAGGTTAATTCAAAAAATTTGGAGCATCGGCTTTTAGGGTAGCTTAATTTTTCATGAGGAATGTTTAAATAAAAATAAAAATAAAAATAAAAATAAAAATAAAAAATAAAAATAAAAATAAAAATAAAAATAAAAATAAATAAAATAAAATAAACAATAAAAAGAGTAAAAAGAGGGAATCAAAGATTTAGGAATCAAAAGAATTATCGGCTAGTTCTCATATAAATATAAATCATACTAAATATACTACATTTTAAATTTAAATTTATATTTAAACGTTGAGTTTAATCTATGTTTGCAACAACTGAATAAATTTGTCCGTAGGTTAAGGGAATTTTTAGATTTTAGTATAAAGAATATCTCCTCTGCGCAGAGGTCACATGTCTCAGAGGATGAATTAAAAGGAATCCCTCTTGAGACTATATTCCAAGCCGTCGAATATCTAACGTTATCTAGCTTAAGTTGCCAGAGTACACCTGATAGTGCCGTTGAAGATTTTTTATTTGGATCTGTGAAAGAATTCTTGTGGTTATTATAGCGAAGTTTAAATTCCGTCGATGTGGAACCGACGTAGTTAAAAGAATTAGAGTCAGTATTAACATTACAATTGTATACTATATTTTTAACTAAGCAGTTGTTATTTAACGGACATTTAGATCTATCTCTACAGTTACATTTGTTAACTTGTATATTATTTATGCTATTATCAGTAGGTTTTAAGTTCCTATTATTTATTCTATTAATATTTTGTGCTAAATTTTTGGTGGATGAGTAGGTTAATTTAATTGTATGCCTATTGAAGATTGAGTGGTACCTATGTGTTCTAGGGAAGCGATTATCAAGAGCTTTGAAAAATAATTTAGCGATGTGGGTTTTAATGTTTAGTGAGAAAGGGGGGGCAAACCAAATTATGTTCCTAGTTCTATTTCTTTTTTGTCCTTTGGAATTATTGTAATGCTTTCTATTATAGTTGTTAATGTTGTTGCCGTCATTAAAAAAGTTGTTACTTTGTTTAGTTTGTTTATCATTATCTATGTACACAATCTTATCAGCATACCCTGCCCTAGCTAGTGCATCATTATAGTATTGGGCCTTTTCGTAAAAAATCTTTCTATTCGACGAGATCCTAGAGATACGTTTTTGGACTGAGTTTACTATAGTGTTTTTGACAGATCTGGGGTGGTTAGAGTTAAAGTTGACATAGTTTAAGTTTTCATTCAACTTGTGAAAAGGATAGTGGAGACATGTGTTGAGATTTAATGTTATATCTAGGAAATTGACTATTCTATGGTTGTTCTCAATTTCTATTTTAAGGTTAAAGTAATTAAAAAATTTTGTAATTTGTTTACATTTTCTATTTAGTTCAGGGTTATTATTATTAATAAGTAAAAGCATGTCATCCCTATATAAACCTCCGGTAGTACCAGGTATTTTCCTATGTAGCGAATTGATTAAAAATAAGCCCACAAGGTCAGTTACAAAATATTAATAGAATAAATAATAGGAACTTAAAACCTACTGATAATAGCATAAATAATATACAAGTTAACAAATGTAACTGTAGAGATAGATCTAAATGTCCGTTAAATAACAACTGCTTAGTTAAAAATATAGTATACAATTGTAATGTTAATACTGACTCTAATTCTTTTAACTACGTCGGTTCCACATCGACGGAATTTAAACTTCGCTATAATAACCACAAGAATTCTTTCACAGATCCAAATAAAAAATCTTCAACGGCACTATCAGGTGTACTCTGGCAACTTAAGCTAGATAACGTTAGATATTCGACGGCTTGGAATATAGTCTCAAGAGGGATTCCTTTTAATTCATCCTCTGAGACATGTGACCTCTGCGCAGAGGAGATATTCTTTATACTAAAATCTAAAAATTCCCTTAACCTACGGACAAATTTATTCAGTTGTTGCAAACATAGATTAAACTCAACGTTTAAATATAAATTTAAATTTAAAATGTAGTATATTTAGTTTGATTTATATTTATATGAGAACTAGCCGATAATTCTTTTGATTCCTAAATCTTTGATTCCCTCTTTTTACTCTTTTTATTGTTTATTTTATTTTATTTATTTTTATTTTTATTTTTATTTTTATTTTTATTTTTATTTTTATTTTTATTTTTTATTTTTATTTTTATTTTTATTTTTATTTTTATTTTTATTTTTATTTTTTATTTTTATTTTTATTTTTATTTTTATTTTTATTTTTATTTTTATCTAAACATTCCTCATGAAAAATTAAGCTACCCTAAAAGCCGATGCTCCAAATTTTTTGAATTAACCTTACACTTGATAAACTTATATATTAAATATAGGAGCATATGTAGACATTATTGGACATCATAATCTTTTTTTGCGATATTCCTTGCTAGATGTGATTTGATAGATAATTTTTGGCTTTGTCTTGTAGTGAACTTGGCAATATATTGTCAATTAACTTTGAAGGGTTGTTCTTTGTGGTTTATTTTTATTTTCATTTTTATTTTTATTTTTATTTTTATTTTTATTTTTATTTTTATTTTTATTTTTATTTTTATTCTTATTCTTTTAGTATTGTAGTATTCTATAATATTTTTATTTTTTATTTTATTTTATTTTTATTTTATTTTTATTTTTAATATTTTTAATATTTTTATATGTAAATTTTTATTTTTTATTTTTTATTTTTAATATTTTTATATGTAAAGTTTTAATACGTAATATTTTTAATACGTAGTATTTTTAATATGCAATATTTTTATTATGTAATATTCTTTCGTAATATTCTCTTTTAGTTTTCTATTCTATATTTTTATATTTTTATATTTTTATATTTTTATATATTTTTACTTATTATCATTATTATTGTTATCTCTGCTTATAATATAATATATATTTTCGATTAGTATATTGAAATCTGCTCTCTATTTCTGCTTGATAGATAATCTTGTAGAGTAATCGCAATAATAATAATACGCTCAAATTTTTATACCACATTGAGAATGTTTTCCGGTAACTTTGAATTTGCGGAGTGAATCAGTTGGATTCACATAGACATATGAATTTTTTTTAAAAACTAAACATAAGATAATGAATTTTCACGCATTGTGAATACTTGTTTCATTCAGGAATACTGATATTTACAATATAGTGTAAGTTTTATAAATACTAATACATTAAAACATAGGGTTCTCTACGCCTCGAATATGTCTGGCTATTTTTAAATTTTTTCTCTCTCTATATCTCTCTATATCTCTCTATATATCTCCCTTACATTAATACTTGAGCTAAATAAATAAATAAATAAATAAATAAATAAATAAATGCATCATTGATACACTTACTCAAAATGACCTCCCACTACCTAATTTTTCTATATCTATATTTATATATGTATCTATCTCTACTTCCTCTCTCTCTCTATATATATATATATCTCTTTCTGTCTCTTTACATGAAGCTCTTCGCTTTATCTATTTTTCCATCTCTCTATTTTGTCCCATGCATTTCTTCTTTTTCTTTTTCTTCTTTTTCTTCCTTTTCTTCGTTCTGTCTTTCTTTCTTTCCTATTTCCCTCTTTTCTCTCTCTCTTTCTTTCTCTCTGTATTTTCACTGCTAGAGTGAACCTCTTCAAATGAAGTTGATGTTTATTACGGTATGTCGAATATATTTATCTATAAAACTGTTTATATTGTATTCTGTCTGATGAAGGCATAGCATATTGTTAATATGATATCCCCGAAATATATATAATGAAATAAATATGGTTTTATAAATATAGTTTTCCATTTATTTAATATTGTAAATATACTCCAAGTATTTGTCGAGTGCTTTTATATCAGTTATAAATATTTACTAGTTGTAACCCAACAATTTTAAATATAACTTTACATGTATCTTGCTCCAATACTGTTGAGCGCTTTATATTATAACTGAAAAATGGAATTCTTTAAGATTACTTCCTCTCTAAAAGACATACCTCTACCTAGAAACAAAGACTTTGTAAAACAACTAACAGATAAATCTGACTCTTTTATAAGGAGAATCAGGTGGCGTGCATTCCACTTTGATAAATTTAATGCAGACGAAAATATCTCGGACTTAAACAAAGTTTTCAAATCTAAAAGAAATCCACCCCCTAACAAACTTTTATCTGACTTTGAAAACGATATAATTTCTATCATACAAGGGGTCAAATTCAAGAGAAACTTTAAAAGCCAGGAATATCTGAAAGGCATTAACGATAACATTGAGAGCTTAGAGAAAACTGAGAAGATCTTGGTGAAATCTGACAAGACCAACAATCTCTATGGAGTGCAGAAAGACATGTATAATGGCCTCATACTGAAAGAGCTGAGGAAAAAATACAAGGTAGCAGATAAGACCGAACTTGAGAAAATGAATGTTGAAGCATCTTGTATAATGCATGAGTTAGAAATTGAGAACAGAACACAACCTTTCGTGCCCAGGAAACCGAAGATCAATATGAAGGACCACAAGAGGAATTTTGAGATTGACCTGTCAGTTAGATTGATCGCACCTTCAAAATCTGACCTGGGCAAATTAAGCAAAAACATTCTTGACAGGGTGATACTGCAAATTAAGAACTTGGATTATGTATCTAACCTGAGCTTGTGGAAGGGAACTGGAGAGGTTGTTGAGTGGTTTAGGCAAATTAAATATGACAATAATAATAGGTTTATTCAACTTGATATAGCTAACTATTATTCTTCTATTACCCCTAGTCTACTAAATAAGGCACTAAATTACGCATTCAAACATACGGACCTAACTAGCAAAGAAATGCATATTATATTATCGGCTAGGAAAACTTTGATAGAATTTGATGACAAATTATGGACCAGAGCAGATAGAGATAGCAATTTTGACATAACTATGGGATCTTCCGACTCAGCTCAGGTAACTGACCTTGTGGGCTTATTTTTAATCAATTCGCTACATAGGAAAATACCTGGTACTACCGGAGGTTTATATAGGGATGACATGCTTTTACTTATTAATAATAATAACCCTGAACTAAATAGAAAATGTAAACAAATTACAACATTTTTTAATTACTTTAACCTTAAAATAGAAATTGAGAACAACCATAGAATAGTCAATTTCCTAGATATAACATTAAATCTCAACACATGTCTCCACTATCCTTTTCACAAGTTGAATGAAAACTTAAACTATGTCAACTTTAACTCTAACCACCCCAGATCTGTCAAAAACACTATAGTAAACTCAGTCCAAAAACGTATCTCTAGGATCTCGTCGAATAGAAAGATTTTTTACGAAAAGGCCCAATACTATAATGATGCACTAGCTAGGGCAGGGTATGCTGATAAGATTGTGTACATAGATAATGATAAACAAACTAAACAAAGTAACAACTTTTTTAATGACGGCAACAACATTAACAACTATAATAGAAAGCATTACAATAATTCCAAAGGACAAAAAAGAAATAGAACTAGGAACATAATTTGGTTTGCCCCCCCTTTCTCACTAAACATTAAAACCCACATCGCTAAATTATTTTTCAAAGCTCTTGATAATCGCTTCCCTAGAACACATAGGTACCACTCAATCTTCAATAGGCATACAATTAAATTAACCTACTCATCCACCAAAAATTTAGCACAAAATATTAATAGAATAAATAATAGGAACTTAAAACCTACTGATAATAGCATAAATAATATACAAGTTAACAAATGTAACTGTAGAGATAGATCTAAATGTCCGTTAAATAACAACTGCTTAGTTAAAAATATAGTATACAATTGTAATGTTAATACTGACTCTAATTCTTTTAACTACGTCGGTTCCACATCGACGGAATTTAAACTTCGCTATAATAACCACAAGAATTCTTTCACAGATCCAAATAAAAAATCTTCAACGGCACTATCAGGTGTACTCTGGCAACTTAAGCTAGATAACGTTAGATATTCGACGGCTTGGAATATAGTCTCAAGAGGGATTCCTTTTAATTCATCCTCTGAGACATGTGACCTCTGCGCAGAGGAGATATTCTTTATACTAAAATCTAAAAATTCCCTTAACCTACGGACACATTTATTCAGTTGTTGCAAACATAGATTAAACTCAACGTTTAAATATAAATTTAAATTTAAAATGTAGTATATTTAGTTTGATTTATATTTATATGAGAACTAGCCGATAATTCTTTTGATTCCTAAATCTTTGATTCCCTCTTTTTACTCTTTTTATTGTTTATTTTATTTTATTTATTTTTATTTTTATTTTTATTTTTATTTTTATTTTTATTTTTATTTTTATTTTTATTTTTTTTTTTTATTTTTATTTTTATTTTTATCTAAACATTCCTCATGAAAAATTAAGCTTCCCTAAAAGCCGATGCTCCAAATTTTTTGAATTAACCTTACACTTGATAAACTTATATATTAAATATAGGAGCATATGTAGACATTATTGGACATCATAATCTTTTTTTGCGATATTCCTTGCTAGATGTGATTTGATAGATAATGTTTGGCTTTGTCTTGTAGTGAACTTGGCAATATATTGTCAATTAACTTTGAAGGGTTGTTCTTTGTGGTTTATTTTTATTTTCATTTTTATTTTTATTTTTATTTTTATTTTTATTTTTATTTTTATTTTTATTTTTATTCTTATTATTTTAGTATTGTAGTATTCTATAATATTTTTATTTTTTATTTTATTTTATTTTTATTTTATTTTTATTTTTAATATTTTTAATATTTTTATATGTAAATTTTTATTTTTTATTTTTTATTTTTTATTTTTTATTTTTAATATTTTTATATGTAAAGTTTTAATACGTAATATTTTTAATACGTAGTATTTTTAATATGCAATATTTTTATTATGTAATATTCTTTCGTAATATTCTCTTTTAGTTTTCTATTCTATATTTTTATATTTTTATATTTTTATATTTTTATATATTTTTACTTATTATCATTATTATTGTTATCTCTGCTTATAATATAATATATATTTTCGATTAGTATATTGAAATCTGCTCTCTATTTCTGCTTGATAGATAATCTTGTAGAGTAATCGCAAGAATAATAATACGCTCAAATTTTTATACCACATTGAGAATGTTTTCCGGTAACTTTGAATTTGCGGAGTGAATCAGTTGGATTCACATAGACATATGAATTTTTTTTTAAAACTAAACATAAGATAATGAATTTTCACGCATTGTGAATACTTGTTTCATTCAGGAATACTGATATTTACAATATAGTGTAAGTTTTATAAATACTAATACATTAAAACATAGGGTTCTCTACGCCTCGAATATGTCTGGCTATTTTTAAATTTTTTCTCTCTATATATCTCTCTATATCTCTCTATATATCTCCCTTACATTAATACTTGAGCTAAATAAATAAATAAATAAATAAATAAATAAATAAATGCATCATTGATACACTTACTCAAAATGACCTCCCACTACCTAATTTTTCTATATCTATATTTATATATGTATCTATCTCTACTTCCTCTCTCTCTCTATATATATATATATCTCTTTCTGTCTCTTTACATGAAGCTCTTCGCTTTATCTATTTTTCCATCTCTCTATTTTGTCCCATGCATTTCTTCTTTTTCTTTTTCTTCTTTTTCTTCCTTTTCTTCGTTCTGTCTTTCTTTCTTTCCTATTTCCCTCTTTTCTCTCTCTCTTTCTTTCTCTCTGTATTTTCACTGCTAGAGTGAACCTCTTCAAATGAAGTTGATGTTTATTACGGTATGTCGAATATATTTATCTATAAAACTGTTTATATTGTATTTTGTCTGATGAAGGCATAGCATATTGTTAATATGATATCCCCGAAATATATATAATGAAATAAATATGGTTTTATAAATATAGTTTTCCATTTATTTAATATTGTAAATATACTCCAAGTATTTGTCGAGTGCTTTTATATCAGTTATAAATATTTACTAGTTGTAACCCAACAATTTTAAATATAACTTTACATATATATATATATATATATATATATATAATGATTTTGTATTCATAATGTACACACCCTTAATATTATTGAATGAGTAAGGGAAGGCCGAAGCGGTACCGATTTGTAAACACACGCACACACTCACACACATACATATATACATGCATACATATATATGTATATATACCACACCATAACTCTCTTAGGAGACTTGTTAGAATTCCAAACGTTAGTGTCTCACGTTTTTAACCATCTTTTCGTAGTTCTGACATGATGACATCTTAATACATCGACGTATGCGAATTGATTACACATAAACATACGCCTCTAATACATATGTATTTGTCGGAGCAAACACCATTATTTGCAAATCAAACACTAGTTTTACGCTTTTACATGTATACTGATTGCAATACCTTGACTGCGACTATACTTTTACCATTGCTTCAAGAATATCGATATGATAATTGCTAAAATGAAAGGGCTAAAGTGCAATACCACCCTCATGGCAGGTTGTATTGCACCAGCAGGCCTTGCTGCAGTGGCAGCTGACATCAGCAGCTGTCAACTTGCAATCGAGTCGGCATTAAGACATCAGAGCAAAGGAGAAATAAGTAGTGGGAAGAAAGAGGAGCATGCAGACGTTAGAGAGTGGAATCAGTGCCTTTGGAGGACATCGTCTTCACATGCAGTAACTGCAATAGGACTTGCCGGTCGAGGATCGAGCTCTACGCACACAGCAGGCGCTACATTTCCATGGCACAATCTCCATTGTCTCGTGAGAAAGACAGATGCCAGAAATATATGTATATGTCAAATGTCAACATGCTAAGACTGACTGGGCTGGTGTGGGGGAGTGGAGCACTGACGGAACACATCAGGATTCGAGTCTGCCATTCCTGTATTCTTGGCGCTTTGCTCTGCGTTGGTGGAACCTGGAGCATCTGCATAAGATGAGAGCGGGGTCTCAGACGCATCCTCGGAGTCAGCTGGCAGGCCCATATCCCACACAATGACATCCTATGTGCCAGGATTCTCAGCATGTATTCCTGGCTGAACCACCCCCGTATTCGTTGGGTAGGAAATATTCAGTCTATGGAAGATGGGAGGTTGCCAAAAGACAACCTGTAAGGACAGCTGGCCACAGGCACCAGGATAGTGGTTCAACCATCTTTCCGTTCCAGGGACGCATGCAAGAGAGATATGAAAGCCTGCAACTTCCCACCTTCCAGCTGAGAGAGACAGGCTGGAGACCGCGATGTCTGCCGTCAGACTGTCGGCAAGGACATTGCAGATGCAGATGCGAAAAGATATGAACATGCAGTAGAAAAGAGAGACCGAAAAAAGCGCATCGTAGACATACCAACAACTCGGGATCCTACATATATCTGCCTAGTGTGCAACCAGATCTGTCACTCACGCATCGGTCTGCACAGTCGCGGTAGACAATGCCAAATACTAGCTATGCATCCAGTTCGCTTTAAGTAAGGTTTTCCGATACTGAGCTGCCAATGATGATATATAGGTATGTATTATGTATGCAAAAGGGAAATGCTAATAGCAAAGCAAACACCACAGTTCGATGAAGTAATATATTGATTTAATGCCTTATGTAGTAGGATGAAAGACTTTACGTTTCAGACATTCGTCCTTCACCAGAAGATAGAATGAGAAATAAAAGATGAAATAGAAAAATAGAGAGTGAGAAGAGAAAGAAATGGACAAATTAATTGGAGAAAACGTACAAGTATATTCAGTCAGCCATTTTGGGGGTAAAAGTCACATGCTCAGAAACTCGTGGGAGTAAAACTATATAATGATACACATATGCGTACAAATACACGACTAACAAGCAAACATGTGCATACAACAGAGATGCTACTATAAAGACAAAGCGAAAAAGAAACCAAGAAGGGCTATCTGTAAAAGATTTGAAATGAAGATATTCACAGGATGAAATTATCCATTGAAAACGTTAGAGAATGTGTGACGAAAGGGTTTTGGCAAAGATTCGGTTGACAATACACACATGTATGTATGTGTGCATGTGTGCAAGTGTGTCTGTGTGTTTGTATCTATGCTTCTCATTATATATTGGTACTCCGAAAGAGGTGTCTGTGCTGTATGTGGTAATATATATATATATATATATATATATATATATATATATATATATATATATATATATATATATATATATATATATATATATATATATATATATATATTTTATATATATATATAGAGAGAGATGTATGTATATATATATATTATTAGATATATAGTTAAATAGATAGACAGATAGATAGATAGATAGATAGATAGATAGATAGATAGATAGATAGATAGATATATTTCTTTATTAGCCACAGGGGCACAAAAGAAGGGGACAAATACAAAGGGGGAAGTTTACATACAATAAAAACGTGTAAAATGTTATCACAAATGTAATTTAAAAAGTTAGTCGATTTTCCCCAATAGAGGGAGACAGTTTATATGGGTAACACATACCCCCGAAAAAAAATGTGCAACCCTCATCACCAGGAGTACGAAGAGGTTGTACTCCTTTCCTCTCCTCCTCCTTTTCCTCAACCTACAGGCTGATATAGAGAGAAGGCCCATTCACTCGGGCCATTCTCGCCACCTTCACCCACCTTTCATAAAACTTGCTGGGGTACAGCACCTCTCTCTCCATCCTGATTCTTCTTCCAAAGTGGTATTTGAAAAAAAGAATCAGTTGTTGGCCGGAGGGAAAGGTGTCTGACCTCAGCCCTTTCAACCTTGTCTGCCATACAACCTCTTTCGCCATAGCTATCACACAAAGGAAAACCGCCTCTCCTTCGTTTTTGAAGGAGGGTGGCGGTTTGATCATGACAATGGACTCGGTGGCCAACTGGATTGGTCCCACCCGCGGCAATAGTCGTTCTACATAGCCCCACAGGTCAGTGACGCCCGGACAGTGTATGAATGCGTGCACGACGGTTTCTTCGTCTCGCACGCACCTCGGACAGATCTTTTTTGCAGGGTCCCTGCCCGGGCGCCCATGTCTGTAGAGCCTGTCTCGAACTGGTAGAGCTCCTCGATAGCATGCCGGCCCAGAGACTTTTGGAAGTTGTCCATCGGTCCCGGGCGGAAGGTCCTACCGGACAGACTGGCCAGTTCATCTTCCTCTACGCCTAGAGTTTCACCGAGCGCGTCGTCGCACTTGCTGCAGACCAACCCTCTATAGAATGAGGAAGTGGAGTCTCCACTGATCGCCGGGTCCGCCTGCCAGAGGGCTGTGAGCGCCTGAGCACATTCGAGGTGCCAGTCGCCCATTTTCCTCGGTCTTTGCTTGACCCAGGACTGCAGCTCGGTCAGCGAGACGAGTCGTGGGAAGGCTCGCCTCACGAACGGGGCCCACACCGGTTGTCCGGTGAGGAATACGTAGAGATGCCGCAGCCTGAGCGCTAGTTTGCGCATCGTCAACCACGGCAACCCCAGCCCTCCGTTAGAAGGGTGTTGGCAGCAGATGGATCTTCTCACCAAAGGAGCCAGCCTCTTCCAAAGGAATCGGAAGAGCGCGCGCTCCATTTTGGCGAGCGTTTTGTCTGGACAAGGCACGAGGGTCAAGCGGTAGTATATGGTTGACGCTATAAAAGTGTTCGCCACTTCCGCTCGACCTTTCAAGGATAGTTTGCCCTCGGCCCACTTCTGGGTGAGTGCAAAGACCTTGGCCGTCACTTCGTTCCAGTTCTTCTCGACCTGGAGGTCCGGACCAAACCAGACCCCGAGCAGCTTTACCGGTCCTTCCGTCCAGCGTCCGACGATGCCATCGGAAGGCATCGGTTTGCCTCTCCACGATCCGAGTTGCAAACCGATGGACTTGTCCCGGTTCAGCTTCGCTCCTGTGAGACTTTCGTATTCCTTCAGTAAGGTGCCGACTTCCTCGATTTGTGAGGCGCTCGACACCATTACTGTCACATCGTCGTCGTAGGCCGACGCCGCTTTCCGCAGTCCCGGTTCCAGAGGGATACCCTGCAATAGCTCCAGCTTCCGCAGTAGTGGCTCGAGAGTCAGTACGTACAGAACTGAGGAGAGAGGGCATCCCTGTCGAATGGATCGCGTAAAATGGAACGGGTCCGAGAGGTAGCCGTTCACATTGACCCTTGAGCAGATGTTGCTGTTGTGCATTGCAGTAATCCAGCCCCTGAACAGGGGTCCGAAGCCTGCCGCCTCGAGCACCGCATCCAGGTAACGATGGTCAACCCTATCGAAAGCCTTAGACTGATCCAAGTTGATCAGGGCCCCACCGAAGATGGGTTTACACCCTACGCTCTCTATGATGTATCGCATGAGGTGGAGGTTGTCATGTATGGAGCTGGTCGGGATTGCGCATATCTGCGCTTCTCCCACCATGTTCTCGACGACAAGCGCCAGCCTCTTTGCCAACACCTTGGCCAAAATCTGTAACTCTGTGTTTAGCAGAGTTATGGGCCGGAAGTTGCATATGTCATCCCCCTTATTCTCGTCCTTCCTGATTAGTGTGACCACGCCCCGGTTACAGAACTGGGAATTCTCCCGTTCAGTTGCCAGTTGCAGTAGACTGCTTCCAGGAGACCGGAGATTAAGTCCAGCATTGCTACGTAAATTTCGTAGGGTAGACCGTCGAGACCAGAAGATTTTCGTTTGCCGCATTGGCTCAGCCCCTCCCCTATCTCAGTGGCTGAAATCGGCCTTTCGCAGAACTTTGCCTCGCTGTCCGAGAGTCGCGGTAGGCCGTCGAGGTATGGACCGAAATCCATAGCCTCCCCCGGAGCCCCCCCCCCCCCCCCCACCCCGAACAGCTGAGCAAAGTGCCGCTGAAAAGCCGCACACATCTGCTTCGGTTCACGTATCACGCGGCCGTTTTCGTCCTTCAGAGACCGAATCGTGGACTTGTTGCCACTGTTTGCCTCTGTCACTCGGGCCCAGCTAACAGCTTTGGCTCCCTCGTTTCCCAGAGCACGTATTTTGCTTCTGACAACGTAGCCCTCGTGCTTTGCGTCGAAGAACTGGTCCAAGGCCGTTTCCGTTGCTAGCACGCTGGCTACGTTGCCACTTCTAATTGCCTCTTCTACTTTATCTACCAGTTCCTTCTCGGTTCTATTTCTATCTACCGCTAATTCTTTACTAAAAACTATCGAGTCTAATCTAACTGCCCTCTTGAGAGAGTACCACCATCTGTTGTTGACAATGGCCCCTGTCAAGTGCTGTTTAACTAAAGTGCTAATCCGTCTACTGTAGGCTTTGCTTGTCGGTAACGACAAGTTCAGCTTCCAGTAGCCGGGTCCTTGTCTATGGGTTCTATCAAATTGGCCATGCAGGTCACTAGTTTGTGATCAGAAATAGCAACCAATGACATTTGTGGACAGCTTAACATGTTCCTATCCTTATTTCTAACTAGAACCCTATCTAGGTACGATCTAGATGTTCCGCTACGGAAAATCTAGTCGGAAAATCTAGTCGATATCTATCGGCCAGGTCAAATTGGTCGATTAACTGTTTGAGGCTGTTACACCCCCCTTTATCGGGACATGCTCCCACATAGTCCCAACGTGAATCTAGGATTCCATACCAGTCCCCCACTAAAAGCAAGGAGCTGGACGCTCCCAGAAAAGTCTCTAGACAATTGAAGAAGTCTGGCCGCGGTGTCCCGGATGGGGCATATGCGGCCATCAGCCTGAAGGCTCCACCTTCACTACCGTCAACGTCTAGGAACACCAGTCGACCCTACGAGGCCCAGGTGTTTCCGCAGCAAAACGGCAACTCCTCCCCCACCCCCCGGTTGACAGAGAGATGCGTAGATCTCAAAGTCATCGAAGATGGGGGCCAGCTGTCGCTCGCCGTGGATCCTGGTCTCGCAAATGGCTACCACATTCATACTGTGCGACCTGATGTCGTTTAAGAGTTTGCCCTGTTTCCAGGGCATCCCCAGGCCGCGTACCTTCACACATCCAACTCTTATATTGGCCATGTTGGTGCTGAAAAGTTAAAAGAGGAAAGAGATCACTCACCCTTCGCCTCCTGGGGATCAGGCCGCACGATATCCATGGGGGTGTTGGAGGGGTTGTCTGGATGGGTGGTGGTTTCCGGCGGGGTGGGGACGCAGATGTATGGTGGGGTGGGGGTGTCTTGGTGGGGAGACATTTGAGATGGACGCGGTTGAGTGGTTTCACGCAGGAATTCCCCACATCCTTCTCAAATGTTTCTTTTAGGGACCTATAAGTTTGTATAGGGACCCTAATCAGATTTAGGTTCAGTTTTTTTGCTATTTTTGATAGAGTGGGCGAAAGTTTTCCCTTCGGTTTTCACTGAAGGGTCGTTCGTGATGGTCTCCATTAGTGTTTTGTTTTCAGTGTTTATGTAAGTGTAAGTGCAATTTTCTTGTGTTGTTTTTGTTTTTGTCTGTAGTTCTTGTGTGTGCTTTCGTTTTGTTGTAGGTATTTTGTTTTCAGGAGGTGGGGGTTTTGTTTGTGATGTTTTTGTTGTTTGTGTTGGTGGTTGTATGTTTGTGTAGTGTTTGCTGGTTTTTTGCTTTTGTGATGTCTTTCCTTTCTTTTCGAGCGATGGGGTTCTCCCTCGTCTTCACTGGGTGATGGCGAGATAGCCTCATCTGTTGTATCGTCTGTGTGATTGGGGAGGGGTATGTCTGCAGTGGTTTTAGGTGGAGTGGGGTTGGGTGGGAATGTGTTTGTTGTGGTTATTTTTGTGTGTTGGTGTTGTTGTTGTTGTGGTGGTGTTGGTGGTTGTGTTGTTTTGATGGGAGTCGGCAGAAGAGCCTTTTTTGGGTTCATTAATTTAGGACAGGAAGCCCTCAGGTGACCCCTGCTAAAGCAATGGTAACATGAAAGCCGCCTACCCTCAACCGAAAAATTTATGTAGGTGAGTCCGTCCAGGAGTACACGCTGTGGGATCATAGCTATTCGCTCCGGGCTCATTTGCACCAGAACTTCAATGCTAGTCCCATTGAATACATCTCTGGGGGACTTGCCTACTGACAGTATTCTGTCTTCATCAAAATGGATGAAGCCGCACAGTATCCACCATATGTTCACCTTTGGCGTGACACTCGTGATTCTGATCTTTTGTGTCCTTTATCCCATGTATGTAGGGAAAAAGGTGTACAGGTTGTATACAATTGGCGACACAGAGTAATTTTGGGCCGTCAATTGATCCTTCATGAGTACCGAAATACTCCCAAAAAGTTTGCTTCTTTGAATGAATGCAATATCATTCATTGAATTTTTGAAAACCGGTTCCATTTCTTTCTGTGACAATTGGACTGGTTTTCGGGTAGAATTGGAAACTGTCCTAAAAACAATCGTTTTGAGAGCAGTTTCCTTGCGAATTTCTACCAGAGAATTGATGCTGAAAGCACCATTTTTTTCGAAACTGACATATCGCCTAGCCTCCTTTAAAAGTTGTTCAGCATTTGTTATGTCGAGATATATCAATTCTTCCTTTTTTTGAACTTTCTCTGCAAAGGAGCTTTTTGGTTTCTTTGTGGAATCCGTATTGGTGGTGTTGTCATTATTGTTGTTATTGTTGTTGTTATTCTTGTTGTCACCGATGTTGGTATTATCCGTATTTTCCTTGGTGTTGTTGTTGTCTTTGATGCTGGTGTTATTGGTGTTGTCTTTATTTTTTTCTTTGTTGTTGTTATCATTGTTGCTTTTATCATCATTATTGGTGTTGCTGTTATTTTTGTTGTCAATGAATTGTTTGGTGTCATTTGTGTTGTTTGGATATGAATTCGTTTTTACATTTTCATTTCGTCTTTCCATCTCTATAGTATCTAGTGAAGAAGACGTTGTTGACTGCGAGCTTGGTAGTCTTACCGCCTCTCCACCACCATTATCGTTGGACGCAGCGTTCATAACGTAATCAAAATTTTAAAATATTTTTTCCAAGATTCGATGGAGAAAACATTTTCAAATGGATATTCCGCGCCTGTAGGGGCGAAAATGAGTTGACCCACCACCTGAAGGTTCAGACGTGGAGTCAAGTTACACAATGATATACAATTTAACTAAAAACTCACGGTTTTTTTCTTACATAAATTAACGGAAACTTCTCCGCGAAGTTACACACGTCTGATAGATAGATAGATAGATAGATAGATAGATAGATAGATAGATAGATAGATAGATAGATAGATAGATAGATAGATAGATAGATAGATAGATAGATTCATTGATAGATATAAAGGAAGCTAGAGAAAGTAAGAGAGAGAGAGGCAGAATGTTAGGGAGATATATTTATATATAAATGCCTATCTTAACTTACGGCGCCAACACATCTTTTTTTTTTTCGAAATACCAAATCAACGTGTTCCTAAAGCTGTGTGTGTATTACGTCATTTCCAATATTTCTGTGAAGTAGAGCTTTCTTCTCCTCTGTATTAATTTCCCTTTGTTGCATATTATATATATTATATATCTGTTATTTCGATACTAATTTAAATCTAATTTTAAGTGGAAACCATTTGAAAATATGGCAAACTTGATTGCTATTTTATCTTTATTTTAACTATCAATAATTTAGAAATAAAGTTTTGAAAGTCCCGTAGTTTTAAAAGGTTTTTTAAATACATTTTCAATCATTTTTATTATACACTTATTTTTATATTCTTGTTTTCATTTAATCATGAATGATTTCTCTTTCTTTAGTAATTGTGCAGCTCACCGTTTTGTTTTCCTCTTACGATATTCTTTATTCTCTTACTTAATATAGTGTATATATTTTCCATCATTAAACATATAGCCGAACGCGTGCATATACAAACACGAATGCAAATTCACAGTAATAATTATAGTTATTTTTCACAGGAAATACAGTTTTCATTGACTTCGAAAAGCCGATCTTAGCTAAAAATGTCTAAGTGAATGTCAACCTTTCCACTATAAAAATAAATTTCAAGATTTTCTGTATATACTAAGGCGATTTTAACTTAATATGTTACTGTTTGGGGGTAGGATTATACCTTGCACACACTCACGCGCGCGCACGCACGCACACACGCACGCACGCACACACACACACACACACACACACACACACACACACACACACACACACACACACACACACACACACACACACACACATATATATATATATATATATATACATATATGTCTGTACATGTGTCTGTTTGCGTGTCTGTATGTATGCTTAGAGAGGTATTTCGTTCCTTTTATTGCCTTCTTTAAAGTTTTAAAGGGAAAATCGTGGAACAAATACGAAATACTGGCTTTTCCAATTGAAATTACTGAAATTTTCGCAAAGAACCATTGCTGCTGCTTTCCTGGAATAGTAAGTTACGTTGTCTAAAAACAGACAGACTGTTTGCTTCCTTAAGTGTAGTGAGTAAGGAAGTGTTTATTGTCTGTTTAGCAAGGAAGGCCAAAGCCTGTACATTCCGTCTTTCGCATGCCACCAGCCGCTCAGTATCGGAATAACCAACGCATTTGTTAATTAACAACGACAGCTGCAGACTGGCTGCAGGCCAATTGTCTTTCTTTTACTCTTCCTCTACCAAATCCTCTATCTTTCCCTAGCTTTTTGTCTCCCTCCCTCTTTACATACATTCTACCTTCTTTCTAAGTCGTTTCCCCACACTTCTCTCAGTATTTCTCTTTCTCATATAGGCTAGGTTTCTTTACACATGCCAACAAAGACACACTTACACGTATACACATACATACACACCCCTTCTTCTCACATTAGCAGCATTTTGTTACTCATACCTTTATATACACTACTTCAAGTACACACGCAAACACACATACACGCATACACTCATGCACACACAGATAAGAAACAAAATACGCGTGTGTATATGCACCCATATGTATGTTTGTGTATGTATGTGTGTGAGTATTTTTCATTGTGTATGTGTGTGCATGTGTGTGTTTGGGGGTATGAATGTGTAATTTTATTTCTTAGCCGCCAGTGCAATTTAATCAATACTTCACGTTGCGTAGGCGAGTGAATAGTCTAAGGGAGCGAACTCACCCTGTCTCTCTTAACATATCTTACATATTTACTTACAACACCATCTCCATTGACACACACACAACACAACGCAACACACGCGTAGACACTGGTTTTCTATCTCCCTTTCTATTTCACCTCTCAACCCTCTCTTACGTTGCACTGCAGGCAGCTAAAATTTAGCTTGCACATTTGTGTACACTCCTCGTCCCTTCTTTAAACCTAGGTTGCCTGGGTTATTAATGAAGAGGCGGACCTAAGTCATATTATTCAATACAGTCATGTTCATTTATTCTGAGGTCAATTATGGCATAGCCAGATACTCACTGAAATGTATTTCAGTTCATTTCAATTCTGTTTCTGTCATTATATACAAATAAAAGGAACACGGCATTACCGTCCGATCTACAACAGCAAAATTTATACAAATCGAATGACAATGATAATTTTCTTTTTTGCTTTAATTAACACAAGGCTACATATATTCTATGATGAAATCGGCCTTTGATCTTCCCTATTGGCAACAACTTTTTTTAAAGATTTAATCAGAGCATGTTGATCTCTTTCCATGATCATTTTAAAGAGCATTCGAAATGAGGAAGGGGAATTAATGAAGAAACCAAAACATTTTTGTTTTCCTCAGACAATTGACAAGGTCCTAATGGTTTGAAACAAATGGCTATTGTT
Source organism: Eledone cirrhosa (assembly GCA_964016885.1). NCBI lineage: Eukaryota > Metazoa > Mollusca > Cephalopoda > Octopoda > Eledonidae > Eledone > Eledone cirrhosa. The sequence goes on from OZ024740.1 coordinate 68,560,177, forward strand.
AAAGATATCTCCTGGCCAAACGAGTGTGTTAATGGTGTTAAACTAGGCAACAGATGACGTCTAAAAGCTGAAAATTGAAACGGGGTAGCCGTTGGGACCCCTCAAATTCATTGTGTATGTGTGTGTGTGCGTGTGTGTATGCGTGTGTTTGTGTGTGTTTGTGTGCGTGTAGAAGGTAGAAACCAGTTAGACCACTAGAGTGGGAAATTTGTACCCGGACGGAGCTCAGCCGTCCGTTTCAACAGCTAGATCTGAATTCGGGGTCCTAGATTTGTTCATATATACACGCACACACACACACACACACTCACTCACTCACACACATACCCCCCCCCACACATATATATATATATATTATTATTATTGCAGCACAGTTAAGTCCCTTTACGGACTGAGTTCAAATCACGCCGAGGTTAACTTTGCCTTTCTTCCTTACGGGGTCGATAAAATAAAGTACCAGTAATACACTGGGATAATTGCTAGCCTTGTGCCAAAAGTATTAACAATTATTATTATCACGAATAAAGAAACCATTATTATTACTAATGGTGAATTGGCAGTATCGGTAGAGGCTCGGACGTTTGATTTTCAGCAGGGTTACGTGCCTTTACGGTTTGAGTTCAAATCCCGTTGAGGTTAACTTTGCCTTTCATCCTTACGGGGTCGATAAAATAAAGTACTAGTAATGCATTGGTGAACTGCTGGCCTTGTGCCCAAAATAAAAACAATTATTACCCGTCGGGGTAAAACATTTTCCTATATATATACCTGTGTGTGTGTGTGTGTATACCAATCCTCCTTGTAATCTTATTTCACTATAATACACTCTGTCTAGCTATACCCCTCTACACTGAACTGAACTTAAACATCGAGTGCTCACACGGGTGAACCTACAGTAACTCCAAGTTGCACTCCCTGGATATATATATATATATGTATATATATATATTAATTCAAAATATTAATAAATATAGACATTCAGTGTATTCAAAATATATTTTATTATATATATTTCGGAGGTACTGTGCTATTTTTTCAGTACGTCCTCATCAGGTAAAATATATAAATTGATGTATGACATACCTCAACTGTGCTGCCCAGACTGGAATTGTACCATCAGCACAGTTGAGGTATGTCATACATTAATTTATATATTTTATCTGTTGAGGACGTACTGAAAAAACAGCACAGTACCTCCGAAATATATATAATAGAATATATTTTGATTACGTTGAATGTCTATATTAATTAATATTTTGAATTAATATTAATAACTCAAAAAAATGTTTACTGTTATAGTGTTTCTAATCTATTGTAAAACTATATTCATTGATTAATCAATGAACCTTGTTTTTGTCTTTGCGTGTAATTGTTTCACCGCTAAAATAATGAGGTTTTATCTTCGTTTTTTTTCCGTTCTTTGCCAGGGAACGTTTCCACGAACCAAAGTATCGTTTCCTGTCTCCCTCCGGTTGCAACGTTTTTGAAATATTTACTTCTGCGTTCGCAGATTGACTTTTTTAGTTTCAGAAGATCCCCTTAGGTGTGAAAGCAGCGATTCTTTGCTTAAAGTTTAATCTGTTATTTTAATATATATATATATATATATATATATATATATATATATATACATATATATATATATATATATATATATATATATATATATATATATATATACGATATTAAACAAATGGAAACTATATTTATAAAACCATATTTATTTCGTTATATATATTTCTGGGATATCATATTAAAAATGTGTTATGCCTTCCTCAGACAAAATACAATACATAAGCTGTTTTATAAATAATTAGTGACATACCTTGTAATAATGCAACTTCCTTTTAAAAAGTTGATTTGGTACCAAATCAACTTTTTAAAAGGAAGTTGCATTATTACAAGGTATGTCACTAATTATTTATAAAACAGCTTATCTATTGTATTTTGTCTGAGGAAGGCATAACATATTTTTATATGATATCCCAGAAATATATATAACGAAATAAATATGGTTTTATAAATATAGTTTCCATTTGTTTAATATCGTAAACCTACTCCAGAAACTGTTGAGTGCTTTTATATCAATTATAAAATATTTACTCGTTGTAACCCAACAATCTTAAATAAAACTTTTGCATATATATATATATATATATATATATATATATATATATATGTGTGTGTGTGTGTGTGTGTGTGTGTGTGTGTGTGTGTGTGTGTGTGTGTGTGTGTGTGTGTGTGTAGGAGGTGAGTTTTATTGTACCGCAATAAAGCAATGCAAATATCGGATAAGTAGCACTCTACAGTTTGTAGGACAGGAGTATAAATAATATAAGATAAAAAGATGGTTAAAAGAGTTCCAAGTATTTTATTATGCGGATTTCAAAAATAAATATCATCATGAGATGATAACTGCGTTTTTACCAGATAAAATAGGGATACATGATATGAAGGTTAAACAACAATTGTGAATAGTGAAGTTTTAAATCAACATATGAAAAATAATTTAAGATTGATGTGTCATATTGGGAAAAAGTGAAGGGGGTGGGGGTAAGGAAGAGAAGGAAAAGAGAGTAAAGAATGGTGGGGGAGGAGTATAAGAAGGAAGGATGAGAGAGGAGGAGAGATGGTTGATATAGAGAGAGAGATAGGAGACAAGATGGTTGATAGAGAGAAAAACAACTGAGACAAATATATATTGTCTCACAGAGAGAACTTAAAAAGCCGTTGGAAGATAATAGATAATTTAAAAGAATTTGAAATTATAAGTTGATGAAGAGAAAAAAGGGGGTAAGAATAATTTGAAATTAAGGTTTGTATATTGAAGGGTTTAATAATATGTTCGAGGAAAAGAAATTATTAATACGTATTATTAAAATAAAAATATTAATGTTATTAAGGATATAATGTGAAAAGAAGTAGAAGAATGCATGAGTTATGAATTTAGAGGAATTAGTTAGTGTTTAAGTTTGTTTTTATGTAATGTAATATGTGTGCGTAATATATGTACGTAAATAGTTTGTTTAAAAATGAGCGCATATATTACCCTTACCATAAAAACAATGAGAATCTAAATTATGTTAATTTTAAATATAACCACCCCACTAACATTAAAAGTGCTATAGTCAGTAATATTGGAAAAAGAATATCAAACCCATCCTCTAATAAAAAATATATTTGATGCTAACGCCAATTACTATAATAATGCGCTTTCTAAAGCCGGTTATCCTGATAAAATTAAATACAGTAAAGAAACCAATCCTAGAAGGTCTTACAGTAAAATAATTAATTATGATCATTCCAATAACTTAAATAAAAGACCTATATACAATAATATAATCTGGTATAATGCTCATTTCTCTATTTCTATTAATAATAATATTCCTAAACTATTCTTTAGGGCCTTAGATAACTGCTTCCCTCCGTCACATATCTATAGTAAAATCTTTAACAAACATACAATAACATTTTCCTATTCCACCTCCTCCAACATCTCTAACATTATCTCTAAACACAACAATAACATATTAAATAATAAATAACATGCTTCCAACACTGAGTGTCATAATAATTGTTTCTATTTTAGGCACAAGGCCAGCAATTACCCAGTACATTACTGGTACTTTATTTTATCGACCCCGTAAGGATGAAAGGCAAATTAACCTGAGTGTCAATATAATAGAAGTGGTACTCCCGACGTCATTGTTAACTCTAGGCTAGATTCTGCAAATTCAAATACGACGTCAAACGTAAATTCGTTGAATGTTCATAATACCAATCTAAATCAGGAAACTATTATTCCTATCGTAAATAACTTCTCCAATCCAATTCCTCCTATAAATAACACTAGGTCACTTGTTAATAACTCTGTCAAATCCTCTAATCGCAATTGTAATTGCTCTGTTAGAAGTAAATGTCCTCTCAATAACTATTATCTTGAAAAAAATTAGTCTATGAATGTAAGGTTATAACTGATACCAATTCCTTTACCTATTTCGGTTCCACTTCCACCTCCTTCAAAGAGAGATTTTATAATCAAAATTCGTATTTTAAATACCAACTTAAAAGAACAAACACGGCACTCTCAGAACGCATATGGTCCTTGAAAGACAAACATATTAACTATAACATCTTTTGCAGGAAGGTTTGTTCTGCCTTTCCTTACCTGAATTCTTCCCTATCCAGAACATGTAATTTCTGCCTAGACGAGAAATTTACCATTATATCTAATTTCAATTATATAATAAATAGACGCACGGATTTATTTTCTCTCTGCTTGCATACATTCCACAGAATATTCCATAAAGTATACAGCTAATACCTAATACCTTACTAGTTTAAAATCCTTTTTCTGAAAGGCTTGTATATTTTTTTTAAATATACCCATCTTTCTACCTTATTTCAATATTATTTATTATATATTATATAATACAATTTACTCATTCTATATCATTCCTCTTTATAACTTTCCTTTCTTCCTCTTTTCTTTTTTCTTTTTAATTACTAACCTCTAATCTGTACTTTTTCTTCCTAACTACTTCTCAATTCTTATTATTACTCACCACAACATTCTCCATTCTATCTTTTTTCATATCATTGGCCATACAAATGATTATTATCTTTTTAATACATTATAGTAATACCTTTAATAGTCCTTCGTAAACACAAACATTTTTTTTTTACGTTAGATTTTTCTTCTTTAAATTCCTTAACTATTCCTTTCATGCTCGTTTGACTTTTACATATAACAATACATAAAAACAAACTTAAACCCTAACTAATTTCTTTTAATATATTATAGTATTACCATCAGAAAATAATTTGTAAACATATATATTTTTTGATATTAGATATTTTCTTCCTTAAACATTATTTTCTTCTTTGCATTCTGCGCTCATTTTTAAACAAACTATTTACGTAGATATATTACGCACACATATTACATTACATAAAAACAAATTAAACACTGACTAATTCCTATAAATTCATAACTCATCCATTCTTCTACTTCTTTTCACATTATATCCTTAATAACATTAATATTTTTATTTTAATAATACATATTAATAATTTCTTTTCCTCGCACATATTATTAAACTCTTCAATATACAAACCTTAATTTAATATTATTCTTAACCCCTTTTTCTCTCCATCAACTTTTAACTTCAAATTCTTTTAAATAATCTATTATCTTCCAACGGCTTTTTAACTTCTCTCTGTGAGACAATATATATTTTTCTCAGTTGTAAAGGCCATCTCTCTCTCTCTCTATCACCCATCTCTCCTCCTCTCTTATCCTTCCTTCTTATACGCCCTCCCCCACCATTCTTTACTCTCATCTCCTCCTATTCCTTACCTTTTCCAACACCCTCACTTTTTCCCAATATCACAGATCAATCTTAAATTAGTTTTCATATGTTGATTTAAAACTTCACTATCACAAGTGTTTTTTAACATTCATATCATGTATCCCTATTTTATCTGATGAAAACGCAGATATCATCCCATGATGATATTTGCTTTTGAAATGCATCTTTTGACCTTATATTATATATATATATATATATATATATATATATATATATGTATATATAGATGTATGTATATATATATATATATATATATATATATATATATATATAATATACAAAAGAAGTTAATATGCCCACGGGTACTAAGTACCCCTGGAAATATATAGGTTGTCTATGATTCAGGGTTGTTCAATGGTATTAATTTGACATACCAGAGCTATAATATTAAGATAAGCAGAACAAGCAAATTTAACCAATTTTTTAAAATAAATTAAAAAATATAATTTAAATATTTACCCATTCCAATGGCCCTTACCGATCGGTTTCCCTTTGTAAAACACTAGAAATCCAATGGATTTCTAATGGAAAAGCAAAGTTCATCAGAGAAGCATTTTCCTTTCCTAGGGCTAAAGTCACAGGAACGGCAAAATATATCGCCATCTTCCAGCTAGCACAAATTGAGTGAGGTCGAAAATTGACCCGTACGTGAACCAGTCCGTAGTAAAAGCGGAAGTAACATAGACATGTTGTCTAGTACACTACTAAAAATAGCAGCTAAATAGAACAACAGATTTGTTCTCTACATAACGGAGGATATTAAAATAAGTTAATATGCCCACGGGTACTAAGTACCCCTGGAAATATATAGGTTGTCTATGATTCAGGGTTCTTCAATGGTATTAATTTGACATACCAGAACTATAATATTAAGATAAGCAGAACAAGCAAAATTTAACCAATTTTTTAAAATAAATTAAAAAATATAATATATATATATATATATATATATATATATATATATATATATATATATATATATATATATGTATATATAAATATATATATACACAAGCACAATAACAATAAAGATATGTGAACATACACCAGTAAACTGAGATAGAATACGATAAACGAAACGCAGTCAACCGCACGCAGTCGCACTAAACAATATACACACCCGAAAAGGCGTGCGCAGAGAAGAGGACAAATATAAATGAATAAATAAACAGACAAAATAAAAATCGCGTAGATACAACAGGAGGAACATAATAATACCACTGATGATGTTGCAGATGTCCAACGAAAGAACTTTGTTAGACTATGTATATCTAAATTATATCTGTATTTTTGACAGTTGGTCATTCATTGGTAAACATTGAGGACCGATTGAATTAACTGTGGAGATATAAATGATACACAAACGAAAACTATCCAAACACCGATTGTGTTCTGTTATTAATTCTGGCAATATTATTACAACAATATGACCCTCCCCAAGCATAACAATATATATATATATATATATATATATATATATATATACTAAAGATATTAAATACATTATCTAGCCTAATAGTGGGGTTTAGAACGCTCGGAGAAATGGAAAAAGCTGAGTATTGACATACATGTACGTAAATACTCATCATGTACGTCAATACTCATGTACGTCAATACCCATGTACATCAATACTCATCTTTTTCCATTTCCCCTAGGGTTCTTAACCCCACTATCAGGCTAAATAAGTTCTTTAATATCTTTAGTCATAATACGGCGATAGCCTACATTTCTAATAATTTCAAACCCACTCGTGGTTTCGAAATTGTTTATATATATATATATATATATATATATATATATATATATATATATATATATATATATATATATATATATATATATATATATATATATAATATAAGATCAAAAGTTGGTTAAAAGAGTTCCAAGTATTTTATTATGTACATTCCAAAAACAAATATTATCATGGGATGATATCTGCGGCCTCATCAGTTAAAATAGGAATACATGATATGAAGCTTAAACAACACTTGTGAATAGTGAAGTTTTAAATCAACATATGAAAAATAAATTAAGATTGAAGTATGACATTGGGAAAAAGTGAGGGGGTTGGAAAAGGTAAGGAAGAGGAAGAGATGAGAGTAAAGGATGGTGGGGGAGGAGTATAAGAAGGAAGGACGAGAGAGGGGGAGAGATGGGTGATAGAGAGAGAGAGATAGCCTTTACAACTGAGAAAAAAATATATATTGTCTCACAGAGAGAAATTAAAAAGCTGTTGGAAGATAATAGATAATTTAAAAGAATTTGAAATTAAAAGTTAATGAAGAAAAAGGAATTAAGAATAGTATTAAATTAAGGTTTGTATATTGAAGAGTTTAATAATATGTGCGAGGAAAAGAATTTATTAATATGTATTATTAAAATAAAAATATTAATGTTATTAAGGATATAATGTGAAAAGAAGGAGAAGAATGAATTAGTTATGAATTTAGAGGAATTAGTTAGGGTTTAAGTTTCTTTTTATGTAATGTAATATGTATACGTAAATAGTTTGTTTAAAATGAGCGCGGATGGAAAGAATAAAAGAATGTTTAAGGAAGAAAATATCTATCATAAAAAAGTATATATGTTTACGAAATATTTTCTAATGGTAATAATATAATATATTAAAAGAAATCAGTTAGGATTTAAGTTTGTTTTTATGTATTGTAATATGTAAAAGTCAAATTAAGTAGTAGTTTAAAACGAGCATGAAAGGATGGAGGAGATAAGAAAAATTTAAGGAAGAAAAAAATCTAACGTCAAACAATTATATGTTTACGAAGGACTTCTAATGGTAATACTATAATTAATTATCAAAATAATTTTTATGGCCAATCATATGAGGAAAGATAGAAGAATGGATAATGTTGTGGTGAGTAATAATAAGAATTGTAGTTGGGAAGAAAAAGTACAGATTAGAGGTTAGAAATTAAAAAGAAAAAAGGAAGAAAGGAAAGAGGAATGATACAGAATGAGTAAATTGTATTATATAATATATAATATTGAAATAAGGTAGAAAGATGGGTATATTTGTAAAGGATATATAAGCATTGAGAAAAAGGATTTTAAACTAGGGTATTGAGATATTAGCTGTATACTTTATGGAATATTCTGTAGAATGTATGCAAGCAGAGAGAAAACAAATCCGTGCGTCGATTTATTATAGAATTGAAATTAGATATAATGGTAAATTTCTCGGCTAGGCAGAGATTACATCTTCTGGATAGGGAAGAATTCAGGTAAGAAAGGCAGAACAAACATTCCTCCAAGAGATGTTATAGTTAATATTTTTGTCTTTCAAGGACCATATGAGTTCCGAGAGTGCCGTATTAGTTATTTTAAGTTGGTATCTAAAAGACAAATTTTGATTATAAAATCTAGCTTTAAAGGAAGTGGAGGTGGAACCGAAATAGGTAAAGGAATTGGTATCAGTTATAACCTTACATTCATAGACTAAGTTTTTATCAAGACAATGGTTATTAAGAGGACATTTAGTTCTAACAGGGAAATTACAATTACGATTATAGAAATTAACAGAGTTATTAACAAGTGACCTAGTGTTATTTATAGAAGGAATTGGATTGGAGAAGTTATTAACGATAGGAATAATAGTTTCCCGATTTAGATTGGTATTATGAACATTCAACGAAGTTACGTTTGACGTCGTATTTAAGTTAACAGAATCTAGCCTAGAGTTAACAATGACGTCGGGAGTACTACTGCTATTATTAAGACGCTCAGTGCTGGAAGGATGTGATTCATTATTTAATATTTTATTGTTGTGTTTAGAGATAATGTTAGAGATGTTGGAAGAGCTGGAATAAGAAATGTTATTGTATGTTTGTTACAGAGTTTACTATAGATAGGGAGGGAAGCATTTATCTAAGGGCCTAAATAATAGTTTAGGAATATAATTATTAATAGAAATAGAGAAAGGAGCATCATATTTTTGTATCTAGGTCTTTATTTAACTTATTGGAATGTTCATAATTCATTATGTTACTGTAAGACCTTCTATGATTGGTTTCTTTACTGTATTTAATTTTATCAGGATAACCGGCTTTAGAAACCGCATTATTATAGTTATTGGCATTAGCATCAAATAAATGTTTATTAGAGGATAGGTTTGATATTCTTTTTCCAATATTACTGACTATAGCATTTTTAATGTCAGTGGGGTAGTTATATTTAAAATTAACATAAATTAGATTCTCATTGTTTTTATGGTAAAGGTAATATAGGCCAGTGTCAAGATTAAGGGATATATCCAAGAAGTTATCTAGTTTGACGTTGTTATCAACTTCAATTTTAAGGTTATGTTGCTTAAAGAGATCACGTATATTGTTCTTAATAATATGAAGGTTAAATAAGTTGCATTTTAAGATAGTAAAAGTCCATCGTCACGAGAAGTTCCGCCACGAAATTGAGGAATTTTCCTATTTAAAGAATTCAAAATAAAAATACCAATCAAATCAGTCAATTGCGATGAATCGGAAGCACCCATTGTGATATCAAAGTTGTTGAAAGTATCGTCTCTAGTCCAGTATTCCTTGTTGAATTCTAAGATAGTTTGACTTGCGGTGAGAATGATGTAAAGTTCATCTGCGGTGATGTCAGAATATTTAAATGCGAAGATAGAGCGTTGTTGAGAAGTGAAGGCGAAATAGAACAATAATAGCTGGCAATATCAAATTGAATAAATTTTCGTTTGTTTTTCTTATTCAGATTGTTGAACCAGCCAATTACATCAGATGTACCATACCATAAATTTAAGTTAGAAATAGAGCAATTAGAACGAACCTGTGGGATAATTCTATCCAAGATGGCTTTACTAACAACCCCCAGATCTGATTTAGAGAGGCCGATTAGTCTAACAGGCAGTTCCGTTCGAAAATTACTTTTATGATCCTTGAGATTTATCCTCGGATTTCTTGGGAGGAATGGTTCCGTCTTTTTTCCAATGCCAAGTTTACACATAATCTCAGGAGCTTCAAAGTTTAATGATTCCAAATTGTCATGGTTAGTTTTACAATAATTCTTCCTTAGTTCCTTAAGGATAATGTTATTATAGTTATCCCTAGATACGCCATATAAATTATTAATTTTGTCGGAGTGGACGAAGACATTTTTAGAGGAATTAAGGTTTAAAATCGTATTCCTGAGATTTACAAGGTGCTCTTGACCTCTGTAAGGGATTCTCTTGAATGTAAGACTTCATATAATATCAGTTAATTATTCCTCGAAATGCACTAGATTTTTGTTGGAAGGAGGATTTCTTCTAGAGTTAAATAAATGATCATTCTAAATATAAATTATAGCCTTAAAGAATTAGCTTTTAATGAATTCCCTTTTCTTTCAAACAATGGCCTCCACCCATCCCACTCCCCACCCTCTCCTACCACCTGAAAAGATATAAATACTACAACATTTATTTTGAAAAGCCAGATTCCTGATGATTTCTAAAGAATGAAACAATTCTAGTCTTGTAGAATCTCATCTACATTAACACTTTTATACTCTGCTATCTATTGAGTACCTTACTTACTTTGGTTACCTCCGATTCAACCCGGAATAACTTACCTATATATATATATATATATATATATATATATAACAATACATATATATATATATATATATATGTATACATATATATATATATATATATATATATATATATATATATATACATATATAAATATCGCTCTCTCTCACTCTCCCTGTCTATCTCTCTCTCTCTCTTTATATATATATTTATATATATATATATATATATTTGTATATATATATATATAGTTATGTAATAAACAACATAAGATATTTATTTCATTTACCAGTGGTTTAAAAGTTCGGAATTAAAGTATTCCGCAATTCACAGTAATAATAATATTGGATCAAAGAAGAACAGAGAATTTTCATCTGAGCTCAAATACAAATATATTACACAGAGACAAGCGTGTTACACAGTGAGAAGTGTGTAAAAAATTATTATATTATTATTATTGTGACTGCGGAATACTTTAATATCCGATCTTTGTATATTTAACGAACTCCAGATTGTTGAGCTAAGAATTTCGAATGGTTGGGCTCTCCTCTCTAGCATTTCCCCCAATTCATGAGAGCCATTATTTGATGCAAGTAACACGTGATTTCGCCCTACCCTTGGAAGCGTGCTTATTAGCTTTCTCTCTATCCATTAGGCTAGATGTGTCGTGAACATCACCCATATTTGCTGACTGAGGAACCTATGGGCTGTTATAACGCACATTTCTGTGGTGAAACGAACTAAATTCGTATGAACAAGCTTATAGTTAAAAGGTTAATAATTTAAAATTCCACTTCAGGTATTTTATTCTGACTTAGTTTTTTTCTATTTAATTGCTAACCTGTAGGTATTGTTCTCGATACAGTAACGGTTAAACTCACATGTAATAATTTTTTACACACTTCTCACTGTGTAACACACTTCTCTCTGTGTAATATATGTGTATATATGTAAAGCGAGATAGCGAGAGAGAGATAGACATAGATATATACAGAGAGAGAGAGAGAGATAGAGAGAGAGAGAGAGATATATAGGGAGGGAGAGAGAGAGAGAGAGCGATATTTATATATATAAATATATGTGTGTATATGAATTTACACACGCTTCATTTAAGCTATAGCTGTGTTTGTACCTAGGTGGAGGTGTTGAAACATTTATAGAATAAGTCATATGTCATTGTGTTGTTGTGTCGGCCATCATTTCATACGGTATTCTTTCTTAATAAACTTACTATTGATCTGTCTGCTCTGCGTTACTTCTTTTCTTGCTTCAGTAGACTGATGCAAAACTTCGTTTCCCCGTGAGTGCACTGCATTATATCGGTAATAGATAGATAGTTCACTTACTCCTATTCCTTTCATCCTCATAATCATATCGTTATTTCTTCTTCTTCTTCTTCTTCTTCTTCTTCTTCTTCTTCTCGTATGCAGTAGCAGCAACAGCAACAGTCTTTTTAGTTGTTGTAGTAGCACAAACAGTAGAAGTAGTTGTAACAGCAGTACACTAGTAGTAATAGTAGTAGTAGTAGTAGCAGCAGCAGCAGCAGCAGTAGTAGTAGTAGTAGTAGTAGTAGTGGTAGTAGTAATGGTAGTAAAATTCATTAGCTTTTTTTCGTCTGTCATCACAACATCATTGCTTCTTGTAGACATATCTTCGGTCCACGTCCGTGTTATTTATTATAATGACACACATATTCATGCACGCACACAGAGTCACACCCATATATATATATATATTCATTCATAATACATACATACACACACACACACACACTTATATATATATATATATATATATATATATATATATATATATGTGTGTGTGTGTGTGTGTGTGTGTGTGGGCCTTCCTATTTCATTTTATATTATATACATGTCTGTGTATATTTTAATCATTCAAAAATCATTTTTAAGTGAACTTGATTTTAAAAAATATTTTTAAGCGAACGTGACCCAATGGGTCACGTGTGGTCTATTACAGATATGAAATGTACTGTATATTTATAAAATGATATACCAACATTCCACACATGGTGTTGTTCTATTCACAGATTTACACGGTGGTATTACTACGAACAACCGAGAACATATCCAAACAAAATCCACCCAGGCGATTGACAACGACACACACAGTGATCTCCAGCCCACCGATGTGCTGTCCCTCCCTTCTGCTTATTCTGGAACGACTACAATTAACCGCTAATTCATGATTGGTAATTCCATAATAAATATACTTGCAATCGATTGAAACCATGTCCGTATAGCATAACCATTCTTCCCCACACTCAATACAAAATGCTGTTGCGTATGAAAAGTCGATTATATTGATAAGAGTTGTTTAAATGCACTTAAAAGAATCGATCTTAGAACGATGATAGGTAAAATTAGCCTGAAAGGAATTTGAACTCAGAACGTAAAGTGCGGGAACATATACTTCCAGTTTTTTGTCCGACGTTCTTATGTGTCTATCTGAACTCCCCAACCGAAAGCATGTAGTCCTTCATCATTCCACACGGCAGTATTATCAATTTGCAACTAAGTGTATTGGACTTTTGGATATTAACTTGAATATCTAAAATTGTAGTAAATAGATGCAGACCACCGACTCATAAGCATAGGTGTCCTGAATATATCAAGGGTAGCTTCATATCAATCCTATTTTGGCATGTCGAACAATGTTTCTTCTTTTTATTTAACCAAATTCAGACGAGTCAATGGTCCCCGGAGAGAACCCTATATTTTGGAATAGGGATTATTTAACATGCCGGTTACAGTTTTTTCATCATCAGTTGGGATATTTATACATTTTCCTATGGTGTGCTTTTATGTCGAGAATTGCTGTGAGTATTCTATATTTGTTTAAATTCATATTTGCGTTACTTATCTCCGCATACTCTATGCTAATAAACAACATAATAACAGAACAAAAGAAAAATAAATATAAAAATGATCTAGTTGTTGATTTAAAATATCGCATTTCAAGAATGAACTATCAACATACATTATAAGAATATGTTGTAAGGAAAAGAAACATGGATTGATACTTCAGATATTAGATTTCTGCCGTTGTTCCGGTTGCAATGGTTGTTCTCAATGTGATTATTATTGCAGTCATAGTTTTCGTTGTGCGTTTCGAGTGTCCTTGAAGAATATTCATAATTATTTCTTTCGTTGTATGACAGTTGTAGAGGGCTGTGAATGTAGAGGGTTCTGGCCTTGTTTGAAATGGAAACGTATACGGGGTTTTATAGAAAACACTTCCTTGAGATAGTAAATTAAGCATACCGATTCATAGATTGAGATTAATTAATTACCCCCAAATCATGTCTGAAGACACTTAGTTTAAGTAAACATTGTAGTAACGGTCAAGTCCCCTGGATAATTTTATAGAAACAACTTAACTGTTAAATGTTATGACTTCTTTTATTGTTGCAGTAACACATTCAAGGCCTACACAGAAGCCATACTGCTTTATCGATGATATCACTCCCATAGACCCTCCCCTCGTATTTCGACAATTGAGTGTTCAGCAGTATTCTCAGCTATCTTTGTATTGTTATCTTTTAAATTTAACTTGAGTTCACCAGTTCGTTTACACATCGAACATCATTTAGTGAAGATGACAGGATTTTGACCGAAGCAGAAGAAAAGGTTTGATCGAATCTTGGACTTAAATTATATAAACGAACCAGCCAATATATTTTCAAAGTTGTTTATAGCTTCATGGAAGAGAATTATCCATTTACCACGGCCAGCAACTAAGGCTTCAGAAGAAGTAAGGGGTATATCCACCGATTTAAGATTGCACTTCAGTTTGACTTTATATTTGAGTAATGGTCTGTCTGCATTACGTACACCATTATAAAGTTGGCTGTATGATATCAAGCTTATAAATGTGGATAACTCTGGGCCATATAATAGTGTGGACTGGGCCATATAATAGTGTGGACTTCACGATAAAGTGGAACATTCGTTTTCAGGGATATACCTCTGATAGCCAATAGACGATGATGTACTTTGATAAAGGAGCGAAAGTTTTCGGTGACGCAATTAACGATCTCATGATCAGCTTACTGCCAAGGTATGTAAAAGAGTTTACATAATTCAGACCTTTGTCATAAATAGTGATAGAAACGGGAATGCCCTTGCTTCGGCTGTCCCTGCTTAAAATCTTCTACTTGTCTCGGGTTTTGGCTGAAGTACCACTTTGAAATGCTGAATGCTAAACTAAACGACGTATAGGCAAGCGAGAAGCGGTTCATCAGGTTTTTTTAGTGCCTATTCTAGGGATAATGCATCAAGTGCAGCATCATCCGCAAACAGTAAATCAGGAATAATACTTGTTCGTCTAAGTGCTTTAGCTTTAAGGCTCTGATGGTTGAATTTCCCACCCAATGCATGGAATTCAAATCTGATAGCAATGCGTAAGTTGCCAAAAGCATACTACAGCATTATAGAGAAGAACAAAGCAAAGAAAGCTGGAGACATGCCACAAACCTACTTCGAAGTCTTTGTGACACCAAAGCGTTAAGAGGATTCAAACATTGACAACATTGGTGTTTCGTGTTCTGGTGAAAGGAAATGATGATATTCAGCATATTGATAGGTATCCCAAGGTTTGTGTGGACATCCCAGAGACCTTTGCGATTGACAGGTGATTGATTCCAAGGAATATTACATCGGCAATTAATGTCATCCAACAGGTTCTCATGTATAACGAAGCAAACATCAAAAAACGCTTGAAAGCTGTTTATAAAATTTAAATCTAAATTTCATTCCAAGGAAAATAAACCGGGGCATTTTTCTCTGAGAGATTTTTATAAGATGGGAATTTTAAGTCCAAAAATATTAGGAAGAAAGAAACAACAGCAATAAAAAAAAATCAGATTACCGTCATGTTACCGTCCATTTTGCATTGTTTAGCCTTATATCTCTTTCCACATATTATATACCATGATTTATGCAAACTAGAACATTACACACACACACACACACTCATATACACAAATATATATATATATATATATATATATATATATATATATATATATATATATATATATATATATATATATGTATATAAAAGAAATAAGATTTCTCTTCAATCATAGCTTTAAACAATATGTGTAGAAATTTCGTATTTCTAAAGAAATTCGGCTTTAGGAAGCCGTAGCAATGGAAACACCGGGGATCTAACGCCATCTGGTGGGGTCCAGCAGAAGCAAGGGGGACGACCGTCTATCAATTTCAGGCTTGACTGGCCTTCGTCAGTCTTTTGCAAGACTTCTTATCTGAAAACGTGTGTTGAAACAGATATTGTTATACTTATTGAGGGTGATGCTGCCAATATAAACACACGCACCTGTTTATTTTCACTTCAATTTATTACAAATTTCAGGGTGGTTGGTTCAATAACCGAATCGATTTTAATGCTTTATTATAGCTCTTTTGTTACATATTATGTGACCTCCTTTCTTATTGTATGTCTCTCCATTGTTCTGTTATACACCATCTTGTTTTTGTGTGTTGTGTGATTGAAGAGTCTGGTCTCTTGCGATAAAATCTCTTTCTAAACTGCCTCCAAACCTCTACATAGTAGTCTTTGTTGACTGTCTGACCTTGGTGGACCCAGGGAATTTAGTTGGTGCCCTTGCTGTCGAATGATGGGATCATCATGACCTTCACAGTAGCCTGCTTTCACTGGCTTTCTTCGGTCTCTGGATCATAACAGTAGACCCAGCTCTCATCACAGCTTACCAGAGACTCAAGAACAGTTGCATCCGATGTGATCCACTCAACCATCTACCTGTTGTCATCAACGAGCCTATGGCTTTGGGAACAAACATTGCGCATGCTCAGATAGTCATGATTGACTCTGTTCACAGTGCCCTCACCCACATCAAATGTTTAGCAATCGTCAAAAGTTATGCACCACCGTACTCGTCCAGACATTTGTGAATTTTGTAGACCAAATTTGACATGATGTAGTCTCTCTCCTTGTCATACCTCTAATCGTTCCTCTCTTGTTCTCTGCATAACTGGACCACCTTGTGCTAGTGGAAAACTTTTCACCGCCACATGTAAGTTTGTCCATAAACAGTTTTGACCATTTCATATATTTCTGCCGCGTTTTCACCGAGATTGACACTGAACTTTATGGAATAGCGAACCTCCAGCTTGTCCTGACGGTCCGTTTGTGGAACCAATGAACTGTGGCAAGGCCTGAATAACTGGTAGTGTTTAAAGTGCTTGATCGGCCCGAACTCTCAAGCTGGAAAAGAAGGATATGGCATGTTAGTTCATTATAAGCATATCAAGGATGTATTAGAATAACAGTTACGTAGGTCAACTAAATGTAACTGAAAATAAAAAAGTTTCAAACCTAACTGCTTGAGTGTACCTCGTATATATATATATATATATATATATATATATATATATATATATATATATAAATATACGACGAGTTTCTGCTGCAGTTTCTGTTCACCAAATTACACACACATATCCTTGTTTAACCAGAGGCATTGGTGGACATATTTCCTATAGGTTCTTGGTTTTAGTCAGAACCAGGCAGTTACGATGCAGACACCAGAAATACATTTCTAAGCCCGAGGCTGTAAATTATATATTATATCCGTGACATCAATGGATTTATTACTTAGATAATAATGTGTATCTAAAGTTCTAATTCCTAGATATACTGATCGGCTTTGATGAAATTTCTGCAGATATAAGAGATGAATCTTGAAGTCTTGGTAGGTGTAAATTAACACCTACTTCTATTAATCTTGGAAATATATCCATTAATGCAACAGATTGTTCTATGAATTAACAACAAAAAACGACTATTTCGTTTAATTCAATTGATTTCATAAATACACAAGTAGTTTGTTTTCCAGACAGTCAAATATCGGATAGCTTGTGCATATTTTATTGTTAGCAAAGTGTGAAATTATTTCATTTTACAGTGGGTGGTGCTGCAGTTTATAAATGAATGAACTATTTTACATATCAGCAGCACTATGAAATTGGCAGGTCAGACCTATCTAGCCTACATTTTTAAATATGTACCGACTCTGGCCATCCGTACTTTTCGCAGTTAGAATGTACCCGAAACGACATTTTCCGAAGTGTACGATATTTCTATGTCGATGGGACGTGATTTCAATACTTATAGGTCCGCTAATTTTAGCAGTTTGTTCATCCACATATTATCCCCCGTATTGCAGTGCTCAATATCTCCGGAGTTTAGTTCTTAATCGAAATAATTTTTTATGACTTGCTGTTAAAACGACACATGCGCATAAAATGTTCAGCTCTGACATTACAGATTAGTTGTTTGCGAAGGTAACTTACTCCGAGGAAAATGGATGAAAATCTTTATTGAATACACTGGAAATTTGAATTTAAAAAAATGAAAATAGGGCAAATATCCTAAAAGATTAGTAAATATAGCAGTTTAATGAATACCGTTTGATAAGTAGCCAGAGGCTGTTTCCTTTCTTGATGTCAACATTCTCTCTTTTTTCCCGGATCGATAATATATATACCATTCTAGCACTTGGCTTTCGGATTGGAGATTGCGGATTTAGGACTATGTTTAGAAGTCAAATCAAATGACATTAAATATGAATCTAACCGGAAATGACTTTCACTCAAACGAAAGAATAGAAATGAATGCAGTGAAGACGTTTTGAATCTGCGTCCTACTATTTAAACTCAATTAAAAATTATAAATATTTATTCAGCGTCTAAAAAAATTAATTAAATATATATTGATTTGATAAAAATGCCTCATAGATAGGGGATTGGAGGATGGAAATATTATCGCTTGAATATATCTTGATTTAGTGACATTAACAATGTGAGGGAAATTACTCAAAATGAAAAATGAACATATTTGCGAATCTGACTCACTATGATGTTAGGGCAATAGTTTCCGTACTGGACCTTCTGAAACTATATTCAAGTCAATTAATGGAGAGTAATAAAATATTAATTATCAATGAGACTGGGGTAGTTTAGATAGAAACCATGTCGTAGTAATAGTTTGGTTCACGGCTATAATCAGTTCAAATCTCACAGTGGGGCGGTTTATATTTTGTTGCATTGAAAGTTATATAACATTCACTGGCACATTGTACACGGGAATAATACCACTTATACCGGTATCTGGAAGATATGGGGTCAATTCCTCATAGCGGCCGTTCGAAACTTCTTTTTCGTCTGTTAAGTGTCTGCATCCTATTTTATATTCTACCTTTATAGCATTTCCTCGCTTGAGAACTTTCTTTATACTCTTTGTGCATATATATATATATTCTCAATGCTTCAAAAGATGAAATTTCGGCAGCGTATATATATATGTGTGTATTTGTAGAGGTTATATTTAATTTGTTGGGATACAACAAGCAAAATAGTTTTATAACTGATATAAAGCACTCACCAAATTATTGGAGTAAATATACAATATATTAACAAATAGAAACTATATTTATAAAACCATATTTATTTCATTATACATATTTCAAGGGACACTAAGTCAAACTATGGTGCGCTTTCATCAAATAAAATATATCCAGGAGATTCCAAGCAGAATGGTTGCATTTTTTCAGAGTATGTCAATATTTATTTATAAAACTAACCTATATTATATTTTATCTGATGAAAGCACACCATAGTTTGCCTTGGTGGCCGTTGAAATATGTATAATGAAATAAATATGGTTTTATAAATATAATTTCTATTTGTTAATATAGTGTATATATATATATATATATATATATATATATATATATATATACATCATCGGAGTGAGTTTCTTGGTCAGTGCCCAAGTCTCAGACCCGTATAGCAGCACAAACTCCACTACAGCAATGAAGAGGCGGATTTTCAGGTCTTTACGAAGGTCAGACTTCCACACCGATCACAAGCTGTGGCACGCCGCCCGCTTTGCTCTTCCTCTCAACCACATCATCTTCCGTATTCCCAATCTCTGCTCCCAAATACAGGAAGTCCTCAACCAATTCTAGCGGCTTCCTGCCTACATTAGTGATCCCCTCTGTCTTCTCAACATTCTCTACCAGATATTTTGTTTTTGTCTCATTCATTCTGAGCCACACACTCATCGACACAGTCTCAACCTCCTGCATTAAATCCTCGCCTCCTTCACTGTATTTGTCACCAAAACTATGTCGTCGGCAAATTCAGCATCTGATACCTTTTTCGCCTTAACTCTCCTGCTCTGAGCCGGTTCTACAGTAAAGCCAGGGTCATGGTGTTTCTCCAGTGCAAGGCGCATAAAATAGTCCACTACGATGAGTTGACATTGCACTCAGTGCTCCTGGGGGAGCCCCTACATGGACACACTGGAAGAGGAAGACCAAGGTTAACGTATGTTGATGCCCTAAGGACAGACACTGGTGTGTTGGAGACGCAGGACATGGCAGCAATAATGAGGGACAGTGACCCTGGAGAGATCTCGTCCATGGATCTCTGGAATTTTACCTGCCCTAGATATATATATATATATATATATATATAACATATATATATATATATATATATATATATATATATATATATTTATATATATATATATATATAGTGAATTGTTTTCGTTTATATTATTATTGTTTTGGGAGTGGAGAGGGGTGTAGTTCATGGCAAGGTAAGAAGAGTGAGCTATAGGTAGCTGAGGGGGAGAATCTAACATATAATATAATGTATTAAAGGAGATAAAACATATTTTAAAACAATATACCTGTTGTGTTGTACGGTTTGTTTAGGTGAAAGTAGAGATGTAGAAAGATGAGTGTTTGAGATATAATGTTAGAATTAATGTTAAGCTAGGACTAGTAATAGGTTTAGTGTGAGAAGATTTTCTATGAGCTGTCACGTACCTTCAATCCTCCCACAAATTGTTACTCGGACTGGGATGACAAATCTTTTAATTCTGCTTCTTAGACGATGTTCTGTCTGTTCTTAAAAAAGAAATATGCGGAAAAATATGTGGAAGCAGAATAACCATAAAGATACTTGCGAAACAAGGGACACGATGGGTCTACGTGTAGTGGGGGTACATTTTATTAAGAAGCAGATGTAATCTGGAGACATGGAAAGTTCTATACATATACTCCGACGGGTAATGGATTGGCCAAACTAGGAATAACCTAGTCTGATAAATGATTATTAACCCCAAAGTACTCACTGTCATGTGACCCATACTAACAGCAAAATGACACGTAGTCCGTAGCCATGTGTCCGTTAACGGTAACTATACTAACATTAAAACTAATGATAATTCTAACTCTTACAGAAACACTAATTATAATTCTGGCACTAAATCTGAAACATCATATTTCTATAACTTAACCTTCACCAAAGAAAACAATAAAGCATAAAACGTATATCATTTGTTCTCGTTTATTCTATCTTATTTTATTCCCGCTTCCCTCACTCAATCCCCAGCAGCTCACGCTTCATATCGTGCCGTAAGCAACAGGCACTACAAAAATACTCCACCATCCTCTACACATAGAAACATGTTGCTTGACATACACCAACTCATTATCTCTCTCTCTCTCTCTCTCTCTCTCTCTCTCTCTCTCTCTCTCTCTATATATATATATATATATATATATATATATATATATATATATATATATATATATATATATATAAACAAGTGGTAGCTTAGTAAAATCGAAGCTTCGGCTGAGGGCAAGCAAATCTACCTACATATATGCATACAGACGTACAGTAGTATGTATATTAATACATATATATATGTACGTATGGATTTACCGAACATTTATTATAATGCTCGTTTTTTTTGTAAATAAACATTCCGAATTAAGCCGTACAGTGTTTAACAACCATCGTTGCCCTTTCGTTCAACACTGACAAAGGAACAATGTACTAGTTTCAAGCTTATTAGCTATCGTCAGCACCGTATACCTTCCTGCCAGATGATTGAACCTCTGAAAGTATATACTTTCCTTATGCATATTAACGGCTAAGTAGCCGAATTTGCATATCGAGTGTGTTAATCGGCCGGGCGCACCGAAAACGATACATGGAAAAAATAAAACGAAATTTCATTTCTCACTCTTAGTACGACTGTTACTTAATTATAAGTATGTATACATACATGCATATATGTATACATACGTACAGTAGTGTGTGTATACATACATACACGCACACATATATGTATATATGTACGTATGAGTTTACCGAACATTTATTATAATGCTCGTTTTTTTTGTAAACAAACAGCCCGAATTATTAGCCGTACAGTGTTCGGCAACCATCGTTGTTCTTCTGGTTTTCAAAAGTAGAATTGAGATGGAGGATTTGTGGGTTTTCTCACATCTGTGAGAAAAACCACAAACTCTCCATCTCAATTCTACTTTTGAAAAGCAGAAGAACTGCGAAACTGGTAAAGGAACCAATGAAATATATATATTTTTTTTAAAAGACACCAGTTACATTTTCGATTTCATCCTTTTTCCTTATACTTTCCTGTGAGTAGGACACCTCGATTTTTTTTTCATTTTGTAAAAAAACCTCACTTTCTAATATGTATATATATATATATATATATATATATATATATATATATATATATATATATATATATATATATAGAGAGAGAGAGAGAGAGAGAGAGAGAGAGAGAGATAGAGAGAGAGGTCGGCAGATAGATAAATGTACATATGTATACAAATATACATATATATATATATAAATGCATACATACGCATATGTTATTATACATGATATGCATGCGCATGTGTGTGGCTGTAACTATCTATATATGTGAGCGTGTGTAAAGAAATATATCTATCTAAAATACAGAAAGATATATATGTGAGCGTGTGTGCGCGCATGAGCCTGTCCGGTTATGTATGTATGTTCCTATATATATTATTTTATTATTTCACATGACAATAACGTTGCCGACTGTATACCACTTTTGGCATTTCCAATCAAATTTTTAGCAACAGGGAATGAAACTTGAATAGAAAACCAAAAGGAAGACGTTAGTCTTTCAAATCCTAAAGCAGCAAAAGCATGTTCTTGATAAATCAACAAAACAATGCAATAGTAAATATATCTATATTTTAAAATAATTTTATTCTCTTTTCATATTTCATGAATTTTTTGGGAAGATATTTGAATCAACAAAATAACAGTTAACTTCAGTTGCAAGTGACAACAATATTTATCAAGAATCAGATGCATATTTTGAAAACTTTCTTCGTTTTTTTTGCTCTCAAACATTTAAAAGAATATTTTTTAACAATTTTAAAAGACCACGCGGTTTGTTGAATATATATATTCGATGATTATATCCACTCTAATACATCAATGATACCTGGAGGTGGAATGTTCAAATTTGATTTTAACATGTTGGAATTCAGAAGGTAACTAAATGTCGCTACATATTTAATGACTCTGCCAATACATTGTATTTTGTAACCAAATAAATAGAATTTACTTCTAATATAAGAGTCGGAGAAACTCGATTAATTCCATCCGAGTGCGAGACGTTTTCTCTCATTAATTGCGGAGGGTTGTAAGGTAAACTTGACTTCAGCAGGATTTAAAATATGAATGTAAAGATCCGAGGATAATACCTCTAGGTATTTTGCCAAACCACCACCCTTAATAATAATAGTAGTAAAAATAATTGTTTCTACTTTTGGCACAAGGCCAGCAATTATCCCAGTGCATTACCGGTACTTTATTTTATCGACCCCGTAAGGGTGAAAGGCAAAGTTAACCTCGGCGGGATTTGAACTCAGTCCGTAATGGGACGTAACTCTATGCGTCAAAGCATGGTGTCCGACCCTCTACCGATACTGCCAATCCACCGAAAAATATTACTATTCGTAGCAGCAGCAGCTAGAATGAAAACTACATGAAAGCCAACAAATTGAACTGGTTAGTTATTATGAATACAAAAAAAAAATAATAATAATAATAAACATATACAATCTATTGTACCTTACGTAATAGGTATACAAGAAACTAATGTTATTTATTGGACCTCGCTGACTGATGCCAACATCGTCGTATTTAATACTTTTTTAACGTTTAGAGATCAGTACCATTGCATGGCCAATTGAGAGAGCATTCTCTAATATAGCCTCGGATTAACCGATATATAATCAGGGATAGCGCATAAAGGAAAATGTAATGAACGTAGTTTTCTGTTCTAGAGATGTTTCTTCGACATTAGATTACAAATAATAATTGTTATTATTTCTTACTCGCTGATTGGAATATGCGGGAAAATGTCATTTTATATGTTCTCTTTGACTAAGCGATAGAAAAATCCCGCTACAATCGACATTCATTCAACACTCTGATGTTGATAAAAAAATGATCCAGCATATATGCTGTTACCTTTATTGGCGCTAACCTTGCATGAAAAGAGACGAACATGTGCCAATGTAATTAATAACTAATCTAAGGAAGCATAAGATAAGTATAATAATGGTATGAAATAGAATTTGTGTTAAATGTGGCAAATAAAGACAGAAATATGTGCAATATCTAGCACAGGTGATTTCAAGGGTTAGATTTTATTTCATTGATTCAACGAGAAATCATGTATGCACGCTTATGTCAGAAAAGTATTTACTACAAAACTGAAGAAGACATACAGCTCTCCACGGCTTCTTACGTATGCCAATAATAGTGATGTGAACTGCTAGAACTGTTGCCCGTTTGATTCGAAATAATATGAAGATTAATAACAGTTCACCCGCTATATATATATATATATATATATATATGTGTGTGTGTGTGTGTGTGTGTATATATGCGTGCGCCTAAGTGTGTATATATATAAATATATATATATATATATATATATATAAGTATGTATACGTGCATACATATATGTATACAGACGTACAGTAGTATGTATATATATACATACATGCACACATATATATATCTACGTATGGATTCAGCGAACATTTATTATAATGCTCGGAGTGTTTGTAAACAAACATCCCGAATTAAGCCGTACTGTGTTTAGCAACCATCGTTGCTCATTTGTTCAACGCTGACAAAGGAACGCTGTACTAGTTTCAAGATTATTAGCTATCGTCAGCAACGAATACCTTCCTGCCAGATTGTTGAACGTATATACGTACCATATGTATATTAACGGCTGAGTAGCCCAATTTGCATATCGAGTGGGTTAATCGGCCGGGTGCACCGAAAACGATAAACGGAAAAAATCAAACGAAATTTCATTTCCCACTCTTACCATGCATAAGGTAAGTATATACGTTCAACAATTTGGCAGGAAGGTATACGTTGCTGACGTTAGCTAATAAGCTTGAAATTAGTACAGCGTTCCTTTGTCAGTGTTGAACAAAGGAGCAACGATGGTTGCTAGACACTGCGGCTTAATACGGGATGTTTGTTTACAAACACACCGAGCATTATAATAAATGTTCGGTGAACCCATACGTACATATATATATGTGTGCATGTATGTGTATATATACATACTACTGTACGTCTGTATACCTATATGTATGTACGTGTACATACTTATATATATATATAATATTAAGGATACTATTTATAGTTATGTATATTTTAAACTATAAACAGGGAAGATCAGTAATTTATTACTACCTTATTACCAGTAAGATAAATAGCTCAATGTAATAACATCAGTTTTTCAGCAGAGCAGTTATATAGAGTTCACAAGAATCAACGCTATGTCCAAAGCGTTTATTAACTTACAATTGTTTTATCCAAACCTAGGCTTGGTTCCTTCGGAGCATTTTTCAATGCTTGTACATATAATTGACCTCCTATCCAACGCAAGAGACATACATACATATATATATATATATATATATATATATATATATATATATATATATATATTGATGTACAGTGGAGTGAAATATATTATACTATACTATATTTGTACAATTCAAATTCAAAGTCAAAATTAAAATTACAATTAAAATACTTGCGGCAGATAACACAGATAATGCTATATGATAGTTCGATAGTCAGATCTAGTAGATAGCGTATGCGTTAGTCATACATGGAGCATGCAAGTGTGTCTCATTTATATACGAGTATTGTGTGGCAAGGTGTTACATGTAATGCAAGCACTTTAAGCGGGTAAGCAAGAGTACTATGGTGGTGGTAGAGGTAGGGTATTTTTTGTATAGATAAAAAAAGTATGTGTGCAGAATATTACAAATAAAAAGAAAGTTATAGTTTTCTCATCCCCCACCATTTTCAGATTCAGGAGGTCAATTATATGTACAAGCATTGAAAAATGCTCCGAAGACACCAAACCTAGGTTTGGATTAAACAATTGTAAGTGAATAAATGCTTTGAACATAGCTTTGATTCCTGAACTCTATATATATATATATATATCCATATATATTGATTTCAAAGGTGTTGGCTCATTGACGCTTGCAGTTAGGTCTCTGAATCATACATATAACCGACCCTCTAATATATTAACAATAAATAATCAGTGAGTGTAACCACCCACGAATCTATATCGCTTGATATCCGTGTCATTACACGCTGTGCAATGTATTGGACTCGTTAAATCAATTAAAACTCTGTCTTCTCGTTGAAGGGCACTCGATCCTCGACCGAGTGACAATTAATCAATTATAAATCATATATAGAGTTATCTCGAATAAAACCAGCACTTATTTGTTGACTCACCTTCCAATGTACAAACACAGTGCATTTATAATAAAATGATATTATTGATTCGTTCTCATCGTTTTCTTTAGCAATAGAAGTCAATTGAATTGTATAAGTTATCTGCCTACTTATTGGCCTGCATCTGTCTCAATAGACAACAACATATATCTCCATAGAGGCAAGTCAATTTTACTTTTATATCATTCAGATCCCAAGAACATTCCGCTGTCGGCCTTTTAAGGAGATCAGATCAATATATCTAGCATCAAGTTTGCTGCAGAATAAACTAACACCAATCCTCACAGGTACCTTCCCTTTCTCTTTCGTTATTACATCTCTGTCTTTCCGTTTCTTCTTTATACACCTACAAAAGCACTGAAAATATATTTGATCCACGAAACATATTACTTATTTCTGATCTACATCTGAGAAAAGTAAAGTAGTGTGATTCTTATTAAGATATGATTTGGTACATATTATATATCATCTAATAAAAGATGTACACTTTTAAGAAGATAATTTCTTAAATATATTAAGGTAAGCATCTCTCAGACATAAACCCGCACATACACACACTCACACACTCACACAAACACGCACACACGCACACACACACACGTATATATATATATATACTTTATATTTAATATTATATATATGTATATATATATATATGTATATGTATATATATGTATATATATATATATGTATATATATATATATATAAATATATATATATATGTATATATATATATATATAAATATATATATATATATATATATATATATATATATATATATATATATAGTTATGTAATAAACAACATAAGATAATTATTTCATTTGCCAGTGGTTTCTTGAAAGCAAGCAAAATTTGCTTTCAGTCATCAGAATGAAAAAATGGTGGTGTATTTATTGACAGTGGATTTTTAAAAACAAACAAAAAACAAAAAAAAACATATTATACCCTTATCTTAACTTCTATCAAGTGTAGACCATTCTCTCTCTCGCTTTCCCTCTCTCTCTCTCTCTCTCTCTCTCTCTCTCTATATATATATATATATATATATATATATATATATATATATATATATAGAGAGAGAGAGAGAGAGAGAGAATCGTCACTTGATAGAAGTTAAGATAACGGTATAATATGGGGGTGGGATAGAAATGGTTAAGACATAGAAAATATGAGCAAATGTAAATGAAGAAATAAAAGATCGAAGACGTGGTTGTCACGGCTATCTACACACACACATAGAAATTAAAAGATAAATAGATACAAAAGAAAAGGATATATATATATTAAACTATAGGTATATTATATACACATTTCACATACGTAATTTGTATCTCCTATACACAACGAATACATAGATATATACATACATACTCATATATATATATATATATATATATATATATATATATATATATATATATATATATATGTGTGTGGGGGGTGGGGGGGGGGTTGTATCTGTGTGTGTGATTAGAATTTAGCTACGAACATAGCTGTATGTATTTGAATTTGACGAGAATCAGTTGAATTCAAAATGCATCGACGATTGGCCCCCTTGTTTCTGCCGTGCACTGCTTGTTGGCTTTGGCTGCCAGATTTTTTAATAGCTATGGCTTTCGAAATGTTTATTCATAAACATACTGTATTTCTTTTGAAATTCGAAGTTCAAATATATAATATATATATATATATATATATATATATATAATATAATATAAGATCAAAAGATGGTTAAAGGAGTTCCATGTATTTTATTATGCGCATTTCAAAAGCAAACATCATCATGCAATAATATTTGTGTTTTCATCAGATAAAACAGGAGAACATGATATGAAGGCTAAAAAACACTTGTGGATAGTGCAGTTTTAAATCAACATATGAAAAGTGGTTTTAGATTGATGTGTGATATTGGGAAAACATATTTTATTTAGAGAGGGGGGGTGTGAAAAGGGGGAGGAGATGAGAGGGAGAGATGGGTGATAGAGAGAAAGAGATAGTTTTTATAACTGAGAGGAGATATATTGTTTTACATAGAGAGGTTGAAAACCGTTGGAAGATAATGTATAAATTAAAAAAATTTGAAAATTAACGAAGGGAGGATATGTGCGAGGAAAAAATAATTTATTTAGGGAGGGGGGGGATGAAAAAAGGGGGAGGAGATGAGAGTGAAGGTGGAGAGGGAGAGATGGGTGATAGAGAGAAAGAGATAGTTTTTATAACTGAGGAAAAGATATATTGTTTTACATAGAGAGGTTGAGAACCGTTGGAAGATAATGTATAAATTAAAGGAATTTGAAAATTAACGAAGGGAATTTATGTATGAAGATAGAGAGAAAATAATAATTGTGGATGAATATTCTAACGTTAAAAAAAGTGTATGTTGATAAGTATTGTGGCAATTTCAAAATTAACGAAGAGAAAAATTATTAAGGTTTGTGTGTAGAAGGATTTGAGAAAAATAATGTGAAGTTAAAGTTTGTATATTGAAGGAATTGATAATATATGCGAATAAAGAGTTAATATGTATTAAGAATGAGTTCGTTGATGGGGAGAAAAAAAAAATAATAATAATAATAATAAATTAAGGATGAAATTGAGATTAAAAAGATTTATGATAGAGAGAAAAAATAATAATGATTGCGGATGAATATTCTAACGTCAAAAAAACAAATGTATATGTTATGAAGGATTTTACAAGGTGAAGATAGAATGAGGGTAATGAGTAAACAAGTATTAAAGAGTGTATAATGCCCTTTAAAGTAAGGTGGGAAGATGGGTATATTTTAAAGAGGTGTATGTATATGTGCCTTTGAGAAAAGATTCTAAATTGATAAAGAATTGAATATTAACTGTATACTTTGTGAAAAGTCCTATGGAATTTATGCAGGCAGATAGAAAACAAATCTGTACGTTTATTTATTATAGAATCTAGGTTAGAGATAATGGTACATTTTTCATTTAGGCAGAGATTACAGATTTTAGATAGAGAGCTGTTCAAGTATGAGGATGCAGAAGAAACCTTCTTCCAAAAGATGGTATGTTTAATGTTTTTGTCTTTTAAGGACCATATGAGTTCTGAGAGAGCAGTGTTGGTTCTTTTAAGTTTGTATTTGAAAGATGAATGATGATTATAGAGACGAGCTTTAAAAGAGGTGGAAGTGGAGCCAAAATAGGTGAAGGAATTGGTGCTAGTTATAATTTTACATTCATAAATTAAGTTTTTATCGAGACAATGGTTGTTGAGAGGACATTTATTTTTAATGCGGCAGTTGCAATTAGAGAGATTATTAATGAGTAACCTAGTGTTATCTATAGAAGGAATTGGATTGGAGAAGTTGTTTGCGATAGGAATAATAGGAACAATAGTTTCTTGATTTAGAGTTGGATTATGAACATTTAGCGAAGTTGTGTTTGACGTTGTATTTGGGTTTACAGAAGTTAGCCTAGGGTTTACAATGACGTCGGGAGTACTATTACTGTTATTATGAA
Source organism: Eledone cirrhosa (assembly GCA_964016885.1). Classification (NCBI taxonomy): domain Eukaryota; kingdom Metazoa; phylum Mollusca; class Cephalopoda; order Octopoda; family Eledonidae; genus Eledone; species Eledone cirrhosa. Next base: position 68,590,331 of record OZ024740.1, read on the forward strand.
ATTCAATGTTGGAAGGAAGAGATTTAGTATTTAGTATTTTATTGTTGTGTTTAGAGATGATGTTGGAAATATTGGAGGATCTAGCATAAGAAAATTTGATGGTGTGTTTGTTAAATATTTTACTATAGATATGTGAGGGAGGGAAGCATTTATTTAAGGCACTAAAAAATAATTTAGGAATATTGTTATTAATATATATATGTGTGTGTGTGTGTATATATATATATAAATGTATATATATATATGTGTGTGTGTGTGTGTGTGTATATATATATATATATATATATATATATATATATATATATATATGTGTGTGTGTGTATATATATATATGTGTGTGTGTGTGTATATATATATATATGTGTATATATATATATATATATATATATATATATATATATATGTGTGTGTATATATATATATGTGTGTATATATATATATATATATATATATATATATATATATATATATATATATGTATATATATATATATATATATATATATATATATATATATATATATATATATATATAAATGAGAGTTATAGAGATTGTTTTAGCAAGAAGCTAACGGCATTCTATAACATATATGCGACTATAACGTCAAGATGGGAAAAGTAGTTAACGAAAGATTTAGGAAAAATAACTCAAACTCATCTCAAAAGAGAATCAGGATATAAATTCATCCACAGAATTTAGTAAAATCCAGGGAAAAATCTATAGACCTTTAACTCATGATAAAATAAAGTTTGAAACACTTATCCTTCAATTTGGAATAACATCAAATGCTCTGTATAGTCTTAAAAGACTATTTCATGAAAACTTTCAGTGGAGACGGTCACGGTTGGAATTTCATTCATCAGCAGAGCTCAACAGAAAACCAGGGCTCTCACAGTAATATAATCCGAAAAAGGGAATTCTAAAACTGGCTAGTTCGCCTTCATGTGTATTTATGAAAAAGCACATGAGGAAAAAACGGGGCTAGTGACGTCAGGCAGGAAGTGAATGTTTATTTACAAGAAATAGCAGTCAAATACATTCTGAAAAAAACTCTACAAAGGAGTTCAGCAAAATAGCAATAATTATCACACTTTTTATGAAAAAAACCGGGATTAGTCACAGATAGTTTAAGCACTCTAGGAAAAGAATCCGAGTATAAATATAAATGAGAGGTATAGAGATTGTTTTAGCAAGAAGCTAACGGCATTCTATAACATATATGCGACTATAACGTCAAGATGGGAAAAGTAGTTAACGAAAGATTTAGGAGAAATAACTCAAACTCATCTCAAAAGAGAATCAGGATATAAATTGATATATATATATATATATATATATATATATATATATATATATATATATACATATATATACACACACACACACACACACACACACACACACACATATATATATATTCACGCGCGAGCTTCTATATAGTCACCTGACATACTACAATGGCAGTAAAATCTCCCTCAACCTACACTCTAACAACTTATAAAAGGTACTTGTTCGATAAAGAAAACTCTGTTAATGCATTGCTAGAAAATTTAACGGCGGGATAGTCACGCACGAAAATATTTTGGGTCTTAGGTCTACTCAATGAGTTTCTACTTGAACCTCAAGGAAAACATCAATAATTTACAAAAATGACAATACGTTCAATATTTCTTGCGAAATATGTTTTCATGTAAGCACTGTTTTGGCAGTTATTAGAGCATCAGTTTAAATGTCTCTGTACTCGATTGGATCCTTTCGGGATCAATAAATGAATTACCATTCAGGTATGTTGGATTGGTTGAATTGTTATAGTCGAATGGGATTTTTGCAGTATCTGATCAGGACCTGTGCGTTCTGAGTTCTAACGCTGCCTCGTAGATCCGACCAGCAGTCAGTGGCTGCATTAGAAAGGGGGAAATATAATTTACTTGTTCCTTATTTCTTTAATATACAACCATAGGCACAACGAAACTTGAATGATTATCACAAGAATTTTAAGGAATAACGTAAGTATGGAAAGAATTACGCACAAATGAAATAAATATATAAAACTATAAGAATAAAGACAACAACAATGAGAAAAAATAAAGAAAGCGTGGAAGAAATAAAGTAAAGTGCAACCACATTGAGCAACGTAATGTAACAATTTCTATTCCTTCGGGAACTAAAGTTATTGACATTTACAAACCCTTTTAGATTATATTAACATTCTTGCTGACGCAGAATTTTTCCAGTTTTCTCGGAATCTCGATTTTTTTCCCTAATGAAAAAACGTTTTCACCAGCTGAACCTCTTTTTAAGAATAGCAAATTAAGAAATAATACTAACATGCTGCAGTTGGTGTTATAAAGAGGCGTGAAGTAGGTAAATAGATGTCAGCATATTTAATATATGGCTCATTAACTGCTGAATTTGAATAAAACGTGGCGCGAACAATAAATATTAGTCGATTATTTATAATGAGGTCTTACGATAAAGTTCTGAAGTAAGAATGTAGCATCTCCATTTCTCTTATTATTAATACACATGGGGAGTGGATTACCATATGTTCGCTGGTTGGCATAGGCATGTAGACTGACTAATTTGTTAAGGCATCGGACAAAATGTCGCCGTATATGGCAATGGTATTTTTTTTTATTTCAGAATTCAAATCTCCCGATATCGACTTGCCAAGCGCCAAAAATGTGAGAACCAACTTCCATGTTTTATTTATGTGTAATATTGTTTGGTACAGTGACTGAGGATAATGAATTCTTATCTTCAACTTAATTTTTCTGAAGCGGTGTCAAACGTAACTTGTAATTGTTAGCATAGAACAGAGATAACCGTTTAAATATGAAATAATGTTGGCAGAAATTAATATATTAAACAACGGATGTTTTGCAGTTGTAATGCAAGTGTCACAGTCTGAGTGTTTGTTTATGTGGAGAAGTGAAATGTTTGTCGTAAAAGTCTCAAGGTGTGAGATTGGCGATAATGAACGCTTGGTAATTCTCAATCTTAATAATTCTATTTCACACTTCAATATGTCCAAAGAAAGCCCAAATAAAGATTTCAGCCAAATGCAATGTATCTATCTGCTGGTCGTATTGAACATATCCTTTATAATTTCACAGAAGAATTACCTCTCTCAATGGTAGCCTTCGTGCTTTCCTCTTTTTTAATATCTACCCCAATCGTCAGCCCATCCACACAAATACCAGGAGCTTCCTCTATGCAGATGACCTCTGTATTTTATCCCAAATGAGGTGCCCATACTAGTACAATCCGTAGCACAGCGCTAACCCTTTGCTACACAACCGCAGAATATGCCTCACCTATGTGGAGCAGATCATCACATTCATAGAAAATCAACCCTACCATAAATGCCTCTTGCAGATCATTCATTTTGGTTATCTCAAGTTAACCAAAATTAATGATCTGTACTTGCTTAGGGGCATTGCTTCCCCACACTTCCCCAAACCTCACGAGAAGCTATTAATTATTCTCCTGTCAGACTGGTATCATCAGCTCCTTTACAACATCCCCTTGCTCTAGCACCAATATTCAAACCTGCCAGTAAATAGGGCGAGGTTGGTTCTCATTTCATGTAATAATCATTAAAGAACCCATCATAATAATTGTTTCTATGTGTGGCACAAGGCCAGCAATTATTCCAGTGTATTACTGGTGCTTTATTGTATCGACCCCGTAAGTATGAAAGGCAAAGTTAACCTCGGCGGGATTTGAACTTAGACCATAAAGGGCCGCAACTCTTTGCTGTAAAGCATGGCATCCTAAATGATTTTGAAAATTTCCCCCTTGCCTTGGAGATGGCTGGAGTAAAATAGAGGTTATAAAATGATGAAATTTATTTCAATTTTCTTTTTAAAAATGTTGACTTTGTAGCCTGAACAATATTGCCAATCAACGTTACCTATGTAATGCTTTTGTTTTTAATATGCATGACAACTTTGCTATTGCATTCAAGTAGTCTGCATGGCAACACTTTTTCATCCAAAATTATGCAAGTCGTCTGACGTTGAAATGTATAATTATTATCAAATATAGCAAATTTAATGTACATGGAGGGATTACTATATACAGTACCTATGTTCTTGCCAAGTTTCTTAGACATTGCCTTGGGGGGTCTGGGAAACATTAAACATAAGAAAAGTACTAAATTTTAACACGTGTACAATTGATGACCTCATCAGACATTTCATGATGTCCACAATCTTTTGTAATGCGGGAATACAGGGTTATCAACGACATATAGTTGTGCTGAATTTCATTATCATAGCAATAGTGGCCCAGAAATAAAGTGGAGGGTCCTAAAATGTCCAGGTAGAACAAGGTTAATACACAAATACATTAGATTATCAACTACAATTTCGTGAATCATTATTTGAATATACATATTGAGTATACTGATATGTAAACATTGTCATATAAACGTAATGATCCTTACGTTGAAAATGGATCGAGACCCTTATTTGATGTTCGACGTGTATAAGATACCACGGGAGATATCTTTGATATTGATAGATAACGCATATATACGCCATTAATGACTACATGAAGCCTACTATATGAAGGAATATAGGTAAAATGGAGGTATTATTTGGCATATTGGTGGTGGATTGGCAGTATCGGTAGAGGGTCGGAGGCCATGCTTTGCAGCATAGAGTTACCGCCCTTTATGATATGAGTTCAAATCCTGCTGAGGTTAACTTTCATCCTTACGGGGTCGATAAAATAAAGTACCAGTAATGCACTGCGCAATTGCTGTCCTTGTGACAAAAAGTAGAAACAATTATTTGGCATATTATTAATACTTCAGGTGGAGCTGAAGGTAATTCATGCTGGATGCACTGCATCAACACTGATATTCATTTATTGTGTATTCAATATAGTATCTTCATAGATTTTCAATATAATAATTATATGGCTAGGTAGAAAAATAAGCGTTTATAGCCTATTTTTGAAATATATTAAAAACAGAGTTGGTCTTATACTCAGAGTACCACTTTATGAAGGGTTCTCGTAATTATCGATAGGAGGTAGTACATATTTGGAGAATTTGACACAACAAAATAGAGTGTATTAGCTGCTGATACAGTAGTGATTAGTGCTGTGCAGAATGACTCAGATTTTAAAGAATCGTTGCAAGAGTCAAAATGATCACCGTTCATAGGAAGAGAACCATCAAACCCATCACATGACCAATTAAGTTTCCATGGAAAGCATACACAAATACCAAAGTAGGAAGATATAAAAGAAAACTGTTAATCTAATTCACAACGAACAAGTTTTGACCATCGTAAACAGAAGATATATATATATATATATATATAGACAAACATACGCCCACAAACACGCACGCACGCAGGCACACACACACAGAGACACAAACCCACACAAACACGCACACTCACACACATACACACACACGCATATATATATATATATATATATATATATACACACAGATATATTGTGACCTGAATGCAATTAGCACTCGTATTTATAAACTACGTATTCAGCAGAAAAATATATCTTCATATCTATAAGAATCCGTTAATGATACAGACAATAATATAGAGACTGGTACACACATACACACACATACACACACACACACACATTCATATATCTATATCTATATCTGTCTATCTCTCTCTCTCTATATATATATATATATACATATATATATATATATATATATATATATATATATATATATATATATATTAGATATATACATAGACATATTCACATACACATACAGGGATATATATATATATATATATATATATATATATATATATATATATATATATATATATATATATATATATATATATATATATATATATACATATATATATATATATATATATATTTATACACATCTATGTATTTATATTTGTATACGTATGTAACAATACTATCATTTCAGATCATAGTAGTTAATGAAAATATATGATACCTTTACGAAAACAATAGAAAAAATATATTAGTAATAGAATAAAATATAAATCTGTCATGTCAGCGGTTTGCAATGCTAGAGGAGGAAATCTTGCTATTCAAAAGAAGAACGTGCAGCGAATACAAACACGAGATTTATTTTAGAATCTACGAGTAATTAAACGAGAGATATTTCGGCAAACATATATTTTTGTCAAATTCTTCATAACTTGCGATTGTTGCACATCACACACACATGAACACACAGATAGAAACGTATACACAGATAGACACACGATAGACACACGCACACACACAGAGACACATACACACACACATACACATATATATATATATATATATATGAACACACGGAAAAAACACTAAAGAAAAGCAAATACTAATTTAAAGGTAGAAGAACTAGATGAATTGTTGCTATGAATATGGCCGGTGGTGTCAGTGGCGGTTCTGCTAATAGTTTTATCAAGGCTAGGTTCTTGTTTACTACAATATATTTAGATTTGCAAGGTCTACATATTTTTTGTTTTGTTATTATTGTTGTTGTTGCTGTTGTTTTCGTTGTTTTGTTGTTGTTAGTGTTGGTGTTGTCGCTGTTGTTGATGATGCCGTTGTTTTTCTTTGGCATGTTGTTACAATGTCCACCGATGTATAGAAGTGAAGTGCACGTCTTCGTAGCAAATTTGTTTGAAATATTAGTAGTAGTAGTAGTAGTAGTAGTAGTAGTAGTAGTAGTATCGGAGGGGGTGGCATTGCTGCTGTTGTTGATGAGTTTGGTAGTTCGTAAAGGTGGAAACGTTAGAATCTGTTTTGATTGCTTTTCTATTTACAATCACCGCTTCAATATTATTAAATATCGTATTTAAGGGCGGTGGATTGGCAGTATCGGTAGAGGGTCGGACGCCATATTTGCAACATAGTTACGTCCCTTTACGATCTGAGTTCAAATCCTGCCGAGGTTGACTTTGCCTTTCATCCTTACGGGGTCGATAAAATAAAGTACCAGTAATGCACTGGGTACTTGCTGGCCTTGTGCCTAAAGTAGAAACAATTATTAAATATCGTATTCATCAAGCTCAAATAAAAGGTAATCTCAACTGTAGACGCATTAACACTCGTAACATCTCTATACACCCACACACAAGTACACACACATACTAACACACTCACACCTACACTCAAAGATATATATACATATATATGTGTATGTGTATATGCGTGCTTATGTGTGTGCATGTGTGAGTGTGTATTTGTGTATATGTGTGTTTCTGATACATAATGTAAGTGTATATATATACATTCATTTATATATATATATATATATATATATATATATATATGTGTGTGTGTGTGTGTGTGTGTGTGTGTGTGTGTGTGTGTGTGTGTGTGTGTGTGTGTGTGTGTGTGTGTTTGAGCTCCGCTACTTCATATAATGTATCTGCTTCTGTTTTTGTTTATGTAACTATCTTGCCCTGAATAGGCTAAGCTCAAAGGCTTCCAATTATGACCCTCGGTACTGTCATAAATATTCCTACCTGAGGCTGCATTCTCCTGAACGTGCTAACTAATTTGTTATACATTTCAGTATATATTTGAGCGAAAAACGCTTAAGTCTATCTAGCCTTTCGAGTAAGTGTGTAGGCAGAATCTCGTTCGCTTGATCGTCAACGTCTAATCACAAACTGTTACTCTAACCTATTCGACTGATTTACACCCACTGTTCCTTATGGCATTCAAACCTATACAATCGACATTTTAAAATATATTGTTTACCCCGGGGAATTAGAAAAAGTGCTAAATGTATTTCGAAAACTTCTAGTATTGAAGATTGGAAAAGCTTTATGTGTATTTACAATTCTTGCAAGAGAGTGCCTGAAGGCTAAACTATAATAAATAAATGATGTACAGAGAATACAAACCGGACCAGGACGAAATTTTAATACACAAATCTTGGGTAATTTGGGAATATCGATTGAGTGAGTGTAATATACATTCAGAAAGTTAAAAAGATCAGATATGTTTTCTTATTTTATTTTTACTACAAAAATTTGAAACTTCAGGAGAAGACATAGTTCTGTGATGTGACACAGGATACCATAGATTATTAACTGATAGTGACGGGAGATTACCGTACACAAGTAATAGATACATGAACACGCGCGTCTTTCGCCATTATTTTAAGATATTCATCACAAAAACGTATTTGAGATGTTAACAGAAGCTTCCCATTTTGCACAGTGTTGTGATGGCTTTGTTTAATGGAATAGTAAGCATAGCCGATAATCAATGGTAGCCAGCCGACTAAGTCAGTCAACAGAGAATGTTTCGTATTATCTATTCTTATTCAAGTATTACGAGGTATTATAAAGTCCTGTAAGAATTATCCAGCAATGTGTTTCCTGATTTACAAATTTGAGCAACGTACCGGCTTCTGTCATGCAGCTCTAAAAATCTATTATCGAGGACGTTCAAATTGTTCCTCAGATTTTGAATAAACCTCCCCGAAGAGAAATAAAGGTTTTTGAGTAAGACGACATTTACAAATTGGTTATATTAATGAGATTTCAGAGCAACCAATCACTCGTAGAACAGATTTTATTTTGGAAAATAGTTGATATTATCCTTGAAAGCTGTTGACTAACAATCGATACGATCCCTCACATGACTGGAATATAATATGGACTCTGCTAGGAGATTATCAAGAAAATCATGAACATGTATCGCATGTATCGCCTTTGGTGACTTGACTGTGTTTGCCAAAATGAAATTCGGCACATGATGAAATTTGAATGGAATGACAGGTGGTATTGAAGCAAACTTTAGAAGAAGACTACCACAGTTCTTTTCAGACGCGGAAAAGTTCCCTGGCTTAATGTCTCACGCTTTTCAGATATGGAAGATGGACTCAGTGTATTTTGTGCATCTCAATGGACAACGTTTGAAAATGGTGGAACAACAATCTATATTATGTATGGGATACACTATTTATCATGTATTTAGGCCTAGTTCGGAAAATTACTGATTCCATCGTATATTAATTATAAGTTCAATAGAAAGTGGTCATATTAAAATTGATATCGCCACACACATCCGTGCACGCAGAGAGGCAACCGCACACATAAGGAACCACATCAACACTCATACACAAATATGTATACCTACATGTACATTTACACATATATAAATATGTACACTCAGATACACATACACACAGAGAAACACACACGCACACATACACTCACTCTCTCTCACACACACACGCATACACACACACACACACACACACACACACACACACACACACACACACACACACACACACACACACACACACACTCATACACAAAAAAGCAGGCGTACAAGCGCACCTTGATATATTTGCTGGAATGTAGATAACATATGTACGCTCATTCAAACAAAATACAATGTCCTTTGGTTAGTGAAGGAAATTCAAGTCGATTAAAGTAAGATTCAACACATGATCGTCTGTGAGTCATTATTGACATCATAATTATTGTTACATTTCCCTTCGATATGATGATAATGATGACGTCTATGATGATGACTATAAAGATGATGATGATAGTGGTGGTGGTGGTGATCATGTTGATGGTAATAATAATAATGATGATGTCGGTCATCATCATCAAAACTATCATTTTCAATAACAATTATTTCACTAACATCTGCTTTGCAACGGAAAAACTACAATACGCCACAACCACCACGACTACTACTACTACTACTACTACTACTACTACTACTGCTGCTGCTGCTGCTGCTGCTTTCTGCTGCTGCTGCTGCTGCTAACTCTACTACTACTGCTTCTACTACTACTACTACTACTACTACTACTACTACTACTACTACTACATCACATCGTCCTTATTATTATTACTATATAAAACATACGGTGTTAGAGAGCTTCTAGTTGAGCCAGTTTAATATATCCAGCCCTCCATTTCTAATATCGATATTATTGGTCCGTGATAACTGGAGAAATCTTATAAATGCATTATATTGAACACATATTTTTTCTGATTTTGATATAATAAAACTGTTTGCTCAAAGTTTGTAAATGAACATTAACAAATCATCTGATAGCTTCAAAATTACAATTTTGTATTAATTGATCTTCGTTTTTATTTTTGTTTTTGTTTTAATTTATAATTGTAAATGTTATATTATTTTATTCATATTTTATTTATATTTTATTTATAATATATTTATCGATTTAGTTTATAGCGTGAATTCACTCCTAATATCCATTTCTCCGTCAGTATTTTTAAAAATCACTCCTCTATGAGAAAACGTTAAAACGAAACTATGTACTTTTCTTTTAACATCTTCCATCTCCATGACTGTACTGTCGTTTTGGATGTTTTGTTTGTTATTTTGAAATATTTCTTTATGTTGTTGCTTCATGGCACGAATTTATTGCCTCGAGTACAACTAGATTTAATTAAATTAAACAACAGAAATCCTCCAACAACGCTGCTACATAGTTTTCAATCATCATAAATATTTACAATTTAAAATAATTAACTTTGTTAAAAAGAGGAAAGCACCCAAAAGATAAATGAATAAATTTAACAGAACGAAAAACTCCTGCATGAAATCATTTATATATATATATATATATACATTTATATAACTACATATATACACATAAACATATGCATATAAATATATATATGTATATATATATATATATATATATATATATATATATATATATATATATATATATATATATATATATATATATATATACATAGATATGTATATGCATATATATATACATATATATATATATATATATATATATATATATATATATATATATATATATATATATGGCTCAACATCAAGAACATCACCATCAATTCAACTACAACAACCATATAGGGACATTTTATTTATTGCTTTCATCACCAGAAATATTTTTATAGAACATCCTTTTTAATGTAACCAACTAACTAAGTAACATCTTACTGAATGAATAAATGAATACATAAATAAATAAATAGATAAATAAATAAATAATTAAATACATAGATAAATAAATAAATAAATAAATAAATAAATAGATGAATAAATAAATAAATAAGATAAATAAATAAGATAAACGAATAATGTTTATAAACGAAAAAAATATATTTATCGAAAAATCATTCCGTCTTGAAAAATTGAATTATATTAGGATAAATATTTAATTAAAATATATACCTTGATTGATTTTTACAACGTCATCATCACTAATAACAGCAGCAGCAACATCAGTACTATTTGTGGTATTGTTGGTATTGTTGTTGTGCTATTTCTGTTGTTGTTGTTGTTCTTGTCATTTGCTCATTGTGAGTCTTCACGCAATATTTATTTAGCGGAAGAGGCAAATGAAAATGGGAATTTATATATTAATATATATATATTCCTATAACATTCTATCACTTTACTACTACTACTACTACTACTACTTCTACTAATACTACTACTACTACTACTACTACTACTACTGCTACTGCTGTTCATGCTACTACTACTGCTGCTGCTACTACTACTACTACTACTACTACTACTACTACTGCTGTTCATGCTACTACTTCTACTACTACTACTACTACTACTACTACTACTACTGCTGTTCATGCTACTACTACTGCTACTACTACTACTACTACTACTACTACTAGTAGTAGTAGTACTACTACTACGTCTGATGCTGAAGGATCTAATCTTTGTTGAATCTATGATCACTAAACACAAAATAGTTGGACATTCAATTAATAGCGAAGCCACTGTTTATTCTGGTTGTAATATGACACGATATCATAAACCAGAATAATAGCTAACTTGTGTTATATTTAATTTATGAGAATCACCTGATTATCACTAAACATGTTGCATATTCATATTCTTATTTTAGTTGGTATTATTGTCATCATTGGCATTATTCATATGTATCGGTGTAGGGTCGGACGCCATGCTTTGCATCACGGCTCTTTATAATCAGAGTTCAACCCCACAGAGGTTGACTTTGCCTTTCATCCTTATCGGGTCGATAACATAAAGCAGCTGTAATATACGGGGTAATTGCTGGCCTTATGCCAAAATTAGAAATAATTATTAGCTTGGCGGTGAAGGGCGCTGGGTTGGCAGTACCACTAGAATGATGTATAAAAAGCTTTGAGATGTATAGTTATAACACTTTATATTCCGAGCTCAATCCTGCTGGGATCAACGTTCCCTTTCCTCCTTCCGGGAGTCGATAAAATAATGACAATGGTCGATTGACTCGACTTTTACCTCCCATCAATTTGTTCACCTTGTGTTTAAAGTAAAAATCATTATTTAGGTGGAGAATAGGCAGAGATATTGGAGCGTAGGTGTTTGTTCTGGCTTTTGTGCCCTAAGTTCAAATACCACCGAGCTCAACTTTGGCTTTCCTTCCTTCGTCGTAGATAGAAAAAGTATTAATCTATGGGCATTGAATTCGCGGAATTATTAAAGAACCGGACGTGATACTTTGTGCATTTAGTTGCCGCTTTGTGTGTCAGGCAAAGCTGTGGCGGTTCTCCCAGCAATGGAAGAAACCAATAGAAACATATTTTCCTTGATCCAATTTCACTCTTTTCATTTCCTTTATTAGTATGCCAAATGTAGAAACAATTATTCTGAGCATTATTACGGTGAATTGGCAGTATCGGTAGAGGGTTGGTGGACATGCTTTCTGGCATAGTTACGTCCCTTTACAGTCTGAGTTCAAATCCCGCCGAGGTTAACTTTGCCTTTCATCCTTACGGGGTTGATAAATTACCCAGTGCATCACTGGCCTTGTGCCAAATGTAGAAACAATTATTATTAACATTGGATTGACAGAGTCAATGCTTTAAGGTATTTAGTTACGACGATGTTCGTTCTGAGTTGAAATCCTGCCAGGATTATCCATCAATGTGTCGTATTAAATGTTCTTGTGAATTAAGGTAAGTGTACTTGTTTCTGTGGAACACTCAACCACACACATGTGAATTTAGCAAGGAAGCCCTTCCGTTGGTCTTGAAGTAACATGTAGGCTGTGGAATATTCTACTGATACATGTATCCACAAATTAAATTTCGACCCGAAACCACTTGAAGTAAAACGTGGTAAGTTAGGATTTTTAAACTACAGGTAAAATCAATTCTACGAGATTGGAAGTTCTCTCTATGTACTTTCACTTGTAAGGTCTTAGTCGACGCAAAGAAATCTGTCCAAATGCCATAAACATGGATCCAACCAGAAATTTCATAAATGCAATGCGAATTTCTTTTTCACTCAACCATCCCCACTTTCGAGAAAAACTGGGCTTCATGTTAAGTACAGATGAAACATAATGCTGCGTTTATACCATTAATATGTTCATCCACAGCACAATTAAAATGACAGACCTCCTATGTTACATAATTTATCACAAACGGCATATATTTTATTCTTATACTTATTCCAATCGAATACCCGCAAGAGTTATAACTATCTACGAACAGTTACGATTAAAATATAACATGTATGCTTTTATCCAATTGCATTGGTTTTATAATTTAAGAGAGTGATCGACAATCGGAAATCAAAAGTGAATTATGATTTACATTCGAAGGAGGAATAATATTAAACTATGCAAATTCCATCTTACGAAACGAAAATTAATATTCACTCATGTTTGAATATTGAACTGATTTCGAAATATGTTGCGCTTGTGTCGGCATTCATCCAGAATTGATTTAACCGGTTTCACCATGTATTTCCACGACATCGCAAGAAAATACAGTAATCATGTACTTTCAAATTGATCGAAAGCGCATCACGATTCGGACTGTGGATATCATATATGCAAGGACCAGATATTATATTAAGATCCGACTGGATAGTATCAATCCCCGTTTTACGCTATATATCTAAAAGTTTACGCCATAACGAAACCCGCTCTGATGTGACTGCAAAGCGGATGAGCTCACCTCGAATGTAATTTTCAAATAATTACCCTATAGGAAAATATTGTATTTGAACGTCGAACATTTAAGTATTGATTTATATCAAGCAAAGCATTGTGTAAGGCCTGTGGAACCAGAAAGAGTTTGCTCAGCTAATTTTCTGCCTTGTAAGGCTACAGCTTTTAACTTTATCGATTGACCAATAATTTGTCATTTCATCTTGTAAGTAAAAATATTCCCGATAATTAATAGACAAACATTGAGAGAAACAGGAAAGAAAGGGAGAGAGTGTTTGGGAATAATGATGTTATTGTAAGTGAGTAGAGAAATAATTGTTATATAAAAGTGAAAGAAGTCGAAATGAGAGGCGGAAAAGGTGATAAAGAGTGAGAAAATTAAACAAAGTACTATCAGGAATTGAAGTAAAGTAAAAAGTGCCATAAACTATTGGTGAATTATTAAAGTAATCTTTAAATCCGTGCACATTTATTAACAACTATTAGAGGCTACAGCATCGAATAAATGGAAATGTGATGGATTGCTTGCGATTTGGAAATGATTTGAATAATAATAATGATAATAATAATAGTAGGAATGTTAATAATAATAATAATAATAATAATAATAATAATAATAATAACAACAGAAATAATAATGGCAATGACAATGATAACAATAATAATAATAATAATAATAATAATAATAACAATGATAATAATAATGATAATAGTAATGCAATTTAACTTCGTTGAAAATACATTAGGATAAACTGAAAAAGCATTTTATCTAAATTTGATCTTACAAGAGACAAAAACATTTGACATTAAGTGCATTTGAAGAAAAATAGATTAGATATAAGTATTTGTTGATGCTTTTACTATTACACATACTCTTAACAGTGTTGATTCGAAGATGTTTTATATTTTGCACTTTAAATATGCATTACATCTTAAATAAACAACTACTCTGTTATATGAATTGAAGAAACGCAAAAGACTTAGCGTATCATTTATGTTTTATTTATATTATTTTGGCTATAGAATTTTCTCATTTCTTTTTCAAAGTTTCACGTTTGAAGAGAAAGCATTATAGTAGATTAAAAACCATTTCAGTAGTTTTTAATTAATTTCTCTCTGGCTAGAGAGTATATTGGGAATCAATACAAAACATAAATATATATATATATATTCTGATTTTGAATACGATGGACAGATGCTTTGTTGTAGAAAAAAGAAAAAAAGCTTGTGCAACAATATCACAACCTTTAAAAAAATGACATTTTCTACATGACATTTGAATATATGGCATAACTATTGGTTACTAATTTATGCATAATGCCAGTATTTTTCACGTGGTGGAGGAATGAGAGGATAAATCTAAAACACTACTTGAGTGTTAGTATATATCGTCGTCTACCGAAAGACAGAAAACAAATTTGACCTCGACCAGATATAAGACTCAGATTGTAA
Organism: Eledone cirrhosa; assembly: GCA_964016885.1. Lineage (NCBI taxonomy): Eukaryota > Metazoa > Mollusca > Cephalopoda > Octopoda > Eledonidae > Eledone > Eledone cirrhosa. The sequence goes on from OZ024740.1 coordinate 68,605,734, forward strand.
AGAGCAGAAACTACATGCCTAAAAGCATTTTCCACGCAAACAATTATGCCAATCCACTGTTCTCTGTGTCCTATGAAATAAATATTTAAATAAGGTTGGTTGAGGTAGAGGAAAAAGAAAATAAATGGAATTCCAAGATTAGAATAGGTTTAGTTTAATTATCCTAAGTTATATATATATTGCGTCTCGAAGATAGCAATATAAAGTTTTCCCTTTCAAATTAATCCCCTTCGAGTCTAACGCACTTTTCTATCCATCTCTGCCACAGCTCATTGTACTCCTGGAAGTATTCTCCCAGGATTAACCGCAGATCCGTCGTCACAACCGACTTCATAGGTAACACGCCCGTAACTCGAGTCCGATTGAGAATCCTCTTGAGCTTGGGGTAAAGGAAAACAACCCACACGAAGCAATGTCGGGTGAGTTGTGTGGCTGCACAATAGGAGATGTCCTTCGCAGCAAGGACTTGCCGGATGCTCAGCGTTTTTGTGAGCTGCTGCGTTGTCGTGGATCTTTCGCATGCCCAACTCTTCGGCGAAAATCTTCCAAATGCTGTTGTGGTTCATGTCCAGCTAACTTGAAATCAGTCCAACAGTCAGTCGATGATTGTCTCGGATCACCTGCTTCACACGCTCATAGTTCGCCTCAATCCTGCTCGTTAAAGGCCATTCGCACATTAGGTTGTCTTCCGCATCCTTGCTCCCCCATTTTGTGTCACTCAAACGCCCGAAAGCGTGACGTCGTATCCTCACCTTACACTTGTTGCAGTATTCCGAGTGTTTGTAACGGAGTTTTCTCTAGCTAGACCAGCAACTTCATGTTGGTTCGTTGCTCTGTGCCTATTGATCGACGGCCTAAAATTGAAGAGCTGTTAAGAAAAGCCCGTGAAGTATTATACATTGACTGCAGACAGCTGCGATCACAGTGATCGCGGATATTACGGCACATGGTAACGCTACCCACTAATCGCTATCCCACTCATAACTCACTCAGCACACTAAATCCTGTTATCTTTCTGATCCATCTCGTATATAAGCATACATAAATACATAGTGGCTCCCAACTCGTTTTCGAGTACGGCCACTACTTCATATCCATGTAGGAGACCACTACTGATGCGCTGAACGAGTGTGACTTTTTAGTCCAGCCAGCGACTTGAAAACTCTGGTACAAACACTGCTCTTGTGACAATTATTGACACATAGTGCTGGGCCCATGGTACCAAGTGACGACCAGTGCAGAGAGATCTCCAGATATAAAGCAATGCCTGTACCGTGAAGCTTCTATAGTGAGCAAAGGCACTGCACAAAGCCAGTCCCACTCGCTTAACCAAGATAAATACATAAATACATAAAGACATATATACACACACACAAACACACACTTACATAGAGAGACTCAGACACACACACATATACATACATATATATATATATATATATATATATATATATATATATATATATATATATATATATATATATATATATATATATACATATATATAAAAGTTTACATATATATATACATACACATACATATACGTGTTTTGCAACCGGTCACTTTGTGGCTCAATGAAAAATTAATAAATTAAACAATCAGAGCTATATAGCATAAAACATGTCTATAGAATTTATTAATTTTTCATTGAGCCACAAAGTGACCGGTTGCAAAACACGTATATGTATGTGTATGTATATATATATGTAAACTTTTATGAAATATGAAATATAAGTATCAAAGAACTGTTCAAAACATTTTTATGCTTACAACTGTTTCCTCTAAACCGAGGTTTGGATTCTTCGGAGCAATTTATTAATGAATGAACTCTTATATGACCTCCTTTTCACCCAAGAGACATACAGATACATATGCAAATATTGTGGGTCAACATTCATTACAGCATTTAGAGTGGCAGTACACACTTAGAGATTACATTCATATTAAAAGATACAATCAAAAATACAGGTTAAAATACAACATGAAAATAAGCGGTTATATAGTGCAAATGTTATATGTGTGGCAAGCAAGTGCGTCTTGTTTATATAGTGTGGCAGAGAGTTACGTGTAGTAGAAGCACTTAGGTAGGTAAACAAGAGTGTTAGGTTGGTTGATCTGGTGGCAAATTCTTTATATGATTGTTATAGTCTGTGTGTGGAGAAATGATATAAGCATTAAAAATGCTGAGTGCAGAGAATGAATGTATTGCAACTGGCGTGCGGGTTGTACATATATGGATGATTTGATGGTCTGAGTGGGGTCATGAGGACTGCGGATTGACCTCTGGTCGGCCCTGGTGATGATTATCTTTCGACATCCAATGTAGCAAGCGATGACCCAGAGCTTACCAGAGATCATTGTGTGCTGAAGTGATTCTGCAATCACCGCGCCTGGTCCTATGAGTAGACTACAACCACAGAGATCATTAATTTAGAATCCTCGCTCGTCGTCTATAATATTCATTTGTGGCACCCTACAATGGGGGACAATTCACCATGATAATACGAACACCTTCAGCACAACTTAATAGACTACTCTATAGTTAAAAGACTTTATGCTTTAGAAATTGTTTTAGAAGTTGCGCATAACCATAGAAATTAGGGTCTATTTTGAGACACATTTCAATAGTTAGTAATAGAAACCTCGGAGTTACCTCCTCTCATGCATTAACTCCCCTTAGCCACACACACACTTCCGGGTAGTATTTCAATGTCGATTCTCGAAACGTAACTTCCTCCTGTATTGAACTAAAGAACATCAGACTACAATTCTCTAACTGGATTGTCAAACGCTCAATATCGAATTGTCGTGGATTATGTGAGGGGCATATAATCTGAAAAATACACTCCCCTGACTATGAAAATGTCGAAGTACATGAAGTCCATAACATCCCTTCGCTGTGCATTTCCAATATTTTTAATATTTTTAATATTCTTAATACTTGCACTATTTTTAATGCTTATATCATTTCTCCACACACAGACTATAACAATCATATAAAGAATTTGCCACCAGATCAACCAACCTAACACTCTTGTTTACCTACCTAAGTTCTTCTACTACACGTAACTCTCTGCCACACTATATAAACAAGACGTACGTGCTTGCCACACATATAACATTTGCACTATATAACCGCTTATTTTCATGTATTTTAACCTGTATTTTTGATTGTATCTTTTAATATGAATGTAATCGCTAAGTGTGTACTGCCACTCTAAATGCTGTAATGAATGTTGACCCACAATATTTGCATATGTATCTGTATGTCTCTTGGGTGAAAATGAGGTCATATAAGTGTTCATTCATTAATAAATTGCTCCGAAGAATCCAAACCTCGGTTTTGAGGAAACAGTTGTAAGCATAAACATGTTTTGAACAGTTCTTTGATTCTTATATTTCATATAACTGCTCTGTAAATCATCTGATGTGTTTACATTGAGCTACTTAACTTACTGGTAATAAGGTAGTAATATATTACTGCATACCACTATTTAGGGTTTGTATAAAAAAATATATATAACTGCAAAAGGATTTTGTATTTACATAACCATAAATAGTATAATTAATACTATGTAAACTTTTATATTTAATAATCACCCACTAGGCTGAAATACAAATTTGGCTGTATTGTGCTGTGCTTTCTAGCAAACATGCCACCAGTCGTAAGCAACTACCACACCTTCCAACCTGACCGCGACTACGTCACGATGTTTGGCCATTTTGAAATGAATTCTTGGCGCGATCGTTTTGGAAAATTTAATGTCTAGATATGAGCAAGCTTCCTGAAGAATCCGGCGCTCGAGTTTATATAATTATTACATAATTATTGGAAAACTCAAAACACGGACGAAACCATGGTAGAGGTATTTAAATGTATTCTATTTTCTCCTAGTTTATTTTAAACCTAATTCTGCTTAGTTGACTGTATCTAGGCGATTACGCTGTCGAAATATTCGATAAATACTCCGCTACGGCCGACGAGAAGCGCTAGTTTTGGTTATTTGTCGGAGATTCCTTCATAGAAGCCTCATTCGTATAGCCTGGTCTATTCGATTTTTTATATAGTTAATTATGCTAATTGGGAGAGGAAATAGTATATATTTTTTATTTTGTGATTCTATAGACATGTTTTATGATATATATATATATATATATATATATATATATACTGCTTTAGCAGAATAAACAAGTCTACGAGCATGTTTTTATCTGTCTATACGCTCGCTCTATTTATAGAAGCTACAATATATCCATCGTATCAAACTATCAAATAATAATGCATTGAAAAGTATAATCACTGATATACATAAACAAAGGAATCTCTCCGGTTATAGGTATGCTCGATTAGGTTTTACATAGAACTAAAAAGCAACAACAATGACATTTACAGTATAACATTAGTCGTCTAAGTAAAAATATATTATACGGATATTACAACCATGTCAAAGTCTTGGATGTCTAATGATTTTTTTTAGAACGCCACCCCACATTCCTGATAAATATTTATTCAATTTTAATTTTTCACTATGCACTGAAGCAATATTATTTAGGGGATGTAGTAATGGTAGTGACGTCACCAAATCCATCAATTTTCTTCAGACAACTACAGTAGCCTCCAAACAGAGAAATAATTTATTGATTGATATTTCATATTGATTCATAAATATTTGCAACTAAGTGAATTATCTTACGGTGCATTTCGCTTAAATTGTGACTGGATTGGTTTCTAAATACACCAACATATATTTTAATAGAAACAATAATAATACATTTTAAAAAGGAAGTCAATAACTAAGACATTATGTGATTCCTCAAGCTGCTTAAGATAACAGCGAAATATCTCTCATATTACTTTATAAGTCCTCTGATTAAGAACACTTTGGATAATAGTGCACTGCCCCTAATAACCATAATACTAATATGAATAATAAATCACTCTGAAGTCCAAATAGATTTGTATAGGAATCGTTTATATTTTGATCTTATTCAGGAAATGGTCCGCTTTACTAGGAAACTACATCTGGTAATTGCAATATATGTTCTGCATGATATTCTTCATTAAAATAGAAAAGGAAGAACGAAATAAGAACCAAATTAGTGAAGTTATGACTAGGTTACTTTGCCCAATATGAGATAGGTGCCTTGGTCATAAGTTGGATATCTTATTGACTGGTTCTGTTTTATAATAATATAATGTATAATCATGCTTCGTGTTACTCAATGATCATTTTCTGCTGAGATATTCGTGACGCGCCAACATGAGATATTTGCTAAATCCTCCACAAATCACATCTTAAAACTTATTGAGAAAATGATGTAATTACACTACGGAAATGACAAAATATGAAAAATCAATCGATGTATTAAACTAGATCAGAATTTAAGTCAAGTGATAAAAACATCTGATTGTTAATGAACACGTATAGCATATAATCAAGTAGGGGTCACATTAGAATGTCCGCATTATTTAGTAGTTCATTTCGTGTATTTTTGTGTGGAGTTCAAATCGGGGGTTTGACAAATAAAGTACTATCACAGAAGTCATGGGTACATGAAATTGGTAAAGAAATGGGCTGTATGGTTTCTGATATATATCTTCCTCTTCTGCCTGGATTGATATCCCATGTAATGTCACTAAAAGAAGCTTGTGTCAAGAATTGCGACCGTCAGATAATTTTAACTGTGGAAAGAACAATATAGCAGTTTCCTCAAAACCGATAAATTTCCTTTTATCTATTTATGTATTTATCTATTTGTAAAACGAATGTGAAGAGCTATATTATTCCTCCCCATGGAAAAATAGTACCCGAGCAAATGATTGGTTGAGTGTGATTTTAAATCAATTTGAAACACAAATATTCATACTTTTCTTACAAATGACTTTGTCTGTCTGAGATTATGGTTTGACACCAAAGCAATTATATTGTGGAAGAGTAATTCTAATCTTGCAACCCTACACATGCACAGACACGCACACACAAACGCAAACACGCACATACATACACACTCACATACATACGCACGCAGACACACACACACATGCACACACAGACAGAAACACACACAAACCCACATACGAATTTACATGTACCCATTATTTCTCTGTTTCAGCATTTTCGTCATACTATTTGCGAGAGAAATCAATCCACTACACGCTATGTTTGTGGCAAGGTTATGAAGGATGCGCTGACAATGTTTGCACCAGGAAGTAAAAAAAAATATGTAGAAAGCGTGAATTTAGTAGTCTTTGCCTGTTGTTCCAATGCCTAAAATAAAACTATGATATATAATTTATAACGTTTTGTAGAAAAGAAGAGAAGAATATAGCATTAGAATTGTATTTTATCTGTAACTTCTAAAATCAATTTTCAGAATACAATTTTTTTTTTTTACGGAAACAATAATATTTATGTTAGAAAATATTGAAATAAATGACGTCGTAATCTTTTGAGATTTACAAAACAGTTGACATCACAGATACAACCATAGATTTGCTGCAATTTTCTGAAATCAAAAGGAAAAATTATTTGGATGCAATCAAACAGAAGGAATATAGTAATCTATTGTTTCTATTTGCAAAAATAGAAGAAATCGAAAAAATAATAATGATAGTAATAAAATCAATTTCAGTTATTTGTTGTCGAGTTTGAAATTTTAATTTTCTTTACTTCTGTCAATGCCTGCAACTCGATAAAAAGAATGGTGTTGGAACATTGTCCGAAGAAAGAAGAAAAATAATTTGACATTATAGAGAATAACAATATCATAAACATTATCTTTGTCATTATGATCATGGAACTGAATATCATCATCATGATATCTTCATTAGCATAAGCGCCAGTAGCAGCAATGGTAATAGTACTACTAGTAGTAGTTAAGAATAATATTAATAATAATAATAAAATAATAATACTTTATATATTGGCCACAAGGGTCTACATATAGGGGACAATACAATAGACAGTGACAGTTGGCATTTACAATTAAATCGAGTAAAAAGCGAAAATTAAAAAAACGATTAAGAAAAAATATAGAATATAGAAATCCCAAATATGGGGGAGAAGCACCCAGGGCCAACTCAGGTACCCCACCAATCCTGAACTATCTGACGCTTCATGAGCACCCATGAAGTGCACCCCTCTCCTTCTCAATTCAACCAGCCTAGGCCGATTCACATGGGCGATTCTCGCCACAATTACCCTCATTTTAAGAAATGTACTGGGTTGCAGCCCTTCTTTCAGTCCTTTACCTTCCTTTCTAAGCGAAACTTGAAAACGTTAATGAAGGATTGGTCAAATAGAAAAGTGTCTGTATTCAGTCATTTCAGTTTCGTCTACCACACAATCTCTTTCCCCACCACGACGAGACAGGAAATATGCCCGCCCTAAGGAGACGCCGGAGAGATTTTCACTAAGGATTCGGTCGACAGTTGTATCCAATCTACACTCGATGACAGCGGTTTGACATAAATCCACAAGTCAGTACAACAGGGATACTGGACAAATGCATGCAGAACGGATTCTTCCATCTGAGCGCATCTCGGAAAGACCTGTCTGATCACACTTTCGTACCTGTAGAATCTATCTCATCTGCAATGCCAAGCGAGGTATTTCTGGAATATATCCACACTCTCTGACTCGGATTGTCAGTTCGATTTCGACAACTCTCACCAATAATCCCCTATAGAACTCCAGATTGGATGCACCACTAATTGCATTGCCACCCTGCTAGAGGGCAGCGAGCGCCTGACAACATTCCAGATGCGAAGAGGACAGTCTCGGTCGCTTATTGGCCCAGAACTGCAGTTATGTCGACCTGCGGAAATACCTGTCTCAAAAACGGTAATCACACATGTTCATCATTTAAGAAGAATATCCGGATATGCTTCACAAGATATATGTTCACGCATCATTAACCACGGCGTGCCCAGCCCTCTGTGTAGAGGGGGCTCGCAGCAGATGGACCGCCTCACAAACAGAAACTGGCCACTCCACATGCATGTGCCACTCCGGGTGACAAGCTGCAAGCCTGCCGAGTTTTCAGGTATCAAGTTTGCTCTCGTCAAACTTTAATATGCTTCTGCGCCAACCGCCTCTATTTCTGAGGTGTTCGACAGCATCACTGTGATATCGTCCGCACATTCTGACAGAGCCCTGCCACGTCCCGATTCGAGCGGGATACACTGCAACATCTCCAGCTTCCGCAGTCATAGCTCAAATGTGAATACGCACGAAAAGATCGCGTGATCTGAAATGGTTCCGAAGCGTGGTCATTTACTGTGACCACCGACCAGCAGCCACAGTGCATTACAGATACCGAGTCTCCGAAGACGGGACAGAAAATAGTTGTCTCTAGATCCCGATGTTCGACCCAATAAACAACTTTTGATTGATCTAAATTGTTCATAGCCAAACCGATGTCAGTTTTACCCTCTCTTTGATGAGGTTGCGATTGTCGCGTATGGACCCGGTCGGGATTGCACAAGTTTGTGCTTCCTCTAAGAAACCCTCGTCGACAAGCACCAACTTTATATTTAACACATTGGCCAACATCTTAGACTCTGTGCTTAGAATATTTATAGGCTTGAAATTGTCTATAGAGTCCCAAGTGTTCTCGTCTTCAGAACGGGAATACTCCCGTTCTGCTGCCAGTTGCGGTAGACCGCTTCAAAAAAAAAATCTGAGAACAAGACTTGAATATTTACGTAGAACTCGTAGGGCAGACAATTTAAACCGGATGACTTGCACCGCATGCAACCAACTATGGATCTTGAATCACGATCCATTTTATCGGCATTTCGTTGCACTTATCATCGGCTGGGAAGCGTGACAGGCCACCGAGGTAGGAACTTAAGTCCGCTACCGTCTCCGACACCACTGTCCGTCGTACACCACTCAAAAAGTGCTGGCGAAAGGCCTCACACATCTACCTGGAATCGTTCAGCACGTGTTCGCCTCAGTCCGTCAGTTACTGGATTGTGGTTTTGTTACCACTCTGCGTGTCTCCCACATGTGTCCATGGAACAGCTTTCGTTTCCTTATTTCTAAGAGCATACGCCTTAGCTCTGACAATGCAACCTTCATATTTTGAAGTGAAGAAATTGTTTAATAACATTCCCGCTGTTTGCCTGTCAGTTTCAATCCCAATTCTAATTGCCTCATCTAAATTAACTAACAGCTCTCAATCTTTTCTAGATTTCTAACGCTAATCTTTGCTAAAACCTATTGAAACTACTTTAATCTCTCTCTTAAGAGTACCTCACTACCTGTTGTTGATCACACCCCTGTCATCTAACACTTTATTAAAATAGTGACCCGGTGCCTGTAGGCTTTACTAGCGGGTAATGACGTTTTAAACATCCAGTAACCAGATCCTAGCCAACGTGTTCTACCTAGAGCGACCATGAGGATCACAAATGTTTTATCTGAAAAGACCGTTTGAAAATGTGGACAAACTATTTTATCTTTGTCTGCTGATTTTACGAAATCCTATGTATATACGATCTAGATTACTATATGCGTTTGGTCCAGAGCCATATTAGCGCATCGGGGGAATCAAGTAGTTACATCTCTGACCGTTTGAACTGTCTTATCAGGTATTTGAATCTTTTGCACCTGTTTCTCCTATCAGCTACATGCACATAATTCCAACATGTGTCTAAGATGCCTTTCCAGTCCTTCACTAGCAGTAAATTACGAGAAGTTACCAGAACGTGTTTTAGGCGACTGAAATAATCCGGCCGTCAGACACCGGTAGGAGCATAGATGGCCACCAGTCTGAAGGCACCACCATCATTATTGCTCACGTCTAGGACCACCAATTTACCGCCTGGGTACAAGAAGATGGTTCTTAGCTCAAGATCCAAGTCTTTCCTAAGCAGCACTGCCACCCCACCTCACATTCCCGGTCGTCTAAGCGGGGCGAAGATCTGTTAGTCATCAAAACTGGGCTAGTGTGCGCGTGTGGGAATCCTGGTTTCACTGACGCATGTTACATCCATATCTACCACGCAGCAAGTGAACCTTGCTTTCATGACGAAACCAAGCCACGAACATGTATGCAACCTATCTCTTAAGATAGCCATGTTTATTGGATGATCAACAGAGAAAAAAAGGGAGGTCTTACGTACCCTCAGTGCTGTGCTGGTGATTGGGTGATTCGAACTCCGTATCTGGTGAGATTTCGTTTGGGAGCCCCTTTAAAAGCCTACTCAGGGCTTTTATGTTCGGTGTTTCCACGTCATTAGGGAATCATTCCCTAATGGCTTTGTAAGAATCTAGCGAGCTTCGAGTCATCCTTATTTTTTCAGGTACTCTAAATATACTGATGCCAAATATTCCCCCTCTTTCTCAATCTCTTTACGTCGTGTTTTGAGTTCCATCAGTTCTTTGTTATCCCTTAATACAAGCACGATGTTTTGTATATGTGGTGTTCTTTGCTGTTGGTTTTCTGTGTTCATGTGGTGTCTTTTAATGGTGATTGGTTGTGGCTATAGTTGAGTTAATGGTGGTGTCGATGAAGATTCTGTTTTCAGTTGCGAAGATAGTAGTGTCGTTGCACATGTGGTTGTGTTTAGTGTTCTTTTCTTTTTTGTAGTTTCTGGAGTACAAATTGGTGTCTGCGAGAGTGTTGTCTGATTGTTTGTGTGTGTCTTTTTTTAATGTTGGGTACTTGGGTTTCCTCTTCTCCTTGAATGAGGAGCTACATGTGTCAGATGATGGTGGAGTTGCAAATATGTTTGTGGCATTGTGTGTGCGTATGTATGTGTGCCGTTAGATCATGTGGAGAAGGAGCGCTTTCTTGAAATTATATAAACAGGATGTGGTGTATTAAAGGGAGGATAGTACTAATAAGTTTCTTATTTAGGCACAAGATAATATACTAGGAGCTGGAAGATGTTAAAGTCGATTAAATTAACTGTAATACTTGGATATTACTTTATTTTATTGACCTCCGGAACACATCGTTTACGTCACGTTTTCAAAACTACAATAGGAACAATATTTGTACGGCAAGTTATGACAACAGAGAGCAATTATATAAACACTAAGCAGTGTTCATAATTTTACTCATACTTGAACAAATAGCCCTGCTTGGTATTGTACATCGTAAACAACGTACTTATTACTAATAATATAAAACAAAACATATGCTACACTAGCAGCCAATATTATAACACAATGCATGAAGTATATTATTTAAACCATCCCCACTAATGAGCAACACTCATATTCTTACATAATAGACATCCAAAACTAATATATTCCACACAGCGCCTCTGTGCTTAGTAATCTAAAGCAACTCCTAACGAATATAACCTACTGTGCATAATCCTGCCCCAGATTATATAACACATAAAACAACCTACATCGAATACGAATATTATCATGAACCAAAGTTATACTGAAAGCTCACATTAAACATATATTACAAAACAAATAGACGAAACTCTAAAATAACATATATAAAGGATATTAGATATATTTATCATGTTGTAGAATCTTACCAACTGTACACGAAGGTTTAAATTATGTTAAGAAATAAAAAAAAACTACATATATTACAAAACAAATAGACGAAACTCTAAAATAACATATATAAAGAATATTAGATATATTTATCAGGTTGTAGAATCTTACCAACTGTACACGAAGGTTTAAATTATGTTAAGAAATAAAAAAAAACTACTCTTATAATTATACATTCGAACAGACACTTTTGTAGATATTTCGGAAACACCCGGCTATATACCCACCGACGGAACTAATGTTTATGTAATGATGAAGTGCAAATATGCATTAATTTATTGGGAACATGATAAAAATTGCTACAAATGATTGTTTCTACTTTAGGTACAAGGCCAGCAATTATCCCAGTGCATTGCTCGTGGTTTATTTTATCGACCCCGTAAGGAAGAACGAGAAAGTTAACCTCTGCCGGATTTGAACTCAGAACATAAAGCGCGATAAATCTGTGCTGCAATGATGTCTGACGTTCTATAAAAAATAGCTACAAATACTTGTTTCTACTTTTGGCATTAGGCCTGCAATTATCACATTGCGCTTTATTTTATCGACCCCATATGGATGAAAGGCAAAGTTAATCTCGGTGGGATTTGTACTCAGAACGTAAAGTGCCATAACTCTATGCTGCAAAGCATGGTGTCTGATGTTCTACCGATAATGCCAATCGACGAAAGTGACGCTCTTTCTTTATTTTCTATCGAATTATACTTTTAATAATTCAAAATGTTAATGTCTTGAAAAATAAACAATGAATAATATATATGGTCAATAGCGCTTACATTATGGACCATTGTAGCTAAACCAACACGTTAGAAATGATCGGTTTGTAGAGTATTCTAATTACTTTCTAGTTTTAATCGTTTTTCTGTGAAAATTCTAACAGGAAAAAATGACCCACAAGAGCAGTTTCAGTAAAGGCTTTTTCTCGAATCGCTTATTAGATTATAACATATCTCTTGTGGATTAATATTATTAGAAAATTATAAGCTAGAGTGTCATACATCAGTAGAGGTAGAATAAACTATTATTATCTCACTGATAATTCTTTTCATCGTGTTTCGTTAAAAGCCAATTACTAAAGTAAATTCATCGTAAAATATTAATGCAATTTCTCTGTTTTTCTCTGATTACTTTAGGATATAACAAGCGATCATATATCAAAGGTGCAGTTATTTTCATAGTTCAATTAAATATTTACTAGTTCATAAATATAAAAGTGAAAATATTTTCTTCCATGAAGAAACGGTAATTAATATTGCACAAATTATCTTGTCACCGTACAGCATTACAGTGTTTCCTGAGATGCAAAGTCATTTTGTCTTGTGACATTCTTGTGGGACATACGAATGTATTATCATAGAGCAAAATGATCGTTCAATATATATATTTCAAGAAGTACAAGATACCACATCAATGGTTGAAGATATGCCTACTTCTGCTAATAGGAATGACTGGAACACAAGCTCAGCTACCTATTGGTGAAACCATGCAACCTACACGATATATACGATATATATATATAACGAAGGAATTGTGGTAAGGAACCAGATGGATCATAACGCACCAGAGTACTCAATACTTAGGGTGGAAGAGTGGGTAATAGAAAAAGTATGACCCCTATATATATATATAAGGGATCTCTCTCTCTCTCTCACTCTCTCTCTCTCTCTCTCTCTATATATATATATATATATATATATATATATATATATATATATATATATATATATATATATATATATACATATATACATATATATATATATATATATATATATGTATATATATATATATATATATATATATATCATCATCATCATCATCATCAACGTTTAACGTCCGTGTTCCACGCTTGCATGGGTTTGGACGGGGGTTTT
>OZ024740.1:68621638-68649138 GCA_964016885.1 Eledone cirrhosa
GTGTATATATATATATATATGTATGTGTGTGTGCGTCTATATTTATGTTTGTACATTCGTACATGTTTTTACCATGTGTGCTAGAGCTAGAAATAAAATTCGAATTATATATATATATATATCATTATCTATAAAAGGCAGATTGTTGTTGTTGTGTGTGTGTGTGTGCCTGTTCCATGTTTATACATTTGCACAATTTCAAACCGATTCGATGTAAAGTCTGTACGAATGTTGTAAATGGTTCAACTTAGAACAACGACTATTTAGTTAATTCACACTCACCCACAATTACGGAAATATCGATAAAACTAAATACATGACGCTTTACTCCTCTAATACAATCAGTTTACCTCTCTCTACACCTCTTAAAATTCGATAAAACTACATATATACTGCAACTTTCTCTGATATACGATTAAACTTACAAACTTTAAGAGAGGGAGAGAGAGAGAGAACGTTTGTTTTTGAGTGTGGAACGGTCAAACATTTATTTACTTCAATGACAAAGAGAACTTATTACATTTCATACGAAACAACAATTATTCAAAAGCAACAGATACGTTTATTCAACAACAACACAAATAGCGATAAATCTTTTTTAAACATCTATCAACGAACGTGGAAGAAAGAAGTATCAGTTCATTTAATATACACAATAATATCCTCTATGAGGTCATTAAACCTGCTAGAAACAGCAGCTAACTATCCACCATATCACACCATTCCCTATTGTCTTAAATTTAGAAAACATATCCTCTATGAGGTTACTAAACCTGCTAGAAACAGCAGCTAACACTCCCCATATATCACTCCTCCCTACTGTCTTAAATTTAGAAAACACACATTAGACAACCATACCGAACAACTCCATCGCAGCTCTGTTGTTCGGCTGCCAACGTCTACGCGCGTGTTGCGCAAGTACTGTGAAACAATAAATTTCAACACTTCTTTTCACAGAGATAATATCCATAGGCGAAACTACAATTGTCACTGCTGGCGCAGCTCTTGCTTCGGCAGTCCAGGTCGGCAATTCATTCACCCAGTGCCTGGCAGACAAAAAAGTGCTGCCATAAAATGGGTGGTGCAACCTAACTTAGGTAACTTACTGGCCCCGAGCAACGCCGGGCTTTAATGCTAGTATATATATATATATATATATATGTATGTATACGTACATACATATATGTGTACAGACGCACAGTAGTATGTATATATATATATACATACATGCACACATATATATATGTACGTATGGGTTTACCGAACATTTATTATAACGTTCGGTTTGTTTGTAAACAAACAGCCCGAAATACGCCGTACAGTGCTCGGCAACCATCGTCGCCCTTTTGTTCAACACTGACATATGCAAATTAGGCTTCCTCAGCCGTTAATATGCATGAGAAAAGATAAGATTTAAACTAGTACATCGTTTAATGTGACAGTGTTGAACAAAAGGGCGACGATGGTTGCCGAGCACTGTACGGGGTAATTCGGGATGTTTGTTTACAAACAAACCGAACATTATAAAAATGTTCGGTAAACCCATACGTACATATGTATATATATATATATATATATATATATATGTGTGTGTGCATGTATGTATATATATATATATATATATATATATATACATACTACTGTACGTCTGTACACATATATGTATGTACGTATACATACATATATTTTGGTATCAGCCGTACTAAGAGTGAGAAATGAAATTTCGTTTCATCCTTTTCCATTTATATATATATATATAGATATATATATATATATATATATATATATATATATATATATATATATATATATTATATATATATATATATATATATTAACAAAAGGAAACTATATTTATAAAACCATATTTATTTCATTATACATATTTCAAAGGCCACCAAGGCAGATTATGGTGTGCTTTCATCAGATAAAATATAATATAGATTAGTTTTATAAAACTAATCTATATTATATTTTATCTGATGAAAGCACACCATAATCTGCCTTGGTGGCAATTGAAATATGTTTAATGAAATAAATATGGTTTTATTAATATAGTTTCCATTTGTTAATATATTGTATATTTACTCAAATAATTTGTTGAGTGCTTTATATCAGTTATAAAAATATTTTGCTTGTTGTATCGCAATAAATTAAATATAACCTCTACATATATATATATATATATATATATATATATATATATATATAAATGATGATCCGATAAAGCGCATCACATAAAACCCTCGTTAGAATGACAAGATGCTAAACCATTATATCACGAACTGCGCACAGTGTATGGACAACCGTACATGTTTTTTGCCCCACAGCGGCCAAAGAATGAAAAAGATGTGATAAAAATAAGGGAATATGGTGCGAAGACTGTTAAGACCTTGTAAGCCACTCTTCGCGTGTTAATCCCAAAGTGAGTGTTAATCCCAACGTCACTACCAAGATTTTAGAAATGGGTAAGATAAGGCAAATTAACTCTGGCAAAGCACCTCCGAAATATGACATTGTGTGTGAATTAATGCACAAGTTTGTGCTATAGTAAACGATATGTTGCATAATATCTACTAGCAGGTGTGGTTGAAGAAGGCAGTTACATATTACAGGAAGTATAACAATATTTTCTCCCTCTTGAAGATGAGGTCCAAAAGTGTTTTTGACAACTACCATGTGACTTCTTTAAAATCATTTGTGGTAATGCCTTTGACAGAATTCATCTTAATAGTTTGCTGATGCACGTTGCACCTATGATCCTGCTGTAAAATCAGCCTGGTTTCCATCCATATATGGGTAATACAGAGAGATAATGTGCTTGCATATATACATGGATGCACATGCACTCTGATGAGATTCTCCATATTTCTGTATACGCACACGTATTCTTAGGATTAAGGTGCACCTGCACTGTTGCGCTGATTAGTATTGGAGATGATTCAATGATAGGAATAGCCTGGGTGTGAGACGTGTATACTTTACCTGATACGTGTATGTTTAACGTTATTCTCAAGTTGATTCTAGGTGACAGTTTTTGGCAAGTCCAACTCTTTAAATTACAGACCTGAAGCAACTCGAATTAAAATGTCTCGGTGACACACAACGCGCTACCGAAAATTAAACTTGGGACTTAACGATCATAATCTGAACACTCTTACCCCAAGTTATCGTACGAACATATAAAACCATATTTGACAACTGGGTTGGTTTCGTCTACATCCCAATAGAACAGCTCTGTCTTAAACTTAGAGATAGTGGCATTTTCTTTATACATTTTTTTTATTTGTCAGAAACAAATTTGAAAGATATATCAACAAAAGATTATGTCTATATACGTAGAGGAAAAAGAGTACAGTACTGAACCGAGAGAAATAGAATGAGTGAAAAATAGTGAGGTAGAATGAAGAAAAACCAGTCGTTGTATAGACTTTCGTTAAGAGCTAGTATCAACTAAACACTGATGTCTAACATTCAAACATTCAATATAGATGTCTCCTCTGTGTGTATGTCTGATTCTCTTTTTCTGAATATACAGTTAACACACAAGCACACACATGCGCACCTCCACACACACACATATACATATATAATATATGTATATATGTATATATATATATATATATATATATATATATATATATATATATATATATATATATATATATATATATATATATGTATATATATATATATATATATATATATATATATATATATATATATATATATATATATATATATACACACAGAGAGACACAGAGGCACATATACACACACACGCGTATATATATATATATATTATATATGTATGTATTTATATACCTCTATAAACTGATGCTTAGAATGATTGATAGATAGATAGATAGATAGATAGATAGATACATAGACAGACAGACATTTAGCTACATATGTGTATATATATATATATATATATATATATATATATATATGTGTGTGTGTGTGTGTGTGTGTGTGTGTGTGTGTGTGTGTGTGTGTGTGTGTGTGTGTGTGTGTGATATGTACGTACATACTCTTGGTTGCTATAGGATAAAAACAAGATGTCTCTGGCGAAAACAATGGATGAAGAAACGTGACGTAACTGAAAAACTTGTCAGTCACCAGGAAATATATTGTTCGTCAGAAATTATTTCCTTTGAGGCTTAGGTAAATCATTATTTTGGCTGTTGAAGGATTATATGAGATTTGCATCAGTCGTAATTTAAAGGAATCTTTCAAAATTTCGAGACAACAGTAAGCATTGCTGTCGTCTTATATATATACTCTAGATTAGTTTATGAATTTATAGAGAAAATTGAAAATCTCTACTATTTGTCACTCTTCAAAAACATATTATACTGAGATAAGTGACAGTAACAACAATCAAATTAATTTATCTTTATTATTGATTTCTAAACACGTGGCTTCAGAATCAATTTCGATTGAAAACAAGGCAGCAATTTCTCTTCGTATTAAAAAAAGGGAAAATGGACTCATATGATTATATATATTATGCATGTGTATAGTCTCGGTATGAGTATTTGAAGTGTTGATCATATTTTATAGCTACCCTAGTATCAAATGTGAGAACACTTTATACACGAATTGTAATAGTATTATCCATTTTCAGCTGTGGCTTTATTATTCTAAGATATATGAAATAATTAGAAATTATATATATTTTGTAAACAAGCAATGTTTGTCGGTGATATAATTACATATAGTGCAAGTATAACTAGCTCCTATTAAATATTAATAAAACTAACACGGCATGATTTAGAATAACTATGTATATAGACCCATATACAATACTCAGCGAGAATATATTTATTTTTATAATACATAAATGTATAGTAAACGGTGCTACGTAAACATTTGTTCCCAACCATGCTGTGCTATCACTAATATAATTTAGATAAGTTATACATTAATTTGAATTTTATTGAATACTAGCAGTAAAGCCCGGCGTTGCTCGGGGTCGCTCAGTAGCTGTGTTAAAGTTACAATGTTAAGTTTCTTTTTTGGCTTAAAAACTGTAATGTCTACTGTGCAGACTTGCATGTGGTGTTTTTGATTAATATTCCCTCAACCAACAATATGCCTTATGAAGTTAAGAAAACATAACGATAACCCGAATGTTATAACAAAAGAGGATGCTGGGGATAAAAATGGCACTGGTTATTTATTAACAAAGATCGAAAATGTAAACACTGCAACGCAGAGAAAAACATTAGCGTAACCAAATTATCAGTTATGTCTGTCTGCACGCCTATATCACCGCTCTGCACGACTGTCTGTCTGCACGCCTGAAATATTTGCTTGTTTTACGTAGTCTTTAAATAGACTTGTTTTCAAGTAAAAATATTGTTTTAAAATGCTTTTAAATGGAAATGAAGCAAAACGGAAGCTTAGTGTTCGAACTGATGAATTTTGCAGGTAAATATTTTGCTGGCTCGACAACTGTCTGTTCGTGTATTGTGTTAATGTCATTTTAAACGCTGAGAAAGCCAGCGTAATTTTTTACGTAAGACGCTCAATGTAAACAGAACAAAGGGAAATAACTGATAACTTACGCTCAAAAATCGATACATTATATTCGATTTCGTCACATAGGGTGGGTCAATTTGAAATATTTTTTTTCCGATGTCTTCGCTAGGGCTCAATGTACAAGTATAGCAATTTCGGTGCAATTCCGTGAGAGATTCTAAGAGGAGATGTGTGCCAAAATTCGATAGACAGACAGACAACCACAGTTTTATATATATAGATTAAATGAAACATTTATATGGCCAAACTTAATTAAATATTACCGAAATAATAGACTTTCAGCATGTACTCTCCCCTGCAAAAGAATAGAAATAGGAAATAGAATTTGCCCTTATTGTATCTGCCCGTCTTGAAACTGTCACTGTTGAAACTGTCCTTGCCATTTTTTCCTATTTCATATCTCAGCAGAACTTATTTGTCAACACATTTAATGGGATTCTGTTAGATTGCATGATATTTGATATATACATATGTTTTTTTGTTTAAATATTCTGTTTGCTTTTTATGTTCCTATTTTAGTAGAACATTAGTTGCAATAGGCTACGTATATATTTTAGTTTAGTTAGCCGTGCAGTTATTGTAAAACTTGTTTATTTTGTTAGTCTGAGTGCAATGGCAGAGTGCCAATAATTTGTTCACACGTTCCGAGACAGAAGGATAATAAAGAGAGGTTAGCTTGATTAACGTCCATTTTACCTTTTGAAAGAAAGCCAATTGGTGTGAAAAATTACTGTGGAATGGACCACAGTGGAAGGAGAACTGATCATAGTTTAGTGTAGGGAAGGTAGAGCTTACAGTAGGAGAATATGACATATGCGATAGGAGAGACAGATATATGTGGTAGATATGATGGAATGATGCAAATTCAGATAAATAAACGTTTGTTGTTTTTATGGTTCTGGTGTGAGTTCAGGTCAGCTCTCATCAAACGTTAGAACAGAAGCATGCAGCTGTTTAAATATATTGGTGGGTTTCGCAGATCTATAATTCTGGAAATACCATAACTTCATCTAGTATAAAATCATAGTGTAGTATTGAAATATGTGCATGTTGTTCTCATTTCACTATTCAATCTATTTATACATGTCCGTTTATAAACAGAGGTACGTTGTACGTTCGGTCGAAATACAAAGGAATAGAGACTGTGAAATAATAATGAGTAGATTATAAAGCAGGTACACGCTTCTTGTATACGGTCTGGATTCATATGCGCTTCTGCAGTAATACGAATATATTTCTACAGGCAGGTGTAGTAATATCATGTAACCTTTTGAACTTTATAGATTTGCATGTATTTAGTTACTTTCTAAGTCGAAAGAGAAAGATTTGCGTTAGCCGCAACCGTGGCTATTGAAATAACACCAGAATACGGAAATGGGTTACACTCAAACATATGTACCCGTCTCTGTGTATATTCTTTTCGGTAAAGACGATGTCATTTCAATATGCAACAAAATGTTCAATGGAAAGGATTTGTATATAGATGAAAGACTTTAAGGAAAATAGCAAATAATAGAATCTCGTCAGAGGGATTGCACAAAATTCTCAGCGACAAGAATTAAATATTAATGTCTTGATGCACCAAGCGGTAACTATGCACCGTCTCATTTTTTTTCCAGAACTTTCTTCTTCTCACACATTAACTTTCTATTTTATCTTTTATTTCTAATTCCATCATGTGGGGAAGGACTTTTTCCAAAACGCTAGGACTCTTTTGCTACTATGCCAAGCGTAAAACCAGTAATATATTTGTTCATTCTACTGTGTTGTTTGCATTGTTATTTCTGATTACTATTTACATATATACATACATGTATATACAAGTTTTCAAAGAGAGGAAGAAGAAGAAGGAGAAGAAGAAGATACATATATATGTATAATATATTAATTGTTAGGTAAACATGTCCATAGGCTGAGTTTGAATATAATTATTAAGGCCGATTATTACAACTGTTACACACCAGGGAGTATTGTACTTTAGCCCTGAGAACACATTTGTTCAACCTGTGCCGATGAAAATCAACCAGTTCATTGTAATTCTACTTGACACAAGTTGCACTCGTTAGTGCTCATGTCTAACGAAACATACGTACTTGGTATGGCACCGTTGTGTTAACCGACCTTAATAATTATATATATATATATATATAGGATAACAAATTATCGTTATAGGTAATCCAGTTAGAGGTTGTGAGTACTCTGTATTGTGGATAGTTTTAACTTACGGCGTTGTTTGACTCAACAAAATGATTCCTTATTTAGATGGCGAGTTCCCGGAAATTCCTCTGCAGGTTAATCTTGGAGTAATAATAGTGAAAGAGTGAAGAATAACATGGTCAACAGTACAGACATGGTTTTATTTACAGTATTAACAATTGTTTCATTGATTAGGATGTCTAAAGATTGATAATCACTTGAAGTTGTGTCACTCAATCATAAATACAATGTATGCCTAATCAAATCATCGGAATAACTGACAAAATTACACTCGATATCTGTCTTTATATTACGGAGATTTCTAATAATAACATAATGATAAAGAAATAAAAATAAAAATAAAAAAAAAATAATAAATAATAAAGAAGTTAGAATGAAGATGATAAAAAATAAGGTAACAAAACTATACGTGAAAAAATATATGAACATCATATGATTGTTGAAAATAGTGGTGGTGGTAGTTAAAGTTATAGTGGTGTGTAAGTATAAAGATGTGATGAGGGTAGGAATATTATTAATATGAAAATAAATATTAAATATATACGTATATGTATTGGTTAAATCACAGATGGTTAGAGTAGGAAGAAAGATAAATTAATGAATTAGAAGTTATGTTAGAGGTTAAGAGATATAGGATAGGAGATTTATGATGTTGATTTAGTGATTAGCTCGTTTGTTGTCAGTTAATAATAGTGAGTTTGTATGTAGTTATTATAATAGACCCTGGATGGATCAGCTTGTACTATGGCGTTATTGGATCGAATCATGTTGGTTTGAAATTTGCGAATTTAGTAGCTGCTTTGGGCCTACAGAGAATTGATCGTTCTATTTTGCTGTTAAGCAGCATTTTGTCATACTTTAAAATATGGAACAGCTCCATATTGCAAAGTCCCAGTGAGACATTCTATTTCTGTAGTTGTTTGCTCCCGATAATTTCGACCAGCTAATCCTGTATTCTTGGTTTGTATCCTTAAGTTGCCAGATTATATTGGCCAGCGTGTTTGTGTTCACTAGTCTACGGTTCATCAAAGAATATATGTGGACATACCATTTTTTTTTTACTCCCCAGCCGTAGAAGCTATGTAGTTCCATGCTAAGTTGCCCGAATTTATAGTACACAGATATACTATATTTGATTCCAGGCATCTATTTTGTAGTGGGCACTTATCCGGTAAGTGGCAGTTACATAGGGAGGC
Source organism: Eledone cirrhosa (assembly GCA_964016885.1). Lineage (NCBI taxonomy): Eukaryota > Metazoa > Mollusca > Cephalopoda > Octopoda > Eledonidae > Eledone > Eledone cirrhosa. The sequence continues at coordinate 68,630,599 of OZ024740.1, forward strand.
CTACCTGTGTGCAGGTTCTCCGTTGCGGTTTTGTATGTTGTAATGTATGGGTTGAGATACTAATAATATGTTATGTATGGGTTGAGATACTAATAATAACAATGAGGAATTTACTAGTGAAAAATACGGGTTCAAATCCTACAAAAATCCACCGAATAACCCTCAACTCGATGCCTTTGAACTCGACCTCGTGAACATGATAAACAGAACCAAATTCAAAAATCGGACAGGGTACAACTGCAAAACGACAACAATGCACTACTAAAATATCTACGTAACACCAACGGTATTATAGTAAAAGCGGACAAAACATCAAACGTATAAACCATGAACCTTAATACAAACAATAACTTTAAACGCTGTGAATTACACAAACATTACAGGAAAACTATGGCATCTACACTCACTAGCATTAATAAGGATGGACTTAATATAGTAAACAAAACTGAAAATATCTGACAGAACCGAGCCTCTGACCTCTTGTAAACCCACATTTAATCTAAAATATCATAAAAATAACTTCGAAACTGACCCTACTATTAGATTAATATGCCCATCGAAATCGGATATAGGTACAATTAGCAAGTATATACTAGATAGAATATTAGCACAAATTAAAGACAAACTAATAATTAATCTATGGCGTAACACTAACGAAGCAATAGATTGGTTTCGCAAAATTGACAATAAGGAAACATCCGACTTTATACAGTTTCACATCAATGACTACTACTCCTCCATTTCCCCAGTCACTCTAAATAAGGCACTAACATTTGCACAGAAAAACTCGGACCTATCCTCTGATGAAATTAGAATAATACTATCTGCTAGGAGAACTATCATTAGGTTCGATAATAGTTACTGGGAATTAATAAAAATCAGAATTGCTTCGATATCACTATGGGATCTAAGGGCTCAGCTCAAGTAACAGAGATAGTTGGAATATATATAGCGCATAACTTACCTAGGGAATTTAATAACCCCCAAGGAGGAATTTATAGAGACGATACACTCCTTTTAGCTAAAAACTTAAATAATCAAAACTTGGAAAGATTACGTAAAAACATTACAATCTTCTTCAATAAACTAGGCCTATGCATCACTTTCGAACTTAATTCTAAAAAAGCTAACTTCTTACATGTAACACTCAATCTTAACGCAGCAAAATAGAGCCCTTCCATAAAAATAACGAAAATCTAGCATATATTAGTTATAACTCAAACCAGCCTAGCTCCATAATTAAGTCCATAGAACATTGTGTATCCCTCAGAATTTCGCGCTTATCTTCTAACCTAGATATGTTTAATTAACACGCAAACTACTATAACATAGCTTTACTTAAGGCAGGCCACAAGTAGAGGCTGAAATACATACCAGATACAGACAACAACACTACCCACACCTATAGAAATAGCAAATATAGGACTAACCATGGAAATAGACAACGACCACCAGAAATAACTGAACGAAATACGAATATAAGGATCCCTAGGAACTATAGAAAATCCAGAGATAGGAAATACTTATGGTTCAATCCAATATTCAACTCCTTTATAAAAACAAAATTACCTTCTACATTCTTTAAATTAATTGACAATCACTTTCCTAAACTTCACAAATACCATAAGATCTTTAACAGAAAAACTATCAAACTGTCTTACTCTACTGCAGCCAACATAGAATCACACATACATAAAATTAACTATAGAAGAATCTCTAATGAAAATAACCTACAAACACCAACTACAAAACACAAACTCATAACAACATCACAACCACATAAAAGTCAGAACGCATCACAACAAAACATCCAGAAACACAAATCTCAACCAGTACATAACAACATACAAAACCGCAACGGAGAACCTGCACACGGGAAGGCGTCCAAATGTAACTGCCACTTACCGGATAAGTGCTCACTATAAAATAGATGCTTGGAATCAAATATAGTGTATCTGTGTACTATAAATTCTGGCAACTCAGCATGGCACTACATAGGTTCTACAGGTGGGGAGTTTAAAAAAATATGGTACTTCCACAGACTTTCTATGAATAACCATACACTAGTGAACACAACAACGCTGACCAATGCAATATGGCAGCTTAAGGATACAAACCAAGAATACTGTACGAGCTGAAGATCCACTAAGGTGAAACACAATTATTCTCGGTATGGTGAACTAACTGTTGTGTTACCACTAATATATATATATATATATATATATATATATATATATATATATATATATATATATATATGAAATCCCACAACTACTATGAAATCCCACAATGAATTTTATACTTGAATTTTCAAATCTCAAATTTTAACTCTTCGTATTATTAATTTTTCTTAATATTAATCAACATTTGAAAAGATGGCTTTTGCAGACCCATCGAAACCGGTCATTTTTTATACTCTTTATTATTTCCTTACCTTATAAAATTATATGTTTTTTCACAAAAAAGTATTCTGTCTCTTATATATTCCATGTGCCATTACCAACCTCTATAACCTTCGTTTTGTGTAGAAAATTACACTTTTCATATATATATATATATATATATATACATGTGTGTGTGTAGTAGTAGTAGTAGTTGTAGTAGTATTAGTAGTAGTAGTAGTAGTAGAACAGCAGCAGCAGCAGTAGGAGTAGTATTGGGGGTAGCAGCAGAGCGACAGCAGAGGCAGAGCGGCAGTAGTAGTAGCTGCGGCAGCGGCAGCAGCAGCAGTTGTAGTAGTAGTAGTATTAGTAGTAGTAGTAGTAGTAGTAGTAGTAGTAGTAGTAGTAGTAGTAGTAGTAGTAGTAGTAGAGAAACGCATATCGGTATCGACAGAGGCGGAGGGAGAGAGAAACACCGATATAAGCCTGAAGAACTTGGAATAATTACCAAGTTGTTTCCTTTATTCATATTACTGGTTCTGGAAAACGTTACAGTGTTGATGATATGTTCCTATTTAAATGGCTATAGATATGCCATATACATGTCGTAGAAAGGTACCAAACGAAGGTGATCTTCAGCTTTTATATTATTCTAAAAAGTATGAGACACTTTACGTTTAATGTATATTCATTGCATAATAAACACACCGAAATGTAAACATAAGTATATTGAAAAAAGTAGAATATTTTATTTGAAGCAAATAGGTGGAAGAATGACTGTGTGGTTAATAAGTCTCCTTCGAAATCATGTGGTTTTGCATTACGTTTCATATGTGGCATTTTCACCGAACCCATTAGACGCAAGGAGAGTATTGACCTCTTTTAACTGCTTCATTGTGTTAAATCTAGGACTTCACTGGCCGGAATGTATCTGTGATTAATTCATTATATTTAGAAAATAATCTTTACGATAGATTCTATTTTGTATGTGAACCTTACTTTGTGAAACAAAATCTTGGGATATAATTGTTGCTTTTGTCTGAATGAAGCGGTTGTATTCATCGTATCCACAGTGTCTCTAAGACCAGAGAGACTAAACATATCTAAAATGTGTGCAAGGAGAACACCTTACTTGAAGTGATTATTTTGATGCTGTAGATGGATTTGGATATCATAGAAATGACAGACACAAGGGAGTTGTCTCACCGAAGTAATGTAGGAAATACCAAGGTGTTATACAATGTACCCTGACAAGGATATAATGAATAGCATAGAAATAGAGATGATGCTTGTTAAAGAGCTTTCTAATTTAGAAGTTCGTTGTATTTTGTAAGATATATTGTATGATGGCTTATCAGATTTCATCGCATTATCTATGTTTCTGGCTGGTCCAAATGTCTTCGACAAACTGGTTATTGTTTTTAAATTGAATGGATTGTTAATAATGTTTCTCGTATTTCATTGCAATCTACTCGTTGTAGAAGTTATATATATGATTGCTCAAAAACATAAGAGACTCTAACGATGTGGTTGGCTGTCTGTATAATTATGTGGAGTGGAAATATCCCTGATATATATGTAGATTCTCATTAAATATTTTCGAATTTCTTTTTTAAGAAACATTAAAATATGAACCACTTTGTATATCATAGATTTATTGAGTTATCATATTTTTTCCTTTTACTAAAAATATATGTAAAGGTAATAATTAGGAAATGTTCAATTTATTCATAAAAATATCTTCCGAAATCTATTATAATCAATTATTAAAAATGTTAATGGATTAAATTACTTTTTGATTCGGGATAAATATCCCTGTTTTTCATAGAATGGAACGCAGAAAAAATATTTTCTACTTGAAATATTGAAATGTTTGATCTAGAAATTTATCTTATTAAAGTATGCTGTTCGTAGTAAAAATATCTTCTTATGAAAATTAATAAATATCTATTTGATCCATTGGAAAATGTTATATTGAAAATGCATATATATCACAGTAATAATCAGGATATATATTTTAAATTTACATTAAAATTATTTGTTTACTGCATGTTAGATTTAGTAAAACATAAAAACCAACGTAATCAAACAGATTTCTCATCCACTATATGATTTCTTTTTATTTTAGTATTATGGCATTATACATCAAATCTATGGTTAATGATGGATCTAGGATGAAGTAATATACTTCTGATAAACATGATATTATATAATGGTATTAGGATTCCCTAAAGAATAAACAACCTACGAAATGGTAAAATGTATATATTTGAATTTGTGTTGTTTTATATTACTTCATTACTTTTTATCTCATTTAATTTCCAATCTGCTCCCCATGATTCCAGCAACGTACATTTAGATCTCTCTGTCTCTTTCTCTCTCTCTCTCTCTCTCTCTCTCTCTCTCTCTCTCTCTCTCTCTCTATATATATATATATATATATATATATATATATATATATATATATATATATATATATACATACACACAGAGTGTGAGAGAGGGAGAGAGATGTGTGTGTGTGTGCATGTGCGTGTGTGTGTGTGTGTGCGTATGCGTGTGTGTCTGTGCGTTTGGAATAGGAGCATTAAACAGCCGAAGATTGCGATAACGCTATATATGTATATATAAAGAGTGCGTAACCGAGACTGCGTCAATATTCACATTTGTAATATGTAGGCTTGTAAACATGAGAGTCAATACAAATTTCCTAGTAAATCGAAAAAAAGGGGAAAAACCAGTTTAATCGATTGTCGTGCCTAGTTGAGTCATCATCTGGAGATGTATATATCATCTAAACAACGATAAGGAAACATGTGTTTGGTAAGCTTATATACCCATTCACTCTGAGTAGTATTCTGAATTAGACGAACTAATTTGCAAAAGTATTTCAGATCGTGTTGGTAGTTAATTAGCCCATACCCACGCACAAATACACACACAAACGCGCACACACACACACACACACACACACACACACACACACACACACACACACACACACACACACACACACACACACACACACACACACACACACACACACACACACACACACACACACACACACACACACACACACATATTTATATACATATATATAGCAGTGAAAGTGTGAAGAATAACATGGTCGGCTGTACAGAAAGGGTTTTATTTACAGTATTAACAATTGTTTCATTGATCAGGTGAGTCTAAAGGCCACTAATCACTCGAAATTGCGTCAGTCGACCTTAAATACAATGTGTGTATCTGATCAAATCATCGGAATATATATATCCAGGAAGTATAACGTGAAGTTATTGTAGGTTTACCCAGGTGGGCACTCGATGTTTAGATTCACGCGAGTGGCGTGGTGTAGAGCTAAAGAGAGTGTAATATAATAATACAATGATGATTTGTTAAGACTTCGTTACGTTTATTGATTGTTGACGCGCGTTTCGCTATTGATTAGCTCAAGGTTCGGTCTGTATCGATCTGCCCCGACTCTGGAATGAAAAGCTCCTCGGACCCTGCTGTTGTAATGACAGAATGAATATATATATATATATATATATATATATATATATATATATATATATATATATATATATATATAGAGAGAGAGAGAGAGAGAGAGAGAGAGAGAGAGAAATAGTTTCTACAGGATAAGAACTGTTTCATTCGGGAGAAATCATCAGGAAGCACTGATGATTTCTCCCGAATGAATCAGTTCTGATCCTGTAGAAGCCATTTCTATATTAAATATTCATATTCTGATATGTATTGAGTACCTTACTTACTGTGGTTACCTCCGATTGAACCCGGGATAAACTTTTATATATATATATATATATATATATATATATATATATATATATATATATTGGAAAATGTGTGAGATCCTTGGTACAGTTAGGTATATTTAAAAAAAAGAAGAAGAATGGCTTCACTTGCAGTGTTAAACATTTTGGGGATTTTATTTTATAATATTATAATATTATGAGTTGGTAAATCCAGTAAGTTCTTTGTTAACTTCGGTGGGAAGAAATTTAGAGATTCCTAAAATTCTTCCCACCGTAGTTAACAAAGAACTTACTGGATCCACCAACTCATAATAGTATATTATAAAATTAAATCCCCAAAATTGTTTAACATTACAAGTGAAGTCATTCTTTTCCTTTTTTCAAAATATTTGTGTATATATATATATATATATATATATATATATATATATACATACAATGATATTAAATAAATGGAAACTATAGTAATAAAACCATATTTATTCTATTAAATATATTTCAAGGGTACCAAAGCCTTAGTATCATCAGATAAATTACAAAGTGTGTTTTATAAATTGTTTTATCTGATGAAAGCGTACCAAAGTTGTTGGTACCCTTGAAATATATATAATAGAATAAATATGGTTTTATAAATATAGTTTCCATTAATGTAATATCATTGAATATTATACTCCAGAAATGTGACGAGTGCTCTGAATCAGTTATAAACATTTATATTTGTTGAATTACCAACAAATTGATATCCCTTCTGCTTATATATATATATAGGTAAATAGATATATTAAGCCATGCTCTAAGCAACTCAAGTGTACGATAAAACGATAGCTGTATGCGCTAATGTGCATTTAACTATAAATATATAAAACTATTAAGACAGGTAAACTTGACAGATAATACGAATCCCTGTAAATTGAAAGGAACGATATATATTTTAAGTGATTTTCGTGTCTACTTTGGTCCTTGTCAGAAATTGAATATATCATCTAATTAACCAAAAATAAGCCTGTATTTGATGGTCTTACACCTATATATATATATATATATATATTTATATATTTATGTCTGTATGTATGTGTGTGAGTGTGTGTGTATATATGACAGACCGTCTGGTACAGCTCGACAAATTTTGTAGCAGTTTAATATTAGGAAAGATTAATTAGTCACTAATACCCAAACAGTTCAATGAACGAAATATCAGAGAAATGTTATATTATATATTAACATTAAATGATAAAAAAAAGTCTACGGGAGTATAAACAAGACGTTTCAGAGCAATTTAAACTGCTCTGAAATTTGGCGAGCTGTACTAAACAGTATTTAAGCTGCTATTTCTAGGGACATTGTAAGCCTGTTAGGTGGTCATAATATCTTAGGAGATTTGAGAACGCATCACTACACGTGGTATTATATTACCTGCTGCGTTGGCTTTATACTTCAAATATTCTAACTCCTCGGAAGAATATAGCAGTTCTTTAATTATTAGTAATTCCATTCCAATAATGGCTCAGCCCCATACGAAACCATGGTTGGGAGATCTATATATAAGCGAAGTTAAAGGAAAAATGTTTCCGTCTAGCTTGTCTATACTCCCGTAGTGTTTTTTTCTCTCCTTTAATTTTAATAGAAAATATTGCTTCTCTGAGAGATTTCGTTCATTAAAATGTTTGGACATTAGTTTCTAATTAACCTTTATCCTCTATATATATACATATGTATATTTGATATACGATTTAACTTATTTTCCTCTCTCTATCATTTGATCCTTTCTCCCTTCTCTTGTTCCTACGATCAAACCTCCTTTTTTTCTCTCTTTCCTCATGATTTGATATCTCGATCTATCACTTCCGCTATCAACAATAATGAGGTATGAATATATTATTATTATTTACATTTTTAACAGTTATAGAAGTTTATGTATTATATATTATTAATTGTTTATATAACTTTTTACACATTCTCATACACACCCTCTTTATTATATGTAATTGTTCATATTTCAACTTAAAATATCGAGTGTTGTCATAACTAATCATGCCATGACTAAATTATAACCATCAACATAGTCAAGGTATGTCAAACAAACCAAGCATTATAATAAATGCTCGGTAAATCCATACGTACATAAATATATCTGTGCACGTATGTATATATATACATACTACTGTACGTCTGTATACATATTTATATTTAAATAACAGCCGTACTAAGAGTGAGAAATGAAATGAAATTTCGTTTCATTTGTTCCATTTATTGTTTTCGGTGCGCCCGGACGATAAACTCACTCGATATGCAAATTAGGCTACTGAGCCGTTAATATGCATAGGGAAAGTATATAGTTTCAGACGTTCAAACATCTGGCAGGAAGGTATACGGTGCTGACGATAGCTAATAAGATTGAAACTAGTACAGCGTTCCTTTGTCAGTGTTGAACAAATGAGCAACGATGGTTGCTAAACACTGTACGGCTTAATTCGGGATGTTTGTTTACAAACAAACTGAGCATTATAATAAATGCTCGGTAAACCCATACGTACATATATATATGTGTGCATGTATTTATATATATATATATATATACATACTACTGTAAGTCTGTATACATATATGTATGTACGTATACATACTTATATTTAAGTAACAGCCGTAGTAAGAGTGATAAATTTCGTTTCATTTTTTCCATTTATATATATATATATATATATATATATATATATAGGAGATGGGAACATGAATTGACCTGTTATTTTTATCTAAAGGTGATTGTTCCAGTCCCCCCCCCCCCACCATCCATTCAATCCATCTAATTTCTCAATATTTCTTTTGATGAAGGACTAGCGTCTGAAACGTTAAGACCATCTTCCTGCTATTTCAACTATTAACTTAATATATTCCTTCCATATACTCTGCCGATTGTGTTGTTATTTCTGTTTACCTTTTTCATATATATATATATATATATATATATATATATATATAAGATACAAGGACGATTTGCTAAGCCTTCATTACGTTTATTGGTTGGTTATTCGCGTTTCGCTATTGATCAGATCAGGGTTTGATCTGTATCGATCTGGCCCGATTCTGGAATCAAAGGCACGTCGGACCTTTGCTGTCATTACAGCAGGAGAGATCCGACGAGCTTTTGATTCCAGTGTCGGGCCAGATCGATAAAGATCGAACTTTGAGCTGATCAATAGCTAAACGCGTATCACCAATCAATAAACGTAATGAAGGCTTAACAAATCGTCCCTGTATTATTATATTTACACTCTGTTTAGCTCTACACAGTAACTTCACGTTACACTCCCTGGGTATATATATATATATATATATATATATATATTTGTGTATGTGTGCGTGTGTGTATGTATGTATGTATGTATGTATGCATGTATGTATATATGTGTGTTTATGTTTGTGTGTAATTTTGTAATTATCCATTCTAAGTACGAACAGATGAATCGATGAATAAATTGCACAATTTAAATGTGTTAAGTCAACGATTTAACAGCGTTTTCCAACCCTATCTCCGCAAATAAAATTTTACGTGAAACAGCCTTTTAGCATCTTCTATAAACAATATCTTAAAGCCACGGAAAATCTTCCGCTGAGATTTTCCATGATGAGTTTTGAATGATTAGAACTTGTTAAGTTATTCGATTAATAGTAAAAATTGCATAGAGTACGACATGATATATTATAAACTACATAATTGTTTCTATTTGTGGCCCAAGGCCAGCAATTAACTCGATGCTTCAATGCATGGTGTCCGACTCTCTACCGATACTGCCAATCCAATGAAACATAATCATGGTTGCTTTAAAGTGAATTACATTGTATCAGTTAAACTAGCAGATTCCAGAATAAGGTTTAGATATAAGCACTTATAGCACGATCTTAGGTGAAATAGAGCATAGCTCTTGTGTTTGTACATATTTATATATTTGATACATACACACACATACAAACACACATACACACACATACATACACACACATACGCATACACACACGCACACACACACACATACACACACGTACACACACACACATATATATATATCACATAAGAAACGGAGAATCAGTGGTGCGATGAATAACATTTATTAGACATATTACAATCGTTTCTCTGCCGACCAGCTCGAGACACGATCGATGCAATGATCCATTTGGAAACTCTGCTTCGTAGAATCGAGATGTATCTGAGGATGTTGAGATTTCATTGCATCGATCGTGCTTCGAGCTGGTCGCCAGAGAAACGATTGTAATTTGTCTAATACATTTTTATTCGTCACACCACTGATTCTCCGTTTCTTATGTGGGCCGTTTGAGCACTCGATGCTCTGTAATAGCATCGAGTGCTCAAACGGCCTACCACTTACGGACGCTTTATATATATTAATAATTGGTGTGGGATGCTTAAAGCGTCCGTAAGCGGTAGGCCGTTTGAGCACTCGATGGTCTTACAGAGCAGAGTATAATATCACATAAGAAACGGAGAATCAGTGGTGTGACGAATAAAATGTATTAGACAAATTACAATCGTTTATCTGGCGACCAGCTCGAAGCACGTTCGATGCAATGAAATCTCAAGATCCTCAGATACGTCTCGATTCTACGAAGCAGAGTTTCCAAATGGATCATTGCATTGATCGTGCCTCGAGCTGGTCGTCAGAGAAACGATTGTAATATGTCTAATAAATGTTATTCATCGCACCACTGATTCTCCGTTTCTTATGTGATATATATATATATATATATGTGTGTGTGTGTGTGTGTGTGTGTGTGTGTGTGTGTGTGTGTGTGTGTGTGTGTGTGTGTGTGTGTGCGTATGTGTGTGTGTGTGTTTGTGTGTGTGTGTGTGCATGTGTGTATGTGTATGAGTGTGTGTATGTGTATTTGTATATATATATATATATTTATGGTAATTTCACCCTTTGTACTGATTCACTCTGCTGTCTTTTAAGATAAAAATAAACAAACTAACACTTGACATGTTAACTTAGTGTCGAAATACAGACATTAACATTGCCGAAGTATCTGGATTATCCATAAAGAGATTTGGTGTGGAGATTTTATAACAAGAAATATACACAAGCAAAGATTCCAAAGCAATGTACTATCGGTATTCTGGAAACGAATTTCCAGCATATAGCAAAATCTAATGAGAAATCCTGGTCACTTTTTTGTTATCATACTACAAAATGTTTTGTCCGTTTGGCATCTGTGAACGCAATAATAGCATTACGGAAATCGCTTTCTTTCATGATTCAACTGATTTTAACAGATATAAGATATCGGTTTACCATTTTCTGTTAGAGCTTATGTTCAAATAGCATTTTATAAACGATCAGGATCTCACTCGCATGTACGGATCTTAAAGTTCTCCATTTATCACATCATTCTGCTATTGCACAAGTCATTATGCATTTTGTAATATATGATGTCAGGAAATGCCTGAGAGAAATAGATAAGAAATAACTATATTTTGAACGAAATGCTTGTAGAAAAATATCAACCTTAAAGGAGCAAACTATTCCATTTTATATCTCAGCTTATTTGATTTTCTTCTTTCTACAAGCGATGTAAGCTCCTGGTCATTTGATATCACCTTCCGTGTTTCTATATCTGCTCTATGTTTCCATGAGTAGCATTCAGGAACGTTAATTTGAAATAAACACATGCACATTGAAATACATTGATACTAGACTTCGTTACACTATTGCTATGGCGTGTTAAGGGAACACAACCGTCCATTAGCGAAGTCAATGTTACTGATGCTCGATTTGTAGAGACAATATAATTTGAGTGGGGATCGAATATCGGATCATATACAATTTTAATCAGGACACTAGTATCATAGAACGTATTCTATTATTTACATAACTAGTATACATAATTGATTTAACATTGGCTCCTTATATAGATCACAGTGTTATCTTTAAAAGGAAGGTGAATATTCCCGTCTCTGCTTTAAATAGAAACATTATCACTATTAGTATAGGAAAATGGTGGAAAATACGATGCTAAAAACGAGGCCACAATTTCAACACAAGCATTATTCTTTTATATAGAAGTTTATGAAACATTAGTACAGGGTTGCAGGTTTGGAGCGGTGGAGAAGTAGAGCCGACTGGGTTGCTGGGTTGTCATTGGCACTTGCTTTTATCAAATTCATGAAATTGGAACCCGTACTGTAGAGGGACAAAAATAATGAATTGATGGCATTCTGCCTTTAACACCATCACCCCGTAATTACGTTGTATTGATTTATCTTGAGAAGGCAGAGCCTATATAATTGACCATAATAATAATAGTTTGCTATCGATCATGTTGTAGTACAAGTTTCTACTTCGCTCCATATGCTGGGTAAGTGACCAAATGTTAAACATGATACTGGCCACTACATCTAGCACATCGAAACACTACGCAGCAGATCGCTAGTTGGCTTATAAAATCATTGGAATATTCATTTATTCTCTTACTTGTTTCTGACATTAGAAATCATCCATGCTTCGTCACCGCCTTCCAGAGGTATAGTCGATTATCTGAGGCCCCGCTATATTTTCTCAAGTCTGGTACCTTTTTTAGCGGACTCGTCATGTCTTAAAATGTATGGGATATAAATAACAATAAAATGTAATTATATAAATATTTATTAATTTGCGACGGGAATCCACACACATGTCTATAAAATGTTGCTTACAAGACTAAAATGCCCAATGTTCCACGGTGGGACAGAATCCAAAAGAATGTGGTTCGAAGCGATCTCTTTATAGCTTATATCGTTATAGACATAGAAGAATTTGGTCTAATGATTATATTTCTAATATAAAGTTAGAGGCAAATGATCGATTCTCATTGACACTTTATATTTAATTTTAGCTTAGCTATTTCCTACCAATTAGAAGATATAATCTGAAATTGCATTAATGTTGTGAAATTAATTACGCTATTGTTTGATTTCTCATTAATAGCTTGTAGTTGAATACATCATCCTGCTATTGTTAAAGATAGATGATACGCCACATATAAAGCATACATTTTTAGCTATATATTTATATATATTATTTATGTGTATTATAGTAACAATCAGCACCATTACAGATGTGGCTTTTTGCCGGCTCTCTAAATCAATAGCCTAAATAGATTTTTTTCAAAAAGTAATAAATGGACCTCCATTGGTTTCGAGGGTCTGTGTTATTTATAATCGTCAATGGAACGGCATGCCTGCAAAAGTAACTTGTAAATGGATGAATAAAAATAACAGTCATATGTATATAATTATATATATATGTGAAAGTACTAATGCGAGCGCACAACCTAAGCGCTCACACATATTTAAAAACAGTAAAGTAAACATATATATCCAACCATCTAATTCACACCAAATACATACATACACACACAAATACATTCAACGAGACCCTCATGGAAATGTACATATACGCAAATGTGGGTATATGAATATACAAATATATTACTATTTTAAGTGCAGAAAAGCATACATAAAAATGAAAACCATTTTCAGCGGAATCATCTTAACATTCATAGAAACAATACAATAGATAATGTTTTTGCTTTTGGCATATGGTCTGTATTTTGAAGAGAAGAGGCAATTCGACTAAATCGACATTAATGCACCTCATGGTACATTAGTTTATCAACTCAACTCCGTAAAGATGAAAGGAAAGACTAATTTCAACTGTGTTTTAACTCAGAAAATTAAGGGCCGGAATTCTCTATGGCAAAGAATGCTGCCCGCCTCCTTGCCGTTATTGCCAATCTAACGACCTCAGCTTGTGATAAATATTAATAAATCTAAATATCAAAATGATTGTCACTAGAGAAAAGAAAAAAAGTATAATAGGATGTAGAGATGAGGGAGTGGGAATAAATAAAGAATTAGGTAAGATTGATGAGGATGTGGTAAGAAGAAAAAACAGCAAAATAAAGAGAATGAAGAGATGTTTAAAGAAGTAAATTTATAGATATTGCCTTTATAGCTATGGATGATTTTTTTGTATTTCGGAAATATATTCAAAGAATTGGCAAAGTGGTTCTTGGAAATTGAAATATATATCAAACCCTGATAAATAATCTTGAATTAATCCAAGAATATAGAAAGGATTCAAACGAAAATGAACATATATACTTACACACACACACACACATACACACACACATACACACATACACCCATATATATATACATACAGATATATATATATATGTATATATGTTTATATATATATATATATATATATATATATATATAAAGAAAAAGGGATGAAATCGAAAATGCAACTGCAGTCTTATTTTTTTTTTAAATATATATATTTATTTGGTTCCTTTACCGGTTTCGCAGTTCTTCTGCTTTTCAAAAGGTGAGTTGAGATGGAGGGTCTGTGGTTTTTCTCACATCTGGTTGGTCTCTAAATGTTACTTGTTTTATATGGAAAAACTGGCTCGAAAACCAGGTTTTTCGAGAAGTAATTTGATTGGTTTGTCAATAATTATAATAAATTTCGCGCCAGTTCGCGTTACAATAGCTCTTCAAATAAGAGAGGGGGAGGGGGGGTTGTCACAGGTTGTTTTTTCATATATGAGTGTTTGAATTTCTTTTTACTTGAAAAAAATGAGGCTCACGAAGGCTTTTTTTTGGTTGGTTATAAATGAAATTTGGCTGTCACGTGAACAAGTTTTCATTACATTTTTGCGCCCTTATTTGGAAAACTATTCTGTAGTCTTTATAGTGAATGTTATGACAATGGAGAGATAGTGTTCAAGGGAAAAGGGATTTGGAGAAATGTTCTGGTTCAGTGAATATGGCCAGCTGTCAGAGTTCAGGTGTCAGAGTTCAGATTTTCTATTGAGACTGGAGATATGTGTTTATTTGTGTGCTTGTGTGTGTGTATATGTGTGTGTGTGTGTGTGTGTATGTGTGTATTGGAAGATGATTCTATTAGTAGAGATGGGGGAGGGAGTTGTGTGTTATGTGTGTGTGTGCGAGTATGTTAGATAGAGAGAATATATATTTTGTGTGTGTGTATATATATATGTGTGTAGGAAAGTGGTTCTATTAGTAGAAATGGGGAGGGTGTTGTAGGTGTGGGGGTTGTTATGTGTGTGTATGGGTGTTATGTGTGTGGCAGTATGGTTAGCATGTTAAGATGAAGAGAATATATATATATATATATATTGTGTGTGTGTGTATGTGTGTGTGTAGGACAATGATTCCTTTAGTAGGAATATTTTTGAATGAACATATTTTCCTGACTTTTTCGTGTTTGCTATTGTATTGCCAGTGCAAACGTATGTTTAAGGTTTATTTAGTTCGGGTTTTTATTTTCTAAAGTAGAAGGTGTTATGTGTGTGTGTGTATGTCATATTGTGGTGTTGACATAATGTATATTAAACCTTATTTAATGTTGGTCTATATTTTTGAATAAACATATTTTCCTTATTTATTCGCATTTGTTCTGTTGTATTGGAAACGCTACTTGGATGATTGCCTCATTCTTTGGTCCCACACACTCGACCAACTGAAGGATTTCAAAAACTTAATAAACGGCATCAATAACCACATCCAATTCACAATGGAATACAGCCAAGATCAACTCCCATTTCTGGACATCTTAATCACAAAAAAAGACACAAATATCGAAACTGACATACACTACAAACCAACAGATTCCAAACAATATCTGCTATTCACCTCCAACCATCCAAAGCAGACGAAGACGAACATTCCTTTTAACCTAGCAAGAAGAATTTGCACAATTGTCTCCAATTATGAAACGCGAAATAAAAGACTTGAAGAATTAAAGGAAATTCTACTTGAGAGAGAGTACCCACTATTACTAATAAATAATGGAATAGAAAGGGCTAAAGCAATAGGCATTGATGAATTACGGAAACAGAAACAAATTCAAGGTACGTCCAATATTCTATCATATATCTCAACACACAACCCAAGAAATGCGGAAGCTTACAACACTATTCACAATAACATCCCACTACTAAAACAAAACCCAAGAATGAAAAAAGCCCTTGAAACACACAAAATAATCAAAAGCAAAAGACAACCAAAATCACTGAAAACATTACTCACCAATGCCAAATTACCTACCACAAACCCACAACCAAGTATCAAAAAATGTGGTCGCTCTAATTGTGGAACCTGCACTCACCTCATTGAAGGCAACACGTATACATTTAAATCAGGACAAAATTTTACTGTAAAAAATCACTACACTTGCTCATCAAAAAATCTAATTTATGCCATTAAATGTAAAGGATGCAATGAAGATTATATAGGACAAACTAAACTCACACTCAGAAACAGAATGACAGTTCATCGCCAACAATTACGAGATCCAACCACGAGACAGATACCACTAAGTGCATATCTAGACTTTGCGCAAGTAATAAGACACCCAAATTCCAAGTCTTCCCATTTTACCTTTGCGCTAACAATACAACAGAACAAATGCGAATAAATAAGGACAATATGTTTATTCAAAAATATAGACCAACATTAAATAAAGTTTAATATACATTATGTCAACAACACAATATGACATACACACACACACATAACACCTTCTACTTTAGAAAATAAAAACCCGAACTAAATAAACCTTAAACATACGTTTGCACTGGCAATACAATAGCAAACACGAAAAAGTAAGGAAAATATGTTCATTCAAAAATATTCCTACTAAAGGAATCATTTTCCTACACACTCACATACACACACACACAATATATATATATATATATATTCTCTTCATCTTAACATGCTAACCATACTCCCACACACATAACACCCATACACACACATAACAACCCCCACACCTACAACACCCTCCCCATTTCTACTAATAGAACCACTTTCCTACACACATATATATATACACACACACAAAATATATATTCTCTCTATCTAACATACTCGCACACACACACATAACACACAACTCCCTCCCCCATCTCTACTAATAGAATCATCTTCCAATACACACATACACACACACACACATATACACACACACAAGCACACAAATAAACACATATCTTCAGTCTCAATAGAAAATCTGAACTCTGACACCTGAACTCTGACAGCTGGCCATATTCACTGAACCAGAACATTTCTCCCAATCCCTTTTCCCTTGACCACTATCTCTCCATTGTCATAACATTCACTATAAAGACTACAGAATAGTTTTCCAAATAGGGCGCAAAAATGTAATGAAAACTTGTTCACGTGACAGACAAATTTCATTTATAACCAACCCAAAAAAAGCCTTCGTGAGCCTCATTTTTTCAAGTAAAAAGAAATTCAAACACTCATATATGAAAAAACAACCTGTGACAACCCCCCCCCCTCTCTTATTTGAAGAACTATTTAAACGCGAACTGGCGCGAAATTTATTATAATTATTGACAAACCAATCAAATTACTTCTCGAAAAACCTGGTTTTCGAGCCACTTTTTCCATATAAAACAAGTAACATTTAGAGACCAACCAGATGTGAGAAAAACCACAGACACTCCATCTCAACTCACCTTTTGAAAAGCAGAAGAACTGCGAAACCGGTATAGGAACCAAATAAATATATATATTTTTTAAAATAATAAGACTTCAGTTGCATTTTCGATTTCATCCCTTTTTCTTTATACTTCCACTCGTGTAGGACACCTCGGTTATTTTTCATTTTGTAAAAAAAACCTCACTTTCTAATATATATATATATATATATATATATATATATATATATATAGATATATATATATATATATATAAGATCAAAAGATGGTTAAAAGAGTTCCATGTATTTTATTATGCGCATTTCAAAAACAAATATCATCATGCGATAACATTTGTGTTTTCGTCGGATAAAATAGGAACACATTTCATATATAGTCTATTTTTAGGGGTGTAGAATTGCTATTTAGGGTAGAAAGATAGGTAGTGTTAAGATTTGGTTGAAGGTTTGAAGCGTGAGAATTTCGCTTTCAGTTTATGCTGGCAAAAAATTGACCTTTCAATGTTGTTGTTGAGTAGTTGGTGGCTTGAGCTTAGGATATGGAAGAGCTCATTATTACACAATGGGCACGTTTTCATCCCACTCCTGTATGGAGGAGCATGTGAGAGTTTGGTCCATTTAAGTGTGTATTGTTGGTTACTTCCTTTTAAGTGCCAAATTTTGTCGGCGAGAGTCGTTACGTAACGGTGTTGGCGGTGTTTTATTGCGTAACGATGCGTGTACCAACGAGTTTTGAAGGTGTTTGCAGTGCTGCCTATGTAGTGCCAGGTTTGGTTGCCCGACTCAACCGCGCACCTGTACACTAGGTTTGAATGCAAACATTCG
>OZ024740.1:68656638-68706638 GCA_964016885.1 Eledone cirrhosa
CTCTAACACGTGTTTCATTACTGACCTTTAAAATCATCAACAAGAGCTTCATAGGAATAGCTTTTCTATACACTCACCCGCATTGTTAGTATTCGGTAATTTTTCAGAGATTAATGAAATAATAAACATTTTTTTGAAATTTGTGTAGAAAGAGATGGAAGACAAAATGAAGGGGAGAGTATCCAAATGGCATCAAGTGGTACTGCCGGAGTAATAAATGTGATTAACTGAGAGTAAATTATTCTATTGTTCCAAACAGACCATTTTAGAAAATGGTAGTGTCTGTTGTCATGAAAAATGCTGAACATAAAATCCATTTGGATCTAGCTGTTTGATTAATTGTCTAAGAAAAGAAAATAGGTGAACTTTAGATATAAAAAAACATATTAAAATACTAGATTTTGTGCCAGTCTTTTTTGTTGTCAAAATCAACCAGTCAAAAGAGATGTAGTTCATAGGAAAATGGAAATGGAGATGTACGATTTAATCCAAGGTTAGCATGGATTATATCTAGAGAAAGATTTCAAGTATTTATATTTACAATTGATTATACTGTCTTTTTTTCCGGCCATGATTCCCAACCCTTCCGTTGCAGAAAGATCACAATCCTTTCTTTCGCGTCGATATGGGTGAGTGAAGCGTAGAATCCAGCACGACAGCTCGGATTTCACTTCTTTTTGCTTTAAACCCCATATTGTTTTATCCAGTGCGGTAGATATGCAAAGCTTAGGAATTATAAAGTAACGGGTGTGAACGTATCATCTTTTCCTTAGAAAGTTTGATGTGGCTTCCACATATTTGTATACCTCTAGGCTTTAAAAAAAAAATGTTTGCACTGGAAAACGCTATTATTATTGATACATTTACCCGATAGGGGGAATCTATTGGATTGTCTGCTGTTTCATTGTACCAGTGCACGTCAGTTAAGGTATTTTTTCGTCCTGATATTAAGGATAACGATAGATGTGCTAGAGAGCTGCCAGTGGTATGTACATTTGATATTCTAGCCGTTATTTCTTAAATATTATTTGTTTGGTAGAGTGCTGTAAGACGAGAGGAAGATATAATTGTGCCTTGCGTTGATGTCTCTGTATAATTATAATGGTTCGAATTGGGTTTATTGTTTATTCCTGCAATGAGAAGTTCTAAGTTAGTTGTAGTAAATTATGTGTCATACAGTGTTAATATTTAGGATCGTATTTTACCTATATGTTAGCGGAAAGTTTTTATCTAATAATTTAAAGTTCACACAGTTTGACATTGACTATTATTCATCTATTTCACCTGTTTGCTATGCGTAACTCCGACTTAACAAAGGATGACGTTGACATAAGTATAGCTGCTAGACACTCTGTCATAATGTTTGATAACGAATATGGACACGTAGGTTTAGGACTAATAATTTTGATATAACTATGGATTCCAGTAACACGGCCCAGGTTACAGATTTAGAATCTACATACCACATCATTCCAAATTGATTTTGCTGCACTTCAGGATGAAATACATAGAGACTCTTTTATTGGTTAAGAATTCCAATGGTGAATAGTTAGAACGAAGAAGGAAATCTGTAAGATCTTTTTTTCAAAATATCATTTTGGCAATATTTTCGAAGATTCGAGCAGTCTTGTAAGGCAAAAGACATTAAATAATATCGGCATTTCAACTTCATAACTATCATTCCTAATTATTTTCGAGTTTATCAATACGTATATAATCATACACTTTCCGTTTTTGATCTTCGCTTCCGATGGAATCGAAAGTTTCATTTCATGTATCTGACAGATAAACTATGTCTACAGAGGAATGTAACAATATTTATGAATATAATTAATTCAATATGCGCTCTCAACATGCATACAAACACATATAGTAAAGTAGGGGCTTAAAATACCAATGTATTTAAATATTCAAACGTTAACTAAAAGAGCAGAATGAGCAGACTGTAATTTGTATTATACAGAAAGGTGACAGATTGCCTCGGAAACGTAACCTTTTTATATAATGCTCCTATCGGATGACATCACGTGACGGGTTAAGTAAAGTCAAGAAGCGAAGATGGTCAATAAAATAGTTAACACATCCTTATCAATAAAGGATTCTTTAACATCTACAACAAACTGCGCTTTTCCCCCATTCTTAATAAACTCCGTCGTCCTTATTTGGAAGAAGTAACATGAAGTTGAATGCTTGAATTGATTTGCATCAATATATAACGTATATATATATATAAACAAAATTGTTATCTCTCTAAAATGGAGGATATCTAAATGTATTCCGGAGTGAATAATAATAATTGTTTCTACTTTTGACACAAGGCCAGCAATTATCCCAGTGTATTACTGGTACTTTATTGTATCGACCCCGTAAGGATGAAATGCAAATTTAACAATTGGCGATATTTGAAATCAGACAATAATACTATCATTAATATTCGGTTCTTTTACAAGCAAACAGCCGCATAACACGATGTGTGATATGTATATGATGACGCTATCTTTCCATTCCAGCGGTTGCTGAGGGAAAACAGTCGACAGATGTTTCGGAGTTATTGTCCTTATCGAGTCTGTGTATATTTATCGCTGTTACCCACTGCATGGATCTGCTGAGAATACATAGTACTCTCAAAGGTATTTATCGGCTGAATAGGAAGAGGTTTATTTCGCAATGGTCGCGGCCAACTGCCTCCCGTTGTGATGGGAAGCCGGCTGCGTTAAGGATGGATCTGCTTGATGATGTCGTTCAATCGCCCCTACATGTCTTATTCCTTGTTGCCCTTTTACATCACTGATAACGGGCCTCGTGCACCAACTGAACAGAGTCTGATTTGTCATCTTGAGCCCAGTTTCCTTAATGGATTCAAATCTCCACCCTAATGTCTTTAGTCTTGCACACATACGCTCGTTCTTTCTTCCCTACCCCTAGCCACTTTCACACCAATCTCATCCACTGGGTGTATAATGACCAGAAACACCTATTCTTACAGCTTATACGGAACAATAACACACGCACACACACCTCTACACTTAGATTCACAACCCTATACGGACCAACAACTAACACACACACACACACACATTTACTTTCTCTCTAAAACTTATTCTAACATACACACACACACACATTTGCTTTCTCTCTAAAACTTACATATACACACACATACTCTTAGCTTCGTACAGATAAATAACAAACACACAATAAAGCGTACACGCATGCGTACAACCCTATATATAAAACGGTTTTTTTTCTTTTCAATATGACACGTTCGATCACTGAATTTTTAAAACAAGATCATCTAATACAAAACGAGTGCATCAACAGTTTTCCAAGAGATAGCGACGTGAATAGACCTGATTTTTGTAATAACATTTTCTTTTCGTTTCTGCCCAGGGCCAGTGTTCTAAATTTTTCTATTTTTTCTTTCATTTCTCATTCTATTTTCTGATGAAAGACAAGCATCCGAATCGTTTAGATTCTTTTCCAACTATATTAAGCGCAAAATTAATAATATACTTTTCAATCTACTGTGTCGTTTGCTTTAATATTTCAGCTTGCCTTTCGCATACACAAACATTCACCCCACCCCCCACCCCACCCACACACACATATATATATATATATACAAAGAGAGAGGGTGGGGAGAGAAATGGACATAAATATATATTTATACATATATATGCGTGTACGTTTGCGCGTCTTTTACAACTTTTATGATTCACGCTGTTTAGTGATTTCATATAGAGTTGATGTAATCATTTTTATTAACGCTGATTTAATGCCTCGAATCTTCTCTTTTCCGGGGTGGGGGGAAGAATAGACATTTTACGGTTCATTTTTCATCGACTCAGAGCTAATGAAACGTACGTACCTGATATTGGGCCGCTGTTGTAACTGGCCTTAATAATTACACACATATATATATAAATATACAACAAAGAATATGTGCTAAGAAACCAGGGGCCCCATAATGCACCAGAGTTCGCGATACTTAGGGCAGTAGAGTTGGTAATAGGAAAAGAGTCAGGACCCCGACAGCTGAGCTCCGGCCGTTTCGACAGCTAGATCCGAACGCGATCTAGCTGTCGAAGCGGCCGGAGCTCAGCCCTCAGCCATCGGGGTCCTGACTTTTTCCCTATATATATATATATGAAAAAGGTAAGCAGAAATAACAACCCAATCGGTACAGTATATGTAACGGATATATTAGGTTAAAGCTTGATATAGCAGGAAGAGGGCCTAAACGTTTTAGACGTTAGTACTTCATCATACGAAAGAATGAGAAATAAGAAAGATTGAGGGGACGGGCGGGTTGGAATTAGAAAACATGTCTTTAGATAAAAATAACAAGTCTATTGATGTTGCCATCTCTTGCAAAACTTTTGATGCTGGCGTTCTGTGTTTGATTTATTTTTTAGAAAAGTGGATGATGGAGCGCCTCTACCTGAAATGGAAAATAAGCATTTTGTAAAAACAGCTATACTTGTGCACGTGAGTAAGCACGTGTGTGCGTGTGTGTGTGCGCGCCCGCGCGTGTTATTATACGTCCGTACGTAGCTAAGAAGAAATGTGCGCGTGGGTATATGTGAGTAAAAGAGTGTGTGTGCATGTAAGTACGAAGCTATGAGCAAAAGTATGTTAATATAAGGGAGTGTATGTTCGTATACAGAGCAGTGAAGGTAAAAGTGGAGCGAGCATACATATTATGCAAGAGATGTTAATGATCAAGAGAAAGAGATAGGAATCTAGGGGGGTGATAATGGACGGGCTATTAAAGAAATTGGGGAGGTGAGTTGAGTCCAAGAGGGGAATAGGACCCAAGGTGGTGAATCAGACTTTGTTCAGTCCTGGTGCGCGTGGCCTGTAATCCTTGATGTACAAGGACACCCAGGACTGAAACATGTAGGGAAGAATGACCAGGAGAACAGAAATGATGGGCGACAGGAGTATCCAAACCGAGTCGTATGTACCTCAAATGTCCGGCAAAACGGTCCGCCACACGGCGTCATTTGACCGATATATAAAGACCCGCAAAGGGAAAACCGGATGTGGATGTGCAGGTAGAGAAATGGCTCATTCGGAAAGACCCCTTAGGCCCTGTAAGAGTGGTCAAAGCGAGCGCGCTTAAAAGCAGTAATGGGTGCATTTGGAAAAATGCGAGAAGTGACGAGGTCAGGAACGGAGGATATGTCGCCGGAGTTGTTGGGTGATAGGGTGGTAGGTGAGTGGGAAAGGAACCCGGGTGTTGGGAGGGCGGGGGTTAGAGAAGCTCGGAATAGGGTGGAGCGATATCCACGCTAGACGAAGCAGGAAGTCATGCGAAGGGAATGGGTTTCGAAATCGTCGTCCTAGCTACAGAGTCGACGAAGACGAAAGAATTGGAAATAGGGTATGGAGTGTATGGTGTGTGTTGGATGGGAGGAGGTGAAGTCGAGGTAAGATTGGGAGTTTGTTGGTTTAATGAAGATGGAAGTAGAGATGGTGTGGTGATAGTGATTAATAGATAGAGAGATATCCAGAAAAGCGACAGAAGAATCGGTGACGGAGGCGGTGAAATTGAGAGCAGCATGGAAAGATTGGACACAAGAGAGAAATCAGTTGAGCTGTTCTCGTGATAGAGAGGTGGCACCGATGCAACCATCGATATAACGGCCATATAGTTCAGGAGTCGGTCGAGCGTACTGGGAGAAGATCTGGACAATCACGTAGCCAACAAACAAGTTGGCATAGTTTGAATACATTCTGGTTCCCATCGCTACCCGAGGGACCTGCTGATAAAATTCACCCGAAAAAGAAAATACATTGAGAGTGAGAACAATCTCATCCAGACGGAGAGGTGTGGTTGTGCTGAGGTAAGGGGTAGGTCATAAATCTAAAACATATTGGAGAGCGAGGAGTCTGTCATCATCAGGGATGACGGTATAGAGAGAGGGGATGCCCAGAGTAGAGAGAAGACGGGGGGGCAGAATGGAAGGTTAAAGAGTTGAAAGGTCTAAGGGCATGAGTTGTATCGTGGATGTAGGAGGGGAGATTGCCGAGCAACGGAGCGAAGATGGTGTCTAAATATTCAGAAATTATCTCCATGGGGCAGTTGCACGCAGAAATGATAGGACGGCCGGGATTATTTTGTTTGTGTATTTTGAGGAGGAAGTAGATGGTGGGGGTGCGAGAGGTGCGTACAATAAGGTTGGTAGGTGTGGGGCGAGGAGAGAGGAGGAGATGAGCTCGTGGATGGTGGAGGACACGAGTTGCTGGTTGCCAGGAGTGGGGTCGGAGGATAAAGGGCGGTAAAAAGGGTATTGTGAAGTTGACGGAGAGCCTCAGCCCTATAGAGGACAGAGCTCAAAACCACCACAGCGCCACCTTTGTCAGCGAGTTTGATGACAATGTCATCGCGACGCCGAAGGTTGCGAAGAGCGGAGAGCACAGTCCCCGTGATGTTAGAGCGACGAGAACGCTGGGGGAAATGGAACCGATTCACAGTATGCCGGCAAGTATCGACAAAGGAGTTGAGGGTGCTGAACTGGCGTCCAATGTGATTGCCGGCGACTGAGACGAGTGAAGTCATCCATCTGTGATGATGATGATGGCGTGTCGTGAAAAAAAGGTTTCCGCTTTAATCGACGGAAGAACCCTTCAATCTCGGCACGTGTGCGGAACTAGTCGCAGGTAGATGTGGTAGGTGTAAAACGCAAACCACAGGCGAGGAGGGAGCGCTCAGCTTCAGAGAGTTGTAGGTCCTAGGGTATGGAGACTACAGTGCAGGGACGTGAGGGAGTGAAATAGGCGGAGGCGGAGGGGTTAAGGTGGTTGGCAAAGCGCGTGCAGATTCAATGATATATATCATAAGTCAATTGCATGAACTCATAATCCTTTATTTATTGCTATATATATTTCGATGATAGCCATTGAATGGCTATGACCTCATCAGGCAGTTAGTCAGCTCTTAGATATGCCAGCTCTGTGTTTATAGTGTTGATGGTATCAGAGCCTTGGGACATATGAGCTTGTTAGGAATAATTTAATGTTGTCAGCAGGATTAGTCTTAATTCTCATTGGTCAGTTTGTAGATGCTAATAGGGTTGGTATTTGACCTCAAAGAGGCAGGTGGTGTTGTAAAGTTCAAACCGTCAGGCAAGATGACAATAGTTCCATATGACTGATTTTCACAAAAACCATTCCTGGTCAGATATATATTCAATTAAGGTTAATAGCATGAAATAGATACTACATGTCATTCTTAAATTGAGGAATGTATGTGGAGTGGTGCTACTGAAAATTATGGTTAGAGTATATATATATATAAAATATATATATATATATAAAATATATATATATATATGAAATATATATATATATATAAAATATATATATATATATAAAATATATACACATATAAAACATACATACATATATATATATATAAAATACATATATATATATAAAATATATACATATATATATATATATATAAAATACACATATATACACATATAAAATACATATATATATACATATAATACATATATATATATATATATATATAAAATCATGTTCAATAAAACGTGGTTTTGATGACTCCTAACCAGTAGAGTATCCGGTGGACCATCCACCATAGGGACCACAAACTATGTGTAGTTGTTGTTGTCCATTGGTCATTTGTACGGGGTGTAGGGGACCTACAGAGGGAGGGCGTTGTGGGAGGCCTTAACCGGGGTTTATCCATATAGCTTGAGGAGAGTTCCCGTCCTTACCTGCCTGCAGGCACCGAATAAGTCGGCCCTTCTGTTTAATAGATGGGTTCCGCCATGAAGTATCTCGATTGGCTCACTAAGACAGAGGTTGCAAATACCAGACCCGCATCTGTTTGGGGGAACATTTCTAACCACGGACCAGCCCAGAGAGTGCGGGGTCTTTTCAAGTTTGAGCTTCTAGATCAATTCGGAAAGGGCCGTACAATTCCTCTTATCTATTCTGTTAAAGGTATGGCGATCGATAGTTATACCACCGATCTTTGAATCTCATCGCTGAGGATCCTATGTAGTGATGCACCTGGAGACTACATTTTTCGTCATGCATTCATTACTGAGGGGGCATAGTGATGGGTCTCTGCAATTACATGACTTGTTAAGCCCCGCCACATGTACCGCGTGGTTACCATCACTCGGGGTTGGCTGGGTAGCCTCCGGAATCAGCACAGGGTCGTTGGGTTCCGGTGTGCTAGTCGAACCTGTTCGGGGTCCGGTGCATCCCGCGTGCTGGTTCTGTTGGGTGGCTCCGTGGTTCACGGTGGTATTAGAGGCAGTGAGCCTATTACTATTTATGCCAGCTATGTGCTGGGCTACGGAGCGTGTGGTTGAGTAGGAAAGTTTCACCGTGTGCCTGTTGAATATTTTATGGTACTTTTGGGCCCTAGGGAAACATTTATCCAGTACTCTAAAGAATGTTCTAGCCAGGCTGGTATGTAGACTCACCGAGTATGGAGGGTTATACCATGTGACCTTCCTGGTCCTATTCTTGCGGGGTTGTTAGGTGTCCGCCGTGGTCCATCGCGGGGTTGTGCACAGCTCAGGTCGAGCTCGGTTGGTGTCACTCAGGTGTGCGGAGCGGTCACTATGGTTTATGTGCGTGTGTGTACATATAAAAAATCGACTGGTTTTCCCTTGAAGTTCGGGAGATCACAATTATTCAGATTAATTATTACATCAAGGGTATACATAATTTATTTCAAATATATACATGCATTTCTTCAAAGTTTTGAAATAGTATTGAGTTTACTTTTCATCCACTGCTGATATATCGTGAAAATAAACACCATGTCGATTCAATCGATAATATACACCTCCTCTATTATAAACTTTGTAGTCTTATCCTGACGTAACAAATCATTATTATATTTCTACTGCGGCTGCTACTAGTAATACTATTACTGCTTTTACTCTTGCTGTCAGCAGCACTACTACTACTACTACTACTACTACTACTACTATTACTACCACTACTACTACTACTACTACTACTACTACTACTACTACTACTACTACTACTACTACTACTACTACTACTACTACTGCTGCTGCTGCTGCTGCTGCTACTACTACTACTGATGCTGCTACTAATACTACTACAGCTGCAGTTGCTGCTAATAGTGCTGGTGATGTTCGTTTAATGTATAAAGTAATTAATTTGTATAAACTCTAAATGAATTATGAATAATGGACGAATACGAGATTGATAGTAGGAGGAGTGAATGTGTCTTTTACTTTTGCTTATTGACCACCATAAGAGAACATGGTTATTTTAAAGAAAGAGAAAGATATGGGGGTGGGGGCGAGTGTGACGTAGGAAGAGAGAGATTGAGAGAAAAATAGAAAAACGAATCGAAACTTATTTTAAAGAGGAAACCTTTAATTTGACAGGTAGCAGAGTCGGGCTTAATGAAGGAGAGGTGGTTTGGCACTGAGAGTAGTGTGGACATGAGAATGAGAGTTGTGTATGAGCACGAGGAAGAGAGCGAGAGAGAGTGAGAGAAAAAGAGAGGTAAAATAGTGTGTGTTAGTGCATGTGTGTAAAAGATAGAGAGAGAATGATTTGTGAAGGATTAATGGGGGAGTGTGTGTGTTTATGTGAATGTGAGAGAGAGAAAGAGAGAAAGTTGTGAATAAAGTACCGTGTGTGTGCTTGAGAGAGAGAGAGGAGGTGAGAGAGAGGGCGAGAGAGGGAGAGAGAATGAGGGAAAGTTGTGAAAGAGTGTCGTGTGTGTGTTTGTTTCTTTGTATTTGTTTCACAGTGGCAGAAAAAGAGAGAGAGAGGTAAAATGAATGAAATACACAAAGTAAATGAGATCTAGAAAATACAGTGAGTGAGAGAGAGAGAGAGAGAGAGAAAGAGACAGTGAGAGACTGAGAGAGAGATGCGTTGTGTTTTTATTGGAGAAAGAGAGAAGAATGTACAGGTGGATTGTAAACGTAGAAAATGGAAAGGTAGTAAGATAAACGCGTATAGTAAGATAGAGAGTAAGATGCGGTCGATTGAAATGGAGAGAAAATAAATGAATGAATAAATAACTAAATGAATAAATAAATACCAACAGCAAACAACAAGAAGAAAATATATAGGTAAATAAATAAACAACTGATATTGCGAATCTATAAATAAGCTCTCAAAGACTAAAACGAAAAATAAATACAGATATAACAATGTCATGAAAAGTTTATGTAAATGAATGGCAAATGAGATGGAAGCCAATAGAGAGAGAAAGAGAGAGAGAAGAAAGATAAAACTAGATCGAAATAAATACAGAAAGTTATGGAAAGAGAGATAGAGAGAGAGAGAGAGAGAGAGAGAGAGAGATAGATAGAGAGAGAGAGAGAGAGAGAGAGAGAGAGAGAGAGAGAGAGAGAGAGAGAGAGAGAGAGAGAGAGAGAATGAGAGTCAGTGAGAGAAAAGAGAAAGAAGATAGACAGAGAGTAGATAGATAAAACAAGATGGAAACAAATACAGTAAGTTAAGGAAAAAGAGAGAGAGTGTGTGTGTGAGTGAGAGAAAAAGAGAAAGAAAGAAATAGAGAAATAGAGAGAGATAGAGAGTGAGTGAGAGAGAGAGAGAAAAAGGGAGAGTTCAGTAGAGCAACAGATAGATTTAATGATTCAATTCAACCTTTCAATATAGTGAGTGAATTCTAAAAGCGAGCGAGCGAGCAATTTTCGGAAAGACGGAAGAAATCAGGAACTACAATCGTCGACAAGTTGTGTTTTTACTAGGAGAGAGAGGCAGTTTAGTTAGTGAGATAGATAGAACTAGAAAAGCATGCAGTGGTGACGAGTGCACTGCAGTGCTGTTGCTTTCATAGTGGACAGATTACAATGCAGGAAGCTTGTGAAAATTTGTGGCTGATGAAGAGGAAATACCGAGAGAATAACTAGATTTACGTGGGAAACAAAGTCATTTTTTATATCGAAATATACATATGTATGTAATCACACCCATTCAGGAGAAAAAACATTAACAACAACAATAATAACAAACGGAGCAGCAATAAAACAGTAATAACAACAAAAGGTAACATGACTCGCTTTACATGCATCAATAATACGAGCAGCTGCAAAGGTACTTTGGCACATTTGGATGTTTTAATGTGAATTTAAAAGTTGAAAATAGACGATATATACACATTAATACGTTTTATAAATATATATACACATAAATACGTTTTATATGTGCACACGTAGAGAAACTATTTCACATACACATAACTATTTCCTCTCTCTCTCTCTTTCTCTTTCTCTCTCTCCCTCTCACTCCCTTTGTATATATAAACAGATATACAGAGGTCTCTCTCTCCTTACTCTCACTCATTCTATTCTCTACTCTCTCCCATCTTTCCCTATTTCCCCCTATATATATATTTTCCCTCGTATAAATATATATATATATGAGTGGGTGTGTGTGAGTGTGGGTGTGATTACATACATATGTACATGCATACATACATAGAGACATACATACATACATTCATACATGTACAATTTCCAACATTTTGGTTATGCGCACCGTGCCGTGCACGAAAAATAAACAGAAAAGAATTGAAAGTTTAACTACTACTACTACTACTACTACCATCAGTGACATTTGTTTTTGTTTTAGTTAATGTGTATATATGGATTCATTGGTCGGATGCATTAATCAAAACGATTGTTATTATTTTTATACACAAATATTAATTCATTCTCGAAATTTAACATGATGTATGGGAAAGAGATAGGTCAAGACCGTCTTCAACTAATTGGTAATTAATTGTTATTGGATATATATATAGATATATATATATATATAAACAAACAAACAAAGAGATAGCCAACACTAAACACAACATTTGTTGTGAAGATAAGATTTTTGCAAAATGTGCGCTAATGAATTGCTGCCATCTACAGTATATATATATATATATACATATTAACTCATATAATAATATTAATAATAACATTGATAATAAAAGAAGCAATAAAAAATAAATCGACCCACAATATGAGCGAGAAATCAAAAACTCTAAGACAAGAAAGGAGTATCATGAGAGGACTGTGATCGAACCGTGAAAGTGTTTAATATATATCTTCAGCAGGTATGCTTTGAATTTTTAAAAGAAAACTATAATGTTTTGTTAACACAGCTACGTACTTTATTGTGTATGTTCTTACCCTTTTTTTACTCCAGAGCCTTCTGTTGTTATAGAGTGAGTGAAGTGGGATTAATGAATGAGTAAACTATGTGTATGTCCGAGAAGTAAACCTTATATATAAAACAATACTTTTAATTACTAAAGGAAACCATAGGAGGGGGCGAATGATTAATATAAAAAAATAACACCCTGTTATATGCATACAAATAAAATAAAACGTCTGCATGTCCAACATATGATACAAGGGAACGAACCACCGGAAGTGCTTTTGTTATATCACATAACTGTGGGTTGTGGATTAGCACTATCGGTAAAACTTTGAACTTTATTCTTTGTGGCACATAGCTACGGCCCTATACCCTCTGAGATTAAATCTCGCCGAGGTCAGTTTTGTTTTTCATCCTTATACCGTCGATAAAATTAAGTACCAGTAACGCACTAAGGTATGTTTAATCGAATTTCTCCTCTCCAAAAATTGTTGGTATTGTGTCAAACTCAGTACCTATTACATTTCATAAACGAACGTTGAGGATTGGTAGTACCCGAGGTGAAATTTAGCTTTCATCCATACGAGGTCGATTACATAATGTACCAGTAAGACACTGGGGTCGATTTAGCCTTCTTCATCCTTCCCGTCAAATATCTGAGCTTGTGCCGAAAGTAGCAACAATTATATCGTATAAATTTAACGTGTGTTTTTTCTGAATATAATAGGCACTGTAATGTTGGAGTTTTGGGGAATATATTAATATGCAGCTGTAATTATAAACGGATTGTTTATACTTTACATATTTATTGTTATTATTATATTCATATTACGGGGTCGAAAAAATAAAGTACCAGTTATTCACTGGGTAATTGCTGGCCTTGTGCCTAAAGAAGAAACAATTATTATATTCATACCTAATAATAAATAAAATAAATAATTGAAACAAAGATCAGTAAATAAAAATAATTCATTATTGTAATCATACTTTCCCCTTGTATGCTCTAGGACTATAATGATATTTAGATTTGTGGGTAAAAAGTGTGTCTTAAACAGATAACAACAGTACTCCTGGTTTTCCTTTCGTTTCCTTTTTTCAACTTTATTTATTTTAGACTGGAAACACAGAGGTGTAAACTTGTTAGGTAAACAAATTTCGATATGCCCAGACAAACCTATGGTATTTCCGAACGATATCCCTCAGCTATATAACAATTGTTAGGTGGTCATAACACGTCGTAGAATGAATCATGTCAATTTCTCTTTTCAAAACATGCTTGAATACGCTGCAATATGATAGCTTTTTTCCTTCTTTTTTAAGGTATGGCGTTACGTGATGGTCACATTGTGTATACATGTATAACATAATGATACTTAAAGAAGAATATATATGGATTTAGTAACGCTTTACTTCGATGGTGAACAGCGTGTACAGAATGGGCTATTAGCGCTTCAACAAATTGGACCCAGCAATCAACAATTAATGGATGGAGCGTACTGGGATGGTTTATCCATCTTCTCCTACCCCATTAATGAAAACGTGTCATAGATATCCTCACACAAATTTCCAGCCACAAGACACCACGAACTCATCGAAATTAAGTGTTTTAAAACGAATTCTTCGATTTACAAAGCGGCTGTGGTTGATCCTTTCTTTCGTATGCACCCTGATGTGTATATCACTTTACATGTTTATTTCTGCTAACTGTTGTCGGCTATTAGATTTTTCTAGTGGATTACATCCAGCTGTGCCTTTAGAACCGAGGCAATACGAACCTGATGACGTTTTTAAAGGAAAAACTTTATCGTACAGATTTCAATGGAATTTACCGGGGCGGATACATAAAAGTAGCGGTGCAACCACAGGTAAAAAGAGTAGTTATCGTCATCAAAACAATTCATACAGCAAAAGAAAAAAATTCAAATCTCGTAGAGCAACTCCACCGAAAAAGCCGAAAATGTTATACAGATTTGCTAAGCCACCTGAATCAGTTAAAGACATATATCCTGGTCCATTAGTTACTTCACATACAAAACGACTCAAAAGTTACAAAAGTAAGAATGCAAAAGTTGGAAATAAGAAAACCTACAAAAAACGATTCAACAGAGAACAGTATCAAGCCTCATTAGCAATAAATAAGAAAACCATTTATGCTGTGGTTCAAAATAGCAGTGCTGGAGGCACTGAGAACGGCGAAAACGATCTAAAGACTTTCGACCAATTATCTTCAGCATGGCAAAGCTCTTGGTTTCGTGAAGTAAATGAGAAAAAAGACTTCACTATATATAATTACAGCACTCGAAAACATATCATGTATGTATCAGACTATGAGAAAGACAGCGAGCATATAGGAACGGACAGAGCAATAAAAGCTAACGTGAATACAATAAAATCGTCTGGAGTTAGAAACAGTCTGGTGCTAAGCAAAGAGTATTCAAACCACGAATATATAAACAGCATTAATACTGAAAACATTAAAAATCATACTGTACACAGCATCAGCACAAATGATTTTGAAGTTGGTGTACCTGACGAAAATAAAAACGACGGTAATAACAGGGATAAAGATAATAATAATAATAATACGGAAAATAATAACAAAACCACCATAAACAATAACAATAGTAATAGTAATAATAACAACAACAAGCCACACGTTCAGTTGCAAAGAATTCGTCATAACGCTACTAAAAAACTTCCGCAAGCTATAATTGTTGGTGTGAAAAAATGTGGCACCAGAGCACTTTTGGAATATCTGCGTCTACATCCCGATATGAAGGGCACAGGACCAGAACCCCACTTTTTCGACAAACATTATGATCGCGGCTTAGAATGGTATAGGTAAGTCCATCTTGAAACATGAATTTGCTGTGCTATAGTCATCTGCTCATCACCGTCATAGTCATCCTCGGCATCATCGTATTAGTTGTCATCACCTCCGTCGTCAGTGTCATCGACATCATCATAATCATCATCAACATCTTCACCATGGTGATCCTGGTGGTGATGGTGGTCATGGTCGTCATCGTTTCCTTCGTGGTTGTTGTCATCATCACAATTACTATGATGATCATCATCATCATCAACATCGTCCCATTGGCATCAATTTCACCAAGGTCATCAAGGTCGTGAACATCACTAATGTCATCAACCTCATCAACGTCTTCAATGTCATCATCATAATCATCATCATCATCAACACCTCCACCACCAAACCACCAACGTCATCATAACCACCAGCATCCCTATCGTCCGCCTCCACTTCATCATCTTCATAACCACCACTATTACTTCCCTCCTCCTTCTCCCCATCATTAACATCATCACCATCATCACCATCAGCAGCAGCATGGTCTCTGTTATCACTATTAGAATTATCAACAGCAACATCTATCATACATTTTCAATTGCATCACTTTTCGATGTTGACTCTTCATTGGTTTTTCTACATGCCTTGCTGTATTTAGCTCCATCCCTTTGCATTCTCATTTCAAATCCCACCTTCACCAGCTTGTTATTTTCTTTTGCATGCTCTATCAAAATAATGTTGTGTGAAAAACTCGTATTTGATATCTATTTAATTATTGCGTATTTGATTTCGTATTTCAAAATATATTTTATTTATATAGTATGGTTGTAAATTGGCAGAATCAATGGAGTGTCGGATTAAATGCCTCGTGGTATTTGTCTGGATTTTCTTTGTCCTATGCTCACTACCCGACGAAGTAGATGTTGCCTCTTTTATTCTGTAAAATAATAGTTCCGAGGATTGTTTTGTAGAACTTTTAGAACGTGGAACATTCTCTAATAATTCTTTGCAATCTCTCTTCCAGCATTTATGTTTTCAGCTCACTTTTAGTGACATTGTCTTTTCCTTCGACAACATCTGTGAACTAAAGACATCAGACGTAAAACTCATTTAGCTTCAAAACTTATTAGAAACTGAGGTTCGAAGGAGAACATTTTTCTCTGTATATGTTTATACTCACACTAACCGGACCCAGACAAAAATACATTTAAACATACACAAATATAGTCACATGCAAAACAAAAATAACATAAAAGAATCGAATTGCTTTTAAATGCATCTATGTTTTGGACATCCATATGTTTAGCTAAACAAATTCCTAATTATAATATATGTTCAGGCTCTTTTGTTTCTGAGTTCTATTACACTCTGGCACAATTATATGGTAGCCTTAATTGCTCAGTTTAACATTCTATGTTGAGTTTTGCAGTGTTAACTTTGTTGCAATATTCGGACCTATTCTACACTTTGGGAATTCAATCCTCTCACTTCCATTAATCTGAGAATGGTCATGGAAACCGTCCTTCTTTGTCTAACTAAACACTATAAAATTACACTATAAAAATTTGGTTTCATGCTATACAATAAGACGAAACAAACTAATTACCGGTTGCTCAATATGTTATATGTTATGTTTTAGGCAGCGCCCACATGACCATTTTCATAGACTGTATGACTCATAATAAACAGTGAAGTTTTCCATTGACTGGAGACTGGACTCTTTTAGATCACATTAAACTTACAACGCTAACGTCTGAACTAACTTTATTACGGGCTTACACAAATTTTCTTTCTACAGAATTTCTTTCACAAATCTTGTCAAGTGATGACTAAGGTAGAAAACACGCGCCTAAGGTGCTGCGTAAACTCCTCAAATACCGGTCGCTCTCCGACAGGTTTGCGGTTGTGTAGTACCCTGGGCAGTAGAGACTTCTGCTGTCTTCAGCCCTAGGCTACCTCCCTACTCACCACCATAGGCGCTGAGCTGGCCAGCCGCAGGTGTGAGCGTCGCCAGTTGGAGTGGCATTTCCAGCGCGTCTCCGTTGCCGCCCTCCTGGGAAACGCCTTCTCCTTTCTATCCACCGGGGCTGTGGGGAGAGAGGAATTTGTTAAATTATTTCAATAGGCAGATAACCGGGTGACACCGCTTCCATAGGAAGTTTCCCTCCGAAGCACGAGCCCGGGCAAAGTTTGTTTGTGGAAAACCAGCAGTCGCTCATGTATGCCAGTCTCCATTAATAGTCACTAACTGTTTGTCAAATTCTAAAAGCTTCACTAGTAAAAGAGGTGCTGCGTTGTAGGATAGAAAAACATATTTTTAAAGCAAGCTTCTTGATTACATGCCCATGATTGTAGACACAGCGTAGATTGACAGATAAAAATCCCTTATGCCATTCTTGCAGATTTCTATACGTTCTGAGTTCAAAACCTCTTCCTGTCAATCTTACATTTAATTCTTCTTTGCTCTATGAATGATGTACAATTAACTACTGGACTAGAGGTAATCAAATATATATTTCAACATAATGAAGCCGTTAATATCATTATTGTCTCTATACAATGAGATTTCCTTTGCAAATATTTCATAAATCTTGAAAAAGTAAAAGCCACGACGCCAAAGTTACAAGGTTCCTACTTAATCAATTGTTTAACGTCTAGTTGATATGGCAACTGAATGATCATCGTAGAAATCAAGGGAGGATCTATC
This sequence comes from Eledone cirrhosa, assembly GCA_964016885.1. Taxonomy (NCBI): domain Eukaryota; kingdom Metazoa; phylum Mollusca; class Cephalopoda; order Octopoda; family Eledonidae; genus Eledone; species Eledone cirrhosa. Next base: position 68,674,317 of record OZ024740.1, read on the forward strand.
GGTCTATGTAAATCTGAAAAATAAACTGTTGTTAAATTCACCTGCATTTCAGGCAGACACTGTTATCTCTCCTCTTCAGTATCTTCATGAACAGGATTACCATGCGCAGCTGGCTTGAAAGTGACATCATACCTGGCGAGAGCAGGACCAGTCAGCTGAAATTTGCTAGGTTTTCTCCCGGGTGTTACAGGAGAGGAATGATGTGAAGTCTGAGACATTCGACCTCCGAAGGAAGCCTGCTCAGTGTATCTTACACCAGAATAGAATTCCCCAGAAGCAGGTGGTGAAGTTCAAGCATATCGGGGATAAAACGTAGGAAGCTGAATTAAGTGCAAGACCTGAGAGAGCTTATGCAGTAATGCACCAGCTTCAGCAATCGATCATCAGAATAAGGGAGGTGGGTGTAAAAGCCAAACTTAGTATCTTCAATTCGATATTTGTCAGGAAACTTGAGTAATGACCGATGGAATATGATCGTGAATATCAGCGGACGGAATGGGTTTCCTATGAAATGTCATTCAGTAAAATTATTCGATGTAGTTCGAAGCTCGGATATCAGCGAGTGGTTCCAAATTAAGAGGTCACAGATCCGATACTACGGACATGTGGTCAGTATGTTTAACATAAAAATCTCTGGACAGTTATTATGGGTAAAATCAATCAGCTTAGACCCAGAGGTTAGACACTGAGCAAGTTGGTTGGGTAATATCTATGAACTCGGCTGTTCTAAATTGAGGTCAAACCGGATTGTAGATCGTTGCTTCTGACCAGGCCCATTGTAATTCATGCTTTAAGATTCTGCCCCTATGACACTGCAAGGAATAAGTGCGCAAAGAAGAATAATAATAAGAAGAAGAAGGCTTCCGCGTAGATTAAATCTAACTTATTAACAAAACAGTCTATTTTAAACCTTAGACATTAATTATGTTATTATACTGTATATTGTTTCAATTCACAACGTCAATGTTCAATTTTTCGAAGAACTGCAAGTTCATCGTAGAAACCGAGGAAGCATCTATTACTATTTATCCTTTGAGAGCATGGATCCCGTCTTTAATCTTATTACTCTACTCTGTATGTTTTCTTTTAATTTCTCGTAATGCTTCAATTATAGCAGTATTCACATTTCCTCTCAACATACGATATATATATATATATATATATATATATATATATATATATATATATATATATATATATTTCGAAATCTTCATATGTTCATAGTTACATAGTTTTCAATGTCCTACTCCAAATAGATCAATATAACATTAAAGAGACATAATCTATCCGTATTGTAGGTATGTTTATTTCTAATTTGTCTCTCCGTTTATATACGAATGTCTATTGTCATTAAGATAGTTTTTCCTAATTATTATATCTGTTTATCTGTTATTCTTTGAGTCTAGGCGCATGTGTGTATGGTGCGGTGTTTGTGTATATGGGTTTATGTGGGTATTTGTCTGTGTATAATTATACATATTCTGGTTTCGCAAAATTTACATAACTTATAAAAATATTGTCAATTTCTTGTTATTTTTTTCGAGTTACAAATCAAGTTTTTTAATATTATTAAAATCTGAGGTGATTTTTTCTGTAAAATCTGTTCATGGGCAATATTTCTCATTTACATAGACGACATGAAGCTATCCCATACTCCGTATTTCATACATACATTGTTAAACTGTTTTAAACTTCATATAACAGTTACATCAATCCTCTTTAATGTTGAGTATGTAGGGAATCTGCCTGAGTTTATCATCCAGTCTTTCTCTTAAGCTACAGTTCATTTTTCTTGCTTTTTACAGTTCCTGTGATGTTATTGGTATATTCACCTGTCAGTATATTTCAGATCTTTGTAATGATCATTTATATTACTGATGCAACAGTGATTTTCCAGTGTCAGGTGTTCCAGGACATCTGATTATCTGGGTATCATTATGGAGGTACATTGGAATTTCCATGCGACTAATTAATTGAAGTGCAGATGTTATTCTGTGACAGTAGAAATAATTTTCGTCACTTTTGTCTTAATTATTAAATTGTAAGGAAAGGAAGAGTGCTTCCGACTTTGTAATATGTTCCTAGTGACTTATTATATAGTCTAGAAACAGGCATATCTCTTTACCTGTTTCGAATCTAAGGTGCTAGAAAATCGGTGTTTGTTAATATTTTTTTTATTAATCTTGATCTTAGAAATAAATTAAACGTTTACTTCTTTTATTTCCCTCTTCGAAAAGGGAATTAAATTATTCAAGGTTAAACAATGTCGTACGATGATCCAATCAGGACCGGCTGGCTGAATCCTGATGGAGGAACATTCCCTCGTTAATCTCGACCGATTTCTGTTTGATTTCGGTAATATTAGGGATGTAGCGGTATTTACTATGCTTGGCCAATTGCGGGTTGGTGAGGCTATTTAACCCAGAGTTCGGATGGAAGGCCGTTGAATCTGCTGAGAACATATGGTCTTTTTACAGCTCTTGTTTTTATGCTACTGGGGTTCCATTTACCCTCCTCACACGACCAGGGTCTGGTGGAGGAGCCGGTTTAGTCACTGACCACCGTTTGTACTGAAAATATTCACAGATCATATTTTAATCTAATGATGCTCTTGCATGAGGCTCTGAGTATCCGAATGGATAATATGTCAATGTCTTTACAGTATAGGATGAGCACCATTTAATTTGTTTATAGTTTCACAGAATATGTTATGTAAGCATTGCAAATCGTACAAAAGTATTATTTGTATTGACATATGCGGTTACTATATTGCTCACCACAGTGTGTTCTGTTGGAATTGGTTCAGTGACGGATGAAATGTCATTGAACTCTTTATTCTGGAACTGTACACCCTGAGTTCAAATCCCACTGCGGTTAAATTGGGCTTTCATAATTCTGATGTCTATAAAATAAAGTACTGGGACTGATTTGATCAATTTCGCTCTTCCCTCAAATGTGCTTGCATGGTGGCTAAATTGGAAATATTATTGCCTATTGTTTTAATTTTAACTAAAGAAAAATAATTATAATAGGCCGGATTGCAAAGTTCATGTATTATTTCTCCCTCCTCTAAAGATCCTAACTCTCTCTCCCGACCGCCACTCTCCTTCGTTGCCTTGTCAGATTTGTTGGTCGCTAGCAATCAAAGATATTGTAATACCTTTACTAATTGCATGAAAATATGAAGTGTCCTTCAAGCTTGTTTTGTTCTCTTCCTTATTTTATACTCAAGACTAACAAGCATAGAATAGTTTGTAATATACACGTGGACATTTACAAAATAATTATTCCATTGTTCTGGCAGAAGAACGACATTTTTCACAGGTCATATGAGACCACTAAGATCGACGTAGTTAGCTTTCTGCTAGAACACGATAAGCTGATGCTTACGGACTTTGTATCGTATCATTCTGAGAGCTTTCTATCATTTTGTTTTTATAGTTTAAAGGAGATTGTCATGAAGTTGTTATAATTTTCATACTCCAACAAAATGAGAAAACAATTGTGTTATGGTAAATCAAATACAATGTTGATATACGCGAATTGCTATTGTTGATCTTTTTTGCGGTTAAATCACCATATTTAGTACCCCGTTCTTAATTATGTCTTGATTCGGAGGTACATAAAATAAACTAGGTTCTTGGAAACTTTCATTCGTCAGTAGCACAACAAGACACGTAAGGCCATTTTCCCTTCTAAAGCAGGAGGATAGTCTTGGTGGGTTCGATGATTGGAGTCATAGTGATCCGGGGGTTATTTTATGACAATATTATACAACTAGATTATCTTTCTGTTATCAATATTTTCAGTCGCCTCATACGACAAACAAGGATACGTCCAATGCAACTTGTGCAATGACATTTTGCATTATTGACAGAGAAAGTATAGGAAAGTAATTAGATCCGTCATATGTTTTTCTTCTCGTGAATATTATTATTCAAGTAAAAGTAAGTAACTAAGAAGTAATTTCGAATTATTCAAGTGGATGTTAAATTCTCGCGTTATTCAGCTAGGTAGTTTGTCAAACAGCTATCGTAAAACGTGCAAATGTTGGCAAGGCCAACATTTTTAATGTTTCTTTCTCAAACTGCTTAAGACAAATCTCTAATAAATTGCGATAATGCTTTGAGGAGATTGTACATCAATTTATTTTGTGATCGCATCAAAGTGTTATACTTGTTTACTTATATTTGCCGTTAAATATGGGTTTCAACAATATTTTTATTATTTATTTTGCGAGTACTTTAACTATATCTATTTTGTTACTGCGTATTTTAGCGACATATTTGTGAAATGGCCGGCTTCATCTTTGTTAAAGTTCCCTCTTTTATCTATATGTATGGTTTTGATTCAGATATTCCAATGGTTTTAATGGTGTTTGTGCATTGTTCATATTTATCGAAGAAGATGTATTATTCTTATCATTCTGTTATCTAGGTTATCTTACACCGTTCAGTATGTAAAATGAATATTCTGTAATTCAATTTAACCTTCCGATCATCTATTATGTGATGGTGACATGTATTGTTTTTATTTATTTCATTTTTTAACAACACATTGCTTATTTACTCACGCAAGCGTATTGAAAATAGTTTAACTCACTTATACTACAGGTTGTTCACTTGAATTGATATCGAATTCTCCTATCTACATGTCACATCGCGTGTCTCAATCTATGTTTGCGTTTAATAGTGGGCTTTCTGAATCACTCTTTGTCATAGGTGTTTCTTTGTCCTGATCTTTATCCAGTTCTTAAGTCGTTGATATTATATAGGTCTATTCGTATGTAATGTCAAATTTATGTCCAATATGTATCGTAATGCTGCATAAATCCAGATTATTTTCAACTATTTCATCGGAGCTGTGAACAATGAATTAGTAGACCCAGCCAAATCGACGGCACGACGTTGTTGGTATTCGCATTGAACCGCTTAAGGCTGATGATCGCCTGGAAGAATTTGATGAGGAACTAATTTTCATAGGACTAAGAGATTTGAAAGTGGAGACCACTCAATATGGATAATTATGAGACGATATAGAATTAAACAGATGAGACTCGATAGTCTTACATGAGAACAGCAAATTTCAAGTATCAGAGCCGGCCCTAATAATAGCGTAATAAAGAAACTATGTGACGAGGTTTTAGTAGGATGGGCTTGATGTTTTGTCCTCAGTTTAATCTGATACGTTTTCGTATTGTGTATAGTGTCTAGTATATTAATATTGCTATTGATATTATCGTTGGTAACATATATAATACATGATTACATATATTAAAGATCATAATTAACGCTACCACAATTTACTGCATTCTTCAATAAATTGTAATATACTGTTTGTAGCCTTGATATCCAACTTCCTCAAATAATGCTTTCCATTGGTTACTAATATAATCGTCTATGTAGCTGAATATTCGCTTTTCATGATCAGGCGTTCCTTCTTCCATACCGATGAACTCTGCATATAGTTGTTTCAGTATGAATAGATTCATCGCCTGTATAATATGGTATCATATATAACGGTCATCTATTAGCATCAGATAACGCTTAAATGTCTTTATTTTGTCCATCGCGTTTTCTACTTTGGCATCTATAGATTGCTCCGTTGTGTACTCCCTTGAACTAGCGTCAATGTTTCCTAGTAAAAATATATGTCTATTCAAAAACAGAAAATATTTGAGTATAGACATAGAATATTCGAAAATATTCTGTATGTTTATAATAAACATTTTGATGACCTAATCGCTATAGAATAGAATACGTCACGTATTACAATTAGATTCTCGATAAAAGCAAGGGAAGTAATCTACGCGTTTCATTCTTGTTAGAATTCATCAGGACTACATATCCAGTGCTTTTATCGAGAATGACACAGCTAGAGACTTATAGAATACTTAGCTGTGTACTGGAACTGGTTTGAAAGAGCGGTTGCCGGTCCGGCAGAAATTAGAAATTGGAATAAATGCTCTGAAATAGCGATATATATGTGAGTATAGACATAGAATATTCGAAAATATTCTGTATGTTTATAATAAACATTTTGATGACCTAATCGCTATAGAATAGAATACGTCACGTATTACAATTAGATTCTCGATAAAAGCAAGGGAAGTAATCTACGCGTTTCATTCTTGTTAGAATTCATCAGGACTACATATCCAGTGCTTTTATCGAGAATGACACAGCTAGAGACTTATAGAATACTTAGCTGTGTACTGGAACTGGTTTGAAAGAGCGGTTGCCGGTCCGGCAGAAATTAGAAATTGGAATAAATGCTCTGAAATAGCGATATATATGTGAGTATAGACATAGAATATTCGAAAATATTCTGTATGTTTATAATAAACATTTTGATGACCTAATCGCTATAGAATAGAATACGTCACGTATTACAATTAGATTCTCGATAAAAGCAAGGGAAGTAATCTACGCGTTTCATTCTTGTTAGAATTCATCAGGACTACATATCCAGTGCTTTTATCGAGAATGACACAGCTATTTCAGAGCATTTATTCCAATTTCTAATTTCTGCCGGACCGGCAACCGCTCTTTCAAACCAGTTCCAGTACACAGCTAAGTATTCTATAAGTCTCTAGCTGTGTCATTCTCGATAAAAGCACTGGATATGTAGTCCTGATGAATTCTAACAAGAATGAAACGCGTAGATTACTTCCCTTGCTTTTATCGAGAATCTAATTGTAATACGTGACGTATTCTATTCTATAGCGATTAGGTCATCAAAATGTTTATTATAAACATACAGAATATTTTCGAATATTCTATGTCTATACTCACATATATATCGCTATTTCAGAGCATTTATTCCAATTTCTAATTTCTGCCGGACCGGCAACCGCTCTTTCAAACCAGTTCCAGTACACAGCTAAGTATTCTATAAGTCTCTAGCTGTGTCATTCTCGATAAAAGCACTGGATATGTAGTCCTGATGAATTCTAACAAGAATGAAACGCGTAGATTACTTCCCTTGCTTTTATCGAGAATCTAATTGTAATACGTGACGTATTCTATTCTATAGCGATTAGGTCATCAAAATGTTTATTATAAACATACAGAATATTTTCGAATATTCTATGTCTATACTCACATATATATCGCTATTTCAGAGCATTTATTCCAATTTCTAATTTCTGCCGGACCGGCAACCGCTCTTTCAAACCAGTTCCAGTACACAGCTAAGTATTCTATAAGTCTCTAGCTGTGTCATTCTCGATAAAAGCACTGGATATGTAGTCCTGATGAATTCTAACAAGAATGAAACGCGTAGATTACTTCCCTTGCTTTTATCGAGAATCTAATTGTAATACGTGACGTATTCTATTCTATAGCGATTAGGTCATCAAAATGTTTATTATAAACATACAGAATATTTTCGAATATTCTATGTCTATACTCACATATATATCGCTATTTCAGAGCAGAAAATATTTATTTGGAGAAATGTATATATTTGTCAAAGTTGCATAAACACGTTCGTCTGAAAGAAATGTTACTTTATAAATAATTGATTCTACTTTTGGCACAAGGCCAGCAATTATCCCAGTACATTACTGGTACTTTATTTTATTAACTCCGATAAAATAAACTACCAGTAATGCACTGAGATATAAATAATATTATGTCTACAGAAACTTATCAGAGTCGTCAAAGCGCCGGCTTATATGCTACAGCATTTTTTCCATCGTTCTGCAATCTGAATTCGAATGCAGTGGCTAGGGATAGGGGAAATAGACAGGCGGGATGTTTTTCGATGCATGAACAGGTTTCTTGCGTTCTCAGTTCAGTTCCTGCCACACTCAGCAATGGGAAAACCAATGGAAATAAGACTGTCTTGGTCTGAGTGGACGATCTTCTACTGAACTTCTAAATACAATTCGGAATATTCAGCATTATCTTAATTCAGTGTGCGTAGAACGCATCGCAATTGCATGTGTAGAATGTGAATGAAAAATGGTCGAATGTTTAAGATGTTTGCTTCTCAATCATGAGATGCCTGGTTCCATCTCATTGCTTGGTATATTGGCCAAGTGTTATTTATCATAACCAATGTGGGTGGAATTAAATAAGGTGAGGATGTTTGAGTCTGCTCGGCTGCACTTTAATCCGAGGTGCTACTGGTCAGGCTGTATATCACTGAGAATAATACTCAGTTTCACCTGTCTGTGAAATGATTCAGTCATTTATTAGATTTGCATCATAAGTTATTGTAGACGGAGGTCTGTGTCTTAATAGTTAAGATGTTAGGCACATCATCACCATGTCGTTAGTGTGATTTTCAGCCCGAATTATATATTGTGCCATTAAGCAAAACAATTTATTTAGCAAAGATTCAGTCCGCTCAGCTGAAAGTGAGTACCATTGACAACTGAAGCTTAAACCTGCAGGGATTGTGTATTAAACATCGCTTCACTTACAAAAGTACCAGCATGGATACAATGATATGATGCAAAATGTATGACTACAAGTTTGCGGCGAATTAACTGAGCCGTTGAAATATTGGCTAGCATAATTTGCAGTTTTCCTCACAGCTCTGCGCTCTAACTTCAACACTTACTGTGTCTCCTTTGCTTTTCATTGTTTTTAAGTTAATAAACACGAACAAGACCATTGCTGTTGTCAGTTTATCAACTATAACCTTTTCTCACTTCATCTGTAAACCTCTCACACTCCTTATTTGTTACAAATCAGATGTTTCCTGACATGGAGAGTGATCGGGTCCACTGGGATTACGGCGCAACTATGATTCTATCAGAAGTTACGGATACATGGATATGCATACATATACATACCTAGATACAAACATACATATATACATACATTCTAAAAATAGTGTATGTAATGCACACATGTACAGATATAAAGCACATGCACATCCACACATATATCTCAAAACATCCACATCCACACGTACAATAATATTCATACGTTCCCACACATGTCCGCAGACAGGCATACATATCTAACTTGTTGATGGTGCATAAATTGCAATGAAACAGTCTTAGAAACCGACTTTCTCTCTCTATAGGTAAAAACACTATAAAACTATAAAACCAGAACATTCATAAATACATAGATGCCCACATCCAGATTGCATAGTACCTAATAGCTGCATCTTGGTTTTATATACATAAATATTTGCATACATCTCAGTTTCGGGAACTGCCTTCCCTTGAGCTCTTTCGCATATATGGATGGCATGATCAAAACATTTTAGTCCTGCCAGGACTTAGATTCCTTTCTTTATGTGCTGCACCGAAAAGAAAGGAAAACGACATGTTGACACAACACACGTTAGAGACATTTAGATCAGCGATGTGCAACATATTCCATTGTCGGGCCACTTTTGAACATTGGAACAACTATTAAGGCCATTTATATTTATTAAGTACTATTCCAAAGATTCACAACTTTTTTCCGTAGCATGTAACTGGAAAATTATAACACATAACCATATCAGTGATGCCCTTCAGTATATGTCAACTAGCAGACAATTGTATTACAGTTATGAACAAAATTGTAAATAAGCCTACAAGGTAAACATTAAAAACGGTCATCGCGGTCCACTCTGACTGTTCTGGCAAGCCGGATTGTAGCCTGCCGGTCGTCTGTTGCACGCCTCTGATTTAGATCATGTGATGCCTGTGCTTCAAGCTGTTTTGAATTGAAGAATGGCTTTTTACTGGCAATCCCACTCTCTGAACAACAGTGACAGGTAAAAAGAAGAGCAGGTTAACATCATTGGCTTCCATAGAGTCGCAAGACTTTACATAAGCGTTTTCCGTCTCCCTCCCAGAATGATATCCTAATAAGAACTGGGTTCTTTCACTCCCGTTTGTATAGCCACTTACTCAGGCACCAAACCGAATATTTATGCGTCTTAACCTCACATGCACACACACACACACATGCATATATATACATACCTATATATATATATATATATATATATATATGTATATATATATATATATATATATATATATATATATATATATATATATATATATATATATATATATATATACTAGACCTGAAAAATGCACAAGTTCAAAAGAGACACAGAATGTTATAATAAACCTTCAAATGTCTGGGACTAGAGTTGTTGCTCAAACATTTTGTAATCATTATCTATCGTACACTCTGGCATCCTTTTATAAAAAAAGAGACTCATAACGAACTCAAGACGACACGATAATTATTTAAGCTAATATTCAATATCTCATATTAGATGTTTAGTAATGATTAATACGAAATGCACTTAAACCGAATTCTATATTATAAATTCACTTAAATAATTATCGTGTCGTCTTGAGTTCGTTATGAGTCTCTTTTTTATAAAAGGATGCCACAGAGTGTACGATAGATAATGATTACAATATTTTTGAGCAACAACTCTAGTCCCACACTTTTAAAGTTTATTATAATATTCTGTGGCTCTTTTGATCTTGCGCATTTTTCAGGTCTAGTTTAATATTTTGTTAAGGCAACGCTTGTAATAACTCTAGTTAAACATGATATGTATTAATAATAAATTATCGTTGTAATGTAATTAGATTATATAATTGTTATTTTATAAATGATCTTATAAATATTATTGTAAGATGTATAAAAATATTTTCAGACTTTTAATATAAACAACTACAAAAAACAATCAATATTAAATAAATATATTTTTCATAATATTTGTTATAGTTGAATTAATAAAAATTAAATATTACATACAAATAGTTTAACATAATAATAAAACAAATAATCTAACATAATAATAATAAATAATCTAACATAACACGAACAATAATATGGACAAATATACAAGTAAATGTGATACAACCAATATTATAAGCATGTTATAACGAACTGAAAAGAATTAGTTAATATAAATTCAAAAAATCATATATAAATTAACAATATAACTTACCAAAACGAGAAAAATATTTTAATGATAAACGACAAAATACAGGAGGAAGATTCGAAAGCGAAAAGATAAATAAACGTGCAAAGAAAATGGCGGAGGCTTTTGAGCAACAATTACTCTCGTTGATTGATTAGTCAATAAGACGATGACATTATCCAATAAGACGATACACTAGAAAACATGTTTGGCAGCGATCACCACGGCCAGTGACACCCCTTGAATGTTTTATTCACAAGCTAGGCATATATGTCAGACACGCAGACTTAAAACATTCTGTTGTTAGTCACTGCGTGTCTAACAGATATATATATATATATATATATATATATATATATATATATATATATATATATATATATATATATATATATATGTAGGAGGTGAGTTTTATTGTAGTACAATAGAGCAATGCAGATATCGGATAATAAGCACTCTACAGTTTGTAGGACTGGAGTATACATAATATATAAGTACAAAAGATGGTTAAAAGAGTTCCATGTATTTTATTATGCGCATTTCAAAAACAAATATCATCATGCAATAATATTTGTGTTTTCATCAGATAAGTTGATTTAAATCTGAACTATCCACAAGTGCTTTTTAACCTTCATATCATGTCTTCATGTTTTATCTGATGAAAACACAAATATTATTGCATGATGATATTTGTTTTTGAAAAGCCCATAATAAAATACATGGAACTCTTTTAACCATCTTTTGTACTTATATATATATATATATATATATATATATATATATATATATATATATATATATATATATATATATATATATATACGTACATACATACATACATACATATACATACATACATAGATACAATTACTATGTGATTTATTAAAAAATGCTGGATTGTTATTGTGTAACGTAACTGGTCTGTGGGTCATATTATATTATTACTTCATCTGTAGAATATATGAAATGCGGAAATAGTAGGTGGTATGCTTTGTAGATGGGTTTGTTATCGTATTGATTGTCGATTACGTAAAATCATGTGTTATGTTATTTTATTGTGTGTTGAGTATATGGTATATGTTTGGTGTCGCTTGTGTTTCATTATTATTTGGTGATTATGTAAATCATGTGTTGTGTGAATCGTGCTGAAAGTATAACGTGTACATTATACTATTGAAATGAAGTCGTTTTGCATATGATGTGGGGGTGTAGCTAACCGAGCGATTTATCGCATTGTGCATACATTTGCGAGAGCTGGAACATCTTAGTTATTGTAGTAGTAGTAGTAGTAGTAGTAGTAGTAGTAGTTGTAGTAGTAGCAGCAGTAGTAGTAGTAGTATTATCATTATTATTATTATTATTATTAGTAGTAGTAGTAGTAGTAGTAGTAGCAGTAGTAGTAGTATTTGCTGTTTTTGTAGTAGTAGTGGTAGTCATGATGACATGGCGATTTGTATAGCATCGAACAAAATGCTTTACGATAATAATTTCATTTTCCCCCTCCCATATTCTCTAAAATCCAAATATCACAGGATTCGACTTTCATCAAATAAAGTGTTTAGTTGAGTTGGATTGGGAATCGATTTAATCGATTCTAATACTTCTTTTTTCTAATACCTGCCGGTGTGCTAATGCAAGCAATCAGTATTATGGCATTATGATTGGCGATAAAATGGCAGAATACGCTGTAGCCCAGTGCGGTCTAAGCTCAAATCCTACAAACGCAACTTTGGGTTTCATCAATTTGTGCTTCGTGGATATAGTATCAAGTCGGGGAGGTGGGTTAGCGGATTTTATAGAGTGCTGTACCAAGTGACGTACCTTATTTGTTCTAGTAATATTTGTTCACATGTAACCTACGTTTCGATCATGGGAATAAACTCCTCACTTACCAACGTGGGGATGACTTGTCTAATTTGTAATTGGTCTGCGTAGATAGATAGGGCTACATGTATCATGTTATGGTTCCGTCATAGATGACTAAATGAAAGTTAATTAAAAGGAAATAAAGTTATTATGTTTATTATTAATATTAAAGTGACTGAGTGCAATGGAAAGTCAGAAGTGTTACAAAGTGAGCCAAAATGCTTCAGATTTTGAAACAAGGGGAGTTGATCAAGCCTCTCACAGCGCTGTTCACGAGTCATAGAAGGCAGGAAGCTGAAATAACTGCAAGAATTGAAGGAGTAGGTGCAATAATACTCCAAGGTCAGCATTCGGTTATCCGAAGAAGGGAGATAGATACACAAACCAAACTCGCTATCTTCAAATCAGTATTACTGCCAGCCCTTACTTATGGTCACTGATCTGTCTTCGGTAATTACCGAAGGCATACAATCGCAAATACAAGACACTTATAGGGGTTTCTTCAATGGATATTTGGAGGAACGTATCTCAATAATTCATCTCTCGGAGATCAGAGATTTGCTCTAGATAGAGACGTTGCTTCTCCGAATTGAGAGATCACAACTATGGTATTATGGACATGTGGTATGAATGTCTCAATACAGAATCGCTGGACAGATTGTACGAGCAAAACCAGCTGGCAGTAGAAAAAGGATTAGACCCTGAGTAACATGGTTGGATAAAATCCATGAGCTCGGCTGTCCTCACTTGGAGATTAGATCCTGCCAGATCAAATGCAAATAGTTTAATCTGACAGTGCACGCTGGAAGGTGTGCTTCAAGATTCCACCACGACGACCCCCAGGAATATAAGAGCAACGAAGAAGAAGAAGAAGAAGAAGAAGAAGAAGAAGAAGAAGAAGAAGAAGAAGAAGAAGAAGAAGAAGACGACGACAGCTGTATGTAGATATATGTTAATATTCAGAAAGGTGCTGCTTGAAAATGAAATATTCGCATCTCAATTACATTCCTTGCGACAGGCCTCCACACCATTTCCGCAAAGGTAATTTCAATCATTAAAATGGATTAAGTTGATCAGATGTTTATTACATTTGCCCATTGTGTAGCCTATTGGCATTCAAGAGGGATCATTTTGTTTCTGAAGAAGGGTTTTAAACCAGCATTTAAATAAAGAAGTATTATTGTACTGGTGACGTTCATTGCACTATCTACCTATCAAATTCTCGTATGCTTTTTTTCTCTAAAATAACTTGGTCGTGTTCAAACATAGTAAGGGGTGGGGTCGAAATACCAAAACCATGCCCTAAGAATCTATCAGCTATTCAAAGTATATGACCATGGCTTTGTTATTGCACCCAGCGTTATAACAATTCCTGCTCACTTTCGAAACAATATTAGTAATATTTGTATGATTGACAACTTTTAGTAATACATATATCTATAATGTAAACATCAAATTAAAATTGATTTCAATATTCTGTATGATGCAGCGATAGTGTCATTCTCTTCTAATCTTACGAACCGTTATGGCTAATGTATTTCCTTGTCTGTATTTTACTGGTTTTATTTCAATTGATGACTTTAGATATTTGCATTGGCTATCTTTTATCTTCTGCTACAAATGCAGCATGTAATATAAAATATCGATTTCTTACATTATTTAGGTATTGATTCCTTACACTTGAAAATATAATATCAAGAGTGGTTATGTGTTTATATCTAGAAGAGCTCCTACTTAATAACATTGACAATACATTACATCATGCTCGTTAACCCATTTGCCAACAACAGTTTGAACCTGTTATCTATATGCCAGTGAATATCTGTGACTTTTGTTCCTTAATTTCATTAGTTATCACTGCAAGGTGTAGGTGTTGTGAGTAAAAATCGAAGCAGCATACAATTACTATATATATATATATGTATATATATATATATATATATATATATATATATATATATATATATATATATATATATATATATATATATATATATATATATATATATATATATATATATATATAGGTGTGTGTGTGTGTATATGTATATGTATATATATATATATATATATATATATATATATATATATATATATATATAGAGAGAGAGAGAGAGAGAGAGAGAGAGAGAGAGAGATTCTATTATAATATTAAACCATTTATTTTAATCATTTTTTTTTTGTCACACGTACATATTGTTCTGATTGGAACTGGGTTCTTTGTTGCTTCACAAAACGTATGAGATTGATATTGTATTGCCATGTATTTTCCTCTCACATCGTATTTAAGGTATCAGATAGAAGCTAAATGGAAGTGGAACGTTTATGCTTGTCTCATGGTCCATAGCTTTGTGAGAAGATAGAAGCAATTCAGTGAGACTTGAGATGTTAAAAAGTGCTGATGTATTTCGGAGATGTTGAAATGTATTGAATTACACACACCTGGTAAATATATTCACTTTAATACTGGAGTTCAAATAATCGTAGTCCTACATTTTACAATGTACGAGGTAACAATAGATTTAGGACTTGGAAACATACGAGTACTATTTTTTAATAGGCCAGAATGTATATACTGGCGTGTGATTGCTGAGAAGATACTTACTTCAGATTGTGAGCAGGAGTTGTAGCAAAATGCTCTCAAAACATCTCAAAACATCTGGAGAATAGTCGTTATTTTCCGTTCATAATTTTTGGCAACGCCAAATTAAGCTCATTGCTCAAAGAATTAATCAGCCGCCCTGTGGGGAGGGGGTAGAAACCAAGACCGTAAATTTGTGAACCGAATACCCTAAGCACATAGTCATGCATATTAAAATATGTTTTTCAGTGGATTGTTAGAATTGCGGCTAAGTTAAATCAATTAATTTGCGATAGTCATTTACAATGTTTTATGATCTCAATTTATATCCCACCAATGTCAAATCTACACGTCGTTATATTGCGTTCAATAGAATAATGTACCAGTCATATAAACCGTTCAAATTCAATCTGTTCAATCTAAATTTCTCCACGTATCAACCATAAATTTACAGATATCAGTCTGTCTTGTTTTCTTCGTCTAACTCAACCGTGCTCCATGATGTTCATTACTCTGTCCATTTGTTATAATGTATTAATATTCTGCGATTCTGAAATAGTCGCATGTCATTATTAGGGTCCGTAATATTTCCATTAATGAAGATAACATGCTCCAACTGCAAGTAGCTTCAGAATGAGAATTGAGGCAGCTTTAAAATGTTAACGCAAACCACATAGCTTTGCTACAATAATGCCTTCTAATTTAGCCACAAGGCGATCAATTTGCGGAAGAGAGAAGAGTCGATGAACTGGTTCTATATTTTATCGAGCCAAAAGAATGAGTAGCAAAGTTGATTTTGGTGGGATCCACAGAACGCAAAGAATCGAAACAAAATCGAAAAGCAAACTACATTAAGTGAGAACCTTCTGAGTGAATTATGCTGTGATTCTGAGGACTGCTTTGTATCATATTCGTACCTATTTTCATTTGGTTAACTAACACACAACATTTAAGATGATATAAGACATCAGATCATTTTCGTTGTTTGATCATTTAAACTGTTTAGTGGAGAATGTTCAAATGAACCTTGTAGGCCTTCTGATATCGGTGAGATCGAGTGTAATAAACATTCATGTCGAACAGTCCTAAATCGACAGCTGCAGATAAAATACGTGTAAGGAGGAAATAGCAAAGAGCCTTATGTGAGAGATAGGTATGACATGGGTCACTGCAAGGGTCTGAGTCAAACAGATTCTGTGTGAAGGGAAGGCGAGAATGCTCTTTGGGTGACTGATAGAAGGTGGCAATAGAAGAAATAACATTGAGGACCAGTCACCGGATTAATATCAGTAGACCATTTCCGCTAGACTCTGGAAATGGAAGAGCATTATTTTTTATTCGTAATATGTCAAAAGCACAGCTGTGAGGCTGTAATAATAACGATAAATATAAAGAGTCAAATGATCCAATAACCTTAACACAAAATGAGTATGTATAGAATGAATATTTGCTGTTGCATGTAAATTATACTATGTTTTGTGGACTCTGGATTGGCTGTGACGTGAAGAAGATTGCATCACAGTTATGAGTTCTCGCCTTCCATGCAACGACGTGACATCATGGGAGATGTGTGTGTGTGTGTGTGTATGTGTATGTGTTTGAGGGGCGTGTATATGTATATATATTTATTTATATGTATACAAACATATACACACATACATATAAATATACATATATATATGAACAATTGGCGATCCCGACGGCTGAGCACCAGCCGTTTCAACAGCTAGATCCAAACTGATCGGATCCAGCCTTTGAATCGTCAGGAACTCAGCCATCGGGTCCCGAACTTTTCATATTACTCACTCTACTACCCCAAGCATCGACTACGGTGGTGAGTAATGCTCTAACTGTTTTTTACTGCATCGATTCTGATATATACACGTATATGTGTGTATATATGTGTGTGTGTGTATGTGTGTGCTTATACACATACACATGCTCTTATTGAAACCTATTTGACTGAAATTCTCCGAAACACATATATTCAAATTTCTAAACACGAGACGTATATATGATTACAAAACTTTTTTATTCTATGAACTGGCAACGTCAATGTTTTAATATCAAGAAAAGCCTTATACAGCCAAGATATTCTACTTTAAAATAAAATAGAAAGAATAAAAGAATCGATTATTGCAAGAGTAATTCTCCATGTTTATATAACCTAAACCTGCAATAAACTTTCCTATACGGACATAGAAACCAATAGATAATTCTACATTATTTTATTATTTAGCTATATATATATTCATTTAATTATTTATTTATTGTTTCTCAGATATTATTGAGTACGATTTGAAATTCGAAGATTTCAGAAACAGTAAATTGGCACAGTTTGGACAAGCTGGCATTCGTTCAAAATATTTAATGAAATAAAATGCATATACTTTTTTCACTATAAACAAATTGCTTTGCTTCACATCTGCTTTGTTTTCATATTTTCACATTTTTCTTTAGTTTATTTACGTTAATATCGATCGATTGGATTCATCCAACTGAGGAATATTGCCGAGATATTAGCTGAATTTCCTTATATTTGTGCTTCTCACCCAGTGCAGGCTATGGTATAGCTGTGTGTATGAATTGAGTCGGAGCATTTTATTCTTGAGTAAGAGACTATATTTCACTTTGCTTTAATCCACATAGATTGGAAAATATAAGCTGCACATGTGGTTCAAATGGCCATGTCGCACACTGGACAAACATGAAACCTCTTAAAGAAATAAAGTAATGGTACGTGCCTCTGTTGAATGTTCAGCCACTTGCAACTTCATTTCATAGGCTGGCATTTCCGTTGCTTAAGCAACTGTAGTTTTGTTTCAATTGTAAGTGATACATGGACATAAGAATAATGTGAAAATATAAATGTAATATTGTGTATAAATAAAGGAGCCGAACCACTATGTATTCACGTGTGTTTCTGTTGCTGATACAATCATTATATTGCAACTCACAACAGAAGCCTCACTGCTTTTCCAGTGACACGATTTCAAATCAGAAGTAACATAAAGCATAACAACCGGTTCTTTAAATATTTCTGGACTTGGTGGAAGACGAAGCTACTCCTGGTGGAAGTTGAATCCGGATCGGAAAAAGCCGGAGCAAATTCCGAAACATTTAATCTGACGCTCCAATGACTCTCAATTCGCAGTCTATGGTTTCGTTCTGTCATGTTTAACCTGATACACGAAGATCACATCAACAGTTCAATGGATGTAGTAATATTTTAATCTTAATATTTTAATCATAATATTTTAATTTTTCTTGAAGCACATTGGCAAACCTTCTAGATATAGCAGACAAAAAGGTATTTAAATTATAAATTTGCAGCTTAAAGTTTTGTAAAATGCCTTGAGTAACACAATCCTGCAGTACACAACGTTTGAACTACATACAAACTGGAGATGGTGAGAAAACTATACGCTATACCTCATTGTCTTTAAGGCTACTCTGGAGCTAAGAGCTAAGCAACAACATTTTAAAATAGATTAGTGTGTACTTATGAATTGTGTGCTATAAGCCATGCACATGATACTGTGGTTAAAACATTTACTTTGAAATGGCAAATTTCAGTTTCTATACAAGCTCGCGCCTTCGTGGGTAAGTGTCTTCAACCAATTTCGCAATCTGGGAAGTAAATCACACACACACACGCATACATGTACACACACACACATATATATAATATATATATATATATATATATATATATATATATATATGTAATAGTATATTATATTATATTATATTATATTAAGTATACAGGTAAAATTCCGTTATAACGAATACCATTATAAGAAATAGTTCAGTATGTAACAATTTATTTTATACCCCGTGAATTTCGTTATAACGGAATTTCATTGTATATATATATATATATAGTAGTTCTTTGTAAATTCGTAGAACTATTATATTTCTCATGTAACTCTAATAAAATTATTTAGAGAACGAAAAACTCAGCCACTTGATAAACCGATCCATTAAATAAGTAATAGAGTAAGTACAGCAGCCGAGATGATTGACTAGAAGATTGAAAACGGTGCCTCAGAAAGATCGAGGTCCAAGGATGTGAAGCCAGTCAAAGAATAAAAGAATAAAACAATAATATAGAACACCTTCAATGTTAAATTACTTTCCCACATGCAACACATATTTCATTTATTTCCATTACTCTACATCACTACACAAAAATCTTAATATACTCCATTGCACACACAATAAGAAATCGGCTCCACCTCAAAGCTGTCAGAAAGCAATAATCGATATGTACCTATTGAATAAGCCTCAGAAAAACGGGATATATATGTCATAATAGTATTATGTTATATGAGATAGTATCGTGTTAATCACTTTGACAAAATCAGATTACTTTTTTCGTTAGTCATATAGCCAGATTTCAATGTACTTTAAACGACATTACCGGGAAGGTTTCATACAATAAGAGAGCAAAACCTTTAATTCCATTCATATGAGTGTGTTTACATATATATACGCCTCTCTCTCTCTCTCTCAATCACCCACTATCTCTCTCCCCCCATATATATCTCTCTCTCTTTCTCTCGCTATATATATATATATATATATATATACATTATGAAGAGAGAAGAAACATTTAGATATAATTAGTAATAAAATGTATCATACCTAAACTGCTCCTAGATTCCTCATATATATATATATATATATATATATATATATATATATATATATATATGGTTGGAGTTCGTTTAAATGTATCGCTTCTACAATCTGTCAGAGAATTGCGTATTTTCTGTGTATGGATATGAATCATAATTAAAGAGAAAAATTGTACAAGTACGTAATGGTTATGCACTTGTAATGGTGTTCCTGTCCAATTTATATGTCTCTAAAGGCACTTTACGCATTTTTCTTAGCTATTATCTACCGTGATCGACTGATATTGCAGGTATTCTTCAGACCTTAGCACACTCACTTATAGATATATATATATAATTATTGTGCTATCGAACAGAAAAATAATTATTAGCGTACTCTAAACGAAGAACAGATCTGAAATATTATGGTTGTCTTCAACACGGGAATGTTGCTACCACCCGTACAGCTACATGGATCGATATAGTTCAGGCAGCTGTAAACAAAGATGGCCGCCGCTATTAACGTGAGATCACTTTAGGGATAAACTTATGTTTTAATTAATTTATTTTTGTTTTCCTAATGTAGTGAGGGGGGTAACTATTTTTAATAATATAGTTAACCATAATATATATATATATACTACTACTACTACTACTACTACTACTAATAATAATAATAATAATAATAATAATAATGATGACATGTAGTTTAAGGACAAGGCCAGCAAATTATTGGGGAGTAATTGACTAAGAGTTTATTACATTGACTTCGGAAGGATGAAATTCAAAGTTTACCGTGAGGAGATTTTAGCACAAAACGCATTCCGAAGATCTAACAATTCTGCCTAGCTATTGCTTTCCCACACGGCAACGGCTATTCAAGGCGGTGGATGGACAGAATTATCACTGTAGGTTAGAGTGCTTCAAAATATTCGTTGCTGCTCTTTGTGTACGAACTTCGCATGGTGCAAATTACTGAGGTTGCTTTCGTCTCTCATTTATTTTCTTTTTCCTTTCTATATGCCTGTGTGATTGCATATCTTTCCTTTGGTAAATCGTCTACGTTGCGCCATAAAAAGTGTTATTAGTTGTAACTCATGACGCTTAATTCCACAGCATTCAGACTGTTTGTGCGAGGGGATGTCAGAAACATCTTATATAAATAGAAATAATTGATATGTTCCTAGTATCAACCCAAAAAAACCGCACTTGTGTCGTATATATATATATATATATATAAGAATGTTTATATATATTTTGAATGTTTATTATCAAAGAATTATTCAATCAAATTCATTACACACCAATACAACTGATTATTACTTATTGGACCGGGAGATGCGGCAGACAATATTTGGTGAATATTACAACTATTATTAAATTTACAAGGAATGCGTTGGACATCATGCTTTGCGGCTCTTTACATTCTGGGTTCAAATCCTCCAAGGTTAGTTTTGCCCTTCATCAAATATAAGTAACGCACTATAGTTGATTTAATCAACATTCCCATACTCTTCAAATTGTTGACCTTGTGCTAAATGTAGGAACAATTACTAGATTTACAAGGGCTCTTTTAAAAATGATAAACTTTAGAGATTTGATCATCTTTCTGCACTTAATTCTTCAACATTGATTTGTTGATTTCTACTTTCTGTATTCTTTCCAGATAAAGATGAAAGACAACAGACAATATTTTCAATTAATTGCACATAAGCAAAAGTAACGAATCCTTCATTTTAATAACTGTGTATACAAATATGACATTTCTCTCAGATCTAAGAATTATGTATTCTAATTGATTGGACGCCATTATCTAAATATAGCTGAAAAGCTTTCAACTCCATTCCATGGGGATCTACCGTCACATACTTCTAATAATTAAATCTTATTAGATATCTCGACATTAACTCATTATTTGCTGGTACTGACTTAAATATGTCTTGTCAACATGTGCTGACTTACGAGAGTTTACCAAATGGTTACCTCTTGTAATAATTTCCTATGTTGAAAAATCTTTCATGATTAATCCGATATCAGTAAATTTTAAATTGTTGCTAACGTCTATACTACATGTTTCTGTCTGTGTAGATTTCATCATTTCTTATTTAATTATTAACTCTACATATATCCCAATTATTATAATCCTAATCGTCAATAATTGACAATTTCCCTTCAGGTTATGTCGGAAAATCAATGCTAATATACAATTATTACGGATAGATTTTTTGTATATGATTATTATATTTTGCCGTTAAAAGGCAAAAGGATTTGGCATACATGACCTAGGGGAAAACGACATTTTCTTGATGTGAATCAGGTATAATTATGATGAAAATCATTAGAATATGAAATGGCTCAATGAAATATTCACTGGTCCAAGTGCTGGAATCTGTCTGTATGTATGTATGTATGTATGTATGTATGTATGTATGTATGTATGTATGTATGTATGTATGTATGTATGGTCGCATTTTCGGCGACTAAACCCGGCAAGCTCACCAAGTTTACTTGGTAATGAGGGTGATATTGAACATCCCGCAGGACAAAAAAAAAAAAACCTGACAAAAGAGGGAAAAACTCATGAGTCAACCGCCATCCAAATATATGTAAATATGTATATCTGTATATACATGTATGCATGTGTATGTATACATACGGGACATATAAATAATTGGGTTGGATACCCAATCGCACGGTTAAGCCACTGGGAGTGAAGGGCCCCTAGCATTTGTCAGGGCATTCTTCTAGGAGAAGGCAACTCATGAAACTGGGATAATTCCGACATAAAACCTGCAGCTCAGTAGTTACTGATAATGTTGATCTTATCTTCTTTTCGGGTTATAACTGCTGTCGCTCAGAGAGTGGGATTGGCTCAGTGCACAGTCTTTCCTCACTTTAAAAAACATCTTCACGCACAGGCATTGTACGATTGAATTAATTAATAATTATTAATAATGGTATATCGTGCAATGGCCATACTCGATAACGAGGGCGCAGTCATCATGTATGTATGTACCCGTAACTCCTGCTAGATCGGCGAGGCGCTAAAGTGTCATACGGTGTTTATTGGGCATTTTAAAATCTTGACTGAGCCCACCACCTCTCCTGGTCTAAACATAACAGATTTCATCCAGAGACGGAGGAGAGAAATATACAATGTGATAGAGAGAAAGTGCAGAGGAAATATACATGAAGTATCAACCTCTGTTATGGACTGGTAATTATTTTATCGACTTCGAAATTATGAAAGGCGAAGATGATCTCGGCGAGATTGAACACGGTGGAGAGAGTCGGAACAAACAGAGTAAATCTGTCAATCCGGCATTCTAAAAACTCTGCCAATTTGGCTTCTATTTCATAGTTAAGAGATTAGCAAAACAGGAAATTTTTCGTTAGATTTTCTTATTGCATCATTCTGTACATATACAATTTCTTCTGTAATGTATAGAGAATTGGTGAAAGAGGACAAAATAAATTATTCTTAGACTGAGGACATGTACAAACGCCCACAATATAATGAATTCTGCTAAGGACATTCAAAATTGTATATAATGGATACTGCTGAAGATGCCTATCAGCCATTGATCTTAAATCTGACAACAGCCGAATTATATCACCTATCAATAGGTACATGGCAGCGGTTGAGTCTAGGTTAGACGCTATCTCATAAGCAGCCTGTACTTGTTCTCACGATCGGCAAAATCTAGTATAACACTCTTTTCAATATACACCAAACTAACTTGCAAAATGGAAGGACATATAAAATAACATAGATCCAGAGATATGTCTAAATACAAATAAGACGGGAGCCTTGGGAATGCAACACGTTTGACCATATGTCGGCTCAAATAACTTTGACCGCTAAATAACTCAAAAGAACAATTTCGCGCAGACAAATTGATTTATGTTATTGTAGAACATACTTTACTTCAGAAATTCTCTTCGCAGTATGTTATAGAAAATAATGTAATCAAACTCACTTAGTAAGTTATAGTGGAAAAGCTATGTTTATGCCGTACTATGTAAAAGTACAAATTTTGATATATACTATCATCTAAGATATTTTAATATGCAAGTAACTATTTTCAGCTTCAGAGATTTGTATGTAAGAGAGTTACATCTCTCGCATTGGTATGTTGTAATTGATATTTTTAAATGATTTAATACCGATGATTGATAATTTGGTAAAATAAGGCCGTAGGTAAAATATATATTCAATATTATATTATTTACAAAGATACAACTATGGGGATGGGGGATCTATGAATTAGTCAATGCAATATTGACTTAGTCTATTCACTTCCAACACAGTATAAATTGAATATTCATGTATAGTTTACAATCAGTTTCATCTTAACGAGGAAATCCTTCCACTCCGTAGGAATAATTTTAATATTGCTTTCATTTTATTAAAGTATTTGATTGGACAAAAAACCTGGTGTAATATATTAAAAGAATAGCAGCCTGTCCCATGCATTGAGGCCCTTTCTAAAATCAATATGTGTGAATTGAAATTAAACCGCGCATTCAAATAGAAATTTAAAGCAGCTTGATGTGAAAATTCAAAATATGTCACGTTATTCCTTCTCTAAACAAGCTGAGTCCTCACGATTCCTTCACGTCACAGAACGTAATATATTTCTATAAACTAGATATAATAAAAATAATTAGGGGATAATATGAAAGATGGACATAGATAAGTAATGAAGCTGTTACTAGCATTATGATATTTCGAACATATGTCTGACGAGCGAGAATTGTTGTGAGTCGTTAAGAAGTAGGATTACATGTTTCAGTGTTTGTTCAAGTTTTCTGCACTCTGATTTCAAAATCCACCACTGCAATCTTTGATTTTCAATCTTTCTTTGACAATGTGTAAGATACAGGTTCAGACACAGTGTGTAGGGTGTGGGGTGGAATTAAAGAGTCGAACGAGATGATTTGTAGTGTTCATCCCGCTTTCTATTTTCTGAATTAAAATTTCGAATACATCTGATAGTAATTGCGATCACAAAGAGAAGTCCAATGAAAAGAACGCTTTTTATCCCATCATATGTTTGTTGAAGCGGAATGTATGTAATTCTAAACGACGTCTACAAGTACATCACCAGCACCAGGTTCATGTGACCTCCAAAGAGGATGTCACCGATCCACCCACCATCAGGTCCAGGCTTCAACAACTCCAGACTCTCACAAGCAAACTGGGCTTGATTGACGGCCACCCAGCTCTCTTTCTGCTGAGGATAGGCTTCGCCATGCCTAAGCGCCTCTATACCCTTCGCAGCGCTTCGTGCTACACCCAGACATCTCTCCTCGCTGACCTCTATACTTGTTTCCGAGCAGCAGCCGAGGAGATATGCAACGTCAAGTTTGACGATATAGGGTGGGAACAGGCCAATTTACCTGCCAGGTATGGCGGCCTTGGCCTCCGGTACCCGATCTCACTAGCTTTTTCGGCGTATCTTTCGTCGGTAACCTCGTGCCGCGTCCTCGTCAGCAGGGTACTTCAAAACACAAGAGAACCCTCTGTGTTCAGAGAACGTGAGGCCGCCTGTGAGACTTAGCTCAGTAGACGTCCCTCCTCCTTCCTTCTCCCCCTGTTGACGTCAAGTCCTCCCAAAGCACTTGGGATGCCATCCAGTGCAGCCTGGCCTCAGAGAGGCTCATGCGCCAGCTCGACTAGCACCGACTTGCTTGTTTTTGTCCGGCCTCCAAACCCCACAGTGGTGCCTGGCTCTATGACCTGCCCTCCTTCTCCACTGGCACGCAGCTAGACAACCATAGCCTGCCCATCGGCGTTTCCCTGAGGCTCGGCCTCCGGATCTGCCAGCCACACCAATGTCGCTCGGTACCACCTTCGACTCTTTCGGGCTCCACCCGCTTTCCTGTCGCCACAATGCCGGCCGTATTCCACGCCATGCTGCTCTCAACGAGGCCATTAATCATGGCTTGGATTAGCAGGCTTCCCTTCCCAGCTCGACCCGGTGGGGCTGGATCGAGGGGACGGCCAGATGGCATGACCATCTTTCCATTCCACGATGAAAAACCCCTCGTCTGGGATGCCACTTTCACCTCACTTTCTGCAGCCGCAACCTGGTGCAGTCTGCGACTAACCCAGGTTCTGCTGCGCCTCGAGCTGAGGAGACCAAACTCTTCAAATACCGGTCACTCTCCGAAAGGTTTGCGGTCGTACACCTGGCAGTGGAGACTTCTGGTGTCCTTGGCCCCAGGACTACCTCCTTACTCACCACCATAGGCGCTGAACTGGCCAGCCGCAGGTGTGAGCCCCGCGAGTTGGAATGGCTTTTCCAGCGCGTCTCCCTTGCCGTCCTCCGGGGAAACGCCTTCTCCATTCTGTCCGCCGGGGCTGTGGGTGGCCCCATCGCGTATCATTTTTGTAAATATGACAACAGTTTATGATTTGATTTTATTGTTGATGTTATTGTTATGTAATGGTTACAGAAGCAGCACAAGCAACCACAATAACCTCAATAGTAACAGCAACTACAATTAGAGCAGTAATAAACGCAACGATACTTTTAAGTCATATCATTTTATTTATTGCATATTCAATCTAAAACATATGTTTGCCGAGCCAAACATTTGATTACCTTCCCGACTCGCTAAAATTAGTATTTAATTCACCTTCGGATTTTAATCCGACAAATTGAAATTTTATAAACATACTGGAAATGATGGTCCAAAACAGAAGCGATTAATCAAGACTGTGACAATTCGCCCTATACAATTCATTTCCATGTGTCAGAATGTGTAATACATATTACTGTTTCAGTTCTTTGCAACCTAAGTTCATCTTCAATAAAATCATCCCTAACTTGACAAATCACTTTGTTTTCAATTTTTGTTGTCACATAAACCAAAGTGTCACTTTAAGAAATAGAACGGTGTAATTTGAATGAGGTTTTACTGCTAAAACTGTACCAGCAAGTTAAGTGTCAAATAAATACTTTTCTGTATATCGTATATTTCTTGGCTAAGAAGCGAGAGGAAGTCTTCATGGTTCATACCTAAATGTTATTTTATGTACCTGGATGCGAGTCACCTACTGAAACAAATATGATCTACGAATCTACAAGCACAACAGCAACACCTACACATATTTGCTAAATATAAAACTTTGTTTTAGGAGATATTATAAATGAGATATTCAGTAGATTTGTAATTTACTCAGATAATGAATTTTTTATTACGACTATAGTCGAATTCAAGCTTCCCCGGGGAAGATATTTAATGATGTCAAATCAGATACTATGTAAATCTTATTTCATTAAACCTCTAACTTAATCTCAATTTCATAAATTCAATTCTTCTTGATATTCTTTTCTTTTACTTATTCAATTAGGAGTATATTTCAGCTGATTTCTTCTTCAAAAGCACAGCAGAAGCCATAGTAAAAATGTTTACCAAATTAATGAAATTAAATGCTATTTTTTTGGTGGGAGAGGGGAGTAAAATGTTGATGTTTACTTCAACGTGATATATTTAAATTTATTTAGACAAATATTCTTCATATGTTTATTATACAATAGGATCAAATTAGGAGGGATTCATCATAATGATTTGGTATCCATACTTCCAGTAAACGTAAAAATATATAGTTCCGGCAGAGTAAAATATTTAAAAACACAAACAATGCATGGTAATTATTGAGAAAATAAGTAAACAATTTAGTCAACAGGATTCCAGTGGCTAATTTACTTGTTTATTATCGATGGAGAAAAATATATGTAGAAATTTAATGTTTACCTTGCGCGCATTAAAACGTATCCGGTTAAATGTAAATTATACCTACCTTTCATTAACTTTCTCAACAAACAATATAACGCATACATACAGACATACATGTTATATACACAAACACATAAACCCCTCTTTCATTTATATTTAGAAGATATTTAGATGATATAAAATGCCTTGCAATTTATTATTTTACTCTATTAAGAAATTTAGATATTTCTACTTCATTTTGTGAACAAAACGTCACCTCTCAATCAAATACTATAGTTTTTGGAGATCATTAGTTATTGCTAATACAACACATTGCTTTGAGATTTCCTTCACTTTATTCCGAAAAAGGAAATATGTGTTAATCGAAGAAGGTACGGTTCTGAGTCTGTGAGGGTAAGAGAAGTCCCATGATCATGTGAAGTCATGTAACAGATTTCGAAATATCACCTCGGGAATTAATTAATTATGGCAAATAATTATGGCATATTAGTGAACATAGATAGATACATTAGGTCATTATGATGGTTAAAATTAAATTAACTAATACAATCTGAAATGGTAAAATGAAATCGGCGCACCAAACGCGCGTACTTGCGTTTCTACGTGCTATGTCTCCGTCGTAGTATTGAATTTATTATCACACACACACACACATACACACACACAGGCGCGCGCGCACGCACACACACACACACACACACATACACACACACACACACACACACACACACACACACACACACACACACACACACACACACACACACACACACACACACATACACACATACACACACACACACAAACACACACTTACATCAGCTATCGTGGGTGCAACAATTCCCCCACATCTCTTTGCTAGACACTTTGCTTAGACTTTACCACGGTGGCTTCAAAAGGACATCCCTCTTTAATTGGGGCAATCTCTCTTGTCTCCCTTTTTGAAAATTGGGATTTTCTCCTCCGATTCCCATTGCTTAGGTGGCTTTCCAGAGATCCAGGCAACCAGAAACACACGAGTCAGCCACAGAATTACTTATCTCTTTAAGGCTTTTAACATCTCGTTCCAAATTTCAATTTCCCCGGCAACCTTGCCAGATTTGAGCTCCTTAATTGCTCTTGTGACTTCAGCTTCCGAAAGATTAGGCATCGGTCACCGATGCACCTCGTGTACATCAGGAAATGCTTTTGTAATCGGGTTTAGGAGATCAGCAAAATATTATCTCTAACTGCGAGTATGTACATCTATGAAGAGAGAAGAATCCAAGACGTATTGTTGTTAGCAGCTGGGTAGGAGGACTTCTTATTACGAAGGTGGTGGATAGTCTGACGTAACGCTTTATTTGATGTTTAGGTATTATCAAGATGCACATAACTAGAATTTCATAAGCTGACACCTCAGTCAATCTCTTAATACGAACATCCAGCAAAGAGATCTGAGAAAATAAAATCAATTATTGATCTCTGTTCCTGATGCCCCTTACACCATGTATATTTATGGATGTCTCTGTGCTGGAGGAAGGTGTTTATAATAGAGATTCCATTGCTAGAAAAGTAGTCTAATAAGGCCTTTCCATTCGTATCTATATCAGGATCACCGTTACTTCCAATCACTCCATTGCATGTCCGGTGATTAGTGCCAACATCGAAGTCTCCCATTTGATTATATTCTCAGACTTACCTACATTTAACGCTGCAGTGACTTCATCAAGGAAGATACTGTATTCGGATTCCTTGTTTGGTGCATAAGCTTGCACCACACACAGAGACCTATGTTTCAGTCTAGGTTACAAGAGGTATCCAATCTATGGCCCATTCTGACAGCTGGGGAGTGTGTGCATTTCTACTTTAGCCTGCTTATTTCCCCACTGTTGGTCTTTGGTTATATGTCGTCCGACAGCTGCCGCTTATTTCCCAACTGACAAACATACATGGGGATAATAAAGCTATTCGGCACCTGCGACATGTTCTCTAGCTGAACATCTCTGCCGAGACACTCATCCTCTCAATGAAGCCTTCTTAACGCAGTCTACATATGAATGGTTTCATTGATAGAATGGGAGAAGTTCAAGTATCTAGGGGCTGTGTTCACGTGTGATGGAGGCAGGAGGTTGAATTAAATGCAAAAGTTGCAGGTGATTTTTCAGTAATGCACCAGCTTCAGAATTCGGTAATCAGAAGAAGGGAGGTAGGTGTAGAAGCTATACTCGCTATCTTCAAATATTCGTGCCAACACTTGCGTATGGTCATTAATCTTCGGAAATTACCGAAAGAATACGGATGCAAATACAAGCGGTCGAAATGGTGGCTTCCGAAAGGATTTGAAATAACATTTCACGATGGTTTGCGTACATCGGAGACCAGAGAATCGTTTTGGGTAGAGCCGCTGCTTCTCCGAAATTGAGTGATCACTGCGATTAAATGGGCGTGTGATTTGAATGTCTCAAGAAAGAATAACTGTTTATAACCAACCAACAGGAGTAGACCACAGGCAATATTGTTGGCTGATTACGCGTGGAGATGCAACCGGATCTGCTGGAAACGGTAGCTTCTGACGAGATCCGCTGGAAGAAGTGTTTGAGGACTCTGCACCCACGACAATCCCATGTATGAGAAGAAGAAGAAGAAGAAGAAGAAGAAGAAGAAGAAGAAGAAGAAGAAGAAGAAGAAGAAGAAGAAGAAGAAGATGACGATGATGATGATGATGATGATGATGATGATGATGATGATTATGTGATGATGATGATGATTGTGTATATATATATATATATGACATAAGTAACGGAAAATCAGTGATGCGACGAATTAAAATTTATTAGACATATTACAATCGTTTCTCTGGCTACCAGTGCGAGGCACGGTCAATGCAATGACCGAACCTGTCTCTGAAATCACAAGATCCTCAGATACGCCTCGATTCTTCGAAGCAGAGTTTCCAATATATATATACATATATACAAATATATATATATATATAATAATGCTAATGATAGGAACAACAACAATCACCATAATAACAATAATAGCAACACACACAACTATGACGATAGCTATAATGACAACCCCTTAGAGAAACTATTCTTCAACGCAGCTGACAAAACATATAAGATGGGTAATATCTATCCTACGAGGTTACCCTTTAATAAAAGAGTTTGCATACCACAACAAATAGATGACGAGACAGTTCACAATAGCTACAAATAATATTAGACAAATAGTAGACAGGTATACTAAGAGACAGAGCAGACCAGAGGTCCAATAACTTGGGAGGAAATCTGTAGAAGGCTTGATTAGCCTCAGGCAGCGCAGAGGAGATGGTGAGGTAGTATGTCTACCCACGGATAAGTCTGGTAGGATGTCAATAGATAGCATGCCGAACTACATCAAGGCTATGCAACACCACATCACCTACACGAGCGAAATTGCACAGCAAATACATGATGGGAAAGAGAAAATCCTCAACGCTCACATGATGATGTGGGCCGACATCCTAAAGCCAAGCAAACGCACTGCCAACAACTTCCAGGCGTCTAACAATGGCATACCACTCTTGTATGGGCTCCGCAAAGACCACAAGACAGTCGACGACCGACAACTGGACCACCAACAAGACCCGTATGCAGAGCAAATATAGCTAGCAACTACAGTATCTCCTATTTCCTCTCAATGGTTATACGCCTCACAATCAAGATGTCCCCAGATGTATGTGACAGGACAGAGGACCTCCTCAGCAGAATCAGTGAGTGCAACAAAAACAGGAACCTATCCAACTGCATAATAGGCAGCATGGATGTAGTATCACTGTACCCATCCATTAACATTGATTTTGCTGTGGAAAAATGTGTGGAGATGATCATTGAGAGTGAGGTGGAGTTCTGCGACGTCGACACAGACGAACTAGGCCTCCTACTTAGACTTACCTACGACACTGACTACCTAGACAGCCATGACCTTAGACGTTTCTGCCCCAGTAGACCCATAAGAGGTAGACCCCCCACCATAACCTCAATGTCTAAAAAGACTCCCATTAGAAGGTGGAGTGGGTGGACCAAAGCTATACGGACCCCCAAAAACAATGATCAGGTAAGAAAAATGGTCGCACATGCAATAGGGGCTAGTATCAAAACTACCCTAATGGGCCACGTATTCAAGTTCAACGAGAAGCTCTACACCCAAAATGAAGGAGAAGCCATTGGCGTCAGCATAGCTGGTGACGTTGTCAACCTTGTTATGGTATGGTGGGAAAGGAGACTTACAAATCTTCTTAATGAGAGCTCCATAGACCTCATCATGTGCTCTCGTTGCGTAGACGATATCAATATAGTTATAAGAACATCCCCACAAGAGAGCACTAACAAGTTTGATTTAGAACGTAGCACAATGGAAAGTATCCAACAGTCAGCTAATTCCATACACCAGACTATAACTGTAATTATCGACTACCCTTCCAAACACCCTAACAATAGACTACCTGTATTAGACACGGAACGCTGGATTAACACTATAGACGAGAGGGCCCACATTCTCCACTCACACTATGCTAAACCCATGGCCTCCTGATACTGAAAAACTCAGCAATGTCCAGTAGTGCTAAGTTTA
>OZ024740.1:68711638-68726638 GCA_964016885.1 Eledone cirrhosa
TATATATATATAGAGATAAAAAATTATCGTTATAGGTAATCCCGTTGACCATGTTATTCTTCACTCTTTCTATATATATATATATATATATATATATATATATATATATATATATATATATATATATATATATATATATATATATATGTGTGTGTGTGTGTGTGTGTGAATGTATATATAGTGTATTTTGCAATACTCTGTATGCTTAATGAAAACCATTTCGAAGACCTTAGGCTATTGTTTTAGAGTGGTGACAGTCTCACTTACTTTAAATGTTCAGCAAACAGGTGAGATAAAGCTGACAGAGCTCTGTTTCGCACTTTTTGGTGCTTATCAAAGCTAACGACTCCACCAGTTTGCTGAAAATCATGAATGTTTAATTCTTATAGAATGTTAGTAATAATCAGTAACTGATTATACAGAGCGGTTGTCGGTCAAGCAGAAGTTGAAAATTAGAATTGGTGCTCTGAAATAGCGATATATATATGAATGTATCCACTGTTTGCTGAAAATTGAAAGTAAGTGAGAATGTCACTACTCTAAAACAATAGCGTAAGGTCTTCGAAATGCTTTTAATTAAGCACACAGTGTATTGCAAAACACACTATACATACATTCATAAATATATCGCTATTTCAGAGCACCAATTCTAATTTTCAATTTCTGCTTGACCGGCAACTGCTCTGCATAATCAGTTCCGATATTATTACTAGAATTCTATAAGAATCAAATATTCATGATTTTCAGCAAACAGGTGGAGTAGTTAGCTTTGATGAGCACCAAAAAGTGCGAAACTGATATCTGTCAGCTTTATCTCCCCTGTTTGCTGAAAATGTAAAGAAAGTGAGACTGTCACTACTCTAAAACAATAGCATAAGCTCTGCGAAATGCTTTTAATTAAGCATACAGTGTTTTGGAAGTACACTATATATGCATTCATATATATATCCCTATTTAAGAGCACCAATTCTAATATATATATATATATATATATATATATATATATATATATATATATATATATATATATATATATATATATATATATATATATATATATATATATATATATATATAATATATATATATATATATATATTAGTAAACGGAATAGAAAATGCTGACAAATTGTTCACAGTTGAAAAATGGTTTAATTAGGAATAAAAGAGTATTAGTGATTGTATGGGTTAGTATTCAGTTGTGGTTTTAAGTTTTTAAGTTTTTACCGGTTGCGCATTTCTAAATGCTTTTCAAAAATAATTTTGACATAGAGTGTCCGTGTTGTTTGCTCTGATCTGTCTGCTCAGATCAGAGCAAACAAGACGGACACTCTATGTCAAAATTATTTTTGAAAAGCATTTAGAAATGCGCAACCGGTAAAAACTTAAAAACTTAAAACCACAACTGAATACTAACCCATACAATCACTAATACTCTTTTATTCCTAATTAAACCATTTTTCAACTGTGAACAATTTGTCACCATTTTCTATTCCGTTTTCCAATATATAATAACTTGTGTGTTACACCTCTCTTCTTTTAACTATATATATATATATATATATATATATATATATATATACATATATATATTAGAATTGGTGCTCTTAAATAGGGATATATATATAGTGTATTTTGCAAAACACTGTATGCTTAATTAAAAGCATTTCGCAGGGATTATGCTATTGTTTTAGAGTAGTGACAGTCTCACTTACTTTACATTTTCAGCAAACAGGGGAGATAAAGCTGACAGAGATCTGTTTCACATTTTATATATATATATATATATATAACGAAGGAGTTGTGGTAAGAAACCAGATGGACCATAACGTACTCAATACTTAGGGCAGTACTCAATACTTGGGGTAGTAGAGTGGGTAATAGGAGAATGTATGACCGGGGTTTCCCATATCTTAATCGGCAAGTGGGATATTTCAGCCATTCTCTACTCACCCGGGTGGTTAGGGGGTAAGGGCGAGGTAAGTCCTATGCAATCGGTGTTTGCATGCCGTTACCAGTTCGTCTTTTTTGTTTAGAAATTCGTCCTTCATGTAGATGTACCTCTTTTCTTTTCCTCTCTGTTTCCTTCTTCCTCTCTGTCTCCCCCTATCATTTCTTTACACTCCCGATCTTCTTCCTCTTTCTTTTCCCTCTTTTGCCTACCCCGAGACAGCCCTTCGGGCCGCTGTAGCCTCAGTACCCCCACCCCAGTAAATTAAAGGTAGCATTGGCCGAAAACGCTAACTAATCATAGCAGCTATGTTAGACCCCAGAGATTTTGTATTACTTTTTACTACACAATTCTATAACTTCAAAAACTTCAAAATTTC
Organism: Eledone cirrhosa; assembly: GCA_964016885.1. Taxonomy (NCBI): domain Eukaryota; kingdom Metazoa; phylum Mollusca; class Cephalopoda; order Octopoda; family Eledonidae; genus Eledone; species Eledone cirrhosa. The sequence continues at coordinate 68,713,968 of OZ024740.1, forward strand.
TTATTTAGTATCTTCTATTCTCAATTTATTAACCTATTCTCTAGCAGTGGCCAGAAAAGCAACACCAACTAATTATAGCAGCTGTTTTCGACTCCACAGTCTTTGCTTTTTACCACTTCTTACTATCCAATGTTATATATTTATATAGGGCGGCGGGTTGGCAGTATCGGTAGAGGGTCGGATGCCATCCTTTGACGCAGAGAGTTACGGCCCTTGCCATTCTAAGTTCAAATCCCGCCGAGGTTAACTTTGCCTTTCATCCTTACAGGGTTGATAATATAAAGTACCAGTAATGCACTGGTATAATTGCTAGCCTTGTGCCAAAAGTAGAAACAGTTATATTTGTATATATCTTTCTCTTATTTTTTTATTGTCTCCAAATCTTAATTAATTTACCTATCTATAACATCCCTCCACACCAGAACCCTTTTTCGCCTACTTCCTCTGGCCTACTTTCATACACAATCCTTAGAATTTGCTGTATAGATCTCACTTTCAACGCTTGACCGGCTCCACTCACTCCCTCATTGCTCTACAGGCAAGTTCAGCCATCAACACCTCCCGCTCACTGCCATAATCTTCTTAATTGTGTTTACAAGAAATGTTGAACAATCCTCCCATATAAGGAAGTACCCCTTGAAAAGTTCGGCTATTTATTTACCAGGCTAAAAATTATAATTTAGTCCAGAAATAGCCGTCGAAACAGCTTGAGCTCTGCCGTCGGGGTCATACATTTTCATATATATATATATATATATATATATATATATATATATATATATATATATATAAATATATAATCTGTGATACAGCAAAAAGCATAATAATTTTATACTTTATCATATGTTCGCCTTGACAAATGATACTGATGTGTAGATGACCTTGTGAAATACATTGTCTTATGCAAGTGATTCCAACAATTTCTACTTCAATATTAATGCATGTGTATGAGTGTGTAGTATTTTCTCTCACCAGCTTTAATATATATATATATATATGTGTGTGTGTGTGTGTGTGTGTATTATGTATGTATATATTAATACATACGTATCACACAATTTCTCTCAGTCTGAGGCCTTCTGTATCTCCCACTCTCTTCTGTCTACTTCAATGAGTATTTTACGAATAACTTGTTTTATTGCCACAATAAGCCCCACTGCATCAACAAAGCGGCTTTTGTGTCTGACACCTGACTCATTACTTGGCTAAAATAGCATGAGTTGTCAAAATGACTCATTGAATTATATCCTGGATATTTTACGATCAGGTATCAGGCTTATATTATAAAGCTTTGTAATTTCTGATAGTATAGTAACTAACATTCTATAGTGCCATCGTTTCAATCCCTAAGGTAACAATACTTCAGGCAAATAATTTTGATGTAGATTGGCTGTAATATCTGTACGTACAATGTACGTTTCCGGAGATATACATTCTGTTATAACTGTTTCTACTATATATATATAATTACTTGTATATGAATACAAATGCCCCCCCCCCCAAAAAAAAAGCGCCCGCATTGGAATAATATATCGCTAAAAAAATAAAAATATAAAAACAAACTTTTAACTGTTCTCTTAAATCAACAAACAATCCCGTAAAGACTAAATGATTCATATATTATTCGACTTGAAGAATATATAACATATATATTCACAGTCATATTATCTCCCAAAACAGATCAAACAGCCAACTAAATGGTAAGTAATACACACAAACGCATACACACACACACGCACACACACACACACTGATATATATATATTTATAAGAACTGTTTCCGAAGCAAGGGTAAAGGAAAGGAAAGTGCTCTATGTATGCTACAGAGCAATTTACTTATACAATAAACAACATAAGGTCATTATTACATTTTACAAAGATTTCACAAAAACAGACGAGCCCGACAGAGACATATGAAATCGCCCATCAAAAGGATTTTCATGCTGATGAGCGATTTCAGTCGTCTCTCTTAGGCTCGTCTGTCTTCGTGAAATCTTTGGTAAATGTAATAATTGCCTTATGTTGTTTATTACATTTTATATATATATATACTGTATATATATATATATATATATATATATATATATATATATATATATATATATATATATATATATATATATATATATATATATATATATGTGTGTGTGTGTGTGTGTGTGTGTGTGTGTTTGTGTGTGTGTGTATATACATACATGTATATAAATATATATATACATACATACATATACTCAACGTTTGGGCTTGAGAAAACCTTGAGACTTAAAACCTGGACAAACTCACATTATATTTGTTAGGTATACATTACTAATATTCTGTATATTAAAACGTGCACGCTCGGACACATACACACACACATAAATATATATATATATACATGTCTGTACGTGTAATTGTACGTATGTACTTACCTGCAAGAGAGATATCTATTAATCTGTATAGACATTCCACCTTTGACTTGCATCTGTGAATATTTTCTGTCTTATTTGGAATTAGCTCACCTTTATTATTTAGGTGGTTGTCTTTAGTTTTTAGTTCTTTCCTATAATTCCCTGCTTCTTTGCGTACTGAATGGAGTATCATTTGATGTTTGTGTTCTTTTATATCACCATTGGTGCTCTTTAGGTATGTTTGTAAGCCTATCGTAGCTATTTTATATGACAGTTCCAGCTGTATTAGTCCTCTTCCCCAGCTTGTCATGACAAATATAGACGATCTACGTCTGCCGTCGGGTGATGCATTTTGTTGACTATAAGGAGCTTAGGCGTCTTGAAGATCAGATAAATACTAATTGATGATGCTATAACTGTATCATACCACTGCTGCAGCTAAGGTGTTTATAGCTACAATCTCTTTCATTGCAGCATTGTAAATTTTAATCTGATGAGTATTCATTTTGTTCTTCTGAAACTTAGGTAGTTTGACTCTATTTTTCATTTCGATACAAAGTTTTACTTAATTCTCTGACAATGTCTTCTACCTTCTGCCATGTCTTGTGTGTTGTCGTTTAGAATCCTGTAAACGTTTTCATTATTCTCAGCAGATGTTTCCCTAAGTTGTTCTTCACGGATATTTCTATTCTGATTGATTTCGTCAAGCTTCTTGTTGACTTCTTCTTCCGACATGTTATCAATTGTTACTGTATTTGTTTTGATTTTTGTAGGCTGTATTGGTATATCTGGTTCTCTGTTATTACATCAAGTTCTCATCTGTTCTACTTCAATCAATGTCAATTTCTTTTGTTTTACAAATCTATGTTTCCTGGTTTGGTTTATTGACATCTAGCTACGGGCAGATGTTTTTACCGACCAGTTTCTTCCATTGAGTGTATGTTTTATAACCTTTATTGGGGGTTGATGAATGCAGTACAGACTGCTGCCATAATCTGTATATTGCTCGCTAGTTATTCATTTCTGACTTCAAGTGTTGTTTGCTAGTGATTTGTCTCCTGGCCCAGGATTGAGGATTCCGTGGGTCTGCTGATATTTATAACTGATAGATGGGAAGGTGGCTCCAGCTGTCGACCTTTCGCGCCAAATGTGTTGCATCACTAGCTGATGCTTCTTTTGGTAATCCGGGGGATGGACAATGCGGTGTAATTTAGTTGTGTTTTTTTTGTTGTTGTCATTTTGCACTTATAAATTCCGTTTTATCCTTACGTGTACCGCGATAGAAAGCTTTTCTTAATGAAGCTTAGAGGGGCCTACCTGTCACCATTGAGGTGAGTAAATCTGCACTGGCCACCGTCCCAATATTTCGAAATCCTGCAGCGTCCAAACCGAATAAAAAATAAATAAATAAAGACCTGGGTGAGGTGTGAGGGCATAATGCAAGACCATACACTTAAATGATTATTATTATCATTATCATTAAATGAATAAAGAAATAATTAATACTATCACCATTAAAGGCATTATCATTTACATGTATTCCGTGGTGTGTTTTTTGATTTCGTCGCAGTGGTGATTGTGGCTGATGAATGTTTGTAGTTGTTGTTAGTCAATTAATCATTTCTTTTTTCCTGGAACTGGTAGCGGTACTTTTTAAATGCGTTTGTGGTAATAGTCTGTGGTAATAGTGATGGCTTAGTAGCAACGATGATGGCGATGGAGTAGGGGCGGAGGACGTGCTGATGGGAGCAGTGATGGACGAGTGATGGAGGTGATGATGGAGAATTGGTAGTGGCAGTAGCGGCCGTGGTGATAGAGTAGCGGTAGTAAAAGTTCTGGAGTTGTTAGTATTGCTGCTGTTTATGTATATGCGTTTGTTACGGCTAGGTTTTGTAGCCACTACAGCGAGGAGTTGTTTTATTTGTATTTGTCTGCATTATGTTCTGGTGACATACGGCTACTAATATCTAGTATACAGGTTGACATCGGACTTTCCCCTCTTCCTTAATATTTGAACTAAACATTTCAAGAAAACTTTCAAGAAATAATAATTACTTCTACTTTTAGAACAAGGCCAGTAATTATGCCAGTGCATTAGTGGTACTTTATTTCATCGACCCCGTAAGGATGAAAGCAAAAGTTAACCTGGGCGGGATATGAACTCAGACCATAAAGGATCGTAACTCTTTGCTGCAAAGCAAGGCGTCCGACCCTACCGATACTGCCAATCCTCCGTTCTCTTTCAAGAGATAATAATAATAATTGTTATTATGGAGTTGGTGGTGGTGATATTACCATTATGTTGGCTGTTGTATTTAGTGGACGAAGAGGAGCTAGTCTACTTCCATATGTAAACATTTTCGTTTTTGAATATAAAATTTTGAATATAAGATTAAATATCTGGGCCAAGTAACTATATTTCCTGGTGACATATTTTGCATTTTTGTCAATAATCATTGTTATGCTGAATTTACAACCACCTCGTAGAGTATTTTACCACCTCAGCTCCGTTGATTTAATAACAGATTATCTCTTTGGCGTAATAAGATTATCGTCCAATAAAGAATGAATTTAGAATATCGATAGTTTCCACCAGTGTATCGAAATAATCGGTATCATATATCATGTACATCGATCACCTGAAATCATTATTTATGATCATTCATACACTTTAAATGCCAATAGCACACCATGTCGCATTCAGTATAATAATTAGTTTTCATTAATTTACCGGAAATGAACTATCCATCTCTGAAAAATAAATAGATGATCGACATTTTATCACTATTAAACTTTCCTATACTAGTGTATCTGATAATCAGAAGTATTTTTTTTAATTGCATCCCTTTGTAATATGTGTATCCCTTGTATTTGTATCAAATAACATTATGTAATTCAAACGTGTAAGTCCATTATAGGTCTTTTCTCATTTCGTTCATTTTCTAGTTATGTAAAGGATTGATTAGAGTTATTGGACATTTAAGCTAAATAACCAATCCACTGATATTAATTTAGCTGTGATACTTATAAATAACTATCTATATAAAATTGTTTTGCATCTCTCGCTCTTTCATATTTATGATTTATGTCGTGCTATTTTTATATCTCTCTTACTTTCAAAATGCTATTTCAATCACCACAAAGCTGATTGATAGAACAGAACATGCGCAATGGTAAGTTTCAATAACAGCTTAGCAAAGGTAGTATTTCCTCATCATACAGTAGGCAAAATAGGTATAACAACATTGACATTTTAATAAGAAAGAGAATGTTTTATCACAATTAATCTCACGTTCTATTGTATGTTTTGAATGACAATTTTATATTTATTATGATTTATTAGTGATACATAGTTATCTATACATTTCACAGATAGGCCCAGGTATATTAAGTCGAAAGAAATATCAGATATCCATGCACATTTATAGATTGTTGTTGATTATATATATAGAAATAGCTCCCTGGCTGCCTTTTTTCCTCTCCAAATCAGAAACTAGGTATCACAAATGAGGAAGGATTCCTGCTACTAGGAACAGATACCCTTGTTTATTCTATTCAGCAATACACCCGAAAAATGTCGTCCAGCCACTTTGTCTACAATCTATCCTCCCATTCTTTATTCTTTGGTTTTTTTTTGTTATTATGATGCTATAAATATATAATTAAAGAAAAGTGATAGTCTTTCTATTAGCGTATGTTCTGAAGCTAGACTTCAACAGAATGTTGACATAGATATCTTATCAGCAATAAAATAAATACTATACGCAAAACTGTGTTGAATCAAGAACGTTTTATGGCGTCACCCTATCCTGGCTACAACTGCCTTCCACCGTACATTGAAACAAATCAATACTATTATATAACATTTGTCGATATTTTTCATTAGTTGCAACATATTTTGATTGATTTCATTAGGAGAATGAATTTAAATATTTCTATATATGTAAAATCAATATTTGACGAGGCATCATATTACCCTTAGTTGCAAGGTTTGTATGAACTGTATTAAAAGAAAAAGTTAACTTTATTCATAAATGTATATTTTATGATTACTCTGCTCTGTAACTATGTCTTTAATTCTATATTTACTTGCACCGTTTCAAAGTTATTTAATTAGATAGTGTTTATGTTTTATAGAATAAAACACGAGTGACTGAACCATTTTGGGGTTTGCATCTTTAAGCAGTTGATGTGTGGCTGTATATGCAAATGACACGTGAATCTTAATTTCTCAACATAAATGTTCAATACGCTTGACAAAATTCTAGCATGTTTTATATTGTTGGTCTTATTATTTTAAGATATGCCTTTACGATAATGCAAAACATGCCACATATTTTAATATATTAACAATCAATGAATGCATTAGTTGATTCCATCACTACTCTCTAGTTTATAAGAACCTATCTTATATATCTGTAACATTCTCAGTATTGTATTGGAATGACAAATAAAATTATAAATTTTATGATATTTCGAAGAATATTAATTGCATAAATAATGTGTTTTGACGTTTACTGAGAAAGAAACAGGTTTAAATAATTGGCTTGCTTAGAGCTTATAGTTTGAAACGTTCAACGGAGGTTATAAATGTTAGCAATAGCGATAGATTATGAAAACTTCTTATGAGAACATTCTACATTATAATTGACACAGAGTGTCAAGGGCGGTGGATTGGAAGTATCGGTAGAGGGTCGGGCGCCATGCTTTGATGCATAGAGTTACGGCCCTTTCCAATCTGAGTTCAAATCTCGCTGAAGTTAACTTTGCCTTTCATCCTTACGGGGTCGATAAGATAAAGTACCAGTAATACACTGTGCCAAAAGTAGAAACAATTATAATTGACACATAGTGTCATGGTATTAAACAATATTGTGTACTTACCCGCCTATGTATTTTGGTGAGTTCTCTAACCGCCGGAGACTAACTTTGTTACCTGAAGTTTATGTGCTGCAGGCTGTAAAATCTTAATCTGTACACAGTGAATTATATTAATAATTTTTCTTCATTTCATATTCTAATCGATTAGGAGAGGAGAGAGTGGAGTCAGCGAGCGAGCGAGAGAATGAGAGAGGAATATATAGTGGAAGAGAGAGAAAGTAATGTAGCCAGAAAATAGAATATTTTCAAATTCTTGTGGAAATAATGTTAAAAATGTTTTGATGTATGAGTAACATTGAAATTAGTTTATTTCAATTTAAATAAAGCACTGATATTTTAATTATAATGAAGCGAGGTCCAATGTAAATAACCACCCTCACTCTTTGGCATTTAATAACTTGGTAATTGAAACTCGGTACGTCATTATATAGAGTGAGGTGATTTGGCAAGACAAATAATAACATTTGCTCAAGTTTATGTTATCTTCTTCTACACGCCCGTAACCAGTTCAATGATGTAGTTTTTCCTCTTGCTTACCTACTCCAGGATTGCCATATAAAGCTTTTTTCCACCCAACCTGGTGTTACCTTCAAGAACATCCTTTCCAACTCATCTGCATAATTCTGATTCCAGAGAAGAACTCTGCCATTAGGTTCATTCTGACATTTCATATGCGCAGCTAAAGCGAGCATCCGCCGGATGACGTTGTTAGAGAGTAGTGGGTGTGAACCATAGAGCGATGTATTTGCGGTGTTTCTTTTCCAGTAGATACTCCTGGACCATTCTCATCATTTGCGTGCATCTGTCATTGATCTGTTTTGTGGGTGTTTTTGTTTCTGCCCATGACTCACATCCATAGATGAGAATGTACTCTATCATTGCTTTGAATAAGCTCATTTTCATTGTTTTCTCGATCGGAGATAATCAGATACATGCTAAAGGTTTGAGCGACCCCATCCACGTACCTTACCTATCCTGGTATCTAGATCGTGTTCTGCGATCACAGAACTTCTAAGGTATAAGACGTCATCTACTTATTAAATCTCCTGTCTTTCCAGTGCATGCATTTGATTATTTAATGTTTCATTGAGATACATGAAGTTTGTTTTGTCAGCATTAAAAAAAAAAAAAAATCCAATAGACTTCCATGCAGGCGTCACCCAGTGTAACAACTCCTCAGCTTCTTTACTGCTGATTTCCAAGAGACCTATGTCATCTGTATAAAGCGCTTCGAGTATAGCTTCCTCCAGATATGGACTGTACTCCTTGATAAGTGTAGCTAGATTTCCGCCGTTCTAATACTGCTGGGTTAGTTCGGAACAATCTGTCGAAACGGCCGGATCTCAGTCCTCGGGGTCCTGACTCTTTTCCTATTACCCACTCTACTAACAAAAGTATCGAGTACACTGGTACGTTATGGTCCACCTGATATCTTACCACACATTCTTTGTTTTATATATATATATGTATATTTCGTTTCTGAATTTGTTTAGCAAGATTCTTTATCTGAAAACGTGTGCTGAAACCGATATTGTTATGCTTTGGGAGGGTCATTTTGCCAATAAGAAACACACGCACCAGTTGTTTCACTTTAATTTATTATAAATTAATTTTATAAATTTAGGAATTTATAAATTTCCGGTTGGTTGGTTTGTTCCACAACCAGACGATTGTTCATATATTGTCAAAGTTCTTTCGTCACACATTATGTGACCTCTTCAGTTACTGGGATTCTTTTCTTTGTTTTTGTGCCTCTCCTTTGTTCTGTCCTACGCCATCTTGTTTTTGTGGGTGCTGTGTGCTTAGTTTGCGCATGTGTTGCATCCGGGTGTTTGTGTGTGTTTATTTTTGTTTATGTATTTGTTTATTTACATGTTACTGGTTGGTTGTTTGTTCTATGTGTATGTGTGTTTTTGTTTATATATTTATATATTCGATGTAGTGTTGATGAGCATATACAATCAGAGCCGAGTGCTGCCTGATTTTGTGGAAAGATTATATTCTCATATTTAAAATTCAAAACTGGAGTAGACTTTATAATATTAAACAATGAAATAATATAAAATAGAAGGTGAAGTAGTTCATTAATCATACGCACTTCTATACATAAGTACATACCAATAAAAATCCACAATCACGCACACACAAGCACCCACAAACTTATATATATATATATATATATATATATATATATATATATATATATATATATATATATATATATATATATATACTAATAGTAATAAAATTGAAGACTAAAATCCAAAGAGGGCTCGATAAGGAAAATATATATCAAATGTATAAGAACCGAAGAGCAAATATTTATTAAAATAACAGATTAAAGTTTAAGCAAAGAATCGCTGCTTTCACCCTTAACGGGATCTTCTGAAACTAACAAAGTCAATCTGTAAACGCAGAACTGGATATTTCAAAAAAAGTTTTTTTTTTAAATATCCAGTTCTGCGTTTATAGATTGACTTTATTAGTTTCAGAAGATCCCGTTAAGGGTGAAAGCAGCGATTCTTTGCTTAAACTTTAATCTGTTATTTTAATAAATATATATATATATATATATATATATATATATATATATATATTAAAGTTGAGAGAGTAAACAGAAAACAGGAAAACGTGGTTGTGAAGAGGAGATAAAAATGATATTATTAGTTTCATGCTTGAGAATTTAACTATGTACAAAACATTCCAGATCATTGACCACTCCCCGTGACACACAAGAAAACAACAAGTTTTTAGGATTTTTGCTTAGATATTTTTGCATTTTTTTTTACTGCATGCCCATATATGGATTGTGGCCCTGGATAAGTTCAACTATATTACGCAGTTCTATTACTGGTGGCTTAGTTTGGAACAATCGGAGCTCAGCCGTCGGGGCTCTGACCCATTTCGTATATATATATATATATATATATATATATAATGTAGGAGGTGAGTTTTATTGTAGTACAATAAAGCAATGCAGATATCGGATAAGAAGCACTCTACAGTTTGTGGGACTGGAGTATGCATAATATAATATAATATAATATAAGATCAAAAATTTATTCAATTCGATATTGCCAGCTACTATTCCTCCATTTCGCCTTCACTTCTCAATAATGCTCTATCTTTCGCACTTAAATATTCTGACATCACCACAGATGAACTTCACATCATCCTCACCGCACGTAAAACCATCCTAGAGTTCAACAACGAATATTGGACCAGAGCCGATACCTCTAACAATTTCGACATCACAATGGGAGCATCCGATTCATCCCAATTGACTGATTTAATTGGTATCTTCATTTTGAACTCTTTGAGTCGGAAAATTCCCCAACTTAGCGGTGGAATTTATCGTGACGATGGACTCTTTACTATCCTAAATTGCAATATAGTTAAACTTAATATTATTAAGAACAATATACGTAATCTCTTTAACCAACATAACCTAAAAATTGAATTTGATGATAGTATCAAACTAGCTAATTTCTTGGATGTATCTCTTAATCTTGACACTGGCCTATATTACCCTTACCATAAAAACAATGAGAATCTTAATTATGTTAACTTTAAATCTAACCATCCTACCAATATCAAGAATGCTATAGTTAATAATATTGGAAATAGAATATCTAACATATCTTCTAATAAAAACATCTTTGATGCTAACGCCAATTACTATAATAACGCACTTTCTAAAGCCGGCTATCCAGATAAAATCAAATATAATAAAGAAACAAATTCTAGGAAAACTTACAGTAGAATATTTAATCATAACCATTCCAATAATTTTAATAAAAGACCTAGATACAAAAACATAATCTGGTATAATGCTCCTTTCTCCATCTCTATTAATAACAATATTCCTAAATTATTTTTTAGTGCCTTAAATAAATGCTTCCCTCCCTCACATATCTATAGTAAAATATTTAACAAACACACCATCAAATTTTCGTATTCTACATCCTCCAATATTTCCAACATCATCTCTAAACACAACAACAAAATATTAAATACTAAATCTCTTCCTTCCAATATTGAATTTCATAATAACAGTAATAGTACTCCTGACGTCATTGTAAACCCTAAGCTAACTTCTGTAAACCCAAATGCAACGTCAAACACAACTTCGCTAAATGTTCATAATCCAACTCTAAATCAAGAAACTATTATTCCTATTATTCCTATCGCAAACAACTTCTCCAATCCAATTCCTTCTATAGATAACACTAGATCACTCATTAATAATCTCTCTAATTGCAACTGCCGCATTAAAAATAAATGTCCTCTCAACAACCATTGCCTCGATAAAAACTTAATTTATGAATGTAAAATTGTAACTAGCACCAATTCCTTCACCTATTTTGGCTCCACTTCCACCTCTTTTAAAGCTCGTCTCTATAATCATCATTCATCTTTCAAATACAAACTTAAAAGAACTAACACTGCTCTCTCAGAACTCATATGGTCCTTAAAAGACAAAAACATTAAATATAACATCTTTTGGAAAAAGATTTCTTCTGCATCCTCATACTTGAACAGCTCTCTATCTAAAATCTGTAATCTCTGCCTAAATGAAAAATTTACCATTATCTCTAACCTAGAATCCATAATAAATAGACGCTCAGATTTGTTTTCTATCTGCCTGCATAAATTCCATAGAACTTTTCACAAAGTATACAGTTAATATTCAATTCTTTATCAATTTAGAATCTTTTCTCAAAGGCACATATACATACACCTCTTTAAAATATACCCATCTACCTTACTTTAAAGGGCAGTATACACTCTATAATACTCGTTTACTCATTACCCTCATTCTATCTTCTCGTAAAACAATAACATTTGTTTTTGACATTTTGAGTATTCATCCGCAATCATTATTATTTTTTCGGTGGATTGGCAGTATCGGTAGAGGGTCTGACGCCATGCTTTGCAGCAAAGAGTTACGCCCCTTTATGGTTTGAGTTCAAATCCCGCCGAGGTTAACTTTGCCTTTCATCCTTACGGGGTCGATAAAATAAAGTACCAGTAATGCACTGGATAATTGCTGGCCTTGTGCCAAAAGTAGAAACAATTATTATTTTTTCTCTCTATCATAAATCTTTTTAATCTCAATTTCATCCTTAATTTATTATTACTATTTTTTTTTTTCTCCCCATCAACGAACTCATTATTAATACATATGAATTCAATATACAAACTTTAACTTCACATTATTTTTTTCTCAAATCCTTCTACACATAAACTTTTTTTCTCTTTGCTAATTTTGAAATTCCCACAATACATACATTTCTTCTTTTGACGTTAGAATATTCACCCACAATTATTATTTTTTTCTCTCTATCTTCATACATAATTTCCCTTCGTTAATTTTCAAATTCCTTTAATTTATACATT
>OZ024740.1:68731638-68736638 GCA_964016885.1 Eledone cirrhosa
TGTTCAGTTGTAGAAGGGTAGAGTCCAATCCCTTTGGACTTCTGATTTGTGTTTTCTGAACTTTATGTTTTTAATCAAATTCAGTAGGGCGCTCTCAAAATTTTCTCGTTGAATATTATGAGGAAGATTTTTGTATGTTTTGAACCCATAGCGGTACTTCAATTCATTTGTATTAGTTTTGTTGTCAAAATGGTAGGCCCTCCCTCTCATTCTCCTAATAAATTGGTTAGTTTTTTGTATGAGTAAGAGTAGATATTCATCTTTAGGTGGAATTGGAATATTCTTCAACGATGTACCCAAATATTGTTTTTCCATTGTGATACAGGAATTAGATAGACTCAATAGAACACTAATCACCATTTATTTTGACATTCCTTTTAATTCACTATACAAGATATATTCAACTATCACTTTGACAAACCCCTTCCTTCGTAATAGATGTTTATGTCATTTCTACTAAACCTTTCAACCATTCCTTTCAAAGGGTCATGACCTCAACTAAAGTGTATTACATTTCATCTTAACACCATATGAAAAAACAATTTGATTTGTTACTTCTTCAACTACCTTCAAATATGGACATGATACTAATTCTGAGTAAAATTATTATTGAATACAATTATTATTGCTTTTGAAAACAGCTGGTGATATACATGTAAGTAAATATTCTCTCTATCTGATAGTTTGCAAACTTACATAGATCAATAACTGAGTATAGATACAATGTATTATCACCATCTAGAAACAATCGTAAAGTATATCTCTAATGACTTGATTTTTTTTATTTCATTGGTTTAACTTATATATATATATATATATATATATATATATATATACATATATATATATATATATATACATACGAAATGGGTCAGAGCCCCGACGGCTGAGCTCCGGTTGTTCCAAACTAAATCACCAGTATTAAAACGGCGTAATCTAGCTGATCTTATCCAGAGCCACAATCCATATATGGGCATTATTTATTTCATTATTTTAACTTATATCATGACTCTGTTTTACTTTTAATGTTTTATTGTTTTCTGAGATTTATCTTAACCTACAACATTTTCAACATATGGATTACATCGTGTACTTCATGCAGAATAGACCCCACAACTATCTTTCATTTATAGAAACTGTAAACTTCAATTCAAAGAGATATGAATATGTTTTCAACGTGTAAGCATCGAAGTGTATATACAACACACACACATATACACACGCACATACACACACATACACACACACACACACACACACACACACACACACACTCACACACACACACACACAGATGTAGGAGTGTATATATATATATATATATATATATATATATATATATATATATATATATATATATATATATATACAAAATGAGTTGTGTCGATACTGTAAACAAAGTTTAAGATGGTTGTTTGGTCGAAACAAGAGAGAAAAGCCTGCATCAGCTGTAAACTGCAGGTCATAGATGTTTCGGCCTTAATACAGGACATCTAAAAGCGACCACCGGCGCAACCAAGGCCTTATATATATATATATATATATATATATATATATATACCATATAAAGTAAGAAGCGCTGGACTGCGTACGGTTTATAATTGTTTATGCCCTTAGTAAAATAAGTTGGGTTTTTGAATAAATAATTATTTCTACATTTGGCACAAGCCCAGCGATTACCCAGTGCATTACAGGTACTTTATTTTATCGATCCTGTAAGGATGAAAGGCAAAGTTAACCTCGGCGGGATTTGAACTCAGATCATAAAAGGGCGTAACTCTATGCTACAAAGCATGGTGTCCATCTCTCTAAAGATACTGCCAATCCACCGCCCTTTGAATAAATGATAAATGAATATTACATAATTTATCTACTAAATTCGTGGATGTTAATTAGATGTATTTTATTACTTATTTAAAGATTCACCTCTTTAACATTTTCAAATGTCAACACTTCCGGTTAGCGATCGTTTAAAGAAACATACATATATTTCTGTCACTAATTTTCTCCTAATGCAGTTTATATATAATATTGTCTTTTTTTTTATGGATTACGTTACTGATTACATAAGACAGTGTAATGTTGTCTTCGTACAATTTCTGTGTATATTATCAATTACGATTTTATTTGATCATATCTACATGCATATAGACAAGGTAGCAGAAAACCACACGGGGATAGTTTTTCTGGTAGTGTATATGACGAAGGAAGTGTGGTAAGGAACCAGATGGGCCATAACGCACCAGAGTACTCAATACTTAGGGTAGTAGAGAGGGTAACAGGAAAAGTTTTAACCCCGACGGCAGAGCTCAAGCCGCTTCGACGGCTATTTCTGGACTGAAATAGCCGTCCAGAAATAGCCGTTGAAACGGCTTGAGCTCTGCCGCCGGAGTTAAACTTATCCATATATATATATATATATATATATATATATATAAAGAGAGAGAGAGTGAGAGAGAGAGAGAGAGAGAGAGAGAGAGAGAGAGAGAGAGAGAGAGAGAGAGAGAGAGAGAGAGAGAGAGAGAGAGAGAATAAATATATACTGGAGTGTATCATTGTGTATAGAAGATTATATAAATAAAAGGAATTCAAACTTTGTCTGATTTACTCGTTTTATTTACAATACTTTAAAATTATAATGATATTATAATGAAATAGTATGATAGAATATTAAATGTTAAATGTTAATTGAACAAGTACTTTCATGCTTCCGCAATCTTCAGGTTCATATTCAGTGGTGACAGTCAAGTTGGCAATTTTCAATTGTGTATATATATCTATATATATATATATATATATATAAGCAACAGGGATATAAACTTGAACCGTTAAGGTCTCCTTCCTAGATATGTCAATATTTATAAAACAAAGTTTGTATTTTATGTGATGAGAGCGTACCAAAATGTTGATACTCTTGAAATATATATATAATAGAATAAATATGGATTCATAAATATAGTTTCCATTTATTAATATCATTGATATATATATATATATATATATATATATATATATATATAGTTATTCCGGGTTAAATCGGAGGTAACCAAAGTAAGTAAGATACTCAATACATAGCAGTGCATAAAGATGTTAATATAGATGAAATTCTACAGGACTAGAACTGTTTCGTTCTTTAGAAATCATCAGGAATCCCAGAGATTCATGATAATTTCTAAAGAATGAAATAGTTCTAGTTCTGTAGAATACCATCTCTCTCTCTCTCTCTCTCTCTCTCTCTCTCTATATATATATATATATATATATATATATATATATATATATATATATATATATAACGAACGAGTTGTGGTAAGGAACTAGATGGACCATAAAGCACCAGAGTACTCAATACTTAGGGTAGTAGAGTGGGTAATAGGAAAATGTATGACCCGACGGCAGAGCTCAACCGTTTCGACGGCTATTTCTGGAGTGTAGAAATAGCCGTCGAAACGGCTTGATCTCTTCCGTCGTGGTCATACATTCTCCTATATATATATATATATATATATATATATATATATATATATATATACATATACTTGAGAGAGAGTACCCACTATTACTAATAAATAATGCAATAGAAAGGGCTAAAGCAATAGGCATTGATGAATTACGGAAACAGAAACAAATTCAAGGTACGACCAATATTCTATCATATATCTCAACACACAACCCAAGAAATGCGGAAGCTTACAATACTATTAACAAGAATATCCCACTACTAAAACAAAACCCAAAAATGAAAAAAGCCCTTGAAACACACAAAATAATCAAAAGCAAAAGACAACCAAAATCACTGTAAACATTACTCACCAATGCCAAATTACCTACCACAAACCCACAACCAAGTATCAAAAAATGTGGTCGCTCTAATTGTGGAACCTGCACTCACCTCATTGAAGGGAACACGTATACATTTAAATCAGGACAAAATTTTGCTGTAAAAAATCACTTCACTTGCTCATCAAAAAATCTACTTTATGCCATTAAATGCAAAGGATGCTATGAAGATTATATAGGACAAGCTAAACTCACACTCAGAAACAGAATGACAGTTCATCGCCAACAATTACGAGATCCAACCACGAGACAGATACCACTAAGTGCATATCTAGACATTTGCGCAAGTAATAAGACACCCAACTTCTAAGTCTTCCCATTTTACCTTTGCGCTAACAATACAACAGAACAAATACGAATAAATAAGGAAAATATGTTTTTCAAAAATATAGACCAGCATTAAATATAGTTTAATATACATTATGTCAACACTATAATATGACATACGCACACACACATAACACCTTCTACTTTAGAAAATAAAAACCTGAACTAAATATACATTAACATACGTTTGCACTGACAATACAACAGAACAAATATGAATAAGTAAGGAAAATATGTTCATTCAAAAATATTCCTACTAAAGGAATCATTTTCCTACACACACACACACACACACAATATATATATATATATATTCTCTTCATCTTAACATGCTAGCCATACTTCCACACACATAACACCCATACACACACATACCAACCCCCACTCCCACAACTCCCTCCCCCGCGTCTACTAATAGAACCATTTTCCTACACACATATATACACACACACAAAATATATATTCTCTCCATCTTAACATACTCGCACACACACACATAACACCCATATACACACACACACAACTCCCTCCCCCATTTCTACTAATAGAATTATCTTCCAATACACACACACACACACACACACACACAAGCACACAAATAAACATACATATCTTTACTTCAATAGAAAATCTGAACTCTGACACTCCAGCGAATTAACCATATTCACTGAACCAGAACTATTCTCCCAATCCCATTTCTTTTCACCACTATCTTTCCCTTGTCATAACATTCTCTATAAAGGCTACAGAATAGATTTCCAAATAGGGGCGCGAAAATGTAATGAAAACTTGTTCACGTGACAGCCAAATTTCATTTATAACCAATCAAATCA
>OZ024740.1:68746638-68764138 GCA_964016885.1 Eledone cirrhosa
AATTTTTATAGTATTTCTATTAAAAATGTTACTATGTTTATGTGTAGGGGGAAAATTGCTTCGTAATAAGGTAAAGAAATATCTTAACTAAAGGTGTGGCCACCTCCATATTATATGGTCGGTTATACCAACAAATGCGACGGGATCTATTTCTTCGTACTCTGTATATGCTACCTTATCGACAAATCCACTCCAAGTAAGAGCTTCATGCTCGTTAGTAGATAGACGGGAAACCCTCAACGAAACGTTTCTTACCAGGTTCTTGGTTATGCTGGCAGGATGGTTGAAATGCTTACCTATGTAATTAAGCGTATCATTCGGCTTGCTATACGGGTAATACAGCCCATTCAATAAATTGAGGGTAACGTCGAGGTAATTAACGACCGAGAGACTGGCCTCAACCTGTATAGAGAGGCTGAAGCTTTTAAAAGCGTTTGAAGCCTTTATATATATATATATATATATATATATATATATATATATATATATATATATATATATATATATATATATATATATATGTATATGTATGTGTGTATGTATATATGTGTGTATATGTATATATATATATATATATATATATATATATATATATATACATATATATATATATATATATATATATATATATATATATATATATATATATATATGTATATATATATATTTATATATAAATATATATATATATATATATATATATATATATATATATATATATATATATATGTATATATATATATTTATATATAAATATATATATATATATATATATATATATATATATATATATATATATATATATATATATATATATATATATATATATATATATATATATATATATATATATATATATATATATGCATTGGTGTATGTGGTTGCGCGCGAGTGTGTGAGTGAGTGTGTCTGTGAATGTGACTGTTGACTTTTGGAATATAGTTTAAGAGATATTTGAAGATAATGGTATGATATGTACTCAATATTTTGAACTGGTCTATAGAATTCCCTAGCCCTTTGTCACTAAGTAGAACCTTAAAGAATTAGCTTTTAAAGAATTTCCCTTTCTTTAAATCCATCAACCATGACTGACCCCCAATGATCTTATAGACACCTGAAATATAGGCATTGTTAGCTTAAGAGAAACTTAAAAATAAGGAGTGGCACCCTATTCTGAACTTGTTTATAGAATTCTTTCTGCCTTTGTTACTCTAAATATAAACTATAGCTTTGAAGAATTAGCTTTTAATGAATTCCCTTTTCTATCAACCAATGACCTCTACCCATCCCACTCTCTACCCTCTCCTACTACCGGAAGAGACCTATAAATACCATATTTATTTCTTGATACCCAGATTCCTGATGATTTCTAAAGAATGAAACAGTTCTAGTCCTGTAGAATCTCATCTATATTAACACTTTTATACTCTGCAATGTATTGAGTACCTTACTTACTGTGGTTACCTCCGATTCAACCCGGAATAACGTATATATATATATATATATATATATATATACATATATTAAAATAACAGATTAAAATTGAGGCAAATAATCGCTGCTTTCACACTTAACGGGATCTTCTGAAACTGACAAAGTCAATCTGTAAACGGAGAAGAGAATATTTTGAAAAACGTTGCAACCGGAGGAAGACAGGAAGACGATACTTTGGTTCGTGGAAACGTTCCCTGGCAAAGAACGGGAATAAACGAATATATGAACCACCGTCTCTATGAACCACCTAAGAGAATATTAGTCTACAACTTCTTTTATACCATAAACATGGTTCTGTCTTTGCGTGTAATTGTTTTTCACCGCTCCAAATAATGACGTATTATATTCGTTTTTTCCCGTTCTTTGCCAGGGAACGTTTCCACGAACCAAAGTATCGTCCTACTGTCTTCCTGCGGTTGCAACGTTTTTTGAAATATTCACTTCTGCGTTTACAGATTGACTTTGTCAGTTTCAGAAGATCCCATTAAGGTGAAAGCAGCGATTCTTTGCTTAAACTTTAAACTTTATTTTAATAAATATTTGCTCTACCGTTCTTATATATTTGATATATATTTATCCTTATCGAGCCTTCTTTGGATTTTAGTCTTCAAATTTATTATTATTACTATATATTATCTATTTTGTATTTCACACTATGAGAAATAACATTGGAATCATTATCAAATCCTCACAAGTTTTTGTTTTAAAATAGAGTCAGACACACTTGGTTAAGGATTTCGGGATAAACTTTTTCTTCAAAAATTATTGATACTGTGTTGTCTGGGCTTCCATAACTTTGATCCTATGAACGCTCAAATAGAGCTTACCTGAGACTAAAAAACATTGAGACGTAACAGATCGATACACATTAGTGCGGTTCTCTATTATTACCACCTTTCATATTATTTTTTCTTGTTTTTTACCAGATAAACCAAGAACATTCTTCTTATGCTTTGTTTTGTTTGTTATTTCCTGCAAGTGTTCAAGACCCTTCGTTTATTTTTTTTATTTTTGTAATAATTATTCATTTGTAATACTATCTATATATGAAATATGTATTATTCTTCACGACAATACCGTTAAAAAATTGAAACATCCTTACATTTTAAACAATATATAATGTTTTGTTCAGCAAGTTTAGGGAAGTTTCAGTATTAATGAAATAATAATTAATTTTAAAACAAAATAAATGATTATGTAAATAATCATAATATTACATTGCTACTCATAGAACTGTTAACTATATCGATTTGACTCTTCCTCTCGTCAATTATAACAATGAGAATGTATCAATTAAAGAGGTCAGTTATTATGGACGCAGTTGACCTCTGTGAACAATAGTTGAGTCGATATTTCACATAAACGCCGAAGGTTGTTTTATTTTGTGAAACTAACAATTATCTGACTGTTAAAGTGATATGGTAAATTAGAGATTACGAGTATGAGGAGATCGTTATAGATTATTGATGGAAACGTTCAGTATTTGTATATGTAGGAGATACAGAGAGGGAAAAATTCAATATGATTGCAGCATTAGAAACTGAATATCTATTCAAACTATGAAAAATATACTTTTCAAGATAGTGTCAAATATGCCAATTTGAAGCTTCGGGTCTAAATATGCCGAGGGCGAATTGCAGATGAAACATTTAGACGAATTTAAAATTGCTTTTTCCTTTAGATAAAAGAATTATAAACATGTTGAAACGTAAAATAATTTCGCTACTTATTTTAATATATAATAGTTAAAGATAAAATTTTAAATAGTCATATTTCTTATATTTCTTAGAAGTTTAATATGTATGTTCTGTTTGTAATCTCGTAGGTATATTAATATGTTGTTTACTCTAAAAATAGTCGACAGTTCGCCAGTATTACTTTGGAAAATACGGACATGTTCAACATTCACTGAAGATATCCAATCAGATTTAATCTCGGCAAAAATTGTCTCTAATAATCAAAATAATTGTTTCTTCTTTTGGCACAAGGCCAGCAATTATCCCAGTGTATTACTGGTACTTTATTTTATCGAACCCGTAAGGATGAAAGGCAAAGTTAACCTCGGCTGGATTTGAACTCAGAATGACAAGGGCCGTAACTCTATGCTGCAAAGCGTCCGACCCTCTACCGATACTGCCAATACACCGCCATTCTAATAATCAAAATAATGCTAGTTAATAAATAATTCAGTTTTTCCTCACGACATGATTATTACCTGTTTGCTCATTCATTCTTCTCGATTTAAATTTATTAATATTAACTGGAATTAATAACAATTCAGAATTATTCTTAATAACATTCACTTAAACCTTTCACAAAGCTATAACTATTTCTATGCACGTTTGTTGTTTGACACTTGTTAATCATTACTGGGAATAAGGGTATTCTATATTTATTGACAAATCAACTTTATACTAAATGTGTAGAGCAAAACACATCACGCCAGTTACAATTTGTCAAAAAATGTTTAATTGCAATTGACTAACGTCGCCTGTTGTTGGTATTTATGTGTTTATATTAAACACCAAATGATAATAATCTAGATTTTTAATATTGAACATTTCAGTTAAAGTAAACATGATAGTTGAAATAAAATTCATATAAAATGATATACCGACATGTAATTCATACCAAATTATAAAAGGATTGGTGATTGCTAATATTTCTACTTCATTCGAACCATTTACATATTTTCACTGAAAGTGCGATGTTCTGTATATACAACGACGTAAATGTACTTAAATGATTTCTCACTATCACACTCTAAGCGAATTTTTAAATACGAGACTTGACTTTCAAAATCGTCATTTCAACATTATTATGTTTCTTTGTTTTTCACAGTGTTAGTGTACTTTTTTAGTTGGGGGAAACTAGTTCTTACTTCTCTTGAAACTGTCAAGCAGATCATTTTTTCTTATTCGCTTTTCTTCTTCATTGATAAATTTGACTTGGTTTCTTTTAGATATAGTTTCGCTATTCCACTAAGTTTAAAGGAATGTATTTCTCCTGTTTTCTTTTTTTTTTTTTCACTTTTCTTGTTTTTGTTGTTCTCGATTTACAAATAATTATTGGCCTTAGCTACATTTGTTTGAATGACAGCCCCACCACGTTGCACAAAAAGAAATAAGATTGCCAATATTTGACTGAGAAATATTGGCAGTATTTCATTTTGAAGAAAATATATTTTGGGGTTCTATTATGTTGTGATATATTGTCAAATATGTTTATATTTAACCGAAAAGAAATGCACAGTCTTTGTGATATCTGCCATATTTACAAAACATAATAATATTGACAAATAAAAAGTGTGTATTTTTCATTTTTTTATCACTTTTTAAATTTTATTCGCATTAAACAACAACAGAAATGTCAATGTTAGTAGTTTCAAGAAAATGTTTTTGGCAAACAGAAACATAACTGTTTGTTCATCCATAAATCATAGTAATGTGTAATATGTCTCTCTATAAGAAAGCAATGTTCTGTTTATACCTCAGTTAGTATTCTAATGCAATCTAGGAAGCGTAGGCGAAGAGGAAGAATTGTTTTATTTTCTAAGCTATAAATCATTGGTATATGTATTGTTTCTTCGTAAGAAAGTAATGTTCCATTCAATTTTTCGCTTACTATTGCAATGTTCTATATAGTGGAATATTAAATCAACTCCTAACATTAACTGTTAAAGAAACGGACAATTAAAATATTGTCTAGCACTAAGTTGGGCCTCATCGAACAGTTATATAATCAAAGGCATTCAAGACATGATTATCTCGTTTCACATCTTTTAAAAGACAAAGGTATACCCAGGTATATTTGTCTAATCTTGTTTTAGGACAGTAGAGTATGAGAAGTTGAGATTGATTTGGCTGTTATCTCTATCAAGTTGAGTTACCAAATATGTGGAATTATCATTTTGCTGGCAGAGATTTTCAGCATGTTAGTATGAAAAGTAATGGTAATAGCCATGATGGATGTTGGTTTTCTTAATTATTGAATTGATGATTGCATGTCAACTGCTAAATGGAAAACCTTGTCAGAGGGGAAACTTGTTTCTGGATTATATGTTTGCAACAGAGTGAACTTCGGTAAGAAAACACAGAACTAGTAGTTGTGTGATGAAGTATATATTTACTGGCCTACACTGGGCTGATTGACTGAAAATATGACTGTTTGAAGCTCCGAAACTTGACTAGAATTTTCTTAACAAACGTTTATATATGACATTCGGCTTAATTGATATTGGAAACAAATGTCCTTATTTCCTAAGTACTTGCATGTACCAAAATGCTATCATTTAAATATTACATGTTTTACTTAACCCCTTTTTCTTTAATCTATTAACAACCTTATTAATATTACCTTAACTAACTAGCTTTCGCATTTACCCACTTTTCTTTACAATACGCCTTTGGTCGTAAGCGTATACTTATCGATATTCTGTCAGGAAATGAATAATAACACATGTAAGTGATTAAGCCTCGCAAATATTCAATTTCATAGAGTCAAGATGCAACAGGCTTAATTCAAACCTTCAATCTACACTGTGTCATGCTGCGATCCAATAAGGAGATTGCTTTCTGCAACCCTAGGCATACTGATATGGTTAATATGGACCACTCTTCCTACAAGCAGCCAAGACCATAAGATGAATTTAAAATAATAATTACCGCTACTCTCAATAATGGCAAACAAATACATGATTTTACACGAGAGTTTTGAAATTTGAAATTAGTTTTGACCCGATCAGTTCAACGGAGTAGCACAAACAAAATAATTTAACCTATATTCCATTTTCTATCAGATCAGTATACTCCACGTTAAATAAAATAAAGGATTGTTATGTAAATCTGAAATTGAATACACGCATCATTAGTAACAACCCGAGGGTTAAATATGTCATACTAAACTAACTTTCTAGGATAGTTTCAAATTTTATTAGGCAGCTCCAAGATATCTGGTCGAAATACGGTTTCCAATAAAAAAAAAAAAAAAATTAAATCGTGCTCATAGAATTTGCCTTCAAATGTTGGCACTTAGATTCATAACAGATGATCTTGTATAACGCAATGTAGTCACAAATTAACATGGTGTTTTATCCTTAATCCTAGATTTCTTTCTCAAAAAACAATTCATTAAACTCTTCTGACAGCAACTATGTATGGTATGCCGATTTCAAGTTCTAATCAATTCATTTTCTCTTCAATCCTTATCCATGAGACGAATAGAAGTACATGAATATATGGATTTAATTTCAATGACTTCACTGCTGTCCTCAGCATATACAGTAGCTAGGATATTTTAGAATATAAAATACTCATATTCAAAGCAATTGTTCTGTAAATATTTCAAAAGATATTTTTTGAAAATTAGTTCCTAGCCTTCATTATACACTACACGCTATTTGGTGTGAAGTGAGTAGCAGCAATGTTACAGATAGATATGAGGCTGAACGCCTTTGCAGATGCAATAGCATATATAAGTGGTATTTTAATAGTCGAAGTATGCCACGAGAATATGGATTTAAGATGATATTATCATTAGCTACGAAAGAGATTGTTTTAGACAAGAGTCACACGTTGAATCTGTGACTTCCAATACTGACCATTCATGGACAAGCATTATCGATTTTACCTATACAAAGAAAAGATGTGAGACAACCTCATTCAGCTATGGTAAACGGGAATAAGACAATGTCTGTCATATAAGATTGATCGACAATGCGTTCATTTTACGTTTAATCTGTCACTACAACACATCTCTACTGATAATCAAACATGTTCTGCTACAGACCAACAATACAATTCACATATTTTCATATATATTATGAATTATATTGTTCAAAGTAACAAGTGATATATATTGAAACACCAAAAGAAAAAGCAAAAGCAGCAGAACATTATATTTACTGTGTTCCTACTATAGTATGGACCTCCGTCAGTTTCAATGATACGTGTTCCTGTTGTCACACAATGTAACTGACTGCTCATCGAATTAACAAGGTAATGGCTATGTGTTCCAGAGAAATGTGTATTCTTAACGTAACTCAGTGGAATTTGGCATTATCTAATTGTTTCTACTTTAGGCACAAGGCCAGCAATTACCCAGTGCATTACTGGTACTTTATTTTATCGACCCCGTAAGGATGAAAGGCAAAGTTAACCTCGGCATTATATAATGTGATAAGGATAGTCCATTGAAGTACATTTACATACCATGCATTCCGAAAAATTTCCGTTTCCTCAACTTCACTTACAAGGTGGAGTCTGACATGAAATTATGATAAATTTTACTTGCCCGAGATGCCATGGAATGCAATTGAATGCACGTCCTTGAGAAAGAGAGGCGTTAGCCATTTCGGCCATGCTGCGTCCAACCCTCTATGTGCTTAAAAGTAGCAGACACTGTATTCGAGAGAGTTTTTGCAATGCACTATAAATTCAAAATAATGCCTTAATTGTTGTATTGACACATGGAATCTTATTCTCTCAAGAAAATAAATTTGTAGCAGGAAATCGGAAAGGTTATTGGGGGGACGTATCTCATAACATATTTTCTTGGTGTTTTAATGAGATATATAGGAATCACCTTCTTATTTCATCCTTTCAGATTCAATAAATAAAGTGCCAGTCCAGATGCCTCAACGCCTAATCCTATTACCTGGAGTCATACTAATAAGAGGATCATTGTGAAACTAACATAAAAGAGGTACTGATTATGAAGCTATGTTGAGCTCACACAAATTAAAGTATGCTTCGTGTGTTCACAAGAGACCTATTTAACGTCGTAGTTGTCTTGTTTCCAGGTGATTCATATTAACATTTACACAATTCTTTTATAGCACTTCGGAATTGTATTTCATTAAGGCTACTAATATATTGAGGAAAAGCATAAATACCTCAAATTAGATTTTGATCACTCCACAAAACCATAACCATTGACGTCTCAATGGTAGCAATGCAGAAAACATAAAAAAGAGGAATAAATTGCCTCCGTTTATTACTAATACATAACATTGGTTCTTCCTCATTTGACACATGGCTTAGTTAATAGGAATTGGGAAGATATACTGAAGCAGCATTCCTAATGCAATTAGTTATCTAATGGAGCAGATAACCGAAACAATATAGGGGACTCAGCACACTGGGTATATATTCATTTGCACCGAGTTAACTACCATGATAAATATCTTATCTTTTTACATACAAATATTCATTAATTTAGCCGCTTTAGTATAACCCTACTGTGAAACTATCTTGTATATAATTGTAAAGGAGAGTACTACGTAGAAACGTAACATAATCAACTATCTGTAATTTATCATTGGCATTCACAGAATAAACTAAAACTGATTGTTCAAAGAATACCATACTATGAATGCATACCATGGCAATTAGCAAAGCTGTAAATCTTATTGTTTTAACAAGCTGCACAGAGTAATCTAACTTTTATTATATCGTAGTTTTCTCCTATTGTAACATATGCACTACCTGGCTTAAACAACCATGATTTGTTGACTTAATTCTACATGTACTTTCTATCGACACGTACGAAATTGAGGGAAGTTTGAATTAATGATGTAGATTCTCTTCTGTGTTGCTCTTTACCTTCTGCTACTCTCAATGTTTCTTTTCTCTACTGCAGAAATCTATAAATGAATTGTCATATTGTTAAGCTGGCCAAATAAAATTGTAATGCATATTCTAAATACGATGAGAGTATTTTTATTACCAGCCTTTAGAAAAGCACACACATATTGATGCTTTGGAACACTCGACGTCTAATTTTAATTTTAAGTGTGCAAGAATTTCACTTCCACTGCATTACTATTGCCAATTATTGTCTCTTTAACCTAATATATTTGAAAGATGTATACCTGAAGATGAAAATATCTCTTTCGTAGAGAATGTAATTTTCCATTTAGATATATATAAATATAAAACTATATTTTCCTTGTTCATTCACCAATCCTTTTCTTATATAAAATGAACATTACGTTTTTGGTATTCTACCAAAATGCTAATAGGTATCGCTTTCATCTTGAAGAATACAATGTGTGGGTAAACAAGCTAAATTATTTTTGGACGTTCTGCTCTGCCAGATTCTTATATAAGGTTCACTAAGTCGAAGGTTTAATGTCAGCCAAACACAATTTTTAATGTAACATGTAAATAGATTTATCAAAGCATAAAATATATATTTAGGGAGTTAAATTGTGCGTAAAATTATACATAAATATCCATGCGTTTTTCCCCCTGCATACTAAACAAGTGAAAGTTTGGTTTTTCAATAAGTGTAAAAACGTCATTGAAAAGTTCCAATGCAATTAGAGCTTCTAACAAGTTCAACATTAAAGATAAAAGAGCCTAGTTAATCTTTCAGCTCTACTTTGTTTTCATTTCCGCTTCATAATAGAGGAATGAATAAGATGTCAATGTCGGATTATATTTACTGAGGACGAAGTATTATTTTCCATGTTTACATGTGTATAATAAATAATAGAGTGCTCAGGGAAATTGTAGTGGCGTAAAAGGATGTCAAAGCAAAATAGAGTTTTTGATCAATATATTTCGTCATGATGTTTTAATGTTGAAGGTTTCTTTTCAAATAAGGAGAGCTTCCTCAATTCGGAAGTTCCATTAATATAAAAATTGCATAAGCCTCTAATCAATAATATTATGATCGGTACTACATGGATCACAGAGGCTATTATGAGAAGTTTGCGCGCATAATCTTCCTTCAAGCTCAATCTCACACACAACACTCAAATAGTTCATGAGAACAGAACATGTAATGTTTTTTCTTTTCTTTTTAAGGGGAGGGGGGTGTCATCGATCTTCCAGTATTCCATTCCTAACAGTTATGTATGTAATTCCAGTAAAATTCGTGTGCACAGGGGAGTTATACGAAGTGTAGAATTTTGATAGAAATATATAATAACAAATCTCAATTAAAGTTCGTACCTTACCCATTAAGTAAGTGATAAATATGATAATGTCTTATATGTAAGCCAAACTTTCTCCTATGCATCATTCTAAACCAATGGTTTATGTAATATACGTTAATATTAAGATTAGAAGGGCCTGTCAATTACTAGTGTCATTCTTTTCGGAGAAATTACAAGAATATTACCAAATCGTTACCTCTTATTAGAAGGAGACATTGATGATTAGACAGATTTAATATTAGTCTCACAATATAATGTATCACTAATAATATATGAAAGCTATGTGTTGCAATAAATATCTACCTCTCTCATCAATAATTCAAGTATGCATTAAGACTATTTCATTAGCATTTCTCTACATTTCCTGTGGTTCTTCAAGAGACAACATCTTATATACAAATCACATAGATTAGGTATATCCATTATATAAACATAGACCATACGAATCGAATATTTGTCCTACACTGGGCGCTCAATATGACAGAAATGGAGTCTACATTTCCTCATGTCACTCGCTACCATCTACTAAAATATAAAGATACATTGACCAATGTTCTTCCAACATGGTCATAAATGGTCATAAATGATATGTTTTGATCATGAATCCATAAAAAAAATCACAAAGGAGTCACAGAACGACATCTCCGGAAACAATACCATAACAGAAAACAAACAGAGGATTAAACTCACATTTCGATCACATTACAGCCCAAACGTATATATAATCTTTACAGAGTTAAGTATCTACTGGTTATAATAAATTACATTTTTATGGTATTTATTTTCCTAGACATAATTGTGAAATGTTTCGGCGAAACTAAAGCTAATCATTTCCGTGTTTGATTTCCATTGACTAAAACAGCTGATCGCTGATTATATTGTTTAATAGGAAGCAATGTCATGCAGATGATATTTTCCAGCAAATCTAGCAAAGACAAATAAGGTAATTTTGTAGAGACGACACTACATATATTGCTAATTCTTTTATGTAAAACTGGAATATATTTTGAGTTGAATTAAGTTTGTTGATGTGCATAACACGTCTAAACAATAGATAAATCGTAACCAACTCTGAATAAGAATGGCTGGTCCCTCGATTGATTGACCACAATTTCATCTGTCTTGTGCTTTTGTTCACGATATTAAAACTCACTCTTAAACATTATATCTACTTAAAGCAATGGCTGAGAGTTTATAACATATTTCCTCCATGTATCTCAGTTATTTATCGTTGCATTTAATTCTCTTAATAATTGATATAGCGACCGTATTAGGATCCGTTCTCTCCATATACGATTTGGCTTCCCTGTCCAAATATCATACCAACTACACACATTTTTGATAGACCAGATGTTGAACGTTTAATGAGTTGTTCATAAAATGATTAAAAATGTGTTATTTGCTGGTCATTTTCATAGATGTGTTATTTTAACTCTGTCAGTAAATTGTTTTCCAGTAATAAATCTCATTACAAAGTTACTGAAAAAATACGATCAAATTTTGAAACTATATTTACAGAGCAAGTGATACCATATTTTGTAAGCAAACTTTTGAAGTTCATCTTAAAATGGTAACTCTCGGGAAAATGAATTTTAACTTAGTTTACAAACTAACGGAACACATACTATTTTATACTGATCTTGTTGTTTACTACATTAATATTAAAATGTACCTTACAGATGTCGAACTTATATCCCCCGAGATATTTGGGAGTAAAGTCGTTTGGTAATGCAAGCAATATATTGGAATATGTGAGGTATGGAATGTGAACAATTCGTTTATAACCAGACACTATATTCTTCTTCCTGCATTTATTTTACAGGAAACATGTATTCAGTGTAATACATGAACTACTTTGCTTTCATCTAAAATGTTTGTTATCTGCCGATCTTCACTGTGCGCTTAGTATTGTATCGATTTAGGAGGCGGATATCCTCCCCAGACGGTTGATATGATCTCATCTCAGGGATAATAAACATTTCTTTTTGTAATAATTCAAATTGAAGCGAAGTTTCCATAGAAACCTTCAAAAATCATAACGTAAGATTTTTCTTGTATGTTTACTAATATTTAACATAGAATACAATGCGGTTAATGTATGCTAGAAAATATTTAGCAGTATATCAGCTCCTATGAAGAAATGTCGTTTGATGTCCTGTGACTCTAATCGGAAAATACTTTCTTTCCACAGAGTGAACTTTCAAAGTATTGTTGTAGACACTAAGATATATTTTCTTTTCATTTATCTTATGTATAATAAATACATAATTTATAGATATATACATATATACATTCACATACATGTATATATGCATACAAATACATACAAATAAATATACGTACAACACACATGTATATATATATATATATTTTCGAATTGGTGCTCTGAAATAGCGATCTATATATATGTGAATGTATATATAGTGTATTTTGCAATACACTGAATGCTTAATTAAAAGCATTTTGAAGACCTTATGCTATTGTTTTAAAGTAGTGACTATGTCACTTACTTCTTTTTTAACAAGGAAAGGGAAATAAGCTGATAGATCTCTGTTTCATACTGTTGGTATTCCCCAGAGCTTTGCATTCCAGTTGTTTGTTGAAAATTATGAATGTTTGAAACACAGATCTGTCCGCTTATCTCCCTTTGTTTGTTGAAAATCAGAAGTGACATAGTGTTATATATATAGAAGTAGTTCCACAACAGTTAGTTCACCATAACGAGAACAAATGTATCACCTTATGCGGAGCTTCAGCTCGGTCTGAATGAGGTTATTTTTCAGACCGAGCTGAATATCCGCATAAGGTGAAACATTTGTTCTCGGTATGGTGAATTAACTGTTGTGGAACTACTTCTACCAAACTCGTCCCATCGACTGATTGCTATCCTACTACAGATATACACTCCAGTGTTATATATATATATATATACTGTTATATTTGGGGAGGGTCATATTGTTACAATATTGCCAGAAATAATAACAGAACAGACTCACTGTTTGTTTTGGGTTTGTTTTTGCTTCTATATCTTTTATATATATATATATATATATATGCGTGTATGTGTGTGTGAGCGTATGTATATATATATTAATATAGATAGGCAGGAATAAATATCAATTGAGTATCTTATACATTTTTCTTCACCCCTGGTGCCCTTTCTGCTGTCGATCAGCTCGAAGTTATAATTGCTCACGATCGGGCCTAGCTCTATAATTAATAGCTCATTAGACTTTGAACATTGAAATATGGAGAGAAATCATTGTCATAGCATTATATATACGTGAAAAGCCCTCTCAGTACAAAGTCAGTTGTAGTATCAGATGCAGTGTTTAGTTTTGATAGATTGTGGTTCGATGGTGTTAATAATTATGTGCGACTGCAGCTACTACAATAACATAAACAAACACTTTACTAATAGAGATGTAAATGGATAAATGACAGTAATAATGAAATAATCGTAAATTGTGAAGAAAGAAAATTGTACATGATAAATAACGAGAATTTATAAAATATGAGAAAAAAGATAAAGTCTGCAATTATTGTTCTTTATTAGTCTAATAATAGTATGATAAACAAATGTGTTTCTATATTTTATATGTGAATATTCTGAGGTCAGAGGAGTTGTATATTTATGTTAAATTCAAGAAATCTAGGTCGTTTTCGAGTTACCAACACCGTCCAGCACTAGAGTACTGGTGGCACCAACAACAACAATAACATCATTAACATTAATAATTGTTTCTACTTTTGGAACAAGGCCAGCAATTATCCCAGTGTATTACTGGTACTTTATTTTTTCAAGCCCATAATGATGAAAGGCCAAGTTGACCTAGGCGGGATTTGAACATAGAACATAAAGGGCCGTAACTCTTTGCTGCAAAGCATGGCGTCCGACCCTCTACCGATATTGCCAATCCACCGCCCTTCATTAGCATTAATAATGATAATAACAACAAAATACATTCACAGCTGTGACAACCGGCGATGACACAATGAAGTGTATTACATCGATATCCTTATCTACTATACGACATTGAGTGTGTAAGCTGAATGTTACACAACAAGGATATATATATATATATATATTTATATATATGCATATATATATATATATATATATATATATATATATATATATATATATATATATATATATATATATATATATATATATATGTATATATATATATATAGAAGGATTTGAATGGATACAGTTCAGTAAAGGGAATTTATTGACACGTGTTTCAATAACAGTTAATAACCCGAAAACAGCTGCTATCTACAAAGTATTAATTATGCAGACATTCAATATGTCAATGTTATTTTCAACTACCATTTCATCAGAATAATATCATTGAGAACTTGTTTGGTTTTTATAGAGAATATTAAGAGGGAGGAGTGAAGTTGTTAGAAGAATAGTTAAGGGAGTTGATAGAAATGTTTGATAGCATTGGGTAATTAAATTCCCATCTGTTATTTTGTTAGTTGAGTTTGACATTTGTATAGAATATTCATTAATTGGCGTTGGTTGTATTGGTTATTTTTCTAAATCTATAGAAGGATCAGAGATAGTAAAGATATGCATGGTTGGTTTTGTGATTGCACTTAATTGACATACAGACTTAATTTTTCTTCCAAGTGTACGTATCCATTCGCCCACACATAAATATATGCGTATATATACTTATTTTTTTAAAAAACATACACATTCACACACATACATATATGTACACCTCTACAAATACATACACTCACATACACATACTTACATGCTCACACTTACATACATATATACCTGTACATATATGTATATATATATATATATATATACATATATATATGCACATACATACGCATTCATATATATACACTTTCATACTCTACTTATCTTCATATACACACAGATAGACACACACATATATACATACATACTCTTGTCCATGTGTATATATATATATATATAAATACACATATACATAACATACATACATTTAATTATACACATCAAACATATATATATATATATATATATATATATACACTCATCCACTTATTTACTTATTTATATACATTTTCATATATATACATACATATGGTCGCTTTTAGACACATTCATTATAGCATATTCGCACCTATTCTCACCAGCATATTTATCCATTATTAGTGTGATAATTTAAGGTTATTAATAGTACATATATATGTTGAGAAGAGATTGCTTTTATATTTTTCTAACTAGATTGAGGATTTGTATAGTTGGGAGCATGTCCCTCGTTTATGTAATATTCAGCTTGTAGTGGGGAAAAAAGGGTTTTAGTTCGGTGACGGCAGAATAATGTTCGTTCAATTCTGTTATTAAGCAATTTCTTCTTTTGTGTGATTATCTAATAAATCTCAAGATTACATAATTTGCAGAAATGTTGGCTCCTGGGTTTTCACTAATTTCTCCCATTTTAGGGTAAACTTTTGATTGCTATCCCTGAGCGTCCAAGCTTTTTCTGCTAAAGTTGTTACATTTACAGTAAGAATGCCAAACAAGTTCTCAATGATATTATTCTGATGAAATTGTAGTTGAAAGTAACATTGAAATATTGAATGTCTGCATAATTAATACATAATTAGATAGCAGCTGTTTTCAGGTTATTTAACTGTTATTGAAACACGTGTCAATAAATTCCTTTTACTGAACTGTATCCATTTAAATCCTTCTATTTTCTCCGGATTACTTTTGAAACTACAACTGGAACCGTCGATCAAACCCTACGTGAGCTGTCCATCT
This sequence comes from Eledone cirrhosa, assembly GCA_964016885.1. Taxonomy (NCBI): domain Eukaryota; kingdom Metazoa; phylum Mollusca; class Cephalopoda; order Octopoda; family Eledonidae; genus Eledone; species Eledone cirrhosa. The sequence continues at coordinate 68,762,853 of OZ024740.1, forward strand.
ACTGTGTATAATATTCATATTACAACACTACGGATAATACTATATATTTACCTCCTGTAAAGTTGAGCCACCCACTCAGCAAACGTAACCACAACAATGGAAAAGCACTACCTGGATATGTCACTTAAAAACATACCAACCCAAGGTAAAAAGGAATACTTATTGAGTATGATACAAAAAACAAACGAATTCATTCGACGTGTCAGGTGGAAAACGCTCCACTATGATAGAAGCCGTATGAACTCACCATCAGAAAGTGGTGTAAACAACAAATTTGGTTTTAGAACGTGTAAAAACCCACCCACTAACCCACTATTAGATGCATTTGAGCAGGACCTTATGGACTTAATCCTTAAAATTAAATTCAAAGGACGTAACACCAACAACAAACTGCAGATAGATATTAAAAAAACTACTGGACGACCTTAAAAACACCAAAGGAATTGTAGTAAAAGCGGACAAAACATCTAACCTGTACACTATGGACTGCACTACATATAAAAACTTCATTCGAAAAGAATTACATAAAAAATATAGAAAAACGAGTGAAGTAACCCTTAAGCACACCAATGATGAGGCATGTGAAATAGTGAAAAATCTCGGAATCGAAGATAGGACAGGACAACTCTTACCGGCGGTACGCACCTTCAATCTTAAGGACCATAAGGTAAACTTTGATAATGACCCTAAAATTAGACTAATCTGCACCTCTAAATCAGATATAGGTAAAATAAGCAAATATATCTTAGATAGAATGATCCCCCAAATTAAGGCTAAGGTTAACATTAAACTCTGGGGAAAGAGCCAAGAAGCAATAAGATGGTTTAATAGCATTAGCAATAAGAATAAATCTAAGTTTATCCAGTTCGATAGCGATCAATATTACTCATCGATATCACCTGAAACTCTGAATGGAGCCTTTGAGTTTGCTAAGGATAACTCTGACCTTACAAACCAAGAAATTAAGATTATATTAGAAGCTAGGAAAACTATAGTCAAATTTGAGAACAGTTATTGGGTTCGTAAAGATAGACCCTCCAACTTTGCCATAACAATGGGCTCCAACGATTCGGCGGAAATAACCGATATTGTGGGGTTATTTATCGCCTTTAGACTCCAGGAAAAATTCAGTAATCTCCACGGTGGAATCTACCGCGATGATGCTCTCCTCCTAGTTAAAAACCTAAGTAACCAAAAACTAGAAAAACTACGCAAATATATAAGAAAACTACTACTTGAAATAGGACTAACTATAATATATGAACACAACCTTAAAGTAGTTAACT
>OZ024740.1:68769138-68781638 GCA_964016885.1 Eledone cirrhosa
ATTCTTCATTTTAGCAAATTTTTTTTTTTTTTGTTATATATTTACGTCCACTAAAATTATGTTATAGACGGATTGATTAAAACATAACATACAAAAGAAAATATTTCAGTCTGCATATTTACCGCATTCAACAGAGGACCGGATATCCGGAATATAGTGTGAATCAACTCTCAGTGGGAGCTGCTCATTCACACTTTTAGAAATCGCATCCTGAAAATCTGATAATTCGAATAAACATAATGAACTACGGCAACATTAGGCAAATTCTGACATTCCTGTCATATCATTAAATGCAATATATATTTCTGCACTGAGTTAGTTCAATCATCTAAATCTGTATCCTCCCTCTGTTAGTTTGCTATTATCATGCAGCAAATTAAGCGTCTATCATATGTAAATACTAACATTTTTGGCACGTTTTCAATATCGATTGTGTTACTATAGAACAAAAGGGTAAAACATTTTAAAAGTGTGGTGTCACTTCAATTGTTATAATTTTGCGTTCTGAACATACTGACATATCACATGTTTTAGATAAGGTACACATTTATGTATGCATTTTTGTATGTATGTATGTATGTATGCATGTATGTATGTACGTATGTATGTGTGTTTCTGATGAGATGAGATGATGTATGTATGTAGGTGGGTATGTATGTATGTATGTTGGTGGGTATATATGTATGTCAGCCCATCGGCAGTGAAATACCACTAGCTCTTGTTAGAACATCATTCGACGCCTCATATGTTTGGATAACTGTCGAGAGAGTGGTATTGGTCTAGTGCAAGGCCTTTCATCATTTTAAAAACCTATGTTCAGAGAGTAGTATTTATCCAGTGCAAGGCTTTTCTTTACTTCGAAAAGCTTCAAAAACTGGCATCACTTTACCTAAAAGAACTTGCACGTGTGTTGCCGGAGCATGACCTTATATTTCTTTCGCTTCGGTATATGGATAAAGAAATCTAATGCCTTGACAGAGCTGAAAATCATGTTCGTGGCACCTATATCTGAAAAAAAAAACTCAAGGGATAGCAATTCTCGAAGCTGAGATACAGCTATTGTATTTATATATTACATGTATATGTAATTTCAAAATACATATGGAGGCTTTAATTTAAAAGGTCCAATTTCAGGTAGAAAACATTCTAAGGATTGAGGGTTTGTTTCACACTTAAGTTGAAACGCAGCACATTATGGATCGATTTGCGTACAGCGTTTGGTTTTTAAATCAGCCTTCAGGTAACAGTTATGCTCCCACCTGCTCCAGACGAACTCTCTGTCAGAAAATAATTTTGGTATATGGTATTTGAATAGATGTAGTTGAGGCATTTTACTGAATGATGGTTTTCAAGGGGCAGAAATACATCTACGCATTCAGAAAGAATATGTAGCCTTTTTGAACCACGTAAATAAGTTATGGAAGAATCGTGGCAGCTCTAGGAATGTCGGTATTTATGTTTATATGAGTTGCTTAATAAATACTATTTTGTACGCTTCCGAAATGTGGAGGATACTCCATAGACAATATATGTGGCTGGAACGCGTTAATAAAAGGTGTTTGAGACGTATACTCAACATTAATTGGCAATATCAAATGCCCGTCACACAATACTTAGATATGTTGGGTGTACAAGCATTGAATCTGTCAACTTATCTTTACAAATGTGTTGGGAAGACCATGATCTATGCATAAAGCATGATAGACTCCCACAATCACTACTAAAGAGACTTCAGCACAACTCCCGCCCCCATCACCACCCGAAAGACACAAACTCTGCATAAAATAAACAAACATACAGGTATATAAATAGATATTTGCAACTGGGAAGTGCTAGATTTCGACAGGTTTAAATGGAAGAGTCATCTTAGGGAGTAGGCTGCCAAATTTCTAAAGAGACTGTGAAGCAGTTGTTCGACTATTCCTCACTAAATCTGGATATGTCACTTATTTAAGATGAAAGACTAACTATATATATAATACTATCACTCCAGTGAAGATTATTTGGGTCATGTGCAGAAAATTAGCAAACAAATTTGTGGTTTTAAAATCATATATAACTGGCTACCAACAAATTGACACAATCAACCAATGGTGGAGGGACCACATATTTTGCCTGACTTTGTTGTTGCTGTTCATACAGGTCTGCAGCTGGAGAGAAAAGCAATCTGTAAAGTCATAGCCGAATGGTTTGTGGTGATAATCGTAATGGGCGTGCACAAAGCGACGGCAGTCGTCAGTGAAGTTAAAATAGTCCGAAGGTTTTATGTGTATGTATGTATGTATGTATATATGTATGTATGTATGTTTTTATGTATGTATGTTTTTGTTATTGTTGTTTTTTAGTTTTTTAAATCTTTAAATCTTTCATCGTTTATATATCCTCGGATCCTCGGATGTATAAGTGTGAGGTTTTGTATATACATGTTAATTGTTTTTTTTTGTAAATACTGTGTACACGTGTGCGCGGGTACAGGAAATTACTGGGGTGGCGTCCAGGCGCGCAGATAACCCACTGGGAGTGAGTTGCTCCCTTAACTGTTGTCACAATACTTCTGTAGGAGAGGGGAACTCCGAATAAATACCTGCGATGTTGATGGCACCTGGTTATGCTGACCAGTTCTTCTTTTCGGTACATGCCCTCCATGCTCAGAGAGTGGAATTAGTTCTGTGCAAAAAGTTGCTTCAAGCACAAGCATGACCTGATTGATTTGAACAAATACTGTGTTGCATTGTGGCAGGCCATAGCAAAAAAAGGCATAAATATTCAATGATGAACCATGGTAATGTACGAATTAATGGCAATATGGGCTCTAGAACAGATGGTAAAAGGGTCTGGTCCGGCAGGTGCTCTATGGCACCGCAGCGTGAGCCGGGTCGTTATCTTGCCACTGCGAAGAAGTTAAAACCTATGAATATCGGTTGCTGGAACATCCAGACCTAATTAGATATGATGTCTTCAGAATCACGACCAGAAAGATGATCAGCTCTTATAGTCAAATATCTGGGACGATAACATATGGACATTGTTGCCTTATCTGAAACAAGGCTACTCGAGATGTCACTGAGATATCACTGAGATGTCTAGTGGCTACACGTTTTACTGGAATGGCAGAGCAGCAGGACGCAAAAGCGAAGCAGGTGTGGCTTTTCCAGTGAAAATGTCCTTGGTGTCGATACCTGGCCAGTTTCCAAGTGGCATCAGTGATTACCTCATGTCAATGAGAATTCATCTGGTGTTCAATCGTTACCTTATTATTGTCAGTGTATAAGCCCCGATGATGAATTCCAATGGAGACAAGAAACTTGCCTTTTACAGGTCTCTGAAGGAACTTGTCAAATAGATTCCTTCAGCAGACAAAATTGTCGTACATGGTGATTTCGACGCACGCGTTGGCAGGTATTATAAAACTTGGGATGTGATCGGCAGACATGGCATAAGGAAATGTAACAGCAATTGTCTCCTCGTAGTACAGATGTGTGGAGAGTTAGATGTGTTCATTGCAAGCAGCATGTTCCAAAAGGATAAGTTCAAGACAACATGGATGCACCCTCTGTCAAAAGTGTGGCATCTAATCGACTATGTTATTGTGAAGAAACGTGACATGAAGGATATCAAGCATATGCGTGTTCTGCGTGGCGCAGAGTGCTGGACAGACCATCGTCTGGTCCGCGCCAAGCCAAACTACGTTATCAAACAAGAGCAAATGGTGTGAAGACCGTATGAAAGATAAGGGTCTCAATGAAGATCTGCGTCACAGCCTTGAAAGCAATGATTATGCGAACAACTGGAATGACTTCAGGAGCTCGGTCTATGATGTTTCAGCAGAGGTCCTTGCCTTTGTCACAAGAAAACACGAGGACGGCTTTGATGAGAATGACCAGTTCAAGGCTCTGCTGGATACAAATCAAAGGCACTTAATGCAGTTCTTAAAGGTGGTATCTCTGTTGTTGATAATAAGAGTGTTACAGACAGGTAAAGAAGGAGATGCAGGTAAAACGCAGTGCCATGCAAAATACCTGGTGGAGCAACAAAGCAGATGAAGTGCAAGGAGCATCTAATGGCAACAATGTGAACTGCTGCACACTCTACCCAGAGAAATGTATGACACTTTCAGCTCACCAGTGGCATCTTTGAGATCGAAAGATGAGAAGTAGTTACTGTGCGATCCACAAGACATCCTCGACAGATGGAAAGATCACTTTGATGAGCTCTTGATCCAGCCATTCCAGGATGATGATGATTTCATTTGTTGCATTCCTTTTGAACCAGTGAAGCTTAAGAGTGCAGAAGTTTTGAACTGCAGTGGCAAAAATTGCGCCTGACTGATCTCATGAAAAAGTTGTGGGAAGATGAGGGTCCCACAAGATTGAAAGGATGATCTCATGGTAATTCTCCATAAAAGAAAGGGTAGGAAAGTTGGTAAAGTCATGTGTCGAATGTTGATGGATAGTTTGATCTCAAAGGCTGCTCTGAAAATGTCTCAGTGTGGGTTGAGAAACGAAAAAGGAACAGTGGATATGATCTGTTCTTCTCGGCAGCTGCAAGTAAATGTATCGAAGAATGTATGGACCATTACCAGGTATTTATTGTCTTGACAAAGGAATTTGACACCGTCAATCGAGCTGCGTTGTGGACATTTTAGAAGGATCGTCTACCCTCCAAAGTCTGTCGAAATTTTGCGTCTTTTTCATGATGACATGAAAGCTTGGGTTAGTATTTGTGGTAGCATCTCTGAACCAATATCAGTTGAAAATGAAGTGAAGCAGGGGGACAGTCCGGTGCCAACTCTGTTTTCCTTATATTTTACGGCATTGTTTCTCATGGCATTTAGGAAAAATTGTTCGCATGGAGTTTACATCAGGTATCGCACTTTAGAAAGGTTGTTCAACATCAGGCGCTTTGTTGCAAGAAGCACAAATATATTAACATCTATAATCTGAGAGTTTTTGTATGCAGATGACTGCGATCGTCTTGCACACTCACAAATTGACATGCACTATTACATGAACTCTTTTTTCTGACACTTGCAACGCTTTGGGCCTCACAGTAAGCTCGGAAAAGACTGTGATGATTTTGGACGGCTGAATGAACGTTTATGGTTCAGACGAGATATCACCATTGAAATCAAGGTAAACATGTATCTGACATGTGTCGTCTCGTTGCGTTATGTTTGTGAAACGTTTGTCACATAGAGAAAGAACCTCAAGGAACTGGAGAGGTTCACCAACAATCTCCTCGTAAGATATTTGGGGTGCGGTGGAAAATGTTCGTCAGTGATTTGTAAGTTATCGAACGGAGCAGGTGCATGAGCATAGAGAGCATGATCTTTCGGTATCGGTTGAGATGGTGCAGTCACGTGGCCCGGATTTCTGATGATCATATTCTAAAACAACATATCTACGGTGAACTGTTCGAAGGAAGGCAACCATCACAAAACCAAAATGCGGTACCGGGACTGTGTCAGGGGCACGTTGGCTTTCACTGGAATTTCATCTGACGAATTTGAGAAAATGGCTGAGGAGCGTGTGAAGTGGAGACGTTTGATCAAGTCAAGAAAGGAACACTTTGAAACTCGTTGAAGAGAACATCTAACACTGAAAAGGAAGGTGAGTAAAAGGGACTGTTCTGAAGTGCCTGCTGTTGAGCAACGTCTGGTTTGCCAGCACTATGGTCGAGTCTCCCTGAGCAAATCTGGTTTGATTAGACATGAACAAAATCATATCAGTAAACCTCATGTAGATTATGATCCTAAAAGGTGAAAGGAATGTGGCAAGAAATGTGCAAGCATGGGAGGTCTTAAAAGACGCGTGAGAATACACAATCAGAACCATGCAAAGGAAAGTCCAAGAAGGGCCTACAGTTGCCATATGTGTGCCAGGGGGTGCAAGTCTTTGGCTGGTCTAGAGAGCCACATTCGTGACTCACATATTTTAGCATTTTACTAGGCGATGACACTGGTCGAACGCGAGTTTGAAGCCAACATGTATGTATCTCTATGTATGCATGTATGTATGTATGCATGTATGTCTGTGTGTCTACGTATGTATGTAGCAATATATATGTGTGTATATATATATAATATTAATGTCATAGGTTACCTTATGATCTATTTTCAAACGTTATTTCAAATCCTGTGAAAAGCATCCCATCATTCATAGTATTACACATCTAAATCTCCAATCTGAAATATTAGGGTAAATATTAAATTAAATACTTTTCAAATGTTAATTCGTCCTAATTCTATCTACATGCTTCTATTCTCTGTGGTTACCTATTAAGATTCAGTGATCCAATCAGCAATTACAAAATTAAGTACTTCTTATACTTACAACATCTTCCGCAGAGAATCGCATATTCAAAGTAAAATCTGTTATTTTGGCCGTCTTCGTTTAAAATCAAGGAATTAGCACCTCAGTTGAAGCATATATTTCATCATTAACATTTGATATCCGTTGCAGCGCTTCTTAGGTAAAATTGTTACACAGAACAATAGCAGCCCCGATACCCATCTGTGGAATTAGGATTTAGTTACACTCTAAATTTGTAGCGTCAAGTCTTGTAGCGTAGGATTTTCGTCTCACGCTCGTAAGGATCTTAGTTCAATTCCAAGTGCTGTGATGTCTCCTTGGTCAAGACTATATTTTATGTATCTCTAAGCTTCTCAACTAAGAAGAATGAGTCGTGTCAATAATTGAGAGGGCAACTGTTCTCGGACGTTATATTATGCTGAATCTCACTGAGAACTAGGTTAACGATACATGTGACAATCAAACGGTTAGCAGCTTAAAATGTATTCTCCAAACTGGCTGTGCACTTGCTCAAACAAGGACCGAGAGAGTTCCAACAAGCACATGAAGTTACATTTGCAAAGTGAAAGTAGTTCTTCTTGATGTATCAACCTGCTCACGTTGTCATGTTTTCAATAGTGCGAAAATAACTTTTTACCCTATAGCAATATTCTGGGGCGTATATTAGATACACATACTTGTATCAATTCAATCGTCATTCAAATCTTCTTCCATTGATTAATTAATTTCTTTGAATTATTCTCATATTTTCTGAAATACATCATACCAATTTGAAATCATTTATTATCATTATTATTTTTATTTTTTAAATTGATATTATCATTGTTGATTTTGTTGTATGAACTATTTGGCACTCAGATACTTATCGACTGAATGGAATATTATCTTTGAACAGAAATACTTCTATTGATCGGTGTTCCTTTTTACAAGACAAACTCGATTAGCTTTCCTTTATACACAAATCATTTTTTTTCTTCTGCGACTAAATTATTTCATTATATCTAGAATGAAATATCAAATCACCCAAGAAATTTAAGAATAGAAAATCATCTAATTCTACTCCACTTATCCAGAATAGGCAAATCGATGATTTACAAGATGATTTACTTGAAACATCTAAAATTTATAAACTTTTTCTCTACTAAACTTTGCTATGTATAATATGGCGCCTGATATTTTTTGTCACTTTTTTCCCATTCATTATATTGATGGCTATATTATCTCTTTTCTTCAATTATCTATACTCATTTATTGATCTGACTACCATCAGAACCATTCACGTATATAAAAGGAAAGCAAATTGAGTCCATTTCAAGTTGAATTTCTGGCTTTATTTTCTTTGCTTTCGTTTTTTTAAAATCAAAGTATGCAATCTTATATTGTTGAGAGTTGATCTAAAATGAGAACTCTTGCTTCCCTAACACACACTCTCTCCCTCTCTACACTCTCTACCCTCTCTCTCTCTCTCTCTCTCTCTCTCTATATATATATATATATATATATATATATATATATATATATATATCTATATATATATATATATATATATATATATATATATATATATATATATATATATATATATGTGTGTGTGTGTGTGCGTGTGTGCGTGTATGAAAATGTTTATATATACATATATAATTCTATAATAATGATAAAACCTAACCTATATTGCCTACCGTTTCGACTCTTACCTAAACTCTTCAACGTATATGTATATAACTCTATCTAGATTTACCATATTTAAAATGGACGTAGATTAATCAAAATCCTGTCCTTAGATGGTTGGGATATAGAATAGCAGACTGGAATATATTTGGCCTTTGGCTTGCCTTTGTATTCTGTGTAATTCTAGTCTGTACTGTTTCTTGTTGATTTTTTTTTTTTCGTAAATACAATTACAGTTTTAAATATAGCATGATATATTCATAGTCTTGACTATCGTTTGAAAAATATGATTGTCATTGTTTTTACACAAAAATAGAAACCACATATTGTGTGACTGTGCAGTCAAGTGTTTCGACTGTGCAATCAAGTGTTTCGCTTCACAGCCACGTAGTTTAGAATTCAGTCACAATGCCTGACACCAAGCTTTCAGTCACTCTAAGCTTTGTGAATGCAATTGGGTAGACGAAAAACACTTTGGAAGCCCATATCTTAACCCTAACCCTGTAATTTAAAGTACCAAACTTGTCATTACTTGAGCCGCGTTAAATCCATTGAATATCAATTTAATGTTACTCGTTGATTCATGAGCATGCGATTCCATTCATCGAAAAATAAGAATTCTTTTCGTCGAAACCGTCTGATGTCCATTCCCTTTAATGGGAATGGTCATCAGACGGTTTTTGAACTCAGATCGTTAAAGGACGTAACTATGCTGGAAAGCATGGCGTCCGACCTTCTACCGATACTGCCAATCCACCGCCCTTGTTTATGAATATAACGTTTAACAATCGGCGATGCTTATTGCACGAAAATTAGAGGTTCAATAAAACGAGATCAATAAAATAAATAGCAAAGTTTTGAAACCGGTTCAAATGAACATTGAAAGCACTATTCGTCGCAGTCTAAAACAAGAAAATAGTAAAATAGTAAAATTTTAGAAGAGCGATACTTCACATATAGGTCGATGGATGAGTCAAAAGAAAAATGAGAAATGTCCACTAATCTAAATTCACAATGAGGTTTGACTTCCATTTATCAAGCCAGTAACATTAAGAATGATCCTATGATAATTATGCAAGTGCATGCCAATCATGCATATATCCCGAATGTAAACAAGTAGACCCCTTCCTAACAAGACATATATTTGTTTACACTTGTTCAGTGATGCATTAAACTCATGAGACGCTTCTTCCACACGAATACCCTTGAGAAACATAACAACTGCCTATTTCCGGCATCTTGAAATACACTCCATTGTACATTGTCAGACTAAAAGAAAAAAGTTCAAAATATTGAAATTTAAGAGGAATCAACCAATACAGATGTCTTGAGGCATGAGTAAAGTCATTTCACATCACTTTAAAAAAATGGTATACTTAAAAACACATTAACATGATATCTGATCACTCTTCATTAAATGCCTATGGCATTGTATCTAATGACAAATAATAATTCAGATCATTTAAATACAAGTGTTTTGGGATTTTGAAATAAATACGTAAAGAAGAAATATATATATATATATAGGTGTGTGTGTGTGTGTATGTGTGTGTGGGGGACAAGATTCAGGACCCCGATGGCTGAGATCCGGCCTTTTCGACAGTTAGAAGCTTTTCATATTACCCACTATACTACACCAAATATTGAGTACTCTAGTGGGTTATGGTCCACCTGGTACTTTACCACACCCATTATGACACACACACACACACACACACATATATATGCATATATATATTCAATGATATTAAATAAATGGAAACGATATTTATAAAACCATGTTTATTTATTATATATATTTCTAGGGTACCAAAACTTTGGTATGCTCTCATCAGATAAAATACAAATTTTGTTTTATAAATATTGACATAACCAGGAAAAAATACCTTAACGGTTCAAGTGTTTCCTGGATAAACTTGAACCGTTACGGTATTTTTTCCTGGTTATGTCAATGTTTAAAAAACAGACTTTGTATTTTGTCTGATCAGACCGTACCAAAGTGTTGTTACCCTTGAAATATATATAATATAATAAATATGGTTTTATAAATATACTTTCTATTTATTTAATATCATTGAATATTATACTCCAGAAAACATGTCGAGTGCTTTGAATCAGTTATAAACATTTATATTTGTTGAATTACCAACAAATTGAATAGCCCTTTTTCTTATATATATATATATACATATATATAGGGTCATATATATATATATATATATATATATATATAGGGTCATATATATATATATATATATAGGGTCATATATATATATATAGGGTCAATAAGAAACACATGCACCAGAGGTGGTGTGTTTCTTATTGGCAACATGACCCCTCCAAAGTATAACAATATCGGTTTCAACACTCATTTTCAGATAAAGAATCTTGCTAAACAAATTCAGAAACGATATATATATATATATATATATATATATATATATCCTCGGACATTAATCTTAATTATCACTATATGTTATCAGCTTTCTGATAAACAATTCAGATACGTTTTACATTGTGTATAAAGCTGAATATTTATTTGCTGTTAATGTTCACACCTAATTTTCCACCAGTACTAAAACTGTTTCATTTATTTGAAATCTTACTTTAAAAGATTGAAGCATCTCAAGCCTTCTAGAACTTATTTTAAAATAAAATATAATTGTTTTTACTTTTGGCACTAGGCCATCAATTATCCGAGTGTATTACTGGTACTTTATTTTATCGACCCCTTAATGATAAAAGGCAAATTAATCTCGGCGGGATTTGAACTCACTCTGTAAAGGGACGTAACTCCACGCTTGAACGCATGATGTCCGACCCTCTACCGATACTGCCAACCATGCTTTCCTTCCATTCTTCTGCGGTTAATCATTCTTAATTATACATATATACACACAAACACGCTCGCGCCCACACACACACACACACACACACATACACACACACGCGCTCGCGCGCACACACACACACACACACACACACACACACACACACACACACACACACATCTACATATCTAAATATATCGAAGTAATGTTTACATATTCATTTATTCTTGTCTGATGACCCTGTGGTAAACAGGAGAAACTCTGGAGTTACAAAACTCAATAGTTAGTCTTAATAAAATGAGTATATAATTATATATATATATAATGTGTGCGAATGTATGTGCGTATGGGTTGATATGTTTGTTTGTTTGTAGGATAAAACTCAATATCAAAAACACGTGGAACAAGAAAACTTGTCCCCAGTACTAGACTGTTATTTATTGACCCCGAAAGGATAAAAGACAAATTTGAGCTCCACACGATATAAACACGGATATCTGAGAGGCGGAATAATTACCGCAGAGACTCTAACGCCTTACCAATTTGATGTCTAAAATAGTATAATAGATTAAATAAATTGCGAAAGTGATTTGAAGGGGAGTAAAACATACTACAATTGTGAAATTTAAAAATATTTTATATTTATTTAAAAAATTCAGATTTAAATAGGACGTGTTGCCACATTTTATGTTATTCTCTGCGTTCTAAGTCTAGTGTTTATTTGCATATGTATATACCGTATATTATTTACTCATGTCTTTAATATTATACTAAATGATATATTATAAATTCTTTATTTTTAGTATAATTATTATGCACTTTTGATATGTTGATATATATTTATCTATTCTTCGATATTAAAAAATAAATATATTATAATGATTATTATAATCACCATTACAAACTTCATCATCATCACCACCACTACCATCACAATAATAATAATTGTTTCTGATTTAGGCACAAGGTTAGTAAATGTGGGGGATGGGAAAGACGATTAAATCGGCCCCAGTGCATTATTGGTACTTTATTTCATCGACCCCGTAAGGTTGAAAGGCAAAGGTTACTTAGAGGGGATTTGAACTCAGAACGTAAAAGGCCGTAACTCTAGGCTGCAAAGCATGTTGTCCTACGCTCTGGTGATACTGTCTATCGAATACGCTCTTTTTCATTATTATTAATATTATCAGTAAAAAACTAGTAATACACTGGGTTATTTCTGGCCTTGTGCCAAAAGTAGAAACAATTATTATTAATATTACTGCATCCTCCCATTTCCGTCCGTGTAGGTGGCACGACCAAAAGCACCCAGTCCACACTGTAAAGTGGTCGTGTCGGAGACACGGTAAAAAGGCTCCCAGTCCAACCTGTCAATGTGGTTGATGTTAAGAAGATCATCCTGCCGTAGAAAGCCTGCCAGAAAAAATTCCGTACGAGCAAGACACGACCAATCTCCTTTCAAGTGGCACAAAACCGTCCACCCCATTCTAGCTTGGAAGATGAACGTTAAACGATGGTGATGATGATGATGATGGTGTTTAATGATAATACTATTAAGTGAAACTTTTTTGAATTCTGCTTCTTCCTATATCATGAAAAATGTCAGTCTGTCACCTTATGCAAAATTGGGTAATATAGGCATACGAAGGAAACCATAAGTGCAAAAAGAATAAATGACATTCCAAGTTAC
>OZ024740.1:68786638-68871638 GCA_964016885.1 Eledone cirrhosa
GATATTTATGTTCTTAGCTTGTTGCTCGAGAAGTTTATTGTCCGTCTGTGGGTGAGCGATAAAACTTATCACTTTTATAATATCGAGCGTTGTATTTTTATTTTATCCTCCACGTGGCCTGAACACTCCAGCCTCGCGTTCTTTGTGAACAAACATTTTTTTTCAGAATTTCAACATGTCTACTGATGATTGCTAGCCCCTGGCTTCACCACGTACCGATGACAATCAACGGTAAATGGTGATGACTGTTCTTGAAATGGTACCATAAGCCAATGTAAAGACTTAGAGACTATGTGAATGTAATACCTACTCTGTCGATACATCTTTGTTTAACCTAATTCGATTATTTTCTGCAAAATATTAGGTATGTGGTTTACTATGATATCGATAGCGTGTAACGCTCTGAGATCTTGGATGTTTAGCTTCAATCCTCTCATGGAACGATCGTAGAGACACGTGACCCTTATACATATCGATTATATCTATCTATCTATCTATATATATATATATATATATATATATATATATACACACAATTTAGTACAGCATCATCGAAGCTCTAGTTGCACCCAAGCTAACGAATGCAGTCGGGGTGTTCAGATAAGCACTCAATAAGATATATTACCTTAGAGATATATCATTGCGTTTAGACAGCTTTGCAAATTGTAAAGAGCGACCGATAGACGAGCCGCAGTGACCGAAGCGACGAAAAAAACTGAACTCAGGAAAATCTGACAAACCTGGACCATCGCATCCATACCATATATAACACGTAACATATAACATATAATATATAATATACATCACATATAACATATAATACCTCCGTTAGGTTTCTGTAAATCGGAAATCGACAAAATCCACTGCAAGTTATTGGATTTGGAAGATAAAACAGTGGAATTTACTTCGTCAACAAGTGTTTTGTTCTAGTCCGCCCGTTTCCGATTAGATAGCAGTAAACACTGCTGGTAGGCACATGGTTTTCCCGAAGGTAAGTAACCCCCGGTATTGGCGGTCAAATTAAAATTTTGAACAAAGGAATAAATTCCTTTACACAAACCGAATAAAGCACTCAACTAGAAGCTATTAAACTAACATAAACAATTAACCAATCAATAGAATTCTGTAATTAAATTAATCAATTAATCGTTAATTCTAGGAGATAATAATACAATTATATATATATATATATATTTCGTTCCTGAATTTGTATAGCAAGATTCTTTATCTGAAAACGTTTGTTGAAACCGATATTGTTATGTTTTGGGAGGATCATGTTGCCAATTCCTAAATTTATAAATTTAATTTATAATAAATTGAAGTGAAAGCAATTGTGCGTGTGTTTCTTATTGGCAACATGACCCTCCCAAAGCATAACAATATATATATATATATACATATATATATATACATATATATATATATATATATATATATATATATATATATATATATATATATATATATATATATATATATATATGTATATATACATATATATAATTTCTATACTTTTCATTTATATATATATATATATATATATATATATATATATATATATTTATGCATACACACACAGATAGAGTGATAAATAAATGGAGAAAAATATTGATAGAGAGAATAAAGTTCGATGCATAGATAAAGTCAACAGCAAAGGATATTTGGGACATGTTATGAAACGTTATCCCTATTAACTAGATTTTATCTGCTGCTTGCAACACTAAAGATATCAGACTCGATAACAGAGCGTAATTTTCATTAGACACATTACAGAAAACAACTCACTCTGTACAACTTCACGCACACATGCAATCGAACCCGCTCAGACACAGACACACACACACACACACACACACACACACACACACACACACACACACACACACACATATATATATATATATATGTGTTTGTGTGTGTGTGTGTGTGTGTGTGTGTGTGTGTGTGTGTGTGTGTACTGTATATATATAAACATATATATATATATGTGTGTAAAAGGTAAACAGAAATAACAACACAATCGGTAGAGTATATAGCAGGGATATATTAGGTTAACTCTGGATATAGCAGGAAGAGGATCTTAACGTTTCGGACACTAGCCCTTCATCAGAAGAAAGAATGAGAAATAAAATAGAATATATATATATATTCATATATATATATATAAGAAACACACGCACCAGTTGCCTTCATTTCAATGTATTATAAATTAAATTTATAAATTTAGGAATTTATAAATTTCCGGTTGGTTGCACAAGACGATTGTTCAAATATTGTCAAAGTTCTTTCGTCACACATTCTGTGACCTCTTCAGTGACTGGGGACATGACCTTCCCAAAGCATAACAACATCTAAAGTCCAAAGAGGGCTCGATAGGGATAAATATATATCAAATATATAAGAACCGCAGAGCAAATATTTACTGAAATAACAGATTCAAGTTTAAGCAAAGAATCGCTGCTTTCACCCTTAATAGGATCTTCTGAAACTAACAAAGTCAATATTTGAACGCAGAAGTGAATATTTCAAAAAACGTTGCAAGCGGGGGAAGAGAGGAATACGATACTTTGGTTCGTGGGAACGTTCCCTGGCAAAGAATGGGAAAAAAACGAATATAATACGTCATTATTTAGAGCGGTGTTCAAATCCCGGTTCAGCTTAGCCCCTGTAAACCTTTCGTACTCCTCCAGGAAGGTGCCGATCGCCCCGATTTCCGAGGTCGTCGACACCATTACTATTACGTCATCGGCGTAGGCTGACACCGCTTTCCGCAATCCCGGTTCCAACGGGATGCCCTGCAACAACTCCAACTTCCGCAGCAGTGGCTCTAGAGTCATTACATACAGAAGGGAGGAGAGAGGGCACCCTTGTCGGATGGACCGCGCGATTTCGAACGATTCCGAGAGGTAGCCGTTCACTTTGACCCTAGAGCAGATGCGGCTGCTGTACATGGCATTGATCCAGCCCCTGAAAACGGGTCCGAAGCCTGCCGCCGCTAGCACCGCATCCAGGTAACCATGGTCGACCCTATCGAATGCCTTAGATTGATCCATGTTGATCAGGGCCCCACCAAAGCCGGGTTCGTTCCCAACCCTCTCTATGATGTATCGCATGAGGTGGAGATTGTCGTGGATGGACCTGGACGGGATAGCACATGTCTGCGCATCTCCCACCAGGTTGCCCACGACAAGCGCCAACCTCTTTGCTAGCACCTTGGCCAAAACCTGTAACTCTGTATTTAGCAGAGTTATGGGCCTGAAATTATTTATATCGTCCCCCTTGTTCTCGTCCTTCCTCACTAGCGTGACTACGCCCTTGGTCACAGCACAGGGAATTCTCCCGTTCTGTTGCCAGTTGCAGTAGACCGCCTCGAGGAGATCGGGGAACAAGTCCGGCATAGCTAGATATAGTTCGTATGGAAGACCATCGAGACCCGGGGATTTGCGTTTGCCGCATTGGCTCAGCACGTCCTCTATCTCAGCGACTGAAATCGGCTCCTCGCAGGACTTCGCCTCCCTGTCCGAGAGACACGGCAGGCCGTCGAGGTATGGACCGAAGTCCACATCCCCAGCCAGCCCCCCGCCCCTTCCGAACAATCCGGCAAAGTGCTTTTGAAAAGCCTCGCACACCTGCTTAGGTTCAAGGATCACCCGTCCATCCTGGTCTCGCAAAGACCGGATAGTGAATCTGCTCCCTCTTTTGGCTTCTGTCACGCGGGCCCAGCTAACAGCTTTGGTCCCCTCGTTTCCCAGAGCACGTATTTTGTTTTGGACGATGCAGCCTTCGTGTTTCGCGTCGAAGAACTGGCCCAGGGCCGTTCTCGACGCTAGCACTCTGGCCACGTCGCCGCTTCTAATTGCCTCTTCTACACTATCTACCGACTCCCTTTCCTTCCTGTTTCTATTAGAGGCTAACTCCTTACTAAATTCTATAGAGACTACTCTAATCTCTCTTTTGAGAGATCCCCACCACCTGCTGTTGACGTTGGCGCCCTTCAACCGCTCCTTAACTAAAGTGCTAATCCGGTCCCTGTAAGCCTTACTTGCCGGTAAGGACAAGTTGAGCTTCCAGTAACCGGGTCCCTGTCTATGAGTTCTGTCAAGGTTGACCATGCAGGTCACTAACTTATGGTCTGAATAGCCAACCATGCGCATTTTTGGACAACTTAAAAAGTCCGTATCCTTAATTCTAACTAAGAACCTATCTAGGTACGACCTAGATGATCCGTTACGATTTGCCCAAGTCCAGGTTGGCGCATTCGGAAAATCTAGTCGATATCTATCGGCCAGGTCAGATCGACCGATTAACCCTTTGAAGCTATTGCACCGCTCTCTATCGAAACAGGCCCCTACGTAGTCCCAGCGTGCATCTAGGATACCATTCCAGTCCCCAACTAATAGCAAGGAGCGGGACGTCCCTAGAAAAGTCTCCAGACGATGGAAGAAGTCCGGCCGCATTGACCCGAAAGGGCCGTAGGCGGCTACCAACCTAAACGCTCCGCCTTCACCACTGCCAAGGTCCAGAACCACTAGTCGACCCTCCGGGTCCAAATGTACCATCTATGTTGCGAGACCCAGATGTTTTTGCAGCAGAACGACAAACCCACCCCCACTCCGGGCTGACAGAGAGATGCGTGCATCTCAAAGTCATCAAAGGTGGGGGCCAGCTGTCGCACGTTGCTGATCCGGGCCTCGCAAATAACCATCACATCTATACGTTGTGATCTGAGGTCATTTAGAAGCATTGCTTGCTTCCAAGTTGAGCCCAGGCCACGCGCATTTAAACAGCCTACTCTTAGCATAGCCATGTTTGTGGTGAAGATAAAAGGCACTTACCTCTCTGCGTCCCGAGTATCGGGCTGCACAATTTCCATGAGGGTGGGGGATGTGTTGGTGGGTGGGGTGGTGGTTTCTGGCGGGGTGGGAACGGAGGTGTTTGGTGGGGAAGGGATGTCTGGTGGGGTGGGGATGACTTGGGTGGGGAAGCCTTTGTAGAGGACGCGGTTGATTTGATAGATAGATGGATAAATATACACGGGTGTGTAGGATTGTGTATAGAAGATTATATTAATAAGAGGAATTCCAACTTTGTCTGATTTACTCGTTTTATTTACAATCCTTTAAAATTTATAATGGTATTATAATGAAATAGTATGATATAATATGAAATGTTAAGTGTTAATTGAACAAGTACTTTCATGCTTTCGCAATCTTCAGGTTCATAATGTATGGTGACAGTCAAGTTTGCAATTTTCAACTGTCAAGTTGAAAATTTAATATTATATCATACTATTTCATTATAATACCATTATAAACTTTAAAGGATTGTAAATAAAACGAGTAAATCAGACAAAGTTGGAATTCCTCTTATTAATATATATATATATATATATATATAAATATATATAAAATATATACATTTACATATACGTAAACTAGACAGAGCCATAGATATATATAATATTTTATCAAAAGATTCTATGAACGTACTTTCTCGTATATATATATATATATATATATATATATATATATATATATATATATATATATACATATATATATGTGTGTGTGTGTGTATATATATATATATATATATATATATATATATATATACATATATATATATATATATATATAATATATATATATGTATATATATATATAATGTACGTATATTGAGTTGGTTTTTATATGGTGTCTATTGAAAATTACCTTCTGTTATGTAGTGGGGTATATTTAGTGTTGCAAGTTACACATGTAAATCGTAATTAATAGGGATAACATTTCCTGAATTGTCCCATATATCCCTCCCTATTGACTCGCCTTGGCAGCAAATTTAGAGCCTGTGTAAAGTTGTGCGCAATCACAAATACATAAGTAAACATTCACAAACGCACGAAACGCGCCCAGGCACAGAGCCAGACACACAGACACACACACACGCAAACACAACACCCACACGCATACACACACCCACCCACCCACACACATACGCAGACACACACACATATATATATATATATATATATGTATATCCTTATGTATCTACGTATATGTCTTTATATATGTGTGTATCCATGAATACATCTCATTCATTCCCATCATTCGTTTCTCTTGCTGGTATTGTCGGATTATCGGGAAAAAAATGTGCAGCTAGCTACTCTTCATGACTCCAATGTACTCAGTGTACTGAGTACATATCATTCTGGTATCAGAAGTTGAATTGTTGTCTATACGATTAAAGAGTAATTTTCCTTTGCGTTGTCTCTGTTCCTTCACCAATCACATTAATGTGTCCATTTGTCACATATTCTGGAGGCACTGACACAAATGGGGGAAATATATCGTTAGCCGCTCTCTCATGTAAGCCTACCGAGTTACGATATTTTATGTAATGTAACATGAGTATATGAGGCATAGATATATCTGAAGACTAGGATAGTTAAAGTATGGGTATGAGCTTGAAACAGAATGATAGAGCCTTTCCCCCTATATGAATGAATAATTGTCTCTAGTTTACGCTCTCTATCTCTTAAATAAAACGTGACTGAATGAATGTATAATAAAGAGGGATGTTACAAAACTGTGAAAATTGAGAGAATAGCAGCATGAGTATTTGGATGAAACTGAAGGATAGAAAGCGAGGGTGGAGCGTAATGGAATTGATAAAATGTTACAGAGAAAACAACTTGAACAGCATAACAAATAACAATAATTTAGGAAGAAAGATAGATAAAGAGAGAGAGAGAAGACAGAGAGAGACAGAGGAAGATGAATATCAAGAGGAAGTTGACAGTGAAAGTTGTTGACGTTGATAATGATTCAAAGGCGGGGGAGAAAATCCTCATTAGCTATTGAGAATTATGACAAGACTACTGAGCATAACAGATCCTGGACAATTTCTTCATACATAGTCCCTGTGACAAAAGAGAGATAAACTAATAGAGATATTATCGTGCGAGAACAAATGCTCTCTTTCCTTGCACAGGCAGCGTGTTAAGGTAAAATATGATAGATACCACGGCGAAATATAGTGAGAGTTTCCAAACATATTCATTATTCTTCTACATCTACATCCCAACAACTCTCAGCATTAGCACATATACCGCAAAGTCTGCTTTGCTATGTTTGCGCATTTAGCAAGTAACGGTTTTAAGTGCATGTCGCCACCAATCACTGTTTATTATCATCTTGAATTTAGTCTTCAACGCTTTGTCCTATGTCTTCCTGAGACTCTCTTATCTACAGATTTCATTCACTTCAAGAGTATGACACAAGTGACGTTATCCATACACATTAAATGCTGATATATGCACGATTACACACACACACACACACACACACACACACACACACACACGCACACACACACACACACACACACACACACACACACACACACACACACACACACACACACACACACACACACACACACCTATATATATAGTTAGATAAATAGTTGGAAAAATAAATATATATGTACCTCTCTCTGTCAGTCTGTCTGTCGCCCTCTCTCTCTCTCTATATATATATAAATATATATATGTATATATATATATATATATATACATATATATATATATAGGAAAAAGTATTGAGCTCTGCCGTGGGGTCATACTTTTTCCTATTTCCCAGTCTACTACCCTAAGTATTGAGTACTCTGGTGCGATATGATCAATCCGGTTCCTTACCACAATTCCTTTGTTATATATATATATATATATATATATATATATATATATAGGAACAAGTAAGAGCCCGACGGCTGAGCTCAAACCGTTTCGACAGAATTAGCCGTCGAAACGGCTTGAGCTCAGCCGTCGGAGTCTTACTTGTTCCTATTACCCACTCTACTACCCTAAGTATTGAGTACTTTGGTGCGTTTTGGTCCACCTGGTTCCTTACCACATTTCCTTCGTTATATATATATTTATATATATATGTCTGTGTGTATGTGAAGGCGAGTGGCTGAGTGGTTAGAGAATTGGATTGACAATCATAAGATTGTGAGTTCGATTCCTGAACCGGATGATGTGTTATGTCCTTGGGAAAGACACTTTATTTCACGTTGAGCCTTCTACCTGGATTTGCGACCGATATTAACAATTAGAAAGACAAACCGAAACCTCGTTTCCTCTGTCCGATTTGACGAAAGTCGATCGAGTGTCGATATATATATATATATATATCGACTTTCGTCTATATATATATATATATAGTTATATGCGTATTTGTGTGTGTGTCTGTGTTTTTGTGTGTCTGTGTGAATATCACTAAACGGAATCATCTCTCGAAGCCATGTAAAATTATATGCCTGTAAGCAATAAAGTGTCTGGAATCTTATCTGACTTTCACGATTTATTTTAAGTAGTTTTATAATGCAGTTAGTTAAACTCTTATTCATTTCGTAACTGTATCGTTGATGCAGGTGAGTCATTAGTTAATACAATGCTACTTACTACATGTATACAAGTGCTATTGTTTTTGCTATACCTGGAAATATGTTAATATGCTCTTTGTAATCCATTTCTTTTCTTGTATCCTTCAGGTGAAAGATAAACTGTTCAAAACTATCTGATATGAAAGTAGATATGGTTCTGTTTAAAATATGGGCCAAATCTGTAAAAACATATATTGAAATGAATAAAGTTTTATTGACTATATCATTATTTTATTTATATCGTATTAAAGCTTTAATCATTGCACGTTTCCAAGGGTTAACTTATGGATTTTCTGTGTTTGTGTTACTGGGAATGATAGGCAAACAACTGTACATCATAGATCTAAGAAATAGAACCAGTCAATTTTGTTGGAAACCATTATTCACTGGCTAAACCTCTGGAGAACAATAAAGTACAATAGTTATAAATATTAGTTTAACGCTAATAAAGTAAGAAAAAAGATAACAAATTACGGACGTTAGTCATATATCGGAAGATAGAATGAGAATGTGACGAATTAACTAAATATATTTGTGTAAGAGAAGAAAGACAAAGGAGAAAGTAGTGTCAAAAGGAAAACATGTGAGTAGTGTGTCAGTTATTTTGGGAAAATGTAAGTAAAAATGAGACTCGAATATTAAAGAAGTTCAAGAGTTAATTTACGAGTGTGTGTTTGTGAATATTTATGAAAATTGCGGAGGTCGTGATAAGCATTAAACCCTGACATTGCTATTGTAGCTAAAGTGTTGTTTATTTGTGAGAATGTGTCCGTGCGACTGACCTGACAAGCATAGGGAGTGGCAGTGGATGCTATCTTCGGTATGTGTGTATGCGTATCTGCACGAACAAACATGTGAACACGGTATACTTTACGCATGTGCGCGTATATATACACGTAAACAGTCACACACACACAAGTAGAAGCGATCGTTAAATGGTACAGATTGATGAAGGGCCCAGCATCTACTAGCCTTAACGTCCCTTGTCATGCGTGTGGTCCAGGATGCAGTAGAGATGTCACCAAACATCTTGAGAGTATAGCTTCCAAACACATAATTCCGTTTGGAATTGAGATAGGTCCAAACGTCAAGAAAGATAAACACAGAATATGGAGGGCTGTCATAATGAATGTCGTGATTCATTTTAATCTAATGGTGAAACGATCCTCGTAATGGGCTGAACAGAACGCCAAATGCAAGCGCTAAACTCGGGCGAACACACAAAAGCAAGTACACTCACGTAGTGGGTAAAAGTATATACGAGTGTATATACGAATATATATATACGAGTGATTCCTGTGGTAGCCACCTAGCAGCTTGATTATAGATACACATACATGTTATAGTGTGAGTAGAGAGCGAAGGTTGAAGGAGTGATATAAGAGGTATGTTGAGTGAACATGGGAAGGAACATATGCATCTATGATGCAAGACTGTATGGATGATAGAAGAAAAGTGTGTGAGCATATGCATGTCGTTTTATGCATACAAGACAACTTGATGTAATGTATGAGAGATCAATTCATAAGTGGTGCATGTGTTGTATGTTGGTGATGGGTGGCGGATAGGAGTAATAAGTTAGTGAGGAAGTGTATGTGTACAGTTTGCATTTCCTGTTGTGCTGTGGGGGTGTGCGCAGGATCTAGAAATGTGTTTGTGTGTGTGATGGTGGTTGAAGGAGTGCACGTGAATGTGCTCTAAATAGAAGAACGTTAGAAAAATTGTGGTGAAGAAATTAAACATTTTTGAATAGCTGTTTCCGTTGAAATATCAATTTTGCTCGATTCCTTGAAAATAGCAACACATCCAAGCCTTATAGTGACACGTAATCGCTTATAGAGGAGATTGTGTAACTAACTGTTGTGAGAAAACGTGGTGCCGGAAATATCAAATACTGAGATCTTGATATAAGCTCTAAACCAGTAAAATAAATGAAGACAAAAAATAAATACAGATTTGCAAAACAAAATATAAATCGAACTAAATTTAATAAAACAGAGAGACAGATATAGTGAAAGAAAAAAAGAAACACAGATAAAGAAAAGAAACACAAAGAGAGATAGATTTAACGTTTACATGATCGTCATCATAACGCAACGTTTCTTCATCTCCTTCGGATATAAGCTACAGGTATTTTTTCAATTTAAATACTTGTAATTAATCCATCCATAATGTTATAACCTCACGTGTCGATATTTACTGCGTAGATGTTTTATTTCATCCATCCATTTAAAGAAGACAAACCATGGTCTACATCTATTAGAAAACTTCTCAGACTTCCTAATATTCTAACGGTCTATACATTTACATTACATTTTAAACATATAGCGTAATTTGTCTGGTTTTGTAAGTAGCAAAACTAATTATCACACACATTGTCTTCTTTTCACATCGGAAGACTTTATGCAGTAACTTAAAAGATGGAGAAAATGTATATCTTTTCTTTGCTTTTCTTATTCACTTCATTCAATTCAATGTTTGCCAAAACTTTTCATTTTAGCACCTATTTTAGATAATGTAGACTGTTAGTGACATTAGTACAACGAATGAAATTAACATTCATAAATATCACAGTCAAACCAAAATAGAAATCTATTGATATACGTTAGTTCATATAATCATCTACCAATAGTAATGAAGAAAAGAATTTTTCTTGGAAACATTACAAAATATTTCCAAAATAGTTATTGTATTGAAAAGTAGTTATCCAAGCCAACACCAACATATAGAAATAATTGTATGCCTTACAATATCTAGTTGAAATAATTTACTGCTATAAGCTTAAACGGTAAAAGATTCCACAGTTACCTAACAAGTTGAAGACCGTTTGATTTTAAATGTTTATAATGTTCAACAAATTTTGGTAAGAGTACATCTGTGGTAGTGCACACAATGTTTATGTAATTTCAAATACTTCCGAAATGATCAAGTTAAAAATCAATGCCTTGTTACGTGTTTCATGGATTGAGCCTACAAAACAATAATCATGTATATACTTACAAATCTCAAATCAAATATTGAAACATAATTTTACGTTAGAATCATTTTTTCTTTGATTTAATATTTTTCAGATAATTATTTAACTCTCTTTGTCCTAAAGACGATATGAGCGTAATTTTCATCGATATTGCCAACTCTGAAGGAAGTTTCACCTGTAATAATAATAATGGTTTCTGATTCAGGCATAAGGCTAGCAATTGTTTTTCTTTCTTTTACTGGTGGTGGTGGTGGTAGTCGACAAAATGAACAGTCAAAGAGTAAAGTCAAAGACAATCAAGGTTGCATTTGACCTCAAAAGGTAAAAGGATGTAAATAAATGAGGCAGAGAATGTTTTATGATTCGCTAGCGACGCTGGTAAACCACCGCTCCGGAATATAATGATAATAATAGTAATAATAATAATAAGAAGAAGAAGAAGAATGATAATAATGATTTCTTTATTGGCCACAAGGGCTGACACGAAGAAAAACATTAAAGACGGCACAGAACAGTACGATACAAAGTGGGTTTTGGTCGTGTGAACAGGTTATAACAAAATCGGGCAAGATATCCAAAAACATTCAAACAACAAAATTCACCAAGAAGGGGGAAACACTCCATGGGTCACTCGTGGTGAAAACCACACAAAAGACCACGGCCACCCTGACCACCAGGGCATGTGCCCTCTCTCACTTTTCCCACTCTTCAGTCTACAGGCGTATACTCAGAGCTGCCCCGTCACTCGGACCAGACTCGCCACTTTCAACCACCTTTCAACAAACTTACTAGAAGACAGCACTTAACTTTCCACCCTGATTTTCCTCTTCAAGTGAAACAGGGATTGGCCCGAGAGGAAAGTGTCCGTCTTCAACCCTTTCAATCTTGTCCACCACACAATCTCTTTCGCACTGGCCACCAGTTAGATGAAAACTCCCCTGCCCTTCCTCCTCTTGAAAGGAGGATGGCGAGGCTATCTGCACAATGGACTCAGTCGATAACCGGATCCGTCCTACACGCGAAAGCAGCTCTTCGACATAGCTCCACAAGTCAGCAATCCTCGGGCACTGAACGAGTGCGTGCAGGACGGTTTCGTCGCCCTCGCGCATCTCGGACAGGCTCGGCTGACAGCAGCTCCGTGTCTGTAGAGCTTATCCCGAACCGGCAACGCTCCCCAGTAGCACTGCCAGGCCAGGGATTTCTGGAAGTTGTCTATAGGCCCCGGTACGAAAGTTCTCTTGAAGAGAGCGAACAGCTGATCTTCTTCGACGCCCAGGGTCTCCCTGAGAACGTCGTCGCTCATTCCCTCCACTAGCACTCTATAGAACGCCGAGGTGGATGTTCCATCGATACTAGTGCCCAGCCGGCAGAGGGCGGTGAGTGTTTGGAGACATTCCAGCTTCCAAGCACTATCCCTCAGTCTTTTCCTGATCCAGGACAGCAGCTCCGTCAAGGAGAACAGCTGGGGAAAAGCGCGTTTGGAAAACGGCGACCACACCTGTTCACCGTCAAGGAAGCACCAGAGATGTTGCATCCTCAGCGCATGTTTGCGCATCGTCAGCCACGGCATGCCTTGTCCTCCACGCAACGGGTGTTGCAGCAAATGGATCGTCTGACCATGGGAGCGCGTCCCTTCCACAAAGAGCGGAAGAGAAGCCACTCCATTTTGATCAGAGTTGGGCGGGGGCAAGGTACGACGGTCAGGCGGTAGCAGATGACGGACTCTATGTACGCATTCGCCACCTCCGCCCGACCTTTCAGAGACAGCCTCTTCTCGGTCCATTTCTGGGTGAGAGAGGCCACCCTGCTCGTCATCTCGCTCCAGTTTTTCTCCCCCTCGAGGTCCGGACCGAACCAGACCCCGAGCAATTTAACTGGTCCTTCCGTCCAGTGCCCCGCGACGCTGTCGGAGGGTATGGACTTGCCTCTCCAGGTACTGAGTTGCAAGCCCACCGACTTTTCCTGGGTTATCTTCGCTCTTGACACCGATTCGTATTCCTTGAGAGCGGTGCCCAGCATCTGGACGTGTTTGATGCTCGACACCACCACGGTGACGTCGTCGGCGTAAGCTGACACAGATTTCCCGCATCCCATTTCGCGTTGAACCGCTCTCATCGTCTCCAATTTATGTAGTAAAGGCTCTAGGGCCAGTACGTACAAGAGGGACGAGAGGAGTCAACCCTGGCGTACGGAGCGCATGATGCTGAAAGGCTGTGACAGGTGACCATTCACCCTCACAATCGAGCAGATGTCGCTGTGCATCGCAACGATCGAGCCAAAAAAAACGTGCCCGAAGCCGGCCGCCTCGAGGACTGCATCTAGGTACCGATGGTCGACCCTATCAAATGATTTAGATTGATCCAAGTTGATCAGGGCCCCACCCGTACCAGGTTCCTTAACCACCCTCTCTATGATGTATCACATGAGATGGAGGTTGTCGTGGATGGATCTGTCCGGGGTGAGCATGTCTGCGCCTCTCCCACCAGATCACCGACGACACGCGCTAATCTCTTTGCTAACATCTTGGTCAAAATCTTAAACTCTGAGTTTAGCAGAGTTGGGGCCTGAAGTTGTCTATAAGGTCCCCCTTGTTCGGGTCTTTTCTCAGCAGCGCCCCCGTTCTCCGGCTCACAAAACTGGGAATGCTCTCGTTCTGCTGCCAGTTGCAGTAGACATCGGCCAAGAGGTCGCCGAACAAGTCTGGCATATACGCAAAAAGTTCGTAGGGCAGACCATTCGAACCTAGCGATTTACACCTCATGCAGTCAGACATCGCGCCCCGTATTTCACCTGCTGTTATCGGCTTTTCGCAGGACTGCACTGCGGTCGTCGAGGGCCGCGGCAGTCCGTCGAGGTATACACCGAAGTCCATACCCCGATCCGGCCCGCCGCTGCTCCCGAACAATTGGTCAAAGTGCTGTTGAAAAGCCGCAAACATCTGCTCGGGTTCAAGCAACATGCGCCCGTTTTGACCAGGCAAAGACCGAATTGTGGACTTGTTGCCACGTCGTGCCCTCACCACCCGGGCCTATTCAACGGCTTTCGTCCTCTCGTGTCTTAGAGCACGCGTTCTAGCTCTGACAGCGCAGCCTTCATGCTTTGCGTTGAAGAATTAGTCGAGTGCCAATCTCGCCGCAAGCACGTCGGTTGCGATTCCTGTCCTAAACGCCTCTTCTAGCCTTCTAACTAACTCTACCTCTACTCTATTTTCCTCTATCACTACTCTTTTGCTAAACATTATCGATTATACTCTAATAGCCCTTTCCAGGGTAAACCGCCATCTGTTGTTGACGATCGCACCCGTCAACGTACGCTTAACTAATTCGCTAACCCGGTCTCTGTAAGCTTTGCGCACCGGGAAATACGCGTTCAGCTTCCAGTAGCCGGGCCCTTGCCTATGGAGTCTATCTAAGTCAACTTCACAGATCATAATTTTGTGGTTCCTGTAGTCGACTACTTTAAATTGTGGACAACCTACACCAGCCTTATCTGTTTCCCTACAGAATACCCTATCTAAATACGATCTGGAGTACCCGATGCTGTTTGCCCATGTCCACTTTGGCACATTCGGATAAACCAGTCTATACCTGTCCGACAGTTCAAAACGTCTGAGCAGGTTGTTTGGGCTTTTACACTCTCCTCCCCTGTCTACTAGCCCCACATAATCCCAGCGCACATCTGAAATACCATTCCAGTCACCCACTAACACTAAAGAGCGGGACGTTCCAAGAGAGGTCTCTAGACGTTTGAAAAAATTCGGCCATCCTGCCTCTGTTGGAACGTTGACGGCTACTAACCTGAAAGCATTGCCTTCGCTGCCAGCCACGTCCAACACTACCAACTTACCTTCTGGCTCCAGGAAGATGGCCCGTATGGCGAGATCCAAGCCTCTCCGAAAAGACACGGCAACTCACCCACCCCGATCCTGGACGGCTGGGAGATGCGTATACATCGTAGCCGCCGAAGATCGGTGCGAGGGCTCGTGCTTCGGAGATTCTGGTCTCGCTGATGGCCACCACATCTATGTTTAGTGACCTGAGGTCGTTGAGCAGGTGACCCTGCTTCCAAGATGACCCCAGGCCACGTACATTTATACTGCCTATTCTAAGTAAGGTCATGTTTGATGTGAAATGGGCTAAGTGAGAAAGGATCACTTACCTTGTTCGTGTGGTGAAGGGAAAGTAGAACCGTCCCTTTGGCTGGTCATGGGTGTTTTCAAGAGGATGTCGGTGTATATCCTTTTGGTAACCCACCCTCTGAAGTCTCCAACTGCGTTTCTAATATTCTATTTTGATTTCAATGATGTTTATGTTTGTCGGGAGAGTTCTTGGTGTTGGTGGTGTGTAGTAATTTTGTTCTGTGATGTTTGTATGCTGCTTTATATGTTGTAAGAGTCCTTTATTTTCCATGTTTATGGCTGTGTACTTTTTGAAGGAGGGGGTGATTTTGTTGCTGTTTTCTTGTTGATGCTGTTGGGTGTGTGTTTTTTAATACGTTTGCGATGTTGGTGTATTTGGTGATGTTGGTGGTGGCGTGGTTGTTGTTGGTAGTGATGGTTGTGGTGGTAATGGTGATGGTTGTGGTGTTCCTGCAAGTCTCCTTGCAGCCTTTACCCCGTTTTGTTTCCCTTCGCTTTTGGAGGGTGAAGCGAAGGGTTTTTTCCTTTGTTGATTTTTTGTGGCAGACCGTTTCCCAATTCCCTCCCGCCTCATACTCCATGTCGGATTTCCTGCCGTCTGGCAGAGTATGAGCTACAATGCTGTTGATGGTGGTAGTGGAGCCCGCTCCGGGGATTTTGCCGCCGGTGTAGCTACTGCGACTGTTGGTGTTTCCGCCACTACTGCCGCTGTTTTAGTTGTCCGTGGTCTTGGTATGGGTGCCACGGACGTTGTCCTCCTACTCACCATGGAAGGGTATTCTGCCTCTGTTGCCTGCCCTGCTCTCGGTAGCAGCGGATCAGGCGTCGGAAGAAGGTGCGGGCTCTTCTTGGCTGTCTTCTGCGGGCAGAACCCTGAGGTGACATTTCTGCCCACATATATAACACTTTGGGCGCCATCCTTCCACGCTTATAGGGAGTTGGAGTCCTTCTTCGAGGTCTATGATATCTGGGATGGCCTCGATGCACTCCTGGTCAGTCTGTACTAGCATGTGCATGCCTATTCCTGACCAGTTCTCTCTTCCCATTCTCCGTATTTGCAGTATGGTGGTGTTCTCCTCGATTCCAGCCAGTACAGAAGACGCGACCAGCCAAGGTATGGGTACGTCGGGCGGGACCTGGGTCACTTTGACCCTCACAATTTTCTACTCGCATTACGAGGGCACCAAGACTATCTCCTCACTCATTAGGGTTTCCAAAGAGTGAGACTTCGCCTCTTGGGGGGTGGCGAAAAGTACGTCTAATGTGGCGTACTTTTTGTCACTGAGCGCAGCTGCTGGTCATTGAAGAAATCCGGTGGAGGTTTCAGGGAAACTATTTTTATTCCTTGTCACCATGGCTCGTGCGACTGCCATCTCCTCTTCCGTGACTAGCACTGTCTCTATATTTCGGGCCACACCTGCGAAAGAAATGGTCCCTTTTTCAGCGGCACTATTATTGCTGCCGCTACTGCTGCTACTGGTCTTGTTGTTGGTGCTGTTGCTGTTGCTATTGTTACAAACGGTGTTGTTGGTATTGTTGATGTTATCACTGGTGTAGTTGGTTGTGTTTTTGGTGCTATTTGTATTGTTGCTGTTGGTGTTGTCGTTGATTATTTTCTTGTTAGTTGTGTTAATATCGTTGTTGCATTTGTTCTCATTTTTTTCTGTTGCCTGTAATTTTGTTGACGCCGCTATTGTTGTAGTTGGTGTGGTAATTTTTCCTAAATTAGTGTTCTCATTTTGTCTTTTTTCACGTTGTTTGTGGTGGTGTTTGTTGTATGAATTTCACTAACCCACTTCTCAACTTTTACGGCGTTGTCACACGACAGCAGACATATTGCTAGGGGGCATGGCTCAGCGATGTTTTTTTGTTTTTTTTTTAATTTTCAAAGTAAAATAAAAAAAACAAAAAAAAACATGGCTGAGCAATTTTCAAAGTAAGATGTTCTAATATTGTTCAAATATTATACTTTCCCCTTCACAGGGCAGAGTCCAAGGGCACGACAAGAAACATTAAACAACAAGAAACATTAAAAAACAAATAATTATAACAGGTAAATAAAGCGACTTACTGGGAGCGAGCAAAAAGACGTCCGAACAGACCAATAATAATAATAATAATAATTTCTATATTGGCCACAAGGGCCTACATGTAATGGAAAACACAGGTAAAGTGGAATGTTTAAAATCAAATTGAGTAAAAATACACAATAACAAAAACAATTAACCATATAAAAATATAAAAAATATATAAAATATGACAAAATACATTCCGCAATAGGGGGTGAATCAGCCGGGGGCGAAACAGGTACCCCACCATAAAATCTCTTTCGCTACTTATACCAAATAGAGGAAAACTTCCTGTACTTCCCAGTCAAAAGAAAGCGGGAGGTGGTGGCATCTTCATTCTGGACTCGGTCAATATCCGGATCCTGGCAGCAGGTGAACGGCCTCACCAATGGAACATGTTCCCTCCACAAGAAGTTGAAGAGGAGCCGTTCCAATTTAGCGAGGCATGAACTGGGGCTAGCCATGACGATCAGGGGGTAGTAGATGATGGATGCAATGTAAGAGTTTGCCACCTCCACACGAACTTTCAGAGACAGCTTCCTCTCGGCCCATTTCTGGGTGAGATTGGCTACACTGTTCGTAAATTTTCCCAATTTTTATGCACCTGAAAGATTGAGCGGAACCAGACACCGAGCTACTTTACTGCTCTGTCCCTCCAGCACATGACGACGCTGTTGGACGGCATGGTTTTGCCTCTCCATGTGTCGAGCTGCAAGCCCACTGGTATTTCCGGGTTTAGTTTGGCTCCAGTCGACGTTTCATATTCCCCCAAGAAGGTGCCGACTAATTCGTTTTCAGAGGTGTTCGACACTATCACGATCAGGTTGTCTGCATTTGTTGACACAGCATTTCCGCGTCCCGGTTTAAGTGGGATGCACTGCAACAGCTCCAACATCCGCATTAAAATCTCTAGCGTCAATGCATACAGAGGGTAGGAGAGAGAGCACCCTAGACGGGAGAGCTGAAACGGTTTCTAACGATGGCCATTACCTTTCACCACCGAACCTGATGTCGATGTGCATTGCAGCGATCCAGCCTCTTGAGACGAGCCTGAAGCCGGCTGCCTTGAGAACAGCCTCCAGGTAAAGCTTTCGATTGATCTAAATTGATCAGAGCCCTACCGAAGCCAGGTTTACAGCCAACCCTCTCTATGATGTATCGCATGAGGTGGAAGTTGTCGTGCAGGGACCTGCATGCAATAGCGCAAGTTTGCACCTCCCCTAGAAAAACATTTGACAAGCGCCAACCTCTTCAGTAGCACTTTGGCCGAAATCTTAAACTCTGTATCTACCAGAATTATGGGCCTGAAGTCGTCTAAATTATCCCTCTTGTTCTCGTCTTTCCTTATCAGCGTCACTACGCCCCGGCTCACTGAACTGGAATACTCACGCTCTGCTGCTAGTTACAGTAGACTGATTTGAGGAGATCAAAAAACATGTACGGCATATCTACGTAAGTTCGTAGTGAAGACCATATAATGCGTGTGACGTGTACCTCCTGCAGCTGTCTACGGCATTTCGATTTTCGGATTAAGTTATCGGCCTTTCACAGTAATCACTCTCGGCTTGCGTGAGATGCGGTAAGCCGTCGCTATAGAGACTAAAATCCTTCTTGAATCGTTCAGCTCGCGTCCGTCTCGATCCGACAAAGATCAGATTGTGGTTTTGTTACTATGCTGCACCTCTGTCAGAGTCGATAATGCTGTGTATAGCAGGGGATCCATCGGCTGGGAACGGGCCAAAGGCAACTGCTTTGATGAACGCTCCCAGGTACTAATGGTCAACGCTACTGTATGCTTTCGATTGATCTAAGTTCATCAGCACCTCCCCTGTTCCCAGTTCCTTCGTCACCCTCTTTATGCTGTATCGTATAATTGGGAACTGATGTGGATTCTTCTTTTCATGTCTGCGCCTCCCCTACCAAACCATCTAAAACAAGCGCCAACGTTTTCAATTCAGCATTTAGTATAGACCTAAAATTATTAATCCTCGTTGTTCGTGTCCTTTCTCATCAGTGTCACCACTTCCAGGCTCGGAGAACTGGGAATTCTCCCCTTCTGCTGTCAGTTGTAAGAGACGTCTGCCAAGAAATCACCGCAGGAGTTGTGCTTATAAGTCTGACAATCCAAATCAGGTAGTTTGCCCCTCTTCCTGCTAGTCATTGCCTCTCATATTTCAGCGGCTGTTACGGGCTTTTTGCGACACTTGGTTTCCATTACCGAGGGCCAGGGCAGGCTGACGCGGTAGGCATTAATGTTCTTCCAGCGATCCGGTAGCATCTCCTCCCAAATAGAGTGAAGTGCCGCTGAAAATCCACAAAATTCTGTTTTGTATCGATAACATGTGCCAGTATTGGTGAGTCAAATATTCGATTGCGGCTTTGTTGCCCCGCTACCCACCCGCTACCCGGGCATATTAAACACAAGTCGTCCCCTCGTTTTTAAAAGCACGCACCGGAGCTCTGAAAAAGCATCCTTTGACGTAGCATTGAGGAATAGGTCCAGAGCCAATCTCACCGCAAGCAAGTTGGCTGCTATGTCTTTGATACTAGCCTCTCCTAGGTGTTTAACGATTTCTTACTCTACGCTAGTTTTTTTTTCTATTCCTACGGCTTTATTAAAACTTATTGATTCTACTTCAACCACGCTTTTTAAGGCGAGCCGCCATTCGTTGTTGACGATTAGTGCGTTATCATGCTCTTAACTAATTCACTCATCCGACTGTTCCAGGAACGACACATTCAGCTTCCAGTGCCCAGGTTTCTTGTCTATGGAGCCTATCTAGATCCACCCCAGAGATCACAAATTTGTGGTCTTTGTAGTCGACAAATTTAAATTGTGGACGACATAGGCTATCTGTGTCTACTTCCCTACATAATAAATCTAGATACGATCCGGATGACCCGATGCATTTAGTCCATGTTCACATTGATATACTCGGGAAATACAGTCTGTACCTGTCACACATTTGGAAGCGTCGGATCAGGTTTGCGAGGATTTTACCCCCACATGCCGTATCACCTAGCAGACACAGCTCCAGCGGGATCAACGAGACCTTTCCAGTCGCCCACTAACAGTAAAGAGAGTGACTTCCCTAGAAATGTCTACTGGCATTTGAAGAAATTAGTTTGTCCCATAGACTTCGACTAGCTAAAAGGCCTACCCTTTGTTGGTGGCTGCGTCCAGCTCAATGGCTTACATTCTGGGTCAAGGAAGATCCATGCCTTTTCAGAACACCACAGCATCTCCTCCTCCAGGTCCCGGGCGGCTTGTTGTTGCGAACACCTCGTAGCCGAAGAAAAATGACTGGTTTGCCGGCTGGCTAGCACGTGTATTTGTTTTTGTTGTTATTGATGTTTTTTTCATCGTCATTTCTATCGGTATAGTTGTGTTTTCCATTTTATAGCTGTGGTTTTCGCTGCTTTTGTTTTGGTTATCATTGCTGTTTTCAGTGTTGTTTTTGATTTTATTTTAATTGTTGTTTTATTCATGTTATTCATATTATTGCTATTTTCATTTAAGTAATTCTCGTTATTTTAAAACACATTACTTTGAATATGGTTTTACTCTGTTTTAATTTGATTTAGTTTGATGGCTGACAGATGCTGTCACCAACAAACATTTTCTCTTTGACAGGGAAAGGTCGGCCCGCTCTTTATGTGAAGTACTTCTGTTCTTTCATTTTCCGCATATTGTTTCCATATTAACATCTTTGACTGATAAAAATTAATGTTTAAAATTTCGATATCATGGCGCCCTTAATGTGTGTCGAGCTAGATGAGATTATATCACCTGCAAAGGACAGGGTGGCTCTTCCAATCGTTTGTCAAGTTTTAAAAGTTTAGGACGGATGAAAAATAGAATTTCAGAAAATTTTTCAAGAGCCGAAATGAAGCGTTCTTCTAACTGAGTTGTCAATAATAATGATACGAATGGTTTCTGAATTAGGCTCGAGGCCAACAATTTGAGGGGAGTGGAAAGTCGATTAAATCAACCCCAGTGCATTACTGGTGCTTTATACATCGACCCCGTAGGGATAATAATAATTGGTTCTACTTTTAGCACAGGGCCAGCAATTATCCCAATGCATTACTGGTATTTTTATTTTATCGGCCCGGTAAAGATGAAAGGCAAAGTTAACTTCGGCGGAATTTGAACCCAAACAGTAAAGAGGGCGTAATTCTATGCTGCAAAGCATGGCGTCCGACCTATTACCAATACTCCCAATCCACCACCCTTATCCTTAAGAATAATAATGATTTCTTAATTAGGTACAAGGCCAGCATTTATGGGAGAGGGGAAAGTCGATTAAATCGAATCCAGTGCGTGACTGGTACTTTATTTTATCGACCCCATAAGGATGAAAGGCAAAGTTAACCTCGGCGCGATTTGAACTCAGAATGGCAAGGGCCGTAACTCTATGCGTCGAAGCATGGCGTCCGACCCTCTACCGATACTGCCATAATAATAATAATTGTTTCTACTTTTGGCACAAGGCCAGCAATTACCCAGTACATTACTGGTACTTTATTTTATCGACCCCCTATAATGAAAGGCAAAGTTAACCTCGGCGGAATTTGAACTCAGATCGTAAAGGGACGTAACTACGCTGGAAAGCATGTCTGACCCTCTACCAATACTGCCAAATAATAATGTTATGTTAGTATATTGCAATATATGCATTTGTGTACATACATTTCAATATAAATATATGTGTATATGCGTGTGTGTGTGTTTCTATGCGTGTGTGTCATGACTGTAGGGTTAAAATTCTAGAATAAATAAAGTAAACTCTGTGGTATGTTTGACAACATTTCCCAACAACAGTTCGAACTCATCAAAACCTTGAATATGCTGAGAGAAAAACATCCGTCTATTTATAGACAAGTGCGATTCATTATGTCAATATTCAAATATGTATCATGTGATTAATACAACTAACAAAACCTGAAAACGAGAATATTGTATCCCGTGATTTTAGAGGAAATCAAATATTCTAACAGTTATGGAAAATTGATGTAAATATACATCACTGTGGCGATATCTTCAATATTGTTCCAACAGCGCAATCAGTTATAACACTCGTAAATATATTCCGTTTAGATATGAATTAATGTAATTATAATTTCATATATAACAATAAATTCAGGAATAACAATGGAGATAAAATGAAAGAGACTCCAACTATTGATTGATGAAGAATTGTAAAGAAGACTCCGAAAGTAAAGCGAGAAAACTGGAAGCAGGAAAAATAGCCTGTTTTTTAAAAAAAAAAAAACATTTTTACTATAAATACAGTTCTCATTCCAGGAATAATTTTTGTATTAAAATCTATATTTATTTAGATACATTCTTGATATGATGTAAGTGAAAGTCTATTAAAAGTGAAATAGGCAGGTATATTGTCGAATAGAGATGTAAATATATACAGTGTCCTGTCAAACAAGTAAGAGGGAGAGAGAGAGTGAGAGAGGGAACGAAGATAGTGAGAGAGTGAGAGAGGGAAGGAAGAGAGTGAGAGTGAGAGAGGGAGGAAGAGAGAGAGAGAAAGTGAGTGAGAGAGGGAAGGATTAAAATGAGAGAGAGAGAGTAGAAAGAGAGTCTAAAATGCAAATACCAGGAATACCATAAATCACTGTAACAATCGATGCATAATGAAATGCAGAGAGAATACGTATAATGAACAGTTGTAATGATACCAGCTAGCCGAATTGTCTTAGTCTGAGTTCCACAACTTCTTGCGTTTCTCCGTTGTTTGATCAGCTAAAATATAAATAATGGTGTCAAGCGATGGGGAGACGAATATAATTCGAGATTAAGATAGGCAAACGCAGAGGATAATTAGACAAAATGTAGTTTCATGCTTGTGGAAAAACGGAATAGAATATAGCAAGGTACTAGGCATTAGTTCCTAATAAAAAAAGGGGTAATTTAGAAGAGGAGGATGGAATGTTGAAAAGAAATGAGTTTTATCCGAATGGAGAAATTAATTTTTAATCAATTTTCTAAACTAGTTGTACCATCACATACATACATACACACACACATACATACATACATGTAAAATATTTGAATAATTCTGCATCCAATAACTGCATGTACGTACACATGTACAGATACAAGGCATATGCATATGCACACATATAACTAAACAAAATACACATCCACTCATACAATAACATCCTGAGAGTCTTGTGTCTGAGTTAGAAACCGACTTTCTCTCTTTCTTGGTAAAAAGGTATTAAACTCTAAAACCATTCATGGATACATACATTGATACATACATACATTGATACACACACATACATATATACATAGATACATAGTCATACATACATACATAGCCATACATACATACACACATACATGGTGGCTGCCAACTCGTTTTCGAGTACGGCCACTACTTTATATCCATGTAGGAGAACCCCTACCGATGCGATGAACGTTTGTGACTTTTTAGTCTAGCCAGCGACTTGAAAACTCTGGTACAAACACTACACTTGTGACAATTATTGACACATAGTGCTGGGCCCATGGTACCATGTAACGACAAGTGCAGAGAGATCTCCAGATAAAAAGCAATGCCTGTGTCGTGAAGCTTTTATAGTGAGCAAAGGCACTGCACAAAACCATTCCCACTCTCTTAACCAAGATGATATTTACCAAAAAGAAGAACAAGTCAACATAATTTGATACCATCAGAGTTGCAGGTGTTCTATCAGAGTTTTCCTTCTCCTAGAATTCTGCCTTGACAAAGGCTAAGGGGTCATCTCTCCCGGTAATTTTGGATCTTAAGAGCTCCTTTGCCCTTTGACAGGTTTTGTTTTTAGTCCTGCAGGATGTCAAAAGTCACCCTCCTCACCAAGAAACCTTGGTGGGGTTGCAAGCTTAGTAGCCAACGACCCAACCATGAGACAGGTTGTACT
The DNA here is from genome assembly GCA_964016885.1 of Eledone cirrhosa. Classification (NCBI taxonomy): domain Eukaryota; kingdom Metazoa; phylum Mollusca; class Cephalopoda; order Octopoda; family Eledonidae; genus Eledone; species Eledone cirrhosa. The sequence continues at coordinate 68,811,189 of OZ024740.1, forward strand.
GGGATACAGGTTACCAGTAGCACCAACTGGTGACCTGACATATATACATACATACATACAAAACATTCTTGCGATTCAAGGGATGACAATTTCATTTCTTTTACAACCTTGCCACCAGGAAGGTGGCCGGTCAAAAATATACTCGAAATTAAGAGAAAGAGATAAACATACATAGAAGACGTCTGTCTATATGAGGCAGATAACATCAATGAAATTAGGAAGTAGGTCTTTGAGAAATACTGTCTGCATGATAAACAAAACTCAAATCTAGCGAACGGATATATGAATGAAAAATATATGCTTCACCGCAAAAATTATTAAGCGTGGATATGTTGCAAGAAAACCTTAAAGAGAGAGTAACATATATAAGCACAGTAGTTCATCTGAGACCAACAAATGGTACATTACCTCTCACATTGAAAGATATGCTTTCGTATCCAAGAACAAGAATAACAACGAAATACCTAGATGTGAAAACAAATGTACACGACTCTTCGGAATATTCATCGACGTGGTCACACATATCATAATCGGCTGCCCAAAGATATCCTCACCGTACGCTCTACCTATCTGTCATAATGTAGTATCCAAACATTATACATCGCAGTCCGTAAAAGGGATACTACTGAGAATAAATAATATTTAAAAGGTTACAGTGTATGGCGAGCATAGGCATACAAAATATCAAAGAGTTCTGGTGGAATGCTATAGTCAAAACTCAAATAAAATGCAAATATAGTGATATGAGACAGAAGAAAAGGCATGCACAGTAGTGGAAATCAGCTACCAATCAGATGTCACTATAATGCAAACAATTAGCGAAAATGAAAATATTTATGCTAAATTAATAAGGAATCTGTAGATAGTTCACCTGAGTATATCATTAGATTTTTACCTGTAGTCACTTGGAGCTTTTGGATATGTTACTTTCTGTCTCAGTACAAACCTTGAGAAACAGGGATTCACTGAAGTAGGATGACCACGGCTTGTTCCGCTGTTGCACTTATATTTCATTAATGGAATTGTAAAAGTATGTCAAACATTTCAGAAATTCAGCAGGTAATAACTGCATACTCATAATTATAATTATAGAAACGTATGCAGATATACATATATGACTCAAGACATTCCGACCCACATAGTGCCATCCAAACTTAACCACATACGGGTTCAATCGGGGGTAACCACAGTAAGTAAGGTACAATATATATATAAACAAATATATAAGGTACAATATATATATAAACAAATATATATATACAATATATATATATATAAACAAAATGGCGTAGGACAGAAGAAAGGAAAGGCACAGAAACAAAGAAAGGAATCCCCAGTCACTGAAGAGGTCACAGAGTGTGTGACGAAAGGACTATGGCTATATATAAACAACTATCTAGTTGTGGAACCAACCAACCAACCAGACATTTATAGATTTGTAGATTTGTAAATTTATAAATATATAATAAATTGAAGTGAAAGCATCTGGTGAGTGTGTTTCTTATTGGCAACATGACCCTCCCAAAGTATAACAATATATATATATATATATATATATATATATATAGTGACGAAACATAACTCAATTGCATGAACTCATAATCCTTTATTTACTGCTATATATATTTCGATGATAGCCTTTGAATGGCTATGACCTCATCAGGCAGTAGTCAGTTCTTAGATATGCCTGCTCTGTGTTTATGGTGTTGATGGTATCAGAGCCTTGGGACATATGAGCTTGTTAGGGATAATTTAATGTTGTCAGCAGGAATAAACTTAATTCTCATTGGTCAGTTTTTAGATGCTAGTATTTGACCCCAAAGAGGCAGGTGGTGTTGTAAAGTTCAAACCGTCAGGCAAGATGACAATAGTTCCATATGACTGATTTTCACAAAAAGCATTCCTGGTCAGATATATATTCAATTGAGTTTTATAGTATGAAATTAGATACTACAGGTCAATCTTAAATTGAGGAATTTATGTGGGATGGTACTACTGAAAATGATGGTTACAGTCGAATACTAGAAAGTTTACATATAAAAAGACTTATGTTGGTTGACTTGCACATACACTCACACCCACCCCCACAGGCACACACACACATCCACATATAAAAATTGAGGAATTTATGTGGGGTGGTAATACTGAAAATTATGGTTAGAGTCAAATACTTAGAAAGTTTACAAATAAAAAGACTTATGTAGGTTGACTTGTACATACACTCACACCTACCCCCAAAGACACACACACACACATCTACACACACAAATCCATACAGGTGTGTATATATATGTATGTACGCACAAGTGCATATATATATACAACAGAGGCCCCCAAATCCAAGTATAGGCAGACATAAAACCAGGTGGGTGTTATTTTTAAAGAAAAGTAAAGTCGGTGTTTGGAAAAGTTATTATTTAGACTAGACAAAAGTAGAGTGTGATATATATATCTTCACAGCAATAGCTTGGAGGCTTTGGAGCTTAGGCGAATCCCTTAGTACAGACATATATAGGTACACTCACCCACCCACACTTGTATACCTCTGAAAGCGTGTGTATGTTTATATACACATGTACACTCATACAAGAGAGCATATACAAATATACTCTTAAGCATACACTCGAACATTTTTCAAATGCAACCTGGTGTATTAGTATTTCGTTGCGTTCACATGAGTGTGTACATTCACGTAATCCCATGCGTATAGGGTTAGTACATTAGGATAATTGCTCTTCCTGTGTGGGCCACTCCCGTAGGAGGGGGTTCCTCAGGTTCAATAAACGTGGTTTTGCTGACTCCTAACCAGTAGAGGATCCGGTGGACAATCCACCGTAGGGACTACAGACTATGGGGGGTGTTGTTGCCGATTGGTCATTGGTACGGGGTGTAAGGGACCTACAGGGGGGGGGGGGGCGTTGTGGGAGGCCATAACCGGCGTTTTTCCATATAGCTTGAGGAAAGTTCCAGTCCATAGGGGTGTGCATGCGCTGAATAAGTCTGTTTAATAGCTTGGTTCCGCCATGAAGTATCTCGAGTGTCTCACTAAGACAGAGGTTGCAAATACCAGACCCAGTCTGTCTGGGGGAACCTTTCTAACCACGGACCAGACCAGAGAGTGCGGGCTCTTTTCAAGTTTGAGATTCCAGATCAATTCAGAAAGGGCCGTTCCTCTTTTCTATTCTGTTAGGAATCGTGATGGTTATACCACTTATCCTTGAAGCTCTCGCCGTGAATCCTATGTAGTGGTGCACCGAGTTAGGGGTTGTGACCTAGCACCTGTAGACTACGTTTTTCGTCATGCATTCATGAATAAGGGAGCATAGTGACGGCTCTCTGCAATTGCATGACTTCTTAAGCTCCTGCACATGTACCGCGTGGTTACCATCACTCGGGGTTGGCTGGGTAGCCGCCGCAATCAGCAGGGTTGTTGGGTTCCGCTGTGCTAGTTGGGCCGGTCCGGGGTCTGGTGCGTCCCGCGTGTTGGTTCCGCTGGGTGGCTCCGGGGTTTACGGTGGTATTAGAGGCAGTGAACCTATCCCTATTTATGCCGGCTAGGTTCTGGGCTACGAAGCATATGGTTGAGTAGGAAAGTTACACCGCGTACCTGTTCAATATGTATGGTACTTGTGGGCCCTAGGGAAACATTTATCCAGTACTCTAAAGTATGTTCTAGCCAGGCTGGTACGTCGACCCACCGAGTACGGTGGGTTATACCATGTGAACTTCCTGGTCCTATTCTTGCGGGGTTGTTGGGTGTCCACCGTGGTCCATCGCGGGGTTGTGCAGACCTCGGGTCGAGCTCGGTTGGTGTCACTCATGTGTGCGGAGCTGTCACTATATTATATGTGCCCACCGTGGGGCTATAAACCTGCGCGATGCGGCCTCCCTGCTTAATGAGGGTTCGGCGGGTGGTGGGGCCGGTGCAGGGGTGCCTATGCTCCGCACTGCAGTGGTCTTCAGCGTTGTAGGTATTAGACCGGTGGGGTACGCGGGCCCTTCTACCGGGGGTGGTGACGGATAAGAGTCTGGGAGTGTTACTACTGGTCACCGAGGTATTAGGTGGAAGCTCATGCCCCTGAGGGTATTGGCCAGGGGCACCCTTGGGTCATCTCGATCATGTACCTTAGGATTATAGCTGATCCTATGGCTGTGGGATGCCTTAGCTAGCGCTGAGTTATAGTAATCAGCACTACTATTGAAGATCTCTTTATTGGCAGACAAGTTAGAGATTCTGTCAGAGACACTCTTAACTATGACCTTAACTATAGATCTAGGGTGATTGGACTCAGCGTTGATATACACCAGCTTCTCATTGGGTTTATAATATGGGTGGTGTAGCTTGGTGTTGAGGTTGAGGGTGGTGTCCAGGAAATATGGTCCCGATGGAACTCAAGTATAGACTACTCGATTCAATGAAAAGCCATCACTATGTCCAAGCCATACGCAAGGGGAAATCCGTCGTGCGGACTATGTATTGATGAATGAATAACTATTCTAAAGAAGTTACGCAATAGCGATTGCCTAAAGAGAAAATGAATTCTTCACACGTTGTCCACACGTCTGGAAACACCTCTTACATAACAACAAATCTCTGGATTGAATTACAGCAACATCCTAATTGTCTTATCAACTAGAAACTATCGGACTTCCGCAGTTATCTCCCTTACGCTTCTCCACGCAATTTAGTATTACCCGGGTGAAGTGACCGTTTCTGCGCATGCGCGATCGTATAGTTGTCCTTCCTGTTCCGTATAACCATGTCCATTACGAGTTGAGGATCCTTTAATGTGAAACAATTGTTCCCGGTATGGTAAACTACCCGTTGTGTAACCACTTCCATATATATATATATATATATATATATATATAAATATTTACTAATAATAATTAATTTGAAGACTAAACTCCAAAGAGGGCTCGATAAGTATAAATATATATCAGATTGACTTTGTTCCTTTCAGAAGATCCCGTAAAGGGTGAAAGCTGCGATTCTTTGCTTAAACTTTAATCTTTTATTTTAATAAATATATATATATATATAAAATACGTAGTTAAGAAAGTCACAACAATACAGAGGGAAATCTCGAGGTATATATATATATATATATATATATATATATATATATATATATCATAAAACGTGTCTATAGAATTAATTAGATATTAAAATATATACTATTTCTTCCTCTAATCAGCATAATTAACCATATACATAATCAAATCCAGCAAGCTTTAAGGGTAAATTTTCTAACTGGGAAATCTCCGACAAATAATTGATCGCAGCCAGTTCGCGTTAACTCCGTTCCATTATTTATCAAACACTTCGGCAGCATGCAGAATCCGATCAAACATATCGTCAACCGCACGTAATTAGTAGTAAAATTAAACTTAGAAGAAATGCGCACATACCGTAATTATATCTCGACCATGGTTTCTTCCTTGTTTAGGACATCCAAATAATATGGACTGTCCCGAGTCAGGATTATCATCAGGAGTCAAACTCAGAAATAGACATTTAATTTCTCGGACAGAACCTGCCAAATTTAGATTAAAAAATTGCTAAGATCGCTATGTAGCTGTGTACCAGCCAGAGAGAAAGCGTGTGATTGGTCGCTTACGGCGGGTAGGCATGCTGCTAGAAAGCGCAGCCATATATCGCCAAATTTAATCTCAACCGATAGGGAGATTATTAAATATAGAGGTTATCACATACATAAAATTAGATTAAATTAAATCAATGATACATATATGTGTTGCAACTGTTCACTTTTAAGCTCAATGAAGAATTAATAAGTTAAAATAAAAAAATCAGAGCATTATATCATAAAACGTGTCTATAGAATCAATCAGATATTAAATGGTCGAGATATAATTACGGTATGTGCGTATTTCTTCTAAGTTTAATTTTACTACTAATTACGTGCGGTTGACGATATGTTTGATCGGATTCTGCATGCTGCCGAAGTGTTTGATGAATAATGGAACGGAGTTAACGCGAACTGGCTGCGATCAATTATTTGTCGGAGATTTCCCAGTTAGAAAATTTACTCTTAAAGCTTGCTGGATTTGATTATGTATATGGTTAATTATGCTGATTAGAGGAAGAAATAGTATATATTTTAATATCTGATTGATTCTATAGACACGTTTTATGATATAATGCTCTGATTTTTTGATTTTAACTTATTACTTCTTCATTGAGCTTAAAAGTGAACAGTTGCAACACATATATACATATATATATCCAGTGGGTGTAACTAGGAGTTACTGCAGGTTCACCCGGGTGAGCACTCGATGTTTAGGTTCACTTCTGTGATGATGTGTAGAGCTATACTGAGTGTAATATATAGAAAGGATAAAAAGGATGTTTGATTATTCCTTCATTGCATTTATTGATAGGTGACACGCGTTTCGCCACTGATCAGCTCAAGATTCGCTCTATATCGATCCTACCCGACTCAATAATCTGCAGCTCGACGGACCCTCTTAAAATGCTATAAGAAAATGAAATACATGTTATGTGGTAAAGTCAGAGTTTCAAGAGTTTGACAAAATGAGATATTTTGATTGGTGAGAAGGATCAAGGCGATGTACTGGCCTGTAGTGTATATGGGGGTGGGTGTGATGGTGAGATGTTGGTGACGGTCTGTGGATGGGGTGGGCTGTGGTGTGGTGGTGGCTGTGGGTTGGCCTTGGCGTGTAGAGTATGTGGGGGTGGATGTGATGATATGGTGGTGGTTAAGGTTATTTAGTGGGATGGGCTGTGGTATGAGATTAGTGGATTGTCAGTAGACGGGTTGGCGTGTGGGTGGGGGTGTGGTAGTGGTGACTTTGTCTATGGTAGCGGCGTTTGTGGTGGTGTGGTGGATGTATTGGTGGCGTCAGTTCCTTAAATAGATACATAGTTAGACGCTCTTCATCTGACAGATACCTTGTATATACGTATACGTACACACATACCTGTATATATGTGCACATATATAGTAGTATAAACACACACAACATAAAACACATACGCACATCCTTGCCCACACATATCGGCATACGCTCACACACAGCCATAGGTATGTGTACACACATGTATGTGCATGCGCGCATGCGGGAACGAATATGGAGAGTGGGGTAGTATCGGTGGGGTTGGCAAACGACAGAGATGGGGGAAGGTGAGAGGCGATGTAGAAGGTGTTTTACATATATACATACACATACATACACATGGGCATGGGCACATGGACTCACACTCATGTATGCAAGATATACACATACACACGTATACTCACACACATATATATACACACATATATATATATATATATATATATATATATATATATATATATATGTATACACACACATGTACCGTCAACACACACATACACGCACATATACACATACATGCACATATATGAGCTCACCTACACATACAGTCAGATTTACCCATATACATATATGTAGACGTACACATACACACACATACATATATACACATACATATATATATACACATACATATATATATACACATACATAGACATATGTATACACATGTATTCACATACACACACACATTCAGATACATTTGCGTACACGCACGCACACTTAAAACCCCCGTATGAGTAAAATACTTACACACAGACACACACACTATTGTTGGTTGGGGAGTAGAGGTATGGTTTGTCGGTGTTGATGAAGTATGGAGTTGTGTTTGTGGTGGTGGTGGTTGAGTTGTGAGGGACAAAAATATATATACCGGATCGAATACCGGTTAAAAGGTGACATAGGGAACGCGGGGGAAAAGCGTTTATGGACGTACGGCGATGTGAGTTGTGGACATGGTGATGGTGGTGGTGCTGGGGTGATATGTTCGGCAAGATGATTACATGATTATAGGTTACGGTGTGTTATATGGTAGACAGACGGGGTGTGTGGGGTATATAATACAGTCGATTTGGGAGCGAGGGATGATATGTGTTGAGGGTGTAATGATAATGATTGTTGAAATATGTGGATATATTTAGTGGTGGCGGTGGTTGTGTGTGCGTGCGACAGTACAGTTACAGGGTCGAATTTAGCGTGGGGTTGCAGGTTAGGATAGATAGGGGGAACATGGGGGGATGAGGATGTAGGCGTGTATGGTATGCACATGACGATGTGTGGTGTGGTGGTGGTGGCGATAGTGTGATATGATCGACATTGTATCCACAAGGTCCCTTGTCATTGTGGATTGCAATGTAGAACGTATCATATGGTATCGATTTAACACGATGTTGCAACTATGAGGTGTGTATGTTGATGTAAATTTTGGTGGTGGTGATATACAAATGGGGGCTTAGAGATGGTAACATGGAGTACAATACAATAAGTTCAAAAAGGTGGGCGAAGTTGAGACGGGGTATAGGTGGTTGTTAATATGGTGTGTCATGGTTAGTGTGATTTTTGGTGTGGGTTATGTATGCGGCATTATATACAAAATAAGGGCTTACATATGGTTAAATTCAATGAAATGAAATAAGATAAAGTGAAGTTAGATTTGAATTAAAGTTCGTTGAGTTGGGCGATGGTGATACGGGGCAGGTGTGGTTATTATGGTGGGTCATGGTTAGTGCGTGGTCTTCCCGCGAAAGTTTGTGCAGTAAAGGTGTGCATCCTAGGTTGTCTGCAATTGACAATTATGTCCGACCTATAGTTTATGGCGGAATCAAGTTTAATTATTTCCGCCGCCTCAGCTAGGCACAATCTGCAGTGGTTTTTGTCACTGGGGATGTATGCCACACGTCTTTTTACTGACCACGAGATCCGGGGTTCAATATTCCTGTCCTTGAGGTCCCAGATCAGATCGGCCAGTTTTGTTTGGGGTCGTTTCGATCTATGTTTGAAGGAGCTGCTGTGGTTATACCAGCGCTCCTTAAACGTAGTGGATGTCGCACCTATATATGAGTACTCCTTATTGCCGGCAGTGACATCGCACCGGTAAACAATATTCTTAACGAGGCACTCCCCGTTTAGTGGGCATTCGTCTCGTTTTTTGCAGTTGCATTTGGGAGTAACCGGTGCGGTGCAACGTTGGCGGTTGGTGTCGTGCGGTGTTGGTGTGGTGTGTGTGTTGTTGTGTTGTGTTGTGTGTGTGGTTTCGTTCTGGGTTGTGGTGGTGGTTTGTTGGGGGGAAACCATGTGTTTTCGTATTTTTGCCCTATTATTGTGTGCTATTGTGTGGCCTAGGTTTGGTGCTGTGGAGAAAGAGAATTTTACTGTGTTTATTGAAGAGCTTGTGGTATTTGTGTGTGTGGAAAAGATTGTTCGAGGGCCCTGAAATTGGTTCCCGGTATGTTAGTGGCGACGTGTATAGAATAGGGGGAGTTATACCACGTGACAAGTCTACTTCGGTTTATGCGTTGTTTAGTGAGTTTGTGTGTTTTGGTCAGGCGTCTGTTACAAATAGGTTCCAGGTAATCTATTGGCGTTATGTTCCTTGTCTCTATTGGTACGCAAACGTGTGCGATAGTCGGAGTTGTTATTGGGGCTGGAGAGTATGGCTTTATCTCCTAGACAGTTATGTGTGGTGCTGTCTACGCTGCCGGCTAGGGGGCGTCTAAGGTTATTGTGTGTCCTATATGTGGAGGTTTCTTCTAAGTTCGTTTCTAAGTGTCCTGCTATGTTTAGCTGTGTTGCGGTTCTATTAGGGTTGATGTAAGAAATATTCTCAGTATAACCAGCGTTTATAAGTGCGGAGTCATAGTATTCCTCGTGCTGCTTGAAGATGTTTTCGTTGGTCGACAGTGTGGACACTCTATTGGAGACACTTTTAACTATAGAGTTAATTATGCTCTTAGGGTGATTGGAGTGTCTATTGACGTATCTAAGATTTTCATTAGGTTTGTGGTATGGACGGTAGAGAATACACAAACGACTTAGGTACATCTTTAAGACCCAAGGTTTAGCAGTAGAAATTAAACCCAACAATAGGACAGTTAAATTCTTAGACGTCACCCTAGAATTAGACTCTACCGTCCATACCACAAATCTAATGAAAATCTTAGATACGTCAATAGACACTCCAACCACCATAAGAGCATAATTAACTCTATAGTTAAAAGTGTCTCCAACAGAGTGTCCACACTGTCGGATTGTGTGGATTTGTATATTTCTCTGTATTTTCCTGTGTTTTTGTTTGCTTCTCTGTTTCCTATTCTGACCACAGTTATTGTGTTGTAGGAGGAGGTGACACAATGTCACCCATGTTTTCTATTAATGATTTGTTTAATCTTTATTATGTGTGAGGCCTCCGTAATTTGTCTGAGCGTTGTGTATGTTCAATGTGATCTATTGAGCTTCTATTTTCAATTGTACCATTTTGTTATGACACTATCGAAATTTTCTTCTTTTTGACTTCTCGCCAGTGTTCATTTATCCATGCATACTATGCTACGGGTTGTCTCATCTATATATGATGTCATGTTTCTCCCTGTCCCTCTGTACAATTTATCTTATTAGCTGCATTCCAATATATGCAGTTTGCTTTCGGGTTTACCTTACACACTAAACGATTGCTATCAGTACAGGTGTTTTCTTAAAAAGTGTATGTTATGCTGATCAGAGATTTATGGAGTGGGTTCAAATCATTATTTTAATGATTGTTCGTCGGCTGATTCCTATCCGCTGGCATATCAGTGTTTCTATGTTATGCACTCATCTAATTCAATGCTTATACTTTAATCTCCCTAAATTATTAACTAACAATGTTACTGAATTACGATAATATATTTCGAATGAAAGTTACTACTATTTTAAAATGATTTTGTACATATTCAAACATTTGGAATGAATTAGTATTATACCTTTCTTATTATAAACTAGGTGTTTCGCACATAACTTATTCTTTTTCCAATCCAAGAATTTTTTTTTTTACATTTAATTGCTTTTTAACACTCTCAGTATTTTTACATTTAATTGCTTTTTAACACTCTCAGTATTTTTCTATATATTTACCCCTTATTGTTCTACTTACTGTTTCGACTCCCTCCCCCTCCCTAGTATCTTCTTTGACCTCATACCCAGCTGTAGTCGGCGCTATCAACGCATGAATGGGTCTCCTCCACCCCTCTCCCTCTTTCTCCTACTGACAGGTTTAGCTACCCCTTCCCTCCACAAATTGCCATCATAGAATTATTATGTCTCAACAACAAACTTTTGACCAATCCCTGTGACAATAACTTTGACCATATATGGAATTACCCTTTGAGAAGCTCGGCTATTCAAATACCAGGATAAAAATGTTCATTTAGTCCAGAATTAGCCGTCGAAACGGCTTGAGCTCAGCCGTCGGGGTCCTACTCGTTCCTATTACCCACTCTACTACCCTAAGTATTGAGTACTTTTTGATGCGTTATGGTCCACCTGGTTCCTTACCACAGTTCCTCCGTTATGTATATATATATATATATATATATATATATATATATATATATGTATATATTTGTATATATATATATATGTATATATGTATATGTATATATATATATATATATACATATATATGTATATATACATATATATATACATATATTTATATATATATATATATGCATATATATATATATATATATATATATATATATATATATATACATATATATATATATATATATATATATATATATATATATATATATATATATATATATATATATATATATATATATACGCATATTAAAAATTAATGCAAAAACTCTTGAAATAAATGCAGGAAGCTATAAGCGGATATCTTCTTAGCAGAGAAAAAAAAAAAATTTATAATAAGAAAAGAAAATAACTCATATATCTAAAATGGTTTATAAAGTTCTTTTTGAAAAAAAAAAAACATGTTTTGTTGATGTCCAAGAAATAAAAAGAAATAACATATACGCGAGAAGAAAAGAAGGACTTGACTCGAAAAGATTTACATATCTTTTCTTTCATATCTAGACTCAGCTATAGAGAAAAAATGTCCATATATACAATGGAACCTATTAATTTCGTTAACATGAATGAGATAGTACGATGTATGTATATATATTTATTTATACATACATACATACGTACAAGCACACGCACATATACTCTCATACACACCCACACACACACACACACACATATATATATATATATATGAATATATGTCTATATATATATATATTATATATATATATATGTGTGTGTGTGTGTGTGGGTGTGTGTGTGAGTGTGTATGTGTGTGTGTGTGCATATATATATATGTATATATATATATGTATATATATATATTCCTAAATAAGGGTGATCGATATTCAGTTTTGCAATTTGACCTCCAATATGGTTCAAAAGCCTGTGATAAGAGAAGCATTTAGGAAATTAAAGATGCGTTTGACCAAACTATAACAAAGCAAACCGGCGAATTCAAAAGATATTATGTTGTAATTTCATTCATTTTTACTGGTCTCAGTCGTTGAACTACGGTCAGGCAGTCCACAATACCAAAAGGGTATATGAGAGCATATACTATATATCTATATAAAATAAATATACGAAAATTTCGTTATGAGAGAAACATTTTCTTTTTCTTTTGGTCTGTGTAGATGTCGCAGATAGCTCAGTAGTGTTTGTCAAAATCCAGAGAGCTGTTTCGAGATTCGTTAATCTCTCATCAGTGTCATTCACTCTCTTGGTACTGAGATGAAGATAATATTTCCATTCGATGTAGTGTTGGATGTTCTGTGTTAAATGAAGATACGAGTTCATCATCGCTGGAGCGTGTTTGATCATGTGTCAGCTCCATCCGTGCAGTTTTTGAGTAATACAACAGCAAAAAGTGATGACTAGAAGGTACGTGTTACCTCGGTTTGTTAAGTATGACTATTACTTGTTAGAGGTTGATAGATGAAATGAAGAGTTATAGCGAGGAAAGTAAAGAATTGAACATGGTTGTTATTGAGAGGTGTGAAGTAGTAAAAAGTAGAAGAATGAATGGAAACGAATATTCGAATACATAAAGTACATATGTGTGTTATTTGTCTTAACTTCGAATTATCGATCAGGTAATTTTCCACGTTAAACATATGATTTATCTAGATAAATGTTGGAATATTACGTAACACTTTCGCTGCCAAAAAAATGTGTGAAGCAACTTTATTTCCCCTTCACCAGCAACCATGAAGCTATAGGAAACAAATTTAACTCAATTCGAAAATTGAAGAATATTAGTTCTCGTTTGCAAAAGGGCATTGTTAGTTTCATAACATGGAATGTTATCGTTGTCTTACTCGACCAAGAAATTATTTACTTAAAAAAGAATATATTTTGGTATGAAACACTGTAATATGGTATAAGAATTGTTTCAAGGATACCAATACAAGTTAGAATATGCGAGGCAGAAACCACCAATTTTGACGTTTGACTTATTTTCATATATAAAATAAATATATATGAAATATAAGCTAAAGCGTAAACTGTTATTTATTTAGTTTGTTATACGCTACTCCCATTTTCACCCCATTATTTCTAACTTGCATTGTACAGGCTTTCAGAAAACAATTCTAATCACGCATTTTCCTTATGGTTTCAAGAGAATCGGTAAACACAAAATGCATAAGAGATGATTTTTTTTATAGGATCCAGGCATGTAAAATTATACCCCATCAATATTTGTAGCAACTTAAATTGATGAAATTGATTTCTGGTGCTTAGCTGCATGTAGCAGATGCACAGCCTACTCAATAATAAAATGATATATATTTCTAAAGGCGATCTGATGACATGTTTTCGATACAACAATTAAGACGAAACGGTATTCATTGCATACTCAATTCATAAGTTATCTCAATATCGATCACCTTGAGTGCATCAGAAAATACCGGCTATAATATAAATGTTTAGTATAAATATTTGGAAAATATTGTTTTGTTAAATCCAGACTACAATATAACCAGTATATATAATATCGACCTCTCATTAATACAGGAATATTTCCTAAAACGTAGTCACTCTAACACTTACGGCAAAACCGAACCTGTTTAACTAACATAAGAATCACTTCTTACTTTGGGACGAAGTCACAAGTCTATTAACGATGCAAAGATTGTTTCGGTAATATACATAATTGTTTCTACTTTAGGCACAAGGCCAACAATTACCCAGTGCATTAGTGGTACTTTATTTTATCGACCCCGTAAGGATTGAAGCAAAGTTAACCCCGGCGGGATATGAACTCAGATCGTAAAGGGACGTAACTATGATGGAAAGCATGGCGTCCCACCCTCTACCGATACTGCCAATCCACCGCCTTTTAATATACATAATGTAATATTTCTGTAATATACATAATGATCAGTAATGATTGAGAAATGAAATCACCGTAAGATAGAGTCGAAACTTAGTAGCATTTTCTTGGCGCTAGACAAAGGAGTGGTTCATTTTTAATCGAGCAAATTTATGTAAATCGTATTTGGTACAAATAAAATCGCCAAAATTTCAGTCATAAGAATTATATGATCTAATTCTTAGTTTCGCTAAAAATAGCGCATTAAATCAATATGTAAAAATGTTTATAAAATGAATGTTTTGAAGAATGTGAAATAATACGTCAAAATTAAACACTCAATATATACTTTCATTAACTAAGGCTTTTAATTCAGACACATTTTCTAGATAGATAAATAAACGTTTACATAGCGAAACCAAATTCTTTCATATATTTTGGAAAATATATTCGGTGCATAATTCTTAACTCCAGATTGCTTTCGCTTGCTTTAGATTGATTTTGTAATTAATTAAATTGCTCTTCAATTTATTCACACAATGCTAATCAGGTTACTCCCTGAAGTATTAATGGAATATTTTTTTATAGCCTCAGCGACTACTATTAAGAGTAAAAGTATGAAGATTCCACTTAATATCCTGTCTACTTTCTGCCAGAAGAAAATGCATTATGCATGGGCTTTATTTTTCTATCAGTTATATAACATCCAATTTCACTCATTGAAAATGTTATAGCATCGGTGCAAAATTAATTTCATACTTAAAATCTATGTTAGAGGAAAGCGTTGGTAACCATCCAAAATAGTATATGTATTTTGTTTATCCTCTGAGCTTTATATCATATTCCCTAAACTTGCTTCCTGAATCATTCATCTGAATTACTCTTAATTCAGATTTATTATTCTTTGATGTGATGATAATACTTATAGAGACAATTAAGACGTCAGTTACCGTCGCAAACAAATGAGAGAAGGATAATGATTAAATGGCTATTTGGATTAGAGCCAAAATAATGTTAAATCTGTCAGGAATATAAATAGGCCTATTGTAGACCATTTCACAACATATTAGACAAGCTTTGAAAGAGAAAGTACACTGTGTGTTGTTGCTACTTCAAATACAGCTACAGTAATGTGTGTTTGTGTATGCGGATATGATTATTCTTGCAGCTAAATGTATTGAGTGTCCAGAAAAGAATGCACCGCTTTCAGCATCATATGAGTCATGTTACAAAATATACATGTGAAGGAACGCGGGAAATTAACAGATTCGCTGTCCCAGGATTGTACAGGTTCTAATTTTAAATCAAATTGAATCAATTCATGATTCTCAGTTCAAATTTCATTCAGGTCAACCTTATTATTCATCATTTAAAAGTTGATGGATTGGGATGATTGCTAAATAATAGTACGTAATACACTACAGCTTTCCTCCTTATTTGCAGGTTCTCTGTTCAATTTCAGGCGACGTAAACTTTACCTTTCTTCATCCTTATATCGGAGGTTTAGTAAATTGATTAAGACGGCTGCCAAAGAGCCTGACGTTATCTGAATTCAAATTCTACTGAGACCAATTATACCTTTCATCATTTTGATGTTGAGAGATTTGTGTATAATACTAATGCATTAGTTACAATGTGTTGCAGTATTCGTTCTGGTACCATAGATTGAGAGATCAATTCCCGCCAAGGTCAACTTTAGCTTTATTCCCTTCGTTATATTTACTGGTGGAAAAGTAGAATCTTTAAAACGTTCAACTAAATGGTTTATGATATTTGTTTTAGATTGTTAGGCTCTAAATACGTAAGTAGATGAGATGTGATTTATTTCTGTTTATCCAGCCGACAAGATGGTGTCATTTGAAACTTACCCAAATTGTACTTACATGGTGAAGGATTCTTTCCAAACTGACGTTGCCGAATATATAAAAGGAATATAGGAAGAAACATTTTTTTTTATATTAAGAATATTAAGACTAAGCTCACATCTCATCACAGGATAATGTAAGCAGATGGTTTCTGTATATACATAAGATTGATAGAAATATGAAATTAAATATAGACATTCGCTCTATTTTCATTTCATAGGTGATGGTTAATTGATAGATTCTGCTTCTAACCAAATATATACATACACAAACTCATTGGTTAGCCAGGACAGTAGTTTATCCTGTCCCCTCTTATAAACATATTTACAAACAGAAAATGTTGCAAACACACACATATGTGCGCGCACGCACTTAGGCAAACATATTATCAGATGTTTAGATAGATTTCTGCGTGTTTACATGTTTCACATTCACATCTATCTACCTACATATTTCTCTCCGTTCTTCCCCTCTTATTATCCTTCCCCCACTCTCTCTTTCCTTCTTCTCTCTCTATATATATGAATATATGTTTGTGTTTTTGTTGGTTTGTATATACGTGCGTGTGTATGTGTATATATATATCATATGTACACACTTATATTTACATAACCATATATATATATATATATATATATATATATATATATATATATATATATATATATATATATATATAAATATATATATGGGAGTGAATCTATGTAGAGTAGAAACGCCTCTTTATATACTAGAAAAGCATAAGTTGGTTGACATATTTATTTATGCTACAGTTTAGATCTGTTGTATTCACCAAAATATAGGAAACGACATCTGTTTTTGTACAGAAGATACGAAACAAAAAATACTGAAACATCAAAACAATTGTTCATACCATGAAATTTTAGAAGATGGTTATTTAGTAGATGTTTGTGTTGAGAATGTGTGTATTGTGTCACGGAAGTCACCATTGAAAACGTTAAAAGCAATGTTGGGGAAAATAGCATCTTATGACTTTATAATTGTTTATATATAATTTATTTACAGATTACAAAGGTTAGAAGAATGTCTCTTGATAGGATAGTTAATGTTATCAATAAAAAGGTTATAAAGGTTTAAATGGCATGCCAAGAAAAATAAATTAATTAAGAGTTTAAGAAGGTACGGTCAACTGGCTGAGGCATTAGCCAGGTCCGTAGTGATATCTGTTGCTACATATTGTCTATGCTTGAGGAACGAAAGTAAGAGATGTTTACCTTCACGGTGTCGAGCTGTACGAGAGAGATTGTTTCGAATCGCCGCGGGAATCTTTCCCTCTGGGCGGAATTCGAGATACATTCTGCTACGCTGGTAGCGATTGGCTGAACTGAGTCAAACAACCTACGGAGAATGTATCCACGAGCCCTTGGAATGTATGTCACTACAAAATAACATAATTTATTTCAACTAAACAAGGAGAGAAATAGAAACATTTACATTACATGACACATATCTTGTTAAAATATATTTTTGAATAGTAGCGTTATAATTCAGAATACAAACGGTGGTCTACAGTTTCTTTTAATATTTTAAAGACAGTTTTCTGCTCTATACTACACTTAATATGATTGTTTATACTAACCGGAAACCTTAATGGATTTTAACGGCAGAAAATGTTTTAATGAATGAATATATGTCCATATGCAACACAGATGAAAGAAAAACACGATAAAATAATTAAAAAAATCTATATAGAACAATTATTAGGAGTTAGGCGTAAGTTTAATCGGTTTCATTGTAATGTTCAAACCACAGGATTTTTTCATTCACATTTAATGACTACTCTACATCAATTAGCAATTTATTGCTAGGGGTTTGTCGTCCTAAATTAACTAATTTATTTAGAGCAAGATGTGTAAATGCAGTATTGTTAAAATCCTTTGCTAGGTCGATAAATAAAGTACTATTATAATACTGGATTGATTTCTTTCCACATTCTCCCACAATCTCTCTCTCTCTCTCTCTCTCTCTCTCTCTCTCTCTCTCTCTCTCTCTCTCTCTCTCTCTCTCTCTCTCTCTTTCTCCTATCTTTCTCTCTTTCTCTCTTCTTTTCTAGAAGAAACCGGTTCTGTTCAAATCTGGAAAGTAATGTGTTCTGCTAGGTTTAAATGGCCATTACACGCCGTACGTCAACGGCTAATACAGCATCAACATCATTTAAATTATCTGCATTTATCTCTCATAAGGTTAGTCTATCTCATTTTAAGATGTGAAGATTTGTGGACTTCTCTAATATAATTTAATTTCAGATACTAAGAGTAAATTTGAAGTATAATTAAAATGCTGCATTGCTGAAGAGGATATAGACTCATAGCTCAAGGGATATACACACACATTATGCTATTTCACATTGTGAATATGGACTGGTAATTGTACACTGCTTCAATTTGAACAGTTAAAATCGGATTAAATTGGAAATAACGTAATATGTTAATGTATTCGCAAGGAAGTCATTCTAAAGATTAAATATTGAAATTTGCGTTCTGAAATACTGCTTATGTTTGTTCAAAGACCGATGACATTTTAAGCTTTAAATAATTGTGAAAACTGATTTAGTTGACTATTCATAGTTTTATCATTTTTTCTAAATATAAATAGTGTATCGCGCTCCACCATTCTTTCGGGGTCGGTGAAATAGGTTGCTACTTAGAGTCGATGAACTGGTGGAATTTCTAGGACAGGTTTAATGGTAGTATTTCTTTTCTGATTTCATACACACGTGTGGGGTTTTCGGATTGTAGGCTTAATATGTCACCCGATTTAATCTCACCACTTGTAACTCGGTTGACTTTAGCACATTCTAACTTGTAAGCGATATCCGCTCTGAGGATATATGCAACACTCCCACATACCAGGTCCAGAGGCTCTGAAATGGTTTATGGTAATTGGTCTTCTCTACTAGAGTTTACATTAAAAAAATTCTCTAAATTTTATTTGGTAAACGAAATTCATAAAAATGTTCTGATTTATATAAATCATATCGTGGCCGTCGAATCTTGACATTAGAACAATACACGTTGTAATTATCTAAAATGGATAAATATATAGTTTCAATAACCTCTTGTGAAAACAAAGAATTCAGGTTATTGAATCATTTAACATATTCTTCAATACCTAATTGCTGTCTTTCATCAAATTGGATTTTAATGAAGCGTATCGTTTCCAACTAGGATTTTTGCCCTTGATGAATTAAACAAAGGCAGTTATTCATATCCAATATATACACAGTCATCTCAGTTTTCGCACTGATAAATATTGTTTAATTATTCGAGTTCAACAGCACCCAGTACATGAAAGGAAACATGATGTGTGATTATTGTTGTTGTTTTTTAATTCACTAAATCGGAGTAGGAAGCATAAGATTGGGGAAGAACCCACAAATTATAGATTATGTTCAGACTATAAATTATGTCCTAATGCTTAAAAGAAGAGAAAAATATTCCACAAAAAAAACACAACGATCTGTGTAATAAATCTACAAGCTGAGATTACCCATCATCATTGTTGATACACGCCTGGCCAATTTCCTTCTCAATGTTTGAGTTAATTTGAGGCTAAGATAGAATACATATACTGGAGGTGTCGTGTAGAGAATTTGGATCTAAACCAATGTACACAGCAAATACAATAATTCCACAGGTGTACATACATTACGAAAACTAGGGTCGATTTTAAGAATTTTTTACGAACCCTTACTGAAATCCGTAATGCGACATTTTACGATTTGCTCTGTTGAATTTGTAGTTAGATGTATAATATAGAATAAATTACCGAAGAATATGCATAAAGGTGTTTTTTATTAACCATGAATTTTAACAGCGGTGTTTATATTCTATAGTTAAACCTGTATTAAATTAACATATTCTAATACATGCCATGCTGTGCATAAATATCAATTTGTAAATTAATTACACCGATGAAATTTGACACTAATCAAATTAGACAAACCATAATGGTTATATCCTAATTTACTGTGTTAATGTTCATTTTGTGGAGTGTATGTTACAAGAGAAAAACGAAATATACATAGCTGTGTGTTGTGTGTGTGTGTTTTTTTTTTATACGAAGAGAGCAATATAATTGTATTTACATTTAGAAAACTTATAAAGACCAAATTCATTTACATTTTTCTCTTTCTCTTATATACATATATATATATATACCTATACACACAGAGAAGTAGTAGTAGAAGTAGTAGTAGTAGTAGTAGTAGTAGTAGTTGTAGTAGTAGTAGTAGTAGTAGTAGTAGTAGTAGTAGTAGCATCAGCATCAGCATCAGCATCAGTAGTAGTAGTAGTAGTAGTAGTAGTAGTAGTAGTAGTAGTAGTAGTAGTAGCAGTATTCGGGAGAGTTGTCTCACAATTCTATAAAGCACAGTGTTGTTATGGAAAATAGACAAAACGCAAGAATGAAACTATACATGAGATTCAGAACATTCATCTTCTAAATGTTATCCTAATAACACTTAACTTCTTTCTTCCAAAGTACTGAGTTTAGTGGAAAATAACGCAAGAATTTTCAGCAATTGGTTTTACATTCCTTAGTAAAAGCTGTCACAGAAGATGTTTAGTATTGATTAAATCTGTCATCATCCTAATCATACACATTAGCTTTCAAATCTTATCGATTTATCGTTAGAATCTTAAATAAGAACGAAGAAAAAAGAGGCAAGCAAACAATCATGTACATCGAGATATCTACTTTAAAGTGAAAGAGATAGACAGAATACACAATTAATGAATCGTATTCTAGTATATCAGATATATCCGTATGAAGTAAGATTCAACGTATGATTGCTGAATGCTGTAGCTATAGCTTACATTTAATATGTATATATCTATATATATATATATATATAGAGAGAGAGAGAGAGATTCCTGATGATTTCTAATGAATGAAACAGTTCTAGTCCTGTAGAATCTCATCTATATTAAAACTGTTATACTCTGCTATGTATTGAGTACCTTACTTACTGTGGTTACCTCCGATTCAACCCGGAATAACGTATATATATATATATATATATATATATATATATATATATATATATATATATATATATATATATATTTGCTGTCAACACCCTTCCGACGGAGGGCTGGGCATGCCGTGGCTAATGATGCGCAAACATGCGCTGATGCTACGGCATCTCCAGGTATTCCTCACCGACCAACCGGTGTTGGCACCGTTTGTGAGACAGGCCTTCCCACAACTTGTCTCGCTGACGGAGCTGCAGTCCTGGCTGAAGCGAAGACCGAAGAAGTTGGGCACCTGGCACATTGAATACGCCCAGGCGCTCAAAGTCCCCTGTCAAGCGGGCACAGCAATCAGTGGAGACCCCACTTCGACATTCTATAAAGGGCTAGTACTTTACAAGTGCGACGACGTGCTCGGGGAGACTCTAGGCATCGAAGACGACGAGCTCACCATTTGTGGCGCCTCCCACTTTTGGGGATTTCGATTGTTATAATTGTTTGTTTCAATATTTTTACACGACTGTATGAAAAATCCACGGCATGTGTCTTTGTAATGTTCCCTTTTCTTGTGGGCCCTTGTGCCAAATAAAGAAATATATATGTATGTCTATCTATCTATATATCTATCTATCTACACACGCGTGAAACTTGCTGGGTAAGTTCTGCCTAAATTTCTATAGAAATTCTTAAACCTTCATTTTTATACCAATTTGTGGAGGGACTGCCAGGTCAAATTTTGATCTGGTCAGTCTCTAAAAATATTCTCAGCCTTTAGGCGAAATAGTTCACAAAAAGTTTTTTGGGGAAAAGCTAACAATTTTTTTTAAATGGCTGAAGCTTCTTCACCAACATTCGAAGGAGGAAAGGGGAAGATATGCTTACAGCTTCCCCCTGCCTCTGTCATAGTAGCAGATGTCAAAGGCAAAGGTCAGCCAGAGGAAGGTTTTCTCCACCTGCTGACCGACAACTTGACGTTGGCATGGCAACAAACGAAAAGTGTGAAACAATGAACAAAAACAATACAACCAGCGGCACCAGCAACAACAACAACAATGCTAGAAACGAAAACAACACCAACAACAATAACAATAACAACAAGACCAATAACTGCAACAAGGTAGTAAACGACAAAATATCGTTTGCGCAAACCGTAAAGAAAACGGTAAGCTACACTCCGGTAGATATTTCAAATGCAAATGAGCTTTTGAATAACGCAGACAGTACATAACTTTTGGGGAGGGCGGATCATACTCCATAAACTCTCCCCCAGATTTGCGAAGAGAAGCTGCCTTGAAAGCTGAGGTTTTCAGGACAGTCTCAAACAAAACCCGAAAACCGACTCAACTTTCACGAGGCGAAATTGAGTTGTTTTAGAAGATACCTTAAAAGACATTGCTTTCATTCAGAAGGGAGTTTATCCATTCTGATGAAAGACCAATTGACGGCACAGAAATACTCTGTGTCGCCAATTGTATCACCGTTGTTCACCTTTTTCCCCACTTACATGGGGAAAAGAACGCAGAAAATAAAAATCCAAAGTATCACACCAAATATTTATATTTGGTGGGTACTATGTGGATTTTTAAACCTCGAAAGAAAACCACAATAGTATCGGTGGGTAGGTCCTCTGGCGACCTGTTCAGCGGAACTAGCCTGGAAATTCTGGTCCAAATGACACCAGAACGAATAGCTAGGATCCCGGAACATGTGCTGCTGGATGGGCTTATATACATAAACATTTCGGTCGAGGGTAGGCGGCCCTCATGTTACCACTGCCGAAGCAGAGGTCATCTGAGAGCTTCCTGTCCTCGGCCAACTAGCCCCCAAAAGGCATTACTGCCAACAGCTGCAACACCAGCACAACAATCACCACCACCACCACAACCACTACCACCACAACAACAACGACATAAAAAATAGTGACAACAAAACAAACGACAAACACAGTCCCACCCAACCCCTCTCCACCTAAAACAACTCCAGAAACACCCACACACATAACAGCTCCCCAAAATGTACCCCTGCACAACAACACGGATGAAGCCTCATCATCGTCACTGGGTGACGATGAGGGAGAGCCTTTCCGACCAGTAAAAAGAAAAAAGAAAAGACATAACACAAACAAAAATACAACAAACGCACAACCACCAACACAAGCGACGCAAACAGCACAAACAAAACAACCCCTCCTGAAAAGAAAACACCTACTACAAAACGTAAACACACACAAGAACCACAGGCAAAAAGCAACACAACACAACCAAAATGTTACACCTACATAAATACTAACAAAAAAAATTAACATACACCATATATAAAAAAACCCTTCGGTGGAGACCGAAGGGAAAACTTTTACACACTTTTCGGAGTATCCTAATCTTAAAAGGATACGGATCTCCATGGACACACATAAACAGTTAAAAGAAAAATTTCCTAAAGACGTAGGTAACCCTTGCGTCAAACCCTATAACCGCGTCTTTTTGAAATGTTTCCCCACCCCCAATCATGACACTCCCACCCAGGACACCCCCACCACAACAAACATCTCCGTCCCCACCCCGCCAGAGACAACCACCCCATCAAACAACCCCTCCAACACCCCCATGGAAATTGTGCAGCCTGGTCCCAAGGAGACGAAGAGGTGAGTGATTTCTTTTCCTCTTCTTTTAACTTTTCAGAACTAACATGGCCAATATAAGAGTTCAATGTGTGAATGTATGCGGCCTCGGGATGCCGTGGAAACAGGGCAAACTCTTAAACGACCTCAGGTCGCACAGTATGGATGTAGTAGGCATTTGTGAGTCCAGGATCCACAGCGAGCGACAACTGGCCCCCATCTTCGACGACTTTGAGATCTACGCATCTCTCTGTCAGCCGGGAGGTGGGGGTGGGGTTGCCGTTTTGCTGCGGAAATACCTGGACTCGGAGGGTCGACTGGTGGTTCTAGACGTTGACTGTAGTGAAGGTGGAGCCTTCAGGCTGTTGGCAGCATATGCCCCATCCGGGACACCGCGGTCAGACTTCTTTAAACGTCTAGAGACTTTTCTGGGAACGTCCCGCCCCCTGCTGTAAGTGGGAGACTGGAATAGAATCATAGATGCACGTTGGGACTATGTGGGAGCGTCTCCCGATAGAGGGGGGTGTAACAGTCTCAAACAGTTAATCGGTCGATTTCACCTGGCCGATAGATATCGACTAGATCTTCCGACTGTGCCACTGTGGACGTGGACTAATCATAGCGGAACAGATCGTACCTAGATAGGGTTCTAGTTAGAAAGAAGGATAGGGACATGTTAAGCTGTCCAAAAATGTTCATGTTTGCCTATTCAGATCACAAATTAGTGAACTACTAAGTCAACCTTAACAACATCCATAGACAGGGACCTGGTTACTGGAAGCTGATCTTGTCGTTACCGACATGCAACAACTACAGTAGACGGATTAGCACTTTAGTTAAGCAGCACTTGACAGGGGCCATTGTCAACTACAGATGATGGTACTCTCTGAAGAGGGCAGTTAGATTAGACTCGATAGGTTTTAGTAAATAATTAGTGTTAGATAGAAATAAGGCCGAAAAGGAACTGGTAGATAAAGTAGAAGAGGCACTTAGGAGTGGCAATTTAGCCAGCGTGCTAGCGACGAGAACAGCCTTGCACCAATTCTTCGAACCAAAGCATGTAGGCTGCATTGTCAGAAGCAAAATACGTGCTCTGGGAATCGAGGGAGCGAAAGCTGTTAGCTGGGCCCGAGTGAAGGAGGCGAAAAGTGGCAACAAGTCCACGATCCGGTCTTTGAAGGACCAAGACAGACGCGTGTACGTGAGCCGAAGCAGATGTGCGTGGCCTTTCAGCGGCACTTTGCTCACTGTGTTCGGGCAGGGCGGCGCGCCGAGAGGAGCTATGGATTTCGGTCCATACCTCGACGGCCTACCGCGACTCTCGGACAGCGAGGGGAAGTTCTGCCAAAGGCGGATTTCGGCCGTTGAGATAGGGGACGCGCTGAGCCATTGCGGCAAACGCAAAACTCCAGGTCTCGATGGTCTACCCTACGAATTTTATGTAGCAATGCCGGACTTGTTCTCCGGTCTCCTGGAAGCGGTCTACTGCAACTGGCAGCAGAACGGGAGAATTCCCAGTACCGTGACCAAGGGCGTAGTCACGTTAGTCAGGAAGGACGAGAGTAAGGGGATGACATAGGCAACTTCCGGCCCATCTCAACACAGAGTTACAGATTTTGGTCAAGGTGTTGGCAAAAAGGCTGGCGCTTGGCGTCGAAAACCTAGTGGGAAAAGCTCAGACATGCGTAATCCCGACCAGGTCCATACACGACAACCTCGACCTCATGCGATACATCATAGAGAGGGTAGGGGGTAAACCCGGCTTCAGTGTGGCCCTGATCGACTTGGTTCAATCTAAGGCTTTCGATAGGGTTGACCATTGTTACCTGGATGCGGTGTTCAGGGGCTGGATTGCTGCAATGCACAGCAGCAACATCTGCTCAAGGGTCAAGGTGAACGGCTACCTCTCGGAGGCGTTCCATATCACCCGATCCATCCGACAGGGATTCCCTCTCTCCTCCCTTCTGTACGTACTGACTCTCGAGCCGCTACTGCGGAATTTGGAGCTATTGCAGGGCATCCCTTTGAAACCGGGACAGCGAAAAGCGGCGTCGGCCTACCCGTGACAGTAATGGTGTCGAGCACCTCGCAAACCGGGGAGGTCGGCACCTTACTGGAGGAATACGAAAGTTCACAGGAACGAAGCTGAACCCGGACAAATCAGTCGGTTTGCAACTCAGAACGTGGAGCGGCAAACCGATGCCTTCCGATGGCGCGGTCGGACGCTGGACGGAAGGACCGGTAAAGCTGCTCGGGGTCTGGTTTGGTCCGGACATCTATGTGGAGAAGAACTGAAACGAACTGACGGCCAAGGTGTTTGCGCTCACCCAGAAGTGGGTAGAGTGCAAACATTCCTTGATAGGTCAAGCGGAGGTGGCGAACACTTTTATAGCGTCCGTCATCTACTACCGCTTGTCCAGCCAAAACGCTCACCAAAATGGAGCGCGCGCTCTTCCAATACCTTTGGAAGGAGCGGGCTCCTTTGGTGAGAAGATCCATCTGCTGCCAACATCCTTCAAACGGAGGGCCAGGGGTGCCGTGGCTGACGATGCGCAAATACGCGCTCAGGCTGCCTGCACCCCTCCACGTATTCCTCACCGGGCATCTGGTGTGGGCCCGGTTGTGAGGCGAGCCTTCCCACGACTCGTCTCGCTGACCGAGCTGCAGTCCTGGGTCAAGCAAAGACCAAAGGAAATCTAAGATAGACCCCGATCCACTTTACCGGTCCTTTCGTCCAGCGTCCGACGACGCCATCGGAAGGCATCGATTTGCCTCTACACGCTCCGAGTTGCAAACCGATGGATTTGTCCCGGTTCAGCTTCGCTCCTGTGAACATGTCGTATTCCTCCAGTAAGTAGCTCTGAGCGACTGGCACATAGAATGTTCTCAGGCGCTCACAGTCCTCTGGCAAACGGACCCGGCGATCAGTGGAGACTCCACTTTGACATTCTATAGAGGGTTCATCCGCAGTAAGTGTGACAACGCGCTCGGGGAAACTCTAGGCGTAGAGCAGGATGAACTGGCCAGTCTGTTCGGTAGGACCTTCCGCCCGGGACCAATGGACAACTTCCAAAAGTCCCTGGCCTGGCAGTGCTACCGAGGAGCTCTACCAGTTCGAGACAAGCTCTACAGACACGGGTGCCCGGGTAGGGACCCTTCGAAATAGATCTGTCCGAGATCCATGCGCAACGAGGAAACCGTCGCACACGCATTTGTACACTTCCTGGGCATTACCGACCTGTGGGGCTATGTAGAACGACTATTGTCGCGGGTGGGACCAATCCAGTTGACACCGAAACCATTGTCATGATCACACCACCACCCTCCTTCAAAAACGAGGGAGAGGCAGTTTTCCTATGTGTAATGTCTACGGTGAAAGAGGTTATATGGTGGACGAGGTTAAAAGGGCTGAGGTCAGACACCTTTCTCTCCGGCGAGCAACTGATTCGCTTTTTCAAATATCATTTTGGAAGAAGAATCAGGATGCAGAGTGAGGTGCTGTACCCCAGCAAATTTTATAAAAGGTGGGTGAATGTGGCAAAGATGGCCCGAGCGGTTGGGCCTTCTCTCTTTATAAGCCTGTAGGTTGAGGAAAAAGAGGAAGAGTGGAAGGGAGTACTCACTCTTGGTGCTCCTGGAGATGAGCGTTGTACATTTTTTGGGGGCGTGTACAACACCCGTGTAACGCCTCTCCCCTATTGGGGATTTCTATTGTTATTTGTTATTTTATTAATAGTTTTATTTTCATATACCTGTATGTAAACTCCCCATTTGTATTTGTCCCCTTCTTTTGTGCCCTTGTGGCTAATAAAGAAATCTATCTATCTATCTATCTATCTATCTATCTATCTATCTATCTATCTATCTTTCTATTGATCTATCTATCTGTCTGTCTATATGTCTATCTATCTATCTATCTATCTATCTATATATATATATATCTCTCCATAACGCTCCCAACAACCACTATCGAAGCTGCACTAAAAGACATCAAGCCAGACGTGGCATACCTCCAAAGAGGTAAATAGTATGGAAGTGTGTCAGTGCTCTTTAACAGCGAAACTCTGGCACAAAAACACTCGGTTCAACCAATAAAAACGGATCAATCACATCTTCTTCCTCACATACATGGGAATAAGATCCTACAAAATAAAAATAACCAGGATCCCAACAGAGGATAACATATGGTGGATCCTACGCTGCATCCTAAAGAAGGTTGACGACGCCCTCCTATCTGTAGACAGGACAGATCGCCATAACTGGTTTGGAACCTGCATCGAGGTTCTGGTACAAATGAGACCAGAATGAGTTGAGAAAATCCCGGACAGGATCGTCCTTGAGGAAGATGTCATCCCCATTTTAGTGGAGGGAAAAAGACTTCAATGCCATAAGTGCGGGAAAACTACACACTTAAAGGCCTTTTGCCCTCTCTTAAACAAACGTAGGACAAACAAGGTGTTATTACCAACACCAAAACCCCATCATCAACACCCCAAACCAAACATAACACAAACACCTGCAACATCCACTCCTACACCACCACAGATCAGAGTCAACCACACACACAAAATCCCACTGAAAAACCTTCTATTGCCCCTCCCTCCCTGTCAAATACTGCCACAAACACCTGCACAAACACTCCACCACACAACATACCCCTCCCATCTACCCCTGATTCAGAAGTCTCAGACACGGGAAACTCTACATCTCCAAGTGAGAATGAAGAGGAACCCCGAAAATCAAAAAGAATAGAAAAGAGACATAAAAATGACAAAAAACAAAAACATCTACAGAAAACACGCACACACCCAACCCCGCCATAAACACACCGCCACAAACGACAAACATACCAACAACACAATCACCACCAACACAACCAAACACTTCACCCTCAAAACAAACAACCACACCACCACAATCACAAACCACAACCACAAAAAGAAAACTACAAACAGAAACAGTACACATAAAAACAAAACATTACACATACATAAAATCAAGAAATAAAGAACCTGTGGAAACTGTCCGAAAGGACCTCACAATATAAACGGAAGGGAAAACCTTCCCCACCAACGACCTAACCCCAAACCTCAAAATTATCAGGGTAACAGTACGAAACTTTAAAAGGGAACTTCCCACATGATGTTCCCACCCCTCTTTCCAAAAACCTCTTAACCGTGTCCTGATAAAATGATTAAAAACACCACCAATATGGACATAGAGATTGAACAACCCGACCTCCAGGAGTCGAAAAGGTAAGCCTTTTCTCTCCTTAACTCTTCTTCACCAACATGGTGACTATACACGTTGGATGTTTGAATGTACGTGGCCTGGACATGCCCTGGAAACAGGGCCAAATTTTTAATGATCTCATGTCATATTGTATTGATGTGATAGCCATCACCGAGTCCAGGATTCACGACAGTCAGCAGCTAACCCCCATGTTCGGTTATTTTGAGATCTACACATCTCTCTGTCAGCGAGGAGGTGGAGGGGGAGTTGCTGTTCTGTTTCGAAAAAACTTGTACCTCAAAGTACAAACGATTCACTTGGAGCCGGAGGGCAGCCTGATGAACCTGGACGTGAATGGTAGTGAAGGTGGAGCTTTCAGACTGCTTGCCGTATATGCCCCGACTGGGATATCGCGATCAGAGTTCTTCAAGCGTCTGGAGCCATTCCTGGGAACGTCTCTCTCGTTAGTGTTAGCGGGGGACTGGAATGGCATCTAAGACGCACGTTGGATCTATGGAGGAGCTTGTGATATTAGAGGGAGTGTAATAGCCTCAAAGATCTCATCAGACCATTCCAAATGGCTGATACATCTACTTGAATCCAAGCAGATGTGCACGGCCTTCCAGCAGCATTTTGCACAACTGTTCGGGCAAAGCGGTACGTCGAGCGACGTGATGGACTTCAGTTCCTACCTCGACGGCGTATCAGGACTCTCGAGTATGGATGTAGAGAGCTGCAAAAGGCCGATCGCAGCGGGCGAAAGAGAAGATGCCCTAGGCAGCTACGGGAAACGCAACTCGCCCGGTTTAGATGGTCTACCCTATGAGTTTTACATAGGCATCCCAGACTTGTTCTTTGGCGTCTTCGACGCGGTCTACTGCAACTGGCAGCAGAACGGGAGGATTCCCAGTTCTGTAGGCAGAGACGTAGTAACGCTGATCAGGAAAGATGCGAACAAGTGGGAGAAGATAAGCAATTTCAGACCCATAACTCTTCTCAACACAGAGTTAAAGGTTTTGGCCAAGGTGCTAGCGTAGGGGAAGCGTAAACGTGTGCAATCCCGACCAGGTCCATACACGACAACCTCCACCTCATGCGATACATCATAGAGAAGGTTGTGTGTAAACCTGGCTTCGGTGGGGATCTGATCAATTTTGTTCAGTCTAAGGCATTTGATAGTGTCGACCATCAATACATGGAAGCGGTTCTCAATGCAGCCGCCTTCTATCCCGTCTTCAGAGGCTGGATCGCTGCAATGCACACCAGCATCTGCTCGGCACTCAAGGTGAATGGCTACCTATTGGAGCCATTCCAAATCATGAGTTCCATCCGTCAGGGATGCCCTCTCTCCTCCATTCTGTATGTACTGACTCTCGAGCCATTACTGCGGAAGTTGGAGCTGTTGCAGGGCATTCCGATCGAACCAGGACTTCGGAAAGCAGTGTCGGCCTATGCTGACGACATAACCGTAATGGTGTCCAAGACCTCGGAAATCGGGGTAATCGGCAGCCTATTAGAGGAATACGAAACGTTGACAAGAGCAAGAATAGACCCAAACAAGTCTGTCGGTTTGCAACTCGGCACATAGAGAGGCAAACCCATGCCTTCCGACAGTGTCGTTGGACGCTGGACAGAGGCACCGGTGAAATTGCTCGTGGTCTGGTTTGGTCCACACCTCCAGCTGGACAAGAACTAGAACGAGGTCACGGTGAAGGTATTTGCAGTCACCCAGAAGTGGGCAGAGTGCAAACAATCCTTGAAAGGTCGAGCGGAGGTGGCGAACACTTACATAGCGTCCGTCATTTACAACCGCTTGACAGTCGTGCCTTGTTCTCGCGAATATCTCACCAAAATGGGCCTACTCTTCAAGCTCCTCTGGAAGAAACTGGCTCCATTGGTGAAGAGATCCATCTGCTGTTAACACCCTTATAACGGAGGGCTGGGCATGCCGTGGCTAATAATGCGCAAATACGCGCTGAGGCTACCCATCTCCAGGTATTCTTGACCGGTGAACCGGTGTGGCTGTCATTTGTGAGACAAGCTCTTCCACAACTCGTCTCACTAACAGAGCTGCAGTCCTGGGTCAAGCGAAGACCGAAAATTGGTGCCTGGCACCTCGAGTGCCATCAGGCGCTCACAGTCCTCTACCAAGCGGAAACGGCAATCAGGGGAGACTCCACTTCGATATTTATGGGGGATTAGTGGAGGATAAGTGCGACGACGTTCTCGGAACTCTAGGCATCGAGGAGGATGAACTGACCAGTCTGTTCGGGAGGACTTTCCGTCCGGGGCCTATGGATAACTTACAGAGGTCCCTGGCCTGGCAGTGCTACCGAGGTGCTCTACCAGTCGAGACATCTACAGGCACGGACGCCCTGGAAGAGATCCTGTCCAAGATGCGAGCAGGACATCGAAACCGCTCTGCACGCAATCGTTCAATACCCAAGGGTGACCGACCTGTGGGATTATTTCGAACAGCTACTGTCACGTGTGGGACGCATGCAGTTGTCAGCCCAATCCATCGTAAGGATTAACCCACCGCCGGAGATGCGGTCTTCCTCTGTCTGGTGGCAATGACGAAAGAGGTAATATGGTGGACGAGGTTAAAAGGGCAAACACCTTTCTCTCCGGTCAACAACTTATCCCCTTATTTAAGTACCACTTCAGAAGGAAGGTGAGACTAGAGAAAGAGGTGCTACACCCCAGTAAATTAGCTGAAAAGTGGGTGAATGTGGCGAAAATAGCCCGAGTGAATGGGCCTTCTCTGTATATAAACCTGTAGGTTGAGGAAGATGAACAGAGGCTAAACGGGAACACCTACAACACGTGTTCCTGGTTTTGAGGGTTGCTCAATGGGGTGTAAAACAACCCTGCAGTAACGTTCCCCCCTGTTGGGGATTTCAATTGTTATTTTATTATATATAGTTTAATATTTATTAATGTTAAATTTATATGATTTTTATGTAAAACCCCCGCCGTCACGTCTTGTAACATCCCATTTTTGTACGCCCCTGTGGCAAATAAAGAAAGATACCTATATGTCTAACTATCTATCTACAAAAGGCGTAAGTGAAATTAAAACATTTTCTTTATTTTACGCTTGCTTTACTGATAACAAAAACTTCAATGGAGACATACATATATAATTATTTTTCAAGCGAAAATACCTCTATAAATTGAAATGCCAAAGCTAGATGAACTTCAGGTTCTATCCATCTGCATTGTTTTATCTGCAAAATCATTGTGGGAAATCATAAAGGACTGAAGTAGAGTGTACTTTACTGTCAGCATAAAGGATGCTTATCTCATGAACAATATTTTGTTCATAAGCTTCACATTAAAAGAAATAATATTTACAATGACAGCAACGAGTGTTGATATCGAATGTGGTAATACGCATTGTTAATAATTATTTTCAGGTGGATTTCAGAGAGGTGGATTGGCAGTATCGGTAGAGGGTCGGACACCGTGCTTTGCAGCATAGAGTCACGGCCTTTTATAATCTGAGTTCAAATCCCACCGAGGTTATCTTTGCCTTTCATCCTTACGGGGTCGATAAAATAATGTACCAGTAATACACTGTATAATTGCTGGCCTTGTGCCAAAAGTAGAACAATTATTTCCAGGCAATGTTCTTGAAATAGCTTTGAAGATTTAGTCAGCAATAGCAAATCAGCACTAATTGTATTTGTGCAGTTTTCCCTAGAACCTTGTAGAATGGGGTACAAATAGACACGATGGTTAAATATATTTTCATGCAAAATGCATGATACCAATGTTTGAAATTAAGTTAATTCCTTTCGTTTTAGGTGGTCTTCTACGTGATGATATCTCATTGAAGGTTTCTTGGTCGTAGCAATGATATGGCCCAAATCCTATCATGAAAAGCCAAATGACATAAAGTGTCATGCTCATAACACGACATAGACAGGAAACTGAACCGAAAGTCTTACTTCAGGGACACGCACCTATAAAATCCGAATGATTGCAGCATATAGCTCTTAGATACATTGTATCCAAGGTCTATTTGATATTGCAAAACCATGTGTTTTTCAGCTATAAGTTTCCAAAGCAACTCAAATCACTCATTTGTTAGTAAACCATTTAATTTATTCTCGTCATAAAATAAAGCATTTGCCACCCCATTATACGGTTCTCTATGCTCTATAATATTGTGGATCGGTGTTATTGCGTAAGGAAAATATTTAGAAATCATAATGCCTATAACAATTGTAAGAACTAAATAAAACAATTTAAAAATTAATATAATTTCTATTCTGTGTCCATATTAAAGTTTATTATAGTAGTCCAACAAGTCGGCAGAAATAGAATATTGAACTGCTATATTTCTTACTAATAGAGATAAATTGAAAAGAAGCCAGATCTATCAATCTTAGCCAATTACAAACTGACAGTATGTAATAGATTTAGTTGGAAACGAGCCATCTTTGATGTGATTATTGAAACAGCAATTATCTTAAGGCACGAGGATATGGGAAAGAAAATGGATTATGTTGTTGCCATGTTTGTATAGGAAACATCGTAAATATATTCGACGCTTCTTCGATGAGTAAAATCATAATTGAGGTAGAAGTATTATATCACAGAGTAATCATTGTAAATTTGACAAGTCAATGGATGTTGTTAATTGGTATAAATATAGAAAATAAGGAAAGACTTGCAAGCCTAATGATCCAAGTAATATAGTAATTTACACATCACAGTCTGAAATAGTTTCTTGCGTATGATATAGCAATATCTTGAGTATTACGAACGTAACAAAAGATGTTGTAGATATGTGGATCAATCTGTCACATGGTTAAAGTTTGGAAGCAAACGGACTTGTATATATATATATATATATATATATATATATATATATATATATATATAAGTATTTATGTTGTGTGCGAGCGCCTGTGTGTGCTGCGTATGTGTGTGCATGTGTGTGTGTATGTGCGCGTGTGTAGATATATATATACATATATGCATAGATATAGACATAGATACATACATACACGTGTATGTACGTACACAGATACGGAACGCGAAATATTTGTGTGTGAATAAATACATTTATCTACTATAAGATATATATATATTTATATATATATATATATATATATATATACATATATATATATATATATATATATACATATATATATATATATATATATGTGTGTATGTGTGTGTGTGTGTGTGTGTGTGTGTGTGTGTGTGTGTGTGTGTGTGTGTGTGTGTGTATGTATACATGTTTGGGTTTGACCCCACCTAGCAGACATGCTGGGGTACCCGGTGGATTTAATAACATTGGCACTTTCTGCATCTTGTGGGACCTGCTTGTGCCCTAGAATTTAGCTGTGGTGCTAAACAACCCCAGCATGTACTCTCTCCTTATTCGCCATCTCCGATCTCCCTATATTTACCCTCTATTATATTCCGATTGTTCGTGTGACTAGGCTTTGTAGAGCTTATACTCAGCACTGTGTTTATTAAGTTCTGATGATTCCTACCCAACGGTATGGATGAAACATTGTAAGCAAATAAAAAACTGTTTTCAGTATGTAAGCGTTCTTTGGTTTATTTTACACACACACATATATTTATATATATATATATATATGTGTGTAGATAAATCTACCAAAATATTCGGTAGTGGCCAATCCGTATGAAGAACTCAATGTAATCCAAATATCATGAAAATAGAAGATGTATTCAAACATCTTTTCGATGAAAATCACAGGAAAACAGAGTCAAGATAAATTAATAAAATCAATGAATAAACGCAAAGAAACAGTTCCTTATATTAAAAAAATCATCATTTTGCCATCGTTTCTAGGATATATATGTGTGTGTTGGTATGTATATCATATAGATCTATGTAAACATTTTACAAACTATCAGAGGGAATACACAGACCTACACATATATATGCTGTCTTCAAAAATAATGATATTTGTTTATTGAGAAAAACCAACAAACATTTAATATAATAGGTCTGTTTGGGAACAGGTTTTGAAATGACCAATAGAAAAGTAGCAAGTGGTCAAGTTAATAGAATAGTATTAGTAACAATTTAATTTAGGGGTAGAGGAATGCAAACTTCAGTTTTGAATGGAAAGAATACTTTGAATGAAAAGATTACTTTGGGGATGAAAAGAGGTCAAGCCGGTGAAAGGTACACGAACATTTGATGTTATTAAAGGTTAATGCTAATGTTAAAATCGAATGAGAATAACATTTTAGGATAAATGTGTTAGTGAGAAATACCAATCTTATTTAAAACATAAGGAATTTAGATCTATAAAAAGAAATTAAATTAATTTAATTGATAGGTTTACTTATAGGGATAAATTTATATTAATTCATATAGATGTGATAAATAAGAGTTAGATGTTATTAAAGAATATTGTTAAAAACGAAGGAAAAAAATGTTGGGGGGATAAATGTATTAGTGAGAAATAACAAACTTATATAGACTACAAGGAATTTAGATTCATAATAGGAAATTAAAATAGTTTATATGCATACTTATAGGTATTAATTTTAGGAAAAGATAGCTGTAAAAGGGAAATAAAATTATGAATTCTCAGTAGTAAAATACAAATTATAGGTTAACTAAATTTAAAAAAACTAATTATAATAATTTGTAAAATATAAGTGTATATTAATTAGGTTTATAATATTTGAAAGTTCTTCTAATTCTAGGATTGCACGATATAATTAATTCGTGTCGCTTATTTAATAGGATATCCTTAGATTTCATTATTTCAAAAGGTTCCTGGGAACATAATCTACACTCATATCTGTTATATTGATAAGGGGTGGCCCTTTTGAGCACACTCCAGGTCAGGTTATAATCGATATTCTTTTTTCTATAATTATTAATTATTTCAGCCAAGGATGTTGTATTAGCTAATGCGGCATTTTTAAAAATGTGTTTGTGGGTATTAAATCTTACTTTAAATTGGTTAGAAGTAGCTCCTATATATGAATAAGTTGAGTCCTTAGTGCTAAGTTTACATTTATATACTATGTTATTAATAAGACTATTTCCTTTTAATGGGCAATTTGCTTTGTTTCTACAGTTGCAACCATTCGTGAATATTATATGAAGGGAGTTAGTCAAATTAGGTGTGGAATTTACTCGACTTGTTGTATGCGAAGGAGATGGTGGTTTGCTGCGGTTTATTTTAGTATTATGGTTAGTTTGATGTGTTGGTGGTATATTCATGTTTTTCTTAAATTTATATGCAATGTAGGCACTTATATTTTGTTGTATATTTTTGGTAGTGAAGTAGGAGAATTTGACCGTTGATATATTTAAAATTTGATGGTATTTATGGTTTGGCGGGAAGTTTTTCTCTAGGATAGTAAACATTTTTTAGGGATATTATCTTTAATTTGTAGATTAAATGGAGCATTATATACCAAGTAACTCGTCTATTACGGTTTCGATGTTGTTTTTTTTATATTTATACGATGTATCAGGATGTTTACTAAGAGAGTTAGTATTAGTGAATTTATTATACATATATCTAGTTAGATTAACGGATTTAGGCGTTTTAGTCTGATTATTAGGAATTTGGTTAGTAATATTATGAACATATATTTGAGTATTAGGATGAATGGTTTTTTGAAAGTTATTATATTGTATGTGAGAAGAGGTAGAGAAATTAAGTTTTAAGTTAGTATTTTTGGGTATAGTGTGAGTGGCGTTTAGGTGTGTATTTTTAATGTGGTGTTTGTTGGTAATATTGGGTTGTATGTTTGTAGTATTATTGTTAAAAGGTATATAGACTAATTTGTTTTTGTGGCCGCTTCTAGCTAAAGCTTCGTTATAAAAGGTGGCATTTTTATCCTGGTTAGATGAAAGTTTAGAAATTCTGAGTGAGATAGTATATGCTAGGTTTTTAAGGATAGATCTAGGGTGATTGGATTGTGAGTGTATGTAATGTAAGTTTTGGTTAGGTTTATGGTAATGTTGGTAGATACCCGTAGATAAGTCTAAAGTTATATCAAGGAAATTAACTACTTTACTGGTGTTTTCAAATGTAATAGTGAGGCTATAATAGTCTTTGAGGAAAGTTCAAATAATTTTTTTATTTTTTTCAATTTCTGATAGTTAGTGGAAAGAAGAAGACAGTCATCACGATATAAACCACATTGAAGGTGGGGAAAAGAAGGGTTTATGTTAAATAGAAGAAAGAGGCCCACAAGATCGGTAATTTGGGCAGAATCACTAGTGCCCATATTAATGTCGAATAGATTACTATATGTATTTCTGGTCCAGTATTCCTTCTGAAATTCCAGTAGTGTTTGTCTAGCGTGCGTCATAATAATAATGTCATCCATAGTTAAATTTGATCTATTTTTGGCAAATATCAATGTTTTGTTCAGAAGTATAGGTGATATAGAGGGATAATAAGCATCTATATCGAATTGTAGAAATGAAGCATATGATTTATTTCGAATATTAGTAAATCAGTTAATTACCTGGGATGTGTTTTCCCAGAGTGGTAAATTAACATGTTTTCTTAATTGTGGGATGACTCTATCTAAAATCTGTTTACTAATGATGCCAATGTCAGATTTGGAAGGGCATATAAGTCTTATAGAAGGATTAGAGTGAAAATTAGATTTCTGATCTTTCAGGTTAAAGTGTGGTTTTTCATCTTTAATATTGAGTTATTTATATTGTGTGTTTTGTTGTTGATATTGATAAGTGCCGCATTATTTGGTTTTTTATAATTTTTCCTGAGTCCTTTATAAATGAACTCATTGTAATTATCAATATCCATGTGGTACAGATTTCCAGTTTTGTCAGAGTGGACATGGATTTTGTTAGATTGTTTTAGATCCAATAGGGTAGAATCAAGATCCTTTTGAAAATTAGATTTATGTTTCTCTATATATATGTGCGTGTATCCCATTTGCAACAACGCAGCACGCTATTTGCCATTTTTCATTTATATATATATATATATATATATATATATATATATATATATATATATATATATATATATATATATAGGGAAGAAATTGTCTAGTTAGTGATATTACTATGCTGCTATTAACATAGACAATATACTTTGGTTGTAAAAAATACAAAACAAACAAAATATCCTGTAGCAACATGCGTTTGAGTTCCCAGCTGATGTGATTCCTTCCTTCTCACCACGGTACTGGCCATAGTGAGAGCAAAATACATCATATATCTCATTTGTCCTTCAACCATAATATAAATCTAAACCAATATATATATATATATATATATATATATATATATATATATATATATATATATATATATATATATATATATATATATATATATATATAAATATATATGTATATATATGCAAAAGTTTTATTTAAAATTGTAGGGTTACAACGAGTAAATATTTTATAACTGATATAAAAGCACTCAACAGGTTTTGGTGTAGGTTTACGATATTAAACAAATGGAATCTATATTTATAAAACCATATTCATTTCATTATATATATTTCAGGGATACCATATTAAAAATATGGTCTCCAAGCTGCCTATCATTTTTCACTCCCTCAATATATTTCTCTCTCCCATATCTCTTTCTCTCTATCTCGCTCTGTTGTTTTCTTTACATACATCTCTTCATCTTCCTCTCTAACTGTCCTTAGCATTATACATTTTCTTTCTTCTTCCCTTCTTTTTTCTTTTTTTCTTTTTTTCTTTTTTCTTTTTTCTTCTTTTTTTTCTCTTCTTCTTTTTTTCTCTTCGTCCTTCTTTTTAACTGTCCTCAACATTTTCACTACCAAATCAACTTTTTAAATGGAAGTTGCACTGTTCTAGGTATGTCAAATTTATTTATAAAACAGTTTATATATTGTATTTTGTCTGAGGAAGGCATACCATATTTTTAATATGGTATCCCTGAAATATATATAATGAAATAAATATGGTTTTATAAATATAGTTTTCATTTGTTTAATATCGTATGTATATATATATATATATAAATACATATACATGTATATATATATATATATATATATATATATATATATATATATATATATATATATATATATATATATATATATATATATATATATATGTATATATATATAAATACATATACACGTATATATATATATATATATATATATATATATATATATATATATATATTGGTTTTGTTTTATATTATATAGTTTTATATAGAAATACATACATGCATACATACAAACATATATATACATTGAGAGAGAGAGGGGATGTGACATGAGAGAGAGGATGGAAGTGACATGACAAAAAAATATATCGGATTGTGAATTGTATATGTTGCATAAGAATACAGATAATTGTGATATTTTGTTTCATATAATATGTAATATATTTTGAGACTAAGTGTTTCAGCTTATTAAGTTTTAAAGAAGGAATGACTGGTTCATTGCATTCCCAGTGGGATAGTAATTATAGCAAGGTTGTATATAGGGCAACACTTGAAGAATATTTACCAAAAGTTATTTTTATGGGAATGCAATGGTGTGGTTACTATTATCCTGTTATATACACTTTTCGCCGATATACATACAAAGACAAGCGCACATATAACCCCAGCCCATATATAGATATATATTTTACTTATATCTGTGTGTATGCTTTTTTTATTTATTGCTATATATTTTTATATATTATTTTTCTTACCCTTCTTTTTCATAGATATTTTTCTCATGTATATAATTTTTAACAGATTTTAAATCTCATTTCATATTTTCTATCCATAACATCCTCTGTCTGACGACCGATCCAGACGTATATTAATATTTACCGGGATACAGCAACCTTTTGTAATGAAGTATTTATATGTTGTGTTGTTCATTATCTAATATATATTATATATATATTATATATATATATATATATAAATATATATATTTATATATATATAATATATATATATATATACCGTTTATATCATCATCATCATCATCATCATCATCACCGTTTTACGTCCGTTCTTCCACGCTAGCATGGGTTAAACGGGTTGTCCTGTTGTGGCCAGTGTCCTTATTGCTCATACAGGAACTGATTCTGGCTTGATTTCTGCAGTTGGATGCCCTTCCTAACATCAACCTCATTTAGAGTGAGTGGTGGGTGTTTTTTTCCGTGGCGCCTACACATCCACTTTACAATGTGGGCTAGGTGCTTTCTTGCGTGGTACCTCCACGACCACTTTGCAGTGGGATGGTGTGTGGGCATAGTGTCTAAATGCTTCAGCTTGGGCTTGTACCCGTTGGAGGTCGGGTACTCTGTATTACTGCGTGACGCCAGAGGTCACGGTCGTGTGGCATCGCCTTTGAGATGTGTAATTGGGTAAGGTCGGCTATTATCACCTCATCCCATGTCTCCTTTGGTCTCCCCATATATATATATATATATATATATATATATATATATATATATATATATATATATATAGAAACGAGTAGGACCTCCACGGCTGAGCTTAAGCCGTTTCGACGATTAATTCTGGAGTAATTCTGGACTATTTTAGTCCAGAATTAGCCGTCGAAACGGCTTGAGCTCAGCCATCGGCGTCCTACTCGTTCCTATTACCCACTCTACTACCCCCTAAGTATTGAGTACTTTGGTGCGTTATGGTCCATCGGGTTCCTTAGCACATTTCCTTCGTTATATATATATATATATATATATACTTATTATATATATATATATGTATTATATATATAATATATATATATATAATATATATAATATATATATATATATATATATATATTA
This sequence comes from Eledone cirrhosa, assembly GCA_964016885.1. Classification (NCBI taxonomy): domain Eukaryota; kingdom Metazoa; phylum Mollusca; class Cephalopoda; order Octopoda; family Eledonidae; genus Eledone; species Eledone cirrhosa. The sequence continues at coordinate 68,851,965 of OZ024740.1, forward strand.
TATATATATATATATATTATATGTATATATATATATATTATATATACATATTATATATATATTATATATATATATATATATATATATATATATATATATACTCATTAGTTAAGCAAAATAAGACCACAAATTCCACAAGGAAGACATTATTAAAAGATTGTCAACATAGTTTTAGTTTAATGTAAGGAATGTAAAGAATAATAATAATACTACTAATGTCCGTTTACAATTGTTTCGCTACTCCATATAATGTTTCTGGATCAAATGATTATAGATCATTATTGATCTGGTTCAGTTGTAGATAATTAACTTAGATAAAATTGGAGCAGTTAATCGGATCTTCAAAAGGAATATAAATTAAGGTAAAAAAAGATGGTTATATTAATGTAATGTTACATATATTGGTATTTTACTATGGTTTCCAGGGTATATATATTGTCTGCCATAGGCGAGCAATATTCTTCTGTCGAGGCTGCCTTATGTGAGATCTGCCTATGGACAACAAGATGGCCGCCAAAGGACATATTTATCTTACTAATTAGAGGGTGGTTTCAGGGGATGTAACTCCTCGAAAAATTAGAAATTGAGGGTAGTTTATAGTTAAGAAGTGCTAATGATTTTAAGTGAGAGACAATATAAGGGAGATAAGTTATAATTATCTAAGTTAGCTATAACTATTTAACTTATTAGCTATAAGAAAAATTGGGAATAGATGACTATGTTGGGTCAAATATTCTGTTGGCGAAGGAATTAGCCCTTCAATATTGTCAGCCTAATTGTTACCTCCGTTCTATCAATAATCGGTAGATAGAGTTATGTAATATGCTAGAGTTATGTAATAGTCGCGATAGAGTTATGTAATATGCTTCGGTAAAACAGAGATCACAAGAGTTTTTCGTCCATTGAACGGTTGGGCTCTAGCCAAGATATCCCATGTTAGTGAGTGTTCAATGTTGGTTAATTTAAGGCTTTTAATGAGCCTGGATATAGATGTCGAACACCTATTGCTAGGGTCTCGGAAGGAAAAAGAGTGCGCGTTATAGCGTACCTTATATATACATATTAATTATATATATATATATAATATATAAATGTATCATATATATAATAATTATATATATAATATATATATAATATATATATATATATATATATATATATATATATATATATATATATATATATATATATATATATATATATATATAATTAATATATATATATATAAGTATGTACATGTACATACATATATGTATACAGACGTACAGTAGTATGTATATATATATACATACAGTATTTACGTATCGAGAGAGAGAAAAAAAAAGGATGATAGGTGATACATATAGTTATTTGCCAAGTAGCGTACGCCAAAGGTGCTCGATACTAGTGCCGGCAATATTAAATATTCGAAGTGTTAATATTTAGGGGGCTAGAGAATTAGCAGAGCGTAAGCACATGGAAAAGTAAGTAATCGGAGAATAGACTGGTAAAACATGTTTATTTAAAACAGCACCTACGTACGTTTCGCCCAGTTGAGCTTCTCAAGGGCATAACTAACCAAAAGTATTCCTTACATTGCTCGGAAAGAGCTACAATAGGGCCTTGATAAGAGTCGAATTTAACTGAGGAATTTCCTACATCCTTAACGCTAGCTCTAGAACCCCCACCCCCACCCCCTCATAAAATGAACGTTATTGTAAGCCATACCTATAACCCATCACGCGGTGACCGCGTTGGAGTCGGATATAATAGAATAGATAATCGCACTAAAGATCACGACCCCGGCGACAGTGACCACTGTAGCTTACTCGAAATATTCTCCTACTACAAAATCAACAAAGGCGACGGCCTACTACCAACACCTTCCTACCAAACTCTTCCTGTACATAAACATGGAAGAAGGAAGAAGAGTGCACCCGAGCATAAAGTGAAAGGGGCACCTAACGGGCTACAGCGCATTAACATACTAAGAACGGTCACCTAGATGGAACCACCCGTAGCAAACGTACAAGGACACGTAATCGCCACCGAAACGTCCTATGGTTCCACCCCCACCCCCATCTACTCTCGGAGTGTGGCCTCCGGATATTCTTCGAGGCCTTAGAGAAGAACTTCCCGCCCAACCATAGGTATAGAAAAATTCTTAATAGGAACAATATGAAAATATCCTTCTCTACTACTCCTAAACTAGCAGACATCGTAGGAACAACGAATCACAGTAAGATCACCAAGACACAGCACCTTAGCACAGTGGCACCTGCACCTGACAATAACTATATCGGCCTTAACAACTCCCTATCAGCATCCAATGTTGCTGGCAACGGCCTCCGCAGATGCTACCAGCATAACAGCGAAATGACTGGGTAACATGCAGGACATGACGTGCGGATTAATAATCGTACCACGCTGCGCGCTGCGGGTTGTAATGGTGCTAACGACAGTTGCGGGAGCGTAGATAACAACGTAGGCAGCACCAGTGATAGCCTTACCGTGGGAAATGGATGGAACCGCGACAGAAATTGCAACTGCCGCGACAGAGGACGCTGCCCCCTTAGAGGATACTGCTTGACTGATAGGGTTATATATAGATGCACTGTGAGTAGCCACAATAGCGTTAAACATTATATAGGGGCGACCTCCGGCCCGTTCAAAATAAGGCTTCGAACACATCTCCACTCTTTCACAAATAAGAAATTAAGATACTCCAATTCGTTTATGGACTACATCACATCATTAAAGGATTAAACATCAGCTTCTCCACGCACTGGGATATTGTCGGCAGGGCTGCACCGTACAACTTCAAGAGGAAGTGCGATTTTTGCCTCATGGAGCTCTACCACATTATAACTGAACCCCACGAGCTCATCAACAGCAGAACTGAAACAGCGATAAGTTGTACATATCGCTTTAAAATATCCTTCTTCAGATGGGTTAAGGATGAGGAGTGAAACCGTGTACCAGATCTCCCTGCAACAGGTTTTACCACCCCGGCGGGCAGGCGCTGCAAAGTAACACCCAGGAAACTAAGCATGCATACAAGACCCAGCCTCAAACGACGCAGGAAAACAGGTGCGGCTAAAACAAACGTCTCAAAATAAGCGTGGATTACATGACACTGTTGCGTATCGACAATGGTAAGGTTGTAACCACATCTTGTAACGGATTAAAAATTTGTCCGGGAAAGACTGCCCTAACACCGGCCAGAGTTTCCTCCCTTGACAAAATCAAAACACGCTATTTCTGCGAGCAATGAATCTTGACGTCAACATAACACCAAAAACACTTTCCGAGCAATGTAAGGAACACTTTTGGTTATTTATGCTCTTGAGAAGCCCAACTGGGCGAAACGTACGTAGTTGCTGTTTTAAATAAACATGTTTTAACGGTCTATTCTCCGATTTCTTACTTTTCTACGTTTATATATATATATATATATATATATATATGTGTGTGTGTGTGTGTATACATATATACATGCATATAGCTATATATATATATTGTTATGTTTGTGGAGGGTCATAATGTAATACTATTGCAAAAACTAATAATTGCTTCTACTGTTGGCACAAGGCCAGCAATTACCCAGTGCATTATTGGTTCTCTTATTTAATCGACCCCGTAAGGATTGAAGCAAAGTTAACCCCGGCGGGATTTGAACTCACAATGGCAAGTGCCGTAACTCTATGCGTTAAAGCCTGGTGTCCGACGCTCTACGATACTGCCAAAACACATTCAGTGGTTGGTTTGGATTGGTTTTCGCTTATGTATATTTTATATCCCTTTTGTTAATTTAGCTGGTGATCAATGTTTCTCATTGATTGACCAACGGTTAAAAATATAGATATAAATATATATACTTATAGTCTATCAAAGTCCTTTCATCACACACCTGTGACATCATCAGTGGTACTATTATGTGTCTCATGTTGTATTGTGTCTATTCTATTTTTTATTTATTTAGTTTTTCTTGTCTCTGTTTGCGTGTGTGATTGTGTGTGTGTTCGTGTCTGAGTCTGTGTGTTTTTGTATTATATATTTGCTCACTAGTGTGTGTTTATGTGTGGCTGTTGTTATTGTACATGTGTATATTTATTTATATCTATTTTCGGTCACTATTCTGTGTTTCAGTATGTTTATTGTTGTTGTTATTCCATTCCTTTTTTCTGTTCAACTTCGGTTTTCTTAGTTCTACTTCAGTGGCTTCTCTGATTTGTCTACCTTTTGAGTCATTTCTATGTTTAGATATTATTCTAATTTCTCTGTTGTCTCCATTGTGTTCATATAGTACCAAATCGTCTTTTTGTCCATTTAGTTCACCCAGTGTTTGTCTTTCTCTCCCCTATGCTCCGAGCTGACTCTCCTATGTATGCCATTGTCATGTTTCTGCAAGTACCCTCTGTACATCTTATGCTATAGCTACATTCCTAGCTTTACAATTTATTTGTGGATTTATTCTACATATAACAAATTCCCTATTAGTAGAGTGGATTTTTTATAAAGGGGTAAGGTTTACTGATAAGGGATGTTATGGTATTTCCTGGCTTTTCTACCACTTTAATCTTTAAATGCCTCTTTCTTAGGGTCTTTCTAAATTCGTTAGCTAATTCACCCCCATAGGTTGCATCCACAAATATGACACTATGGTATCTCTTGTTGTCGTACCATTAAGTTACTTTTCCTATCTTATGTTTAGTCCTAGCTATGCTGTTCCATGATTTGCTCCTGTACAATGGGCACATCCCTTTCATGTCCATATCTATATTTTCAACTGTTGGTCAATCAATGATAAACATTGATTGCCAGCTAAATTAAACAGTGAGTGTGTTTTATTATTATTTATGGCAATATAATAATATGATCCCACCCCCCACCCCCCAAATATAGCAATATTTGATTCAATCCACGATTTCATATCAAAAACCTGGCAAAACCAATTCATCGCCGTGTATATATATATATATATATATATATATATATATATATATATATATATATACGTATACATATACATGGCGATGAATTGGTTTTGCAAGGTTATATATATATATTTATATATTTGAAAAGAGAAGTAAGGTTCTATACAAAACAGTGGTTATAGAGAAAGGAGTAAATTGGAAATACCAATATTAAATTTGAAATATATTTTCCGTGCTATTTCCAATTGTGCTTCTCTCTCTCTCTCTCTTTCTTTTTTATATATTTATATATATATATATATATATTAATTCGTGTATGTGTTGGTTAATCACGGGCACTTTAGCATGCAGGGTAGAGAACACGAGGAAGTGCGCAGGTGTGTCTGTTTACTCCGGTGTATAAACAAGAAGTATAAGTCAACAGGTTAAGATTAACTTGGTTTTATCATAGTCACTGTTATATATATTTCGCTGATAACAGTTATGCAACATTAAGACTTCGTCTGACAGCTAGAATTTGAACAGAAAAAAAAAGAAAAAAACCAAAGATGGAATAAAGCTTACATTTCATATTTTGATTCCGTTGATATGCTCTGTGCTAAATTTTGAAGTTGCTTTTTCAAGGCACCGGTAGCATAGAAATCAGAATGAAGGATTTTATTGAATCAGTAGAAGTATCCCCTACTCATTGGTCTGATTTAGCTTCTACATTTCAACAAAAAGTCTATTGAATTTCTTCAATTCAGCGACTATGAATAAACGAAGTTAAGCTTACGCTGTTGACTTATACTTCTTGTTTATATATATATAATCATATATCAGGTCAGGTCAGATTGTTGGAGTAGGATCTTGGACATCCTGCCTGATGAAAAACGAAACCCGTCAGTGGGCTGAGAAACTCATGAGAGTCAAAGGACATCCAGGTGTCTGTATGGATATAATTGTATGTGTGTTATGTGTGTATTTTATTTTTAAATAGGTTAACTTTTAACTCATTTCAGTTTTAACTTTTCTAACTTTATCTCTTAACCTTTAACTCTAAATTTTAACTCTTTATAATTTTTATCTTTCAAACGTTTAGTGGGATGGGGAGGCCCTTGCTCTACGACTTCAGAAGTAATCAGTCACATGCATGGCATTCGCTGAGGAGAAATAGAAGAAAACCCACTGAGAGTGAAGAATTCCGAGCATTCTTCTAGGAGAGCGAAATTCTGAAGTGAAAGCTGCGGTTTACGTGATTACTGGTCATCTTGCTTAGGCCTGTCATCAGATAATAATCATTGAAACTTAAAGATTGGTACGCGTGTTGTTTAAGCGTTTACTACTACAATCTAATGATGTCCAGATGTCTTTTTCAATTGTCTTCTCATCTGTCATTTTATCCATTAAAATGTGCATATTAATGGAAGAGTGGTGACGTGTGCAAACCTAATCATTTAGAAGCACACAATTACAAATCTTCATATTGGCGGCAGGGCTTTTTTCTTAATATCATTGACGTGTCTTCCTGTGACAAGGACCAACTTCGCTGAATGTGATTGTGTGTGAGCAGCCCTGTTAACGAGAGCACTGCTCATCCAGTGAAGGTGCTAGAAAAGGGGCACAGACAATGACTGTCACGTCAACTCTGGTTAGTTCTCGCCGGCTAACGGTGGTTCATGTCAGCAGGAGCAGTACATATGATAGACATGTTCAATTAATTGCAACAGAGAGAGAGAGGGGGGTGGAGTTTCACTCAATCTTAGTTGTTGTAATTTTAGAAATTTTCTGGACTAGATTTCATGAAGCCGGCCAGAAAGACGTATTGTACTTGTAACTAAGGAACTTCAAAGGGTACATATTGTAGCTCTGCCAGAAATGCATGTGTCAACTGAAGATCAGTTGACTGAAGTATCATCAGTATATACAATTTTCTGGGATGATAAGCCTAAAGGCGAACATCGAGAAGGTAGTGTTGGTTTTGTTATCAGAACAACATTGGCCATGCTTTTACTGTGTGGGCCCATCTAGCATTACTGATCGCATAATGAAGCTATGGGTTTCACTCTATTGTGAACGCTTTGCGACAGTCTATTTAGATTATGCTCTAACTGTTGAGGAGAATGAAGAGACTGTTATGATTTTCTATGAAAATATTCATATTACCATTGCTCCTCCACGAAATGATAACAAACTAACATATCTTTGTGAATTCAATGCAGGTTCTCGCAAGGCCTGTGAGATTGGTATATTGTTGGCCTGAATGGCATTGGTAAAGAGAAACAACTGGTTTGTAGCTACTTGAACTTTGCACAGGAACTCATTTTGACGATTTCCAATACTTTCCTCAGACAAAAACGCAAACAGGAAATGATATAGACTTATCGGAGAGAGCAAAGCATTTAAATTTCATATCTGTAAGAAGTTTCTTATGAGTTGTTTCAAGATACCGAATCGTGTTAAAGCATTTCCAAACGGCTCAATAGTCTTGAAATGGATGGAACACGGGAGCATTTTAAAGACCAAATGTATTCTACAAGAGCAGATGTGCGAGAAAATTGTGTGAAAAAAAACCCATAGAGTCTGTTTTGATAATAACGATCAGCCAGTTACTGAAATTTAAACAGACACTCTATGAAAAGTTCCTGGATCAAAATCCCTCAACGCGCCTTGTTACAGAGAAGATATATAAAGAATGCAAGGCCAAATTACAACGTCAACTGAAAAGAATGAAAAATGATTGGTGGTCAAATATATCTAAGAGCTTATTACAGAACTCATTTAGTTCTCCATCCTTTACTTGTTCTATAAAGACCCAGAGAACATTATGCAGAGATGGAAAGAAATTTTGTTCTGGCCTTTTATACAATAATTCTATTCTCAACTTTGATGTTATATAGTGTCTACTTCAAAACTCAATCTAGTTTCAGAGCAGGAAGTGGGACAGTGGAATGATCTGTTTGGCTAGACAGGTGCAGGAAAATGCATAGAACAGTATATGCCTTTGTATCTTGTCGATTTAATGCAGTCAACAGAGAAGCCTTATGGGTCATTGTTAGTAAATTAGACTGTCCACAGCTTTTTCTGTATATCTTCAAACAACTACATCGAGACATGAAGGCTATGCTTTATCTAATGGAAAAGCCTCAGGACAAATTTCTGTGGACAACAGTGTTAAGCAAAGGAACATTCCTGCTCCAACACTATTTGCAGTATAATTTGCCGTTCTTATAGATTATGCATTCCACAACTGTAATCGAGACCCAAACCTAGATTTCCGATTGTCTGGACAACTTTTCAATTATCGAAGATTTAATAAAAGATCTGTGACATTCAATTTGAGAGCTTTTGTATTCTGATGATGCGGACTTTTTGCACACACAGAAGTAGATATGCGGTCAACAATAATTACATTTTGTGAAGTTAATGCTCCTTTCAGGCTCACTGTTAGATTAACTAAGAGGCAAAGGTGATGTACACTCCAGCACCATGGGTAGCTTATGCTGTGCCAAATATATATGGGAATGGAATATGTTCGTTTATCGGGCTAGTACTCTGTCAAGGGACCGGAATATAGATACAGAAATACATCTTCGAGTACAGAAGGCAAGCGCTGCATTTCAAAACTAAGTGAAAGTGGGTGGTCAGACAGAGGCATAACACTGAAAGCAAAACTAAATGGGTAACAGGCATTTCAATTTCTGAATGTGTATCATGCTGCGCTCACTAGCGGCATTTGAAGATACTTCCAGCGAAAGTAACTTCGGACGATCTTATGTATTAAATGGAGACGCATGGCACAGAATACTAAAGATTTACAAAAAATGGAATCTGTACACTCTGTTACTTTGTCATTAGGGGCAAGATACGCTAGTTAAGATGACTTGTTCTCATGAAAGACGGAAAATAATTTTTTTTTACGGTGAGATTATGCAAGGAGACAAACAACAGCATCAGCATAATTTACAAAGATTGTATTAAGAAAATGTAAATTGTCTCGATTTAGATAGAAATCAATGAGAAAAGCAAGCTCTTGATCGTAATACAAAGTGAAACTCAAGTGTCAGTTATTGAATGAAATAAAAAGTAATGGCACTAAGAAAGAATGAGTTGGTAAGGCTAGAAAATGTTGATTATAGGAATTGCAATTTCTATCACTGTACTCTCCTCTCTAAAGCCGGTTTTGTAAACACAGGATCTGGCTATGACACAGGCAGATTATGTTGCAAATCACCCTGCCCCTTCCAGATGTGTTTGTTTGTCTAATTTGTGGGAACATATATACGTCAACATCCGGATTAAACACCATATGAAGGTTCATCAATATAAAATTCCACATCCCGATCCAATAAACCCAGTACAGGCACTGGCATGCATCTGTTAGTTGTGGAAAAGACCTTGTAAATCAGTTTGTGAATTGAAGGTTCATGCATATGGAAGTATGTAATCGTGCAGGGGAATTAAAATAAAGTTAAGACGGCTATCATCTAATAATACGAAGCAATCATTATATATATATATATATATATTGCTCTTCTTCGTTGGTTATATAACCAACGAAGAACAACATATTCTACAACTACCACCAACATTCACGTTATACAACGAGGTGAACCTTATATATGTGTATATATATATATATATATATATATATATATATATATATATATATATATATATATATATATATCCACACGCTGACTTTCTCCACCTGTCATTCTCCTCTACTGCTACCACTTCATCCCGTCTTGACTCTCTGACCACTTCCTGTTGTGCACGCACCCCACATCTCCACACTTCCGACCACCACAACCAATGTATTACACACCACCGGCCATCGTTCCAGCTATCCACTCCATAACATGAATAATATCCAGAAACTCATCGCACACTCCACGGAACTACCTTAAGAACTTACCCACGGACAAACACTCACAATTATTTTTCGAACCACACCACCCCTACATCCACACCACGTATAAACCCCAACACACACGTGCGTACCCCCACTTATACACACTCAGCCTCCGGAATCCTTCCCTTTCACCTACCCCTCTGACCACACTCCTTTCACTGAACATGGAACCTCGTTCTTCCCCCAAATCTCACATTCATATACACACATGTACGCCTACACACATACACAAACACCACCTTCAGCCCTCCCTGCTCGGGCCTCCGCCTCCCTCTCCCTACTCCACCCGGCACCACCCCTACACGCCCCACACCTTTCCACCACTTGGTTATCTTTATGTTTATTTTTATTATTATTTCCACCGTTTTTCCTCCCTTTTCTCTCCACCCTTTTGTCTAAATGTCTCTCCACCCCTCCCCCACTCACCCTTGGAACTCTCTTCCAACACACTTTTCTCCTGAAGAAAGGCTTATGCCCGAAACGCCCCCCCCCCTCTCTCAAGAGCGTGAACTTAATAAACCTTTGTTTCTACTGCCTCTATATTTTAATTCCCGTCCAAGTTTTCACTATATATATATATATATGAGTTTGTGTTTAAGTGTGTATCTGTATTGTATACATTGCTGAAATAACAAGTTACACATTCCGATCTTCTAAACACTTAATTTCTATTACAGAAAGAGGAGGAAGGACTTTCAAAATTTGGTCATCTAATTAACAAATATAATTTCGTTATTTCTGTTTATGTGGACAGCTGTAAGGTGATTTATAGAGAAGTGGAAAGAAAATCAACTCTAGATTTGTATTCAACAGGAATAAAAAATTGATTACAAGAAACGTGATTTCATCGAAAATTGGTTTTATAAGATTAAACATGGTGTAATTTATTGATTCTTTTTAAAAGTATTTTGCCTAGATTTCACTTCTGATGTTCAAAATCTATATATTTACAAGTTTAAGCAATCATAAACTGCTTAGCAGAGATCTCCATCAGATATGATTCGCGATATATATATGATGTGCTCGTAAATCTATACGAAGATTTATAGATACGCAGAATCATGAAAGAAATAGACACTGCTCTTTTGATTACAGATAGCACTAGCACAGCGTGATTCATAATAAATGTGTGCATGAATACATATGAACTGTATGTTTGGAACTAGATTTTTCTTTCAGCTCATCTATTATACATTGTAGTGAGATACTAGGCGAATGTGATTTGTCATACACACAATATTTAAACGAGTAAAAGAAAACTATTTAAGACAAATAATCCCTGGATCAATGCTCCAGGCCATTTCAAGAAAGACAGGTGCAACAACTTCAGATTAAAACAACAGGAATTCTTTGGAATACATCTATTAATGAAACTGACTTTTAGCTTTTAAGTTTCAGCTTTATTAAACATCAGTATAAAATACTCCGGTAGCACTGATCGTACTGCGCCTCATCTCATCAGTAAACCATTCGGCTCATAATCAAGCCAATATAATATCAACCCCTTAGTCTACATTTCTCTGCTATGGTTCAAAAAGACACAACCACCAGTCAGAGTGGTCTATTTACTGTACGTTTGGTCCGTATCCAGTGAAAATAATATGCTAAGTGTAATTTTGTTTGCTCCCTTACCAATTGATAATTTTTGTTTTATTTATCTGTCATTTTTAGTGCTACATAACAGGCACATATTAATAGACCGATATACGCTTACATTTTGTGGTGAGTTTATTACGTATTGAATCATATAGCAATAGCTACTAAACAAGATATAACTTGTGAACCATTTCATCTTATTTCCCAATCGTAGTTTATTACGTATTGAAACATATAGCAACAGTTACTATACAAGATATAACTTGTGAAACATTTCATCTTATTTCCCAATCGCGTAAGCTTATTCAATTAATAACTGACAAAACCAAGAGAACATAAAAAAAAATCCTTAGGTCGGTTTTGCATTTTATCGATAACAGAATTTATAAAATATACACCGGTCACGTATTATTGGGTCATTTAATTTGACTATTCCACTTGCGAAAACATTATGAAGTTCTGTCTAATGTGGAAATCAATATCTTATGCAACTAAAACGGAAAAATACAAGATACTGTTGAACATAGATTGCTTCACACCTGTCTTGCGCTAATTAGCCTATCTCTTTATTTCCTGAAAATGAATATCATTCATGTACAGTAATCAGTTTAAATTGTTTTATACAATGCCCACATCATAACTACACCCATATGTCTTTCTATTCTTACGAAAAACATCGTCGGCTCTTTATCTGATAAACTTGTGTGTCTTCTTCTTCTTCTTCTTCTTCTTCTTCTTCTTCTTCTTCTTCTTCTTCTTCTTCTTCTTCTTCTTCTTTCATTCATTCATTCATTCATCTATTCCAGGATGACCGTAGGTGCACACTACTCCCGCACGCATGTTAGTGGGTTCTGTGAGAGGTAACCGTTTCCAATTGATCTAGCTTCAGCCCAAAGCAACAGCAGCCAAACCGGTGGATGGTATTCAACTATCTTGATCTGGGCATACCTATTAGTGTCCTGGCAACTAGTTTTCCCGTAAAATCTATCCAGCGATTCTTTCCGTATCCATTCTAACCATATGTCCGTAGTGCCGGAGCCGTGATCAATTCAAATAGTTTGCGGCTCTCACTGACACGCCACGTAATACGTTGTCTCCCTCCACACCTGTTATCAGAACACATCTGGGAGGGGGTCTCCTCTCTTCAGAGAGGTACATTGGCGAAGATACATCACTCTAGGTAGGGGTTCGCTGGAATAACGAATTGAAGGTAGTGTATTTGGCTTCTACACCTACTTCCATTCTTCTGATGACTGAATGCTGAAGCTGGTGAATTACTGCACCTGCTCTAACGCTCATATATGCTAACCGTATCATTATCCAGCACCTGCGACCCGTTCTCTAGAAGAATAACTCTACAGCCCAAAACAGCCAGCAATTGTTAAAATAACTACATTAGCTGTTCCCAAACATTTTACACGATTCGTCATCACGTGGGATCCTTCCTCACTCATCGACCCTGAATATCTACAAAAAGTACGAGTGCATATACATATCAGTGAAAACAAGATAATATAAATGGACGACAAAGGCCATTTAAATTGTATAATCAATTTGGATATATGGTTTTATTTCATGTGTATTCATTTCATATACAAATGTTGAATCAGTCCAGTCGGTATCCCATGAGCAGGGGTCGATATCTAATAGGTTGGACACACCTGCAGAAAACCCTTCTAGTCGAAGCTGTAATACCCAATATAGACCCTAAATACTAAGTTTTCTAGCATTCTACATTACCTTTTCCAATACATCCATAACCTCTTTACTGGCAAAGGTTGTACTGTATATATGCATGCGTACATCATAGTTTCCACGCACAGCGTTTTCAGATTTCTGAAACAGTGATATGCATCAGTATATAACCATTCATGCTTTGCAGCAAAGAGTTACGGCCCTTTATGATCTGAGTTCAAATCCCGCCGAGGTTAACTTTGCCTTTATCCTTACGGGGTCGATAAAATAAAGTACCAGTACTACACTGGAATAATTGGTGGCCTTGTGCCAAAAAGTAGAAACAATTATTTTAATATATGATACTTCCGTTCATAATGTATATTATTGCCGACACAATGAATGTGGTTTTTATACATAGTCATAGAAGAATGCGTATATACATACACACTTACATACATACAAGCATAAATACATACATACATATATATAAGTATGTATATACACACACACACGCGCGCACAGATATATATATGTATAAGTATGTATATACACAAACACACACACGCGCGCACAGATATATATATATATATATATATATATTAAGTAAACATATAAGTTTGTGGACGCATCTCCACCTCATTAATATATATAAATACATATATGAATGAATGTAAGTGTGACGTGAAATTAGATTATGACATTCTGGTCAATAAACATTCATTATCATCTTGAACAATGACAAAAATTCATTCCATATCTCACAAGTTTAAAGTCACGTTTCCAGGATTTAAAGATTGAAAGATATATCTCAATTAGATTATCAAACACATTTTCAATTCAGAATCATTTATCAAAACTAAAACCTAACAGCGATAGTTGTCCCAATTAGATTCTCTTCGTATAGAAATTTAACAGGCCAACACAAATATTTGATATCTTTTCGGAGGATAAGCTCGAACAGGAATATATTTATCTAACAGTATTTCTCGTCTATTTTGTAATAGTAATGTATTAATGAAACAAATATTTTCTTCCCAGGATTCAATGTTAGCTTTAACAATAGTTGCAGTTTCCTCTTATCTGTACCACAGGTAGGATTCAATCCTGAACAATTGCTACCATGAATAAACAATGGACTATTGTGTCTTCGGTCAGTGCACGATATAAGTTGTAATTGTAACCAGCAGAGTCGAGCAGGAAGCGATTATTAATATATTTCTTCGAGCATTCAGGCCTACATGATATATTTCATTCAATGATTCATAAACCATCCTATAAAACGTTTCAAGAAATCCTACGTGAATCGACACAGAACGATACGGAACAATGCATATTCTAGTGTTTAATTCAAAGTGAGGAATGGTGAATGTCCATAAGTAGAATGAAACTACTTTTCATCTAGGTCATTAATTTTAATTTCTGGACATTTTATACATTATATTTTGAATCTATGAAAAGTAGGAATTATGAGATAGGAACGTTATCTTTAGTTCCTTGAAAATAATGAAAATATGCATTAGTTGTTAACAATAATTTCCGATGAAATTTCCGAGTGTATTGTCATAAAGTTAGTAGCATGTTCGGAAGGTATATATATATATATATATATATATATATATATATATATATATATATATATATATATATATATATATATATATATGTGTGTGTGTGTGTGTGTGTGTGTGTGTGTGTGTGTGTGTGTGTGTATATGTATACATATATACATACATATATACAAATATATATATATATACATATATGGGAGGGGGCTGTATGTGTTAGTGTGTGTGTATACATAGTCTAGTGTTTAGGGTGCAGGGCTCTATTGTGTTGTGTTCTTGAGTTCAATGTCAAATTACGCATTCCTTCTTATACCATGAATAATCATAGGGGGATAGTGCGAGTAATAGAAAGACCATTGTAACACGGCTTCTATATTTCATCTTGATTAATTAATTGTTTCTTTTCAATTCGGAAAACAAAAGGAAAACTTACAAATTCAATAAAATATATGCATAGGAATCTAATCTATATTCTGAACTTAATAATGATCTATCTTCCAAATATCTTCTATTCCATCAGGAATGGCAGAGAAGAAATTGCTACGAATAAATATTCTTTTAAATGGGCTTAGTAATTAAACAGTGGTCACGCTGAGTCATTCTCTTGATATAATTACAAATTGCAGTTGAATACTGAGAAAACTATCGTTGTCCAAGAAAATCAGTCATATATTTCACATAATTGCAAAGTTAATTGCAACGTTAATTGCAAATAGGAATTCCACGTAATTGCAACATTAATTACAAATAGCAAAAAAAAAACAAACAAAAAAACAAATAAAGAAATGAGTAAAGAAAGAAAATAAAGAAAATTTATAATTTTGAACTTTTCGTAATTTAAATGATGATTATCCAACAAGAATGGACTATGGATGATATCACGATACAGCGAATCTATATCATGCAATCAAAGAGGCATTGAGCCTGGTTTTATATTATAAAGCTCTCATGAATGGATGGTTGGACAAAATCTGTAGTGTGTCAGACAATATGACATGAAGAATTTAATATCATCCTCCGTACTTTTCTCTTCCCCCAATTTCATATGAATAATTTTAATTTTAGTTTTTTTTTGCCTACCACTAAATAGTTGTAGACCTGAATTTATCTGATAATCAATTTGCTAATTTATAAGTGGCGGATCGTGTTGATAATGTTTAAGAAATACCTAAATAAGGTGCACTGAACCAATAGCGAACTTTCAATAATAGTTTATGAATGCGAACATTATTTAACATTTTAAATAATGTTCGCCTTAGGATGAAAGGCAAAGTTAACCTCGGCAGGATTTGAACTCAGAATAACAGTTTCGGTCCTTGCCATTCTGAGTTCAAATCCTGCCGAGGTTAACTTTACCTTTCATCCTTACAGGGTCGATAAAATAAAGTACCAGTAATGTACTGGGTTATTGCTGATCTTGTGCCAAAAGTAGAAACAATTATTTAACATTTTAAAGTTTCGATCTATTTCCTTTGTGAAGGCGCGTGACTGAGTTGTTAGAGAATTGGATCCTCACATGTGAGGTCTTGAGTTCGATTCCTGGACCGGGCGATGTGTTATGTCCATGAGGAAGACTCTTTATTTCACGTTTCTCCTTCTATCTGGAGTTGCGACCGATAGATAGTGTTAGCAATTGGGAAGACCAATGGAAATATAGTCTCTTCTGTCCGATTTAACGAAAGTTTTACTGAGTTCGTCACACCTCAGTGCGCATTCTGAGTTCAAATCCCGCCGTGGTTAACCTTGCCTTTCAAGGTCGATAAAAGACTACCCCAGTCCATTACTGGGTTCAGCTATCCTTCTATAGAAAAGACGACCGTGTTCAGACCAGGTTTACATGTGACCTAGGCACACCGTATGACGGTCCCTCTACGACTCCACAAGTAGTTAAGGAATCTTTTTTTCCTTTTTTACCTTAATATACATATACATACATACATACATACATACGGCTGAGCTCTGGCTCTTTTGACAGCTAGATCCGAACGACCCTAACTATTGAGTAGTCTGGTGCGATATGGTCAACCTGGTATCTCACCACACCCTCTTTGTTATATATATATATATATATATATATATATATATATAAATATGTATATGTGTGTGTGTATGTGTATGTGTGTGTATGTCTGATGGTAGCTAAGATGCTTCCATAGGCGGTATGCCGGTTCACCACACTATGCTCTTACGGAGCAGAGTATGATATAATATTATATATATATATATATATATATATATATATATATATATATATATATATATATATAAATATATAAACATATATATATAAATATATATATATATATAGGTATGTTTTATAAGCTATTTTATAGCGTTTCTACGCTTGGGCACATTGTTTTATATACTTATATATATTTATTTGTTCATGCTTATTGACACTGCAATGTAAGTATAATCGGGATGTTGTCAATATGATTTCACGAACTTACCGGAATTCCGTTCAAAATAATACATACTATTTAACTATTAATGTTCAATCAGTTTATTTGTGCTGAAACACGTGATAGATTCTCAAGTTTTGTAAATGTTTTGTCAGCCTGAATCGTAATGTGAAGATTGCGTAAACTATCCTCTTCATCTCAGTTATGAAAATCAATATTGAATCCTTTTATCAATGTCATATTGCAGAATATATCCATTGCATAAAATTCTCCCTGGCAGACGAGAGGAAAGAACATTTTTAAAAATATATCAAATTTCGAGAGGTGAGAATCCAAACCGGTGGCTATATATATATATAGGAGGTGAGTTTTATTGTAGTACAATAAAGCAATGCAGATATCTGATAAGAAGCACTCTACAGTTTGTAGGACTGGAATATACATAATATATAAGATCAAAAGATGGTTAAAAGAGTTCCATGTATTTTATTATGCGCATTTCAAAAACCAATATTATCATGCAATAATATTTGTTTTCATCAGATAAAATAGGAAGACATGATATGAAGGTTAAAAAACACTTGTGAATAGTAGAGTTTTGAATCAACATATGATGATAATTGTTTTTGAAATGCGCATAATAAAATACATGGAACTCTTTTAACCATGTTTTGATCTTATATATATATATATATATATATATATATATATATATATATATATATGTGTGTGTATATATAAGTTAAAACAAAAAACAAAAACAATAACGAAGAGTGCAGTATAAACAGTGTTGATGTTAGGTTCACGCTTGAGAGTAGGGGTGGGGGACGACGTTTCGGGCATAAGCCCTTCATCAGGAGAAAAGTGGGAAGGAAAGGAGTTCCGCTGGTATGAGGGGGAGTGGGGGAAAGACGTTAAAAAGGAGGGGGGAAATTAAAGGGAAGGAAAACAAATTAAAATGAAAAAAAGTGGTAAAAGGGTGTGAGGCGTGCAGATGTGGTGGTGGGTGGATGGAGGGAGGAGAAGGGAGAAGGAAACAGGGGGTCCGACGGGAGAGAGAGCGAAGGTGCTGGGTACAGTATGAGTGAGTGTAATGTACTGGTGTGTGTGCGTGTTTGGGTATGAGTGTGTGTGTGTGTTTATGTGTGGTAGGGTGGGTGTTATATATATATATATTATATGGATTACTATATTATCTACATCCCTTTGAATTCATCAGAAGTCCTTGAATCATATATTTTCTGTTTAAATATTTGTGTTACAAACTTCCTATGCAATATCACTTCTATTATCCATGCATCTGTTTTCAAATTTGTTTTTATAATAATTACATATATTTCGTTTTGCGAGAGATCGTTTACTGACATCATAGTGGGTTTAAATTTACACATTACTAGATCGCTGATGATACGCTTCGTAGTGATTTTAATATCATCTAACGCTCACTAATACGAGGCGTTACAACATACACCCTCTAGAAGGTGTAGAGCCAATTAAACTCATTATACAAGCAATGATTACACGGTGAACTCATGATGTAAATTTACTATATAGTGTTGTGTTCGTTCAAATCTAATTTGTTAATCTGTTGACAATATAAACAACCGAAACAGCACATTAGCGGAATAACTGCGCTGCAGCATAATTAACAAAGTAGTTGGTCATTAATAAGATTGACTGAGCTAAGTCTTAGTCATTTCATTTATAGAGTTAGCCTTTCATCATTTCAGAATCAATAAATAAGAAAGGTGAAGGGAAATAGATTACTGGAATTGTTAGATCTCAGTCGAATTGTCTTGCGACATCTATTCCGGTTTTTCGGGTTCTGATTTCAATTTCTTCACCTTACTGGTGCTTCTTCAAAGGTATGTTTATTACGCAAAGTTAAAAATGTGCCTTGGTTCCACTTATAATGTGCATTTAAATCTAACACGGAATAGTGACATAAAAATAGGACGCATTCTGATAGTGGTAACACCAATGCATCACAGCTTACACATGTAAGAGTGTGCATGAGTGTGTATGCTTATAACTTATAGCAGGTTTTGAAGGAGGGTGTAACATCCAATTTTTATTTTACAAAAGATTTGATAGCACATTCTCTAATATAAAATGAATATATTTGTCCCCAAGACCAAAATATTCTGGGGAGGCCCTTCGTCTGAACAAAGACTGGTGTTTTATGATCCCTTTGTAAAAAATTTCTAAACGAACACCAATATAAATAGATGCACACATACACAATTTACGGAACGCAAACAGCTGTGGCGCATCGTTCAGATATAAACAATAATAATGTTTCTATTTTTAGCACAATGCCAGCAATTACGCCCAGTACATTACTGATGCTTTATTTCATCGACTTCGTGTCAGGATGAAAGGCAAAGTTTACATCGGCGGGATTTGAACTCAGAACGCAAAGGGCCATAACTAAGCTGCAAAGCATGGTGTCTGAAGCTCTATAATGATTTCTAGTAGAGGCACAAGGCCAGTAATATTGAGGGGGGAGGGGTCAATAAAATCGACCCAGTGCGTGACTGGTACTTTATTTCATCGACCACGTACGGATGAAAGGCAAAGTTAACCTCGGCGGGATTTGAATTCAGAACGTAAAGGGCCATAAC
>OZ024740.1:68874138-68879138 GCA_964016885.1 Eledone cirrhosa
ATATATATAGATATATATGTCTGTGTGCACGCATGTGTGTGAGGGGGTGTAAATGGGGAGTGAAAATATTGTACAAATTTCAAATCAGATAAATATATCAAATGTGGAAAATGTGACTGAAATGTTTTGTATGTTTTTACTTCAATATTGACAGTTCCTACAACATTCAACAATCTTAACGTTTTCTTAGCTGAACATAATCAGTAGGACATTTGTTGCTTGACAACACGAGTTCTTACGAACTGAATAATGAAGCCTGCCTATATTTTGTTTATTCGGAAAAGACAGTATTGATCCATGTAGCCATTTCCAATCAAACTGGATTATGAATCCTTGCTTCAGAAAAACATATTTGAAAGGCTTGTGTTTGGTTTGAACAGCACGGATGTTCCGACATTTCTCTGGTTTCAGCCATTACATTGCGACAATGCTGAGGCACCATATTGAATTAATTTAGTCTAACATGTCTTACTATTTTTAATACATATACTAGCAGAGACACCAGGCGATGCCCGGGAATGAAATTCTTCCTTGTATATTAGAAGAAAAAAGGAAAATATTTTGTATAGAAATTTGTTATTCTGAATTCAGTTTATTTTTCAATTGGGATACATGATGAAATCAATTCTGAATTCATAATACAAAAAATAAATAAATAATAATAATAATAAACCAAAATATAAAATTTACCCCTTTTATGAACGGAGATAAATTCCATAAACAATTATGTAAGAGCTTCTGGGTAAACAGCATTCTTTGTTTTCTGGTTTGGGGCATAGACAAATAACCCTTGTAAACTGCCCAGCCGGGAGCAAACAAAATAAAGGTGACCATGAGAAAAGGAAGGCTCAATTAAGTGCAAGCCAGTAGATTTCTGATCTTGAGCTTTATTTATAGACATTGCGAAGCAAAGTCGCACTGGGAATTGTCTTCGTTTGAACTCAAATGGCATGTCTGTTGGTTTGATTGGAATACATGGAAGCACATCCAGTGATGATGGTAGCTTTTAATACATTAGGTGTCATGTCATCACAATCAACCTTATCCCATTGCATAATTTAGGAGGATCTAAATTTCCTAGAAGCATTATTGGGACGCCTACCTTCGAAAACGTTTATGTGCAGAAGTTCAAGATGGCTCAAGGACTGAATCAACTGATTTGTACTCCATAATGTCTGGTGGTATCTTATTCATTAATTCATGGTTAATCCTTGCTACTCTCTCATTTTTTGGAGGAAGAATTGCCATTTCACACAACGGTTTATGTTAATTATAATTATTAATTAAGTCTGGGAATATATTGTTCTTCAATTCACCTGGGGAATAGCAATATGAGCCAAATTGATATCACCATTCCCATCAATTATTAGTACTTTCCCATTTCCTAATTGGAGGAGCTGGGTAGAAAATTGCTCTGCACATTGGTCCCCATGTTATTGTGATTGAAATAAATGGCGATTCTGGAACGTCGCACATACACATACACGCCCCCCCCCCACACACGCAAACGCACACAGGCACTCATGCACGTACACACGCACACACACACTCCCACATGTTGATAGTTTTTACTTTCTGTAATTCCCTTACTATTCCCTTCTATTGTATTGTGTCCTATATGTGGGCTCCTGTGGTCAATAAATGAAAAGAATATCATCATCATCATCATTATTATTCTTATTGGCACTATGGGTGGAGGGTGGACGCCATGCTTTCCAGCATAGTTACGTCCCTTTACGGTCGGAGTTCAAAACCCGTCGAGGTTAACTTTGCCTGTCATCCTTACAGGGTCGACAAAATAAAGTACCAGTAATGTTGGCCTTGTGCCAAAAGTAGAAACAATTATTATTATTATTATTATGGATTGGCAGTATTGGTAGAGCTTTGACGTATAGAGTTACGGCCCTTGCCATTCTAGGTTAAAATCCCGCCAAGGTTAACTTTGCCTTTCATTCTTACGGGGTCGATAAAATAAAGTACCAGTAATGCACTGGTTAATTGCTGACTTTGTGCCTAGTGTAAAAACAATTGTTATTATTATTATTATTAGCAACTTCCGTTGAATTTCTGGCTCTCTCCAAAATAATGTCGGGTGCCGACCTGACACGTGAAGCAAAATTTGGTAATTCACACTTTTTATAATGATGCCACTGTAGCACAAACGACACTAAATGTCTTTGCAAGTTTGTTTTTCTTAATCAATAATGCCCTTCTTAGGACATGGACAATGCCAGTGAACATTATTTTTTGTATATCGTGCAGAGATAGCTTTCCAGTTATCTGGTACAAATATTTTTACCATTCTTAGCACTTGAAATGTACATGCCTTAAGATGCCGCAATTTCTCTACTTCAATTATTTTTCCTTCAATTGACGACGAATAATGACACCCAAACTGTATGGTATTCCCAGTCGCTTCAAGAAGTCTTGAAGTCTCAATGGGACTGACCCTAATGCCCCAATCACAACTAGTATCACTTTCGCACCCATTGTTTTCGTAATTTGTGTGTTCAACTTTGTTACAAATTGTACTGTTAATGTTGTTATTTCCTATACGCTTTCTGTTCTCTGGATTTGTGATTATCGCTAAAATTACTAATTAATTTCTTCGTTTTATAGAGAAGCAAACAATTGTTCATTATCTGTGCACCTTTATTGTTCAAAAGGGATGTAAGTACAGTCATATTATGCGAGATAATGTTATAACTTTTGCAGACTCCCTGAAGTTTACCTATATACAGGATTTTACCGTTATAACCGGACCTTATTAGTGCTTCATTATAATATTGAACACTCTCATCAAAGCCAGCTTGGTTAGAGTTACATTTTGAAATGTGGTTAGATACATGATTAACAATAAGTGTTTGAAAATACGTTGGATGGTTGGATTTATAATTAACGTAGCACAGATGTTCATCCGATTTATGAAGAGGTTTGTACAGACCCTATTCAAAGTTTAAATTTCCTTCAAGAAAGTTCATAACTTTATTATTACTGCCTATATTTATCGTTAAAGAATGTATGCAGACGCTTTTATTTTGCTCAATGTGTCTGTTGTTCCTGCTTATAGAAAAGAGCGCATCATCACGATATAAGCCCAATTTGAGGATTGAAAAATACCTTATCGTTTATTTAATAAGAAAATACCCTCCAAATCAGTGACTTGAACAGAATCCTTTGAGTCCATTGTAATGTTGAAATTATTAGGGGAAGGTCGGAGTCAAAGGCAGCCATCACACTCAATTATGGTCTTCCTAGCTGTTAGTAATACATAAGTTTCTGCCCTAGTTAATTTGCTAGCTCTTTTGTCCATAATTAAGGCGCTCTATAAGAGGTTGGTGGATATAGAAGAGTAATAACTATCTATATAGAATTGTATAATGTATATATATATGTATATATATACATATATATACAGTGTAGCCGCGACATTAGTGGTGTCCCACTCGTCGTTGGTGCTCTAGGTTCGTAACACCCACGAATTCCAAGTGACAGGGGGCAACTGTATATATATATATATATATATATATATATATATATATATATATATATATATATGAATATAAGTATGTATACGTACATACATATATGTATACAGACGTACAATAGTATGTATATACATAAATACATGCACACACATATATATATATATATATGTACGTATGGGTTTACCGAACATTTATTATAATGCTCGGTTTGTTTGTAAACAAACGGCCTGAATTAAGCCGTACAGTGTTCGGCAACCATCGTTGTCATTTTGTTCAACACTGACAAAGGAACGATGAACTAGTTTCTAGCGTATTAGCTGTCATCGGCACCATATACCTCCCTGTCAGTTGATTGAAACGTTTGAAAGTATATACTTTCCTTATGCATATTAACGGCTGAGCAGCCTAATTTGCATATCGAGTGAGTTAGTCGACCGGGCATACCGAAAACGGTAAATAGAAAAAATGAAATTTCATTTATCACTCTTAGTACTGCTGATACTTAAATATAAGTGTGTATACGTACATACATATATGTATACAGACGTACAGTAATATGTATATATATACATACATGCACACATATATATATGTACGTATGGATTTACCGAACATTTATTATAATCCTCGGTTTGTTTGTAAATAAACATCCCGAATTATTAATGGTGGCAATGGCCTTAATGATCTTTTGCTTTATATCAGTGATGTACTCTATCTTGGTTCGATACACGATGTCTTTAGCATAACCCCATAGAAAGAAGTCCACGGGGAGCCTATGAGGAGAAGATCGTCGGCAGGAATTGGGCCATCCCTTCCAATCCACCTGTCTGGAAATGTTTCATCCACGAACATGCAGTCCCCAATGTTGTGGTGCACCATCTTGCTGGAAAATGATGATTGGTTGAAGCTCATCTAGTTGTGGTCCATCATTTTCAGTCAAACGCTGAAGGTAAACAGTTGCAGTAATTGATCTCCCGTTGAAGAAAACTGAACCTATGATTCGATTGCACATATTCCCACACCACACATTCACTTTTGGACTGTCTCCGTGAAATTCCCTAGTCACATGGGGTGTTCTGATCCCCAGATTCTCACATTATATGAGTTCAATTTTTCTGAAACATGAAAAGTTGCCTCAACACTAAAACAAACTCGGGTTAGGAACGTTTTACCCTCAGAAATTCGTTCCACCATGTTAACTGCAAACTCTTTTAGTCTTGGTTTATTATATGGCTCGAGTGCCTGTAAGAGTTGCGCTTTATAAACGTACAATCGCAAATTCTTGTGTAGGACTGTACTGTGTTGTATTGTTGAATGTGGCAGCTGTAAGTGTCAGGCAGCAGTATGGATAGAATTTGTAGGAGAACGCTGAAACGCTTGTCTTATATGTCCAATGTTCTTGGCCGTCCGCGCGTCCCTTTATCCAGCACTGTCCATGTCTCCATAAATTCCTTGTGCTATGCACGAATTGACGGACATGAGGGTAGATCTCTTCCATACTTAGTTCCGTAG
>OZ024740.1:68886638-68901638 GCA_964016885.1 Eledone cirrhosa
TGTGTGTGTTCAAAAACAAAATCAACAAAGGAAACAATGACGATCCATATTAATTTAATATTCGATATAGTAGAAAATGAGTTTTGCGTTTCACACACTAGTCCTTCATCAGAAAATAGGACGAGAAATACAAGTTAAAATATCACACGCAATGATGTTATTTTCCCTCTTTCACTCACTGCCTCCGTCTCTCTCGCTCTTCCCATCTATCTCTATTATATACAAATGGGAGCGCACGCGCCGCCCGTCTGGTGGTCCCGGCGGACAGAATAGAAAAAGCGTTTCCGCGGAAGATGGTAAGGGAAACGCGTTGGACGAGCCATTCCAACTGGCGAGGCACACAACTGCGATTAGCCAACCACCGATGCTGCTGAGTAGGGAGGTGGTCCTAAGGCTAAGAATACTAGAAGTCTCCATTGCTACGGGCTCGTCCGCAAGCCTGTCAGAGAGCGACCTACAGTTGGAAAGGTTATTCTAATCGGCCCGAAGTGCAAAAGACTGGATTAGTCGCAGACAGCATTAGGTTCCCGCTGGAGAATGTATTGCTGCATGTGGCTTCCCAGGTGAAGGATTTACCGCCACGGAACGGGAAGATAGACATGCCTTCTGGCCTTTTGCCGTCACCTCGGTTTAACCCCGAAGGATCGAAAGTGGAGGAGAAGCCTGAGTCATCCAAGACATGATTTATGATCTCCTTGAGAGCAACATAGGAAGCGTGGAACGCGGCCGGCACTGCAGTGACAGAACAATGGGCTGGAGGCCGAAAAATTATACAATGGATCCAATGCGACGCTTGTGTGGCTCGCAGATGTGTAGGCCGAGCTTCATTGAATCTTTATTTCTCGGGCTATCATTTTCCAGCTGAATACAAGTCGAAAAGTGAGTAAAGCATTGAGCCAGGCACAACTGTTGGGTTGCGAGGTCAAAAAAAAATATGCGAGGTGGTGTTCGTCGAGCTGGCGATCTAGTCTGATCAAGGCCATGTCAATGTATCCCATATGCTCTGGGAGGACTTGACACCTACAGTGGGAAGAAGAGGAGGTACATCTATAGGCCGGAGTCCACACCGGTTACAAGTCTCACAGACGGTTTCGCATTCCTTCATCACAGTGAGTTCCTATGTTTTGTGGAGGACCCATTTGGTGAGGACACAGCATGAATTTACCGACGCAAGTAACGCCGGTAAAGCCAGTGAGATCAAAGACCAGAGACCAAGGCCATTGTTTCTATCAGGTAAGGTGGCCTATTTCCATGCAAAGTCGTCAAACCTAACGATGCACATCACCTCAGCTGCCCTCGGCTATAAGTGCCGATGTCAGTAAGGAGAGATGTGTGGCTGTAGTAAGGAGCACTACGAAATGCGTAGAGGAGCTTCTGCATGGCAAAGCTGTTCCTCAGTAGGAAACGGGTTGGAACAGTGACAGTCTGGCCCAGTCTACTCGTGAGGGACAGAAGCTAGTGTAGCCTGGACCTGGTGGTGAAGAGGATGGCCGGGATGATTATGAGTGCTCCAAATATGAGGACACCTTGTTTTGGCGATGGATTGCACGTCCGAGACGGGAGCTTATAAACCCTCCGCATCGTATTTGAAATTCGCCACCTACCTCGAGGTAGATTCACACCTGAGGAGGAGCCACCGATCACAGGTCGTGGCAAACAATCTCCACGAATCTGTCCAATGTGGCATTATTGCGGTACCAAACATTGAAAGGGGACATGATGCTCCAGGCAATATGGTCTATCACATGGGAAAGTAGGTGGGGGCCCAAATAATCTCTCTGTTTAATCTCAGTGGCTGAAATTATGACCATGTCAGCAGCAAGGAGCATGGTCGAGGCTATATACGACAAGTAGGCCAGCAGGTAGGCACAGTGGGCACGGCTGACTCGGGCCTTGAGCAGAAGGTCTCGGCTTAGACAGATGAAGGCATTCCTCATACAAAGTTTGACAGTGGGGTGTCTCATGATGCTGTTTGTGGTGGGCAGCTGTTGAAGAACTTCCTAGCTGCGTGTGCATGCGCCACTCTCACCCCTCAGACAGTCCGCCGCCGAGTTGAAGTAGGCTGAGTTCCTCGTCCAGTTCGGGTGTGAGGGACCTGCAGAGCACCTTAGCAGCCAGTTTCTGGAAGACATTGTCCGCAGTATTAGGGCATATGTCACGCTTTATTTTCATTCTAAAAGCAGTCAGACAGGGCGAAAAGTAGAAGCCTAGCGCGTAAGGGACCAGGGCACCATTGATTAACCTTTAGATGCCTGCAACAATTGCACTCAGATGACGGCGCCCTTCTTCGTCTAATAGATGGATTATTGCACTTTTACGTGGCCAGGTTGGAGGCTTTTGCTAGGAGGGAAGAACATCGTGGAAGACTTGATGCCTGCGTCAGATTCTACATATAGCAGCTGCAGATCAGGTGAAGGTATGGGTGAGGTCTGCAAGTTGCTCAGGATGTGAATTATAATGAGGATGTTGATGCTAAAATCATACAAGCCATCACAACTATTACTACCTTGTAGTCTGCAAGCTGCTATATATAATCTATTGCTTACCTCGTGCTATCTCTCAACGGACATTCGAGTTGAGTGGTCATTAACATTGAGTTTTATTTTCTAAATAAAGTCAATATTATTTATTTCTGCTAAGTACGGATACAATTCATTTGTGTTCATTTCATCTCAAGCAGATTCACTAAAGTGAAACTGATTACATTTTCAATACTGAGCGGAAAGTTAACAAATTTCAGTAAAATACACAGTCCAAAGTCTTTCATATTGATTTCATTTCTTTAATGAAAATGTGCTTTCAAATTAACAACATCTGTAAACAGTTTAAATGAAGTTTGTACATGAGAGAGATATTCTGTAGAAGTGCAGTAATGGATGAAAAAAGAAATGAATTTGTTTAATAACTACTTCAATACCAATAAGGATTAAGTGACCGTTGATAAAAGAAAAAAAAATACATGAAATGAAAGGAAATTAAAAGAAATAGTAATGAAATTACATTAACTAATAACGCAAATAACATTTAGAACCAAATTGAAAATTTCATCTTACTCGGAAAATTGCACATACAATACTAAAACTTCATTCTATCGTTGGTTTCGTTTTACCTTATTCATCTCAAATGAAGCGTTTAAATGGAATTTGATATCAAACATGTTGAATATAAAAGATTACTATATAAAAATATAAAGAAAAAAAATCTGGAAATGGATTTCAATTCACGAGAGACGTTAATTTTAGCAACGATAAATGCTTAAATGGTGTATATATTTTCTCTCCATTGGTAGCATAACGAACGGAAATATTTCTTCATGATGTTTAATCAAGTTTAGGGTTCGTAAACAGCAATAACTAAAACAAATATTTACAAAGACACTCTGTTGCTGCTGGTGATGCTGCTGATGTGCATAGAACATCATATATATATATATTTATATTTATATATATGTGTGTGTGTGTGTGTGTGTGTATATGTATGTGTGTGTGTGTGTGTGTGTGTGTGTGTGTGTGTGTGTGTGTGTGTGTGTGTGTGTGTGCTTGCGAGTATGTGTATGCTTGCGTGTGCGGTTGAGCGTGTGTCTGTGTTTATGTTTAACGATGTGTTATCTCCTCTCTCTCTCTCTCTCTCTCTCTCTCTCTCTCTCTCTCTCTCTCTCTCTCTCTCTCTCTCTCTCTCTCTCTCTCTCTCTCTCTCTGTATATATATATATATATATATATATATATATATATATATATGTACAATATATTAACAAATGGAAACTATATTTATAAAACCATATTTATTTCATTATACATATTTCAAGGACACCAAAGCAAGTTATGGTGCGCTTTCATCAGATAAAATATAATATAGATCAGTTTTATAAACAAATATTGACATGCCCTTAGAATGAGACCGTGCCTGTTGGAAGCTCCCGGATAGTGGGGTTACTAATTTTATTATTGGTCTATTATGCAAATTAGTGTCGGAAAGGTTAAATTCCATACATGTAAATTAAGCCGTTGGAATAGGAGAAATATATAGATATATATATTCGTGTGTGGTTGACGGCGGACAGGAAAGCGTACCCAATACCGAAGTAGAGTTTCAATATTCATTGTATTAAGGCTAAATAGTGAGTCTTATTAATTTGGAGTTTTGCCGGTGTATCACAAGGTCAACAGGCAACACTCCAGAATAACAAGACTCACTATTTAGCCTTAATAAAATTAATATATATATATATACTACTTGCAATGAACTGGCGTCCTGTCACGTGGGGATTATTTTACTCTCAGTCGCTTCACACCATGGAAACCATGGAAACTGAATTCATATCTACTGATATCATGTAACCCAGTACAACTTGTCTCAAGGTCGGTTCGTCGGCGACTAATCCGACAATCTCACCAAGTTTTCTTGGTGGGGAGGGTAAATTTGAACACCCTGCAGGATGAAGAACAAAACCTGACAAAGGGCGGAGAAATTCATGTGAGTCAACGGCTATCCAGTAGTGTGTACATCTGTATATATTATGAGGGTGTGTAAATATGTAAATGCCAATTTAAGAGGGAGCAGAGCTCTAGTAGATTTAACTGGTTCGCGCTGAATGTTTTTTTTTTTGTGTATGTGTGTGCTCAGGTGTGCCTCCGTGTCTGTTCAAAAGGCCGCACAGCGAATGGATCACGCGCAATAATATGTTCTTTCAAAATGAACAGCTAGCCTCGCTCATCCATGATCTGCCTCTGAGGTGGCTATCATAGTTTATTCCAGCAGGAATGGTCGGATGTAGAGGAGGAATCACCGAAAAAATCCTGCTTATCACATAATAAGTTGTAACTCATGTGACGATAATCAATTCCATTAGATGACCTGGGTGTGGAAAACACCAGTGGCTTCGCAGATGATCGACTATTAATTCGACAATAGGTTGGCATAACTGCTCAGGGAGGCAAATAAATCTTTGGGTTGGCGGGTGTAAAGAGCCATTGGATAAAGCAAAATTAATTATTTTCGTTTGAATGAGTCATAACTCAAGAAGGAAGAATATATATATATATATATATATATATATATATATATATATATATATATATATATATATATATATATATATATATATATATATGCAAAAGTAAACGGAAACGACAAAGCAAACGACACAGTACTATATAATGTTATTATGTTAACGCTTGTTTTTGTAGGAAATGTGTCTTTAGGTTTCGGTAATTGAAATAAAAGATGAACTGGAAAGAAAAAGATATAGATAAGGAGAGAACGGAAAATATTCTTGTTAAAAGGACGTCTAAAGTCTGTCAGCCATTATATACACACACACACACACAACACACACACGCGCACACAGACACACACACACACACACACACACACACACACACACACACACACATATATATATATATATATATATATATCATCATAGAACCACCGATGATGTTGCAGATAAAAGAACTTTGTTAGACTATATATATGTATTTATATCTGTATTTTTGACCGTTGGTCAGTAAATGATAAACATTGATGGCCAAATGAATTAACTATGGAGATATAAAAGATACAAAAGCGAAAACCAACCAAACAGTGAGTGTGTTCCTTTATTATTACAACAATAATATCCTCCCCAAGTATAGCAATATTTGTTTCGACACACGATTTCATATAAAAAACCTTGCATAACAAATTCATCGCCGTTATATATATATACATATATATATTTCTGTTGAGCTCTGCTGATGAATGAAATTCCAACCGTGACCATCTCCACTGAAAGTTTTCATGAAATAGTCTTTTAAGACTATACAGAGCATTTGATGTTATTCCAAATTGAAGGATAAGTGTTTCAAACTTTATTTTATCATGAGTTAAAGGTCTATAGATTTTTCCCTGGATTTTACTAAATTCTGTGGATGAATTTATATCCTGATTCTCTTTTGAGATGAGTTTGAGTTATTTTTCCTAAATCATTCGTTAACTACTTTTCCCATCTTGACGTTATAGTCGCATATATGTTATAGAATGCCGTTAGCTTCTTGCTAAAACAATCTCTATACCTCTCATTTATATATATATATATATATATATATATATATATATATATATATATATATATATATATATATATATATATATATATATATATATATATATTTGTGTATAGTGGTAGCTATGGTGCTTCCGTGGGCGGTATGCCAAAATTAGCACTTGATATTCATCAGAGTAGTGTGTATATATTAATATATACACTATATATTAATATATACAGTGTATATATTAATATATATAATATATATACGATTTAATGTTTTCAAATCTAATTATGTTTAATTCAGTTTCATCAGATTTTGTGCAATGTTTTTTACTTTTATGTACTGTTTGTTTTATGTAGTTTCATTGTATATGCTGCAATGCTGCTACACAGCGAACATATTTCTTCTAAGATTATAAGTTTTGTCAATCCGTGCATCTCTTTGAGGTTACATGTGTCATTAATTCTGGTTTCGACAATATTCATTTCATACTTGTTCCTTCTTACATTATATTTCTTTATTACTGTCATTTATTTAGTTGTCATGCCTGATAATATCAGCAGGCGCGTGAGTCATAATTCAAAAGCAAAATGATCAAATCCTCAGAAGTTTCTATCTATTCAACAGTTTAAGGTAACAGTATTTATATATTTCCGTTTGATCATCAAGGTGTTGCGTTATTACAAACCAAATATTTCTTTTCATCATATTCTTCTATTCGGTTCGCCACGTTTTTGTAAAGGAATAAATGAGAGTCTACGATTGAGATAATTTCTAATAGTTTAGTTTGTAATTATTGTAGTACATATATTTTAATTCATTGATGATGATATTTTCCTTCTTGTCATTTCACGGTTTGCTTATTCTTTATTTTCCTTTTTTTCTGTTTTTTACGATTAGAAAGATAATTTCTAATTAGTATAGTTTGAGTAAATAATTAGTAGGTACATATAATATAATACATTGATGATGATATTTTCCTTCTCTGTCCCTGTTAGCTAATGCTAGAGTTGTACATGTCGTATGATAGGTAAATATGGAAGACTGTGGTAATAGATGAT
This sequence comes from Eledone cirrhosa, assembly GCA_964016885.1. Classification (NCBI taxonomy): domain Eukaryota; kingdom Metazoa; phylum Mollusca; class Cephalopoda; order Octopoda; family Eledonidae; genus Eledone; species Eledone cirrhosa. Next base: position 68,893,731 of record OZ024740.1, read on the forward strand.
AAATGTATAAAAATACATACACATGCATATATGTATTAATTAGACTATATGAATAAATTGACGTCGCATGTATTTGTCTGAAATGATTCGTTATATTGTTGACCCTCAAACTCTACAAATATAATATTTAGAAAAACTCGAGGCTTTAAGAAAAGAAGTTAATTTGAAAAACAGGCATATATATTTACATATTTTTATTCCATTCATCAAAAATAGCGAAGGAATGGCGAAAATTAGCTTAACTTTCACACAAATATCGGCGGACGATCAAAATCGTGTATGTGTACGCATATGTGAGTAGGCGCATGTGTGTGTATGCATATATGTATGCGTGTGTATGGGCAAGCACTCTCAATATTGTGTTCGTTCTTTGTTTATCTAACTCTCTCACACATTTTGTGATGCTTCGTTTAGTATGAATATTTCTCCTTCAGCCCTTGTCTTATTTCTCTATGCATCTCACATTTATACAATTCCATATTTTTCTTTAAGCAACCAACGAAGTAATACGTCTGGTATTATACATTACGATACTAAGATGCAAAAGAAATTAGTAAAATCTAATTTGTCCTGTCATGTTTGTCTTCACAAATTTGAGCGTAAATATCCATATTCTTGGCGGAAACACGGGTATGTCATTATCTTAGGTAGTGAGCTAACGAAAGAGAATTTAGTTATTTACTAGAACTTTTGAAAAAACGCAGCCAGATGTCACCCAATATGTGTGCAGAAACAAACAAACCCGCATTAGACACACACACAGACACACACACACACACATATATATATATATATATATATATATATATATATATATATATATATATATATATATATATATATATATATATATATATATATACAGGTGGGGGTATGCCGAATCCAAACATAAATAACAAAGCAAACGGCACACTACAATGAAGAAGTAACTTAGTGTTATACTTGAAATAGTTGGAAAAGTATCTTAACGTTTTGTATGCTGGTCCTTTATCACAAAGACTGAACTCAATAATGATGCACTACATTCCATTCTTAAAATTATTTTACTCTCTTCTTTGCAAGTATATATATATATATATATATATATTGAAAAGATAACAAGGACGATTAGTTACTCCTTCATTACATATATTGGTAGGTGACGCGCGTTTCGCCACTGATCAGCTCAAGGTTCGATCTGTATCGGTCTTAGCCGACTCTATACCCGCAACTCGACGGATCCCTTAAATTGCTAGTAGAAAATGAATACATGCTATATGATAAAGTCAGAAGTTCATATGCTGGCCAATAAGGCTTCTTTTGATTGGTGGAATAGATCATAGGGATGTTTTCGCCTGTAGTGTAGGGGGTGGGTGTGTTGATAAGATGGTGGTGACGGTCGCAGGCTGAGAAGGTCTGTGATGTGGGGTTGGTGGATTGTCGGTAGACAGATTGGCGTGTATTTGTGGCTGATGTTGTGTATAGTGTGGGTGTTTATGGTAATGGTGTTTATGGTGGTGTGGTGGATGTGTTGGTGGTGTCAAATACATTGAGGAGATACATACTAGACACACTTAGTCTGATTTTAACGTTGTATACATAGACAATGACATATGTACACATACACACACATATACAAACACATATACATACACACACACACACATATATATATATATATATATATACACATATACATATATACACATGTGTGTGTGTATACAGAGAGAGGAGGGAGTGTTAGTGGGGATGGCGTAGTACATAGATAGGGGGAGGGGAAGGGCCAATGGAGATGGCGTGTACATATAAATAAATATATACATATATATATATATATATATATACATATTTATACGTATACACACAGATACACACACTTGCGTTGTTTAGGGAGGGAAAGTATGTGTTGGCGATGTTAATGATGTTAATGATTGTTGGAGTATGGAGATGTGCCTTGTGGTGGCGGTGGTGGTGTTATGAGCGACAACAATTACACAGGATCGAATTATACGATGGGTTACAGGTTAAACAGTGACATAGGGAACACAGGGTAAACAAGGTTGTGATCATATAGCGATGTGTGTGGTAGTGGTGGTGGTGGTGGCGATAGGGTGATATGTTCAACAATATATTTACTGGAATGGGACACATGTCTCTTCCGTCCATACTACAAACCTAATGAAAACCTTAAATATGCCAACAGACACTCCAACCACCCTAGGAGCATAATTAACTCAACAGTTAAAATCGTTTCCTATAGAGTGTCCACCCTGTCGGCAAATAGAACTATCTTCAACCAGCACGCGGAATACTAGAACTCCGCACTTTAAAAGGCTGGTTACATTGAGAAGATTTCTTACAATGAACCAACTAGAACCGTAACGCCGCTAATCATAATCAGACCCTTATAAACGAACATAGACGAGGACACCACACCTAGAACAAATAATAACCTAAGACCCTCCTTAGCTGGCAGGGCAGGCAGCGTCACAGAGAACTGCCAAGGAGATAAACTATACTCTCCAACCCCAATAAGGACTCTGACTATTGCACACGTTTACGTAGTAATAGAGACAAAAGACATAACGCCAATAGATTACTAGGAACCCCTATGACACATACTCCTGACCAAAACACACTCTCACTACCATCTAACCACAAAAACCTCACCAAACACCGTACAGCCCGAAGTAGACCTCTCACGTGTATTCTATACACGTTGCCACCAACATACCAGGGACCTTCTTCAGGGCTCTTGAACAATCTTTTCCACACACACATAAATACCACAAGCTCTTCAATAGACACACTGTAAAATTCTCTTTCCCCACAGCACCAAATCTATGCCACACAATAGAACACACTAATAGGACAAAAATAGGCAAACATATGGTTGCCCCACAACAATCCACTAACACAACCCACAACGAAACCGCATACACAACACAACACAACAACCCACATGCCAGTTTCACACAGCATAGCACCAACCGACAACGTGCCACGACACCGGTAACACCCAATTACAACTGCAAAAAACGGGCAGAATGCCCACTAAACGGAGAGTGCCTCGTTAAAAACATTGCTTACCGATGTGTCGTAACAGCTGACAATAAGGAGTACTCATACATAGGTGCGACCTCCACTACGTTTAAGGAGCGCTGGTATAACCTTAGAAGCTCCTTTAAACATAGGCTGAAACGATCCCAAACTAGACTGGCTGATTTGATCTGGGACCTCAAGGAGCGGAACATCGAATTCCAAAAGACGCGTGGCCTAACTCCCCAGTGAGAGAAACCACTTCAGGTTATTTCTGGCCGAGTCGGCTGAGATAATTAAATTAAAATCTGCAATAAACTATAGGTCGGACATAAATATAAATTGCAGACACCCAGGTTGAACACCTTTTCTGCACATTCGGCTGAGGGCCTCACACTAACCATGGCCCAACATAATATTAACCACCTTTGCCCTGTCTCACCGTCCCTCATCTCAGTGCATTTGTTGTATAACATGTAACCCTTTGTAAGTCCAAATTTTGTATATATTATACCGCATATATCACCCCCACCAAAAGACACATGGCAACACACCCCTCATATTAGTACCATTGTGTTCTATCTGTCCTCTCTGTCAGGTTTTACCTTGTAATCCATTGTAGCATCCGATCCTCTAAATATAATGTCGATCATATCATCCCATCGCCACCACCACCACCACCGCGAACATCGCTATATGTCTACTATCCCACACCCACGAACGTGTTCCCCCATGTTCCCTCTGTCTCTTTTAACCTACGATCCTTCATTAAATTCGATCCTGTAAATATACTGTCGCACACACCACCACCGCCACCACTAGATGCAGCTCCATACTTGAACAATCATTAACATCATTAACATCACCAACACATATCATCCCTCCCTCCCGGAACCACTGTGTTATATCTGCCCTCTCTGTCAGCTTTACCTTGTAAACCACCGTAACATCTGATCACGTAAATATATTGTTGAACATATCACCACATCGCCACCACCACCACGACCAGCACTACCACACACATCGCTATATGTTCACAACCTTGTTTACCCTGTGTTCCCTATGTCACTGTTTAACCTGTAACCCATCGTATAATTCGATCCTGTGTAATTGTTGTCGCTCATAACACCACCACCGCCACCACAAGGCACATCTCCATACTCCAACAATCATTAACATCATTAACATCGCCAACACATACTTTCCCTCCCTAAACAACGCAAATGTGTGTGTCTGTGTGTAGGTATATGTATGTGTGTATATATATATATATATATATATATAGGAAAAGGTATGACCCCGACGGCAGAGCTCAAGCCGTTTCGACAGGTATTAGAATTTTTAGCCTGGTGAATAAATAGCTGAACTTGTCAAGGGGGTACTTCCTTATATCGGAAGATTGTAGTTGTCAAGAGGATTGGTTAAAATGTGTTGTAAACACACATAAGTCTATCATGGCATTTGGTGGGAGGTAGGGGTGTGAGTGGAGCGGTCAAGCGTTGAAAGTGATATGTATACAGCAGATTCTAAGGATAGTGTATGAAATGGGGGGGGGGGGTAGGTTATAGAATAGGAATCTCGAATTTCCCGCACTACTACCCTATGTATTGAGTACTCTGGTGCGTTATGGTCCATCTGGTTCCTTACCACAAGTCCTTTGTTATATATATATATATATATATATTTATATGGGTATATATATTTATATGAACAACGCCATCTCCATTGGCCCTCCCTCTCCCCATATCTATGTACTACGCCATCCCCACTGACACTCCCCCTCTCTCTGTACACACACACACATGTGTATATATGTATATGTGTATATATATATATATATATATATATATATATATATATATATATATATATATATATATATAGAATAAGGAAAAGCGAAGTAGTTTCAGATGTTCAAGTCCTTTAATAATAATGCTGTGATATATATTTCAGTGACGACACTGGCCACACTGTGTCATCATCAGACAGCTTGTTACATAATAAGGTTATGTTTCCGAGGCAATCCATATTGGATCGACAAGGGAACGGATGAATTGCGTGTTCTTGGGTTTTTCATCCGCTCCCTTGTGAGTACCAATTCACCCCCACCGGCCTGCGCAAGCGCATGTCGGAAGGAAGTTGACCATTCACCACCGCAGACTTCAACGAAATTTGCTTAGTCAGTTCACCCTGTCATCCAAAACAATGGCCCACCAATGCCTGTACCATATTTTACTGCTACCCATCACGGCTGTGGCAGTCAGCCGAGAGCCAGAGGGGATGGGAGAGTGTTAGTTTTTAGGTCATAATACTACCCCTCACTAAGCGTTGACGGTACGACTGACCATCACCTTACTATATATATATATCATAGCATTATTATTAAAGGACTTGAACATCTGAAACTACTTCCCTTTTCCTTATTCGATATTTACTCCGTCACTCCTATGTGGAAAAAGTACGTTGAGTGCATGAATTGAATTGCATCAATGTTTACCCTAATATATATAATGTAGGAGGTGAGTTTTATTGTAGTACAATAAAGCAATGCAGATATCGGATAAGAAGCACTCTACAGTTTGTAGGACTGGAGTATACATAATATATAAGATCAAAAGATGGTTAAAAGAGTTCCATGTATTTTATTATGCGCATTTCAAAAACAAATATCATCATGCAATAATATTTGTGTTTTCAACAGATAAAATAGGAAGACATGATATGAAGGTTAAAACACACTTGTGAATAGTGCAGTTTTGAATCAACATATGAAAAGTAGTTTTAGATTGATGTGTGATATTGGGAAAACAAATTTTTGAGGGTGGGTGGGTGCAAAGGATGAAAAAGAGGAGGAGATGAGAGTAACAAGTGGAGGGGGATGAGTATAATGAGGAAGGATGAGATAGGAGGAGAGATGGGTGATAGAGAGAGAGAGATAGCTTGTATAACTGAGAAAAATATATTGTTTTACATAGAGAGGTTGAAAAACCGTTGGAAGATAATGTATAAATTAAAAGAATTTGAAAATTAACGAAGAGAAAAATAATGTAAAGTTAAGGTTTGTATATTGAAGGGTTTAATAATATGTGCGATGAAAAGAAAATGTTAATATGTATTAAGAATAATATTTAAGGGTTTAATAATATGTGCGATGGAAAGAAAATGTTAATATGTATTAAGAATAATATTTAAGGGTTTAATAATATGTGCGATGGAAAGAAAATGTTGATATGTATTATTAAAAAAAACAAAAGTAGTGTAAGTAAGGATATATTGTGAGATGAGCATGAATAAGTTAGATGAATGGGTGAAAAAAATAATGAATTGAGGATGAATAATCTAACGTCAAAAAAATGTGTTTATCAAAATGTTCAAGCCCCCGACGGCAGAGCTGCAGCCGTCTCGAGGGCTATTTCTAGACGGAAATAGCCGACCAGAAATAGCGTCGAATAGCCGTCGAAAAGGCTCTGCCGTCGGGGTCTTGAACATGTTCCTATTACTCACTCTACTACTCAAAGTGTTGAGTACTCTGCTGCGTTATGGTCCACCTGGTTCCTTACCACACTTCCCTCGTTATATATATATATATGTATATATATATATATATATATATACATATATACATATATACATGTGTGTGTCTATATATACACACACATACTTTTATATATAATTATTAGCATTTCTTGTGCTTTTACATATGGACTCAGTTATCAAATATTTAATGTTAGCTATACTTATTTTTGTTCCTGAGCATAAGTAATTTGTTGTATATATCAATAATTTAGATTTCTTTATTTGAGAATTTAATGATCGTTATGTCGCTGATCATATTCAGCTAGTGTTTATTTTTCTACTAACTAGCAAATTACATAGTTATGTTCTTTGCAACTGGTTAACCCCAGTTAGCATTGAGCAGAAAGTGTGTGGTACGATGCTACCCTACCAAATACTGTGTAAAGTACCTGGAGGAATTGTGATTTCATCAAACTATGAATTATACATACATATATATATATATATCATGTGTGGTATGTGTGTCCGTCCTGCGGAGGCTTGGACTCCACCTGATTCAAGTGTCTAAGTTGTTTTGTAACAAAATCATCCCTATACTCCATCAAAAGTGAGGGTCGAAATATAAAAAAGAATTTTAACTGCAGTTGACATTTTACAGTGGCATTTTTGGGGGTTAAACATGCTTGCAATTCAAGTTATTTCCAGAAAAAATAGTTGGTAGCGTAATTTGTCGATATTCTATTCCGGTTAATAGTATCTTATCAAATTGATGTAGCCATCAAAAATTCATCAAAAGGGCATAACGGAAACATTTATTACAATTTAACTGCCAAAATTGGATGTCATATTAACGTTAATATCTGTACTTGCCGTCCACAATTTCAGTACTCACTATTGTATATGTTATTAGTAAGTGACGACCTTAGATTGGCAGAATCGTTAGTGTATCATGCTTTGTGATGTTTCTTCCAGTTTTTTTTTTATTCTGAATTCAAATGCCACCGTGGTCAGCGTTGCATTTTATCTATCTGTGATTGATAAAATAATATCGATATAGTCGGCTTAAGCCTTTGCACGATTAATTGTCCTTGTGTCTAGATTAGTAATCATTATTCAATGGTAGGGATGGGTTTTTTTTAATATTGGTAGCGTGTTGGACAAATGAGTTGTGGCATTTAATTACGTCCGTTTACATTGTATGTTCAAATACTGCTCAGGTGAGCTTAGAAATTCATCATTAAGGGATCGATAAAATGAACGCACTGGGGATCCTATATTCAACTTCACACAAATAAATTATCATTGTGCCTAACTCAGAAACCATTATATATTAGTGCAGAGTGTGGTACTTTCTCATGCATACACACACACATA
>OZ024740.1:68906638-69006638 GCA_964016885.1 Eledone cirrhosa
TTTATATCTTCACGAAGGTAATCTTTACCAAAATTATTTATAATATGGACAACAGTTTCTATAATATAATTTATAAAATAATTTTAGTTATAATTATTTAAAAATTTATTGTTAAATAGTTTGAGTGCCTAAAGTATCAACCGGCCTTATAACTAAACTTAAAGAGGTCCGAATTTTTTATTATATATATGTATTGATAAAAAAAATACAAAGATTATAGTTTATTATTTGTTTATAATTGAGGTGATACCTTTCAAATATATATAATATAATACAATAATGCAATAATGCAATATAGTAAATAAGGTACCGTTTCAATAATATCTATAATAATATCTCTATATAGTTGTACAAATATCTGTATCTAGTGTAATAACATAATCGTAGTTACATTTATAAATAATTTAGAAACTCAAATGAATTTATATTGTTACTAGCAGTAAAGCCCGGCGTTGCTCGGGGTCGCTCAGTAGCTGTGTTAAAGTTACAATGTTAAGTTTCTTTCTTGGCTTAAAAACTGTAGTGTCTACTGTGCAGACTTGCATGTGGTGTTTTTGATTAATATTCCCTCAACCAACAATATGCCTTATGAAGTTAAGAAAACATAACCATAACCCGAATGTTATAACAAAAGAGGATGCTGGCGATAGAAACTGCACTGGTTATTTATTAACAAAGATGGAAAATGTAAACACTGCAACGCAGAGAAAAACATTAGCGTAACCAAATTATCAGTTATTATGTCTGTCTGCACGCCTATATCACCTCTCTGCACGACTGTCTGTCTGCACGCCTATATCACCTCTCTGCACGACTGTCTGTCTGCACGCCTATATCACCTCTCTGCACGACTGTCTGTCTGCACGCCTATATCACCTCTCTGCACGACTGTCTCTCTGCACGCGTATATCACCTCTCTGCACGACTGTCTGTCTGCACGCCTAACGACGAAATATTTGCTTGTTTTAAAATGCTTTTAAATGGAAATGAAGCAAAACGGAAGCTTAGTGTTCGAACTGATGAATTTTGCAGGTCAATATTTTGCTTGCTCGACAACTGTCTGTTCGTGTATTGTGTTAATGTCATTTTAAACGCTGAGAAAGCCAGCGTAATTTTTTACGTAAGACGCTCAATGTAAACAGAACAAAGGGAAATAACTGATAACTTACGCTCAAAAATCGATACATTATATTCGATTTCGTCACATAGGGTGGGTCAATTTGAAATATTTTTTTTTCCGATGTCTTCGCTAGGGCTCAATGTACAAGTATAGCAATTTCGGTGCAATTCCGTGAGAGATTCTAAGAGGAGATGTGTGCCAAAAATCGATAGACAGACAGACAACCACAGTTTTATATATATAGATAAGTGTGTGATATTCCCTGGAAGGTCGAACTTATATAATCATTTAGTTAATATAATATAATTTAATTTAACTTATATTATATTATTTTAATTAAATTTAGATTACCTTCGGCTTTTTCAAATATTTTGTTCCTCTTTATATCACATTCGCTAAAATATTTTAGATATATCTTTTGTATACTATATTAAAACCCTATTGCATTTATAATATATGTTTAATATTGGGCATCGTTAAGTTTCGCAAACAATTTATTTTCTTTTATTTGTATATTTATTTTGTCTCTAGCCCCTATCATTATGACTCATATAGTTTTGACTTATATCTTTATAATATATATCAACTAAATGAAAATAATTGATATAAAACATTAATTCTTTAGCAATATTTTAAAAAACATTTTTAACTATATATTTTTTTGAACAATATTTTCAGTAACCTATTTACTATATTGCATTATTGCATTATTGTATTATATTATATATATTTGTAAGGTATCACGTCAATTATAAACAAATAATTGTTTCTATCTTAGGCACAAGGCCAGCAATTATTCAGTACATTACTGATAATAAACTATAATCTTTGTATTTTTTTATCAGTACATATATATAATTAAAAATTCGGACATCTTTAAGTTTAGTTATAAGGCCGGTTGATACTTTAGGCACTCAAACTATTTAACAATAAATTCTTTAACAATTATAACTATAATTATTTTATAAATCATATTATAGAAACTGTTGTCAATGTTATAAATAATTTTGGTAAAGATTACCTTCGTGAAGATATAGAAGCATTATATATATTCTCTTTCTTGTGTTTCGTAAATCCTTTAAATTTGTTTTCATAACATTTGAATTTTAGAAATTAAACATAATTATATTATAATATTAATACAAATACCTATTAACTTTTAAAACCAAAAATATTATTCATTACCCTGAAATAACTTAAATTAAATATTTTGAAAATTAACAGCCAACTATATTATTTTGGACATGTGTTGCATATATGGAAATCAGTGTATATAGATTTGAACATAAATTACTCCCCTTTGTCTCTCCCTCTCTTTAATCATCTTTCATCTGTTTTTTCAAGCCACCTACTAAATATATTAGCACATCAGCTGCTTCTTCCTCTATGCGTTCCTTTCCCTCCTCTTTCTCCAGTAGTTTTTAAAAATAAAAATAATGTTATAACTGTTATATTGATGCATGTATTTCTTAAACTCTATTACACTCACCCTCTCTATTGTTTGTATTGTTATCTCATGTTCTCAATATTAGGATATAAATATTGAGTGTTGTCATAAGTTAATCACTACCATGACTGAATCTTAACCATCTACTATGTCAGGGTATGTCATGCATCATTTTATTTTATCTCATGAGGACGTACTATTGAACTTAACTCAGTACCTCTGAAATATATATAATAAAATATAATTTATCACAAAATATCTATTTTGAATTAATATTATATATATATATATATATATATATATATATATATATATATATATATATATATATATATATATGTACATATATATATATATATATATATATATATATATATATATATATACATATATATATATATATATATATGATGATGATGATGAAGGAATGAAGAATAACACTGATAAGCTATCTGCAATCATTGCTGATAGCGATCTTTGGACGCATCCAACCACATACTAGCCAATGTTAATACTTGAAATAAACCCTACTTCGGCTCTTGCCATTCTGAGTTTAAATCCCGCCGAGGTTCACTTTGCCTTTCATCCTTAAGCGGTCGATAATATAAAGTACCAGTAATACACTGAGATAATAGCTGGCATTGTGCCAAAAGTAGAAACAATTACTAATACCCGGGAACTGCTTAACGAGGAACTGTCCGAAATCGGCCATCTGCACGCCATTACTACGTAATCATCTTGTTGAGTCAAACAACGTTGCACGTTAAAATCCTCCATTGTACAGATTACTCATAACCTCAAGATGGATTACCTTAAACGAAAGGTGGAAGTAGCGATTCTTTGCTTAAATTTTAATCTGTTATTTTAATAAATATTTGCTGTAGGGTTCTTATATATTTGATATATAGTTATCCTTGTCGAGCCATCTTGTGATTTTAGTCTTCACATTTGTTATTATTATTATCATTATTATTATTGTTGTTATTCCTTGAATCTCAGTCATTGATGTTGGTTAACTGGAAAGTCCGTTGGATTGAATATCAAGCCACTACCTGCAGCCTCAGATATTCAGGACGTATCGGAGGGTTCTTGCTGTTCCAAGCAAGCATGCCTTTTGAAGCGTTCCAAAAAGCGTGAAGGGGCCGATTTTCTTTAACCATCCCTGGAAACTTTTGGAGTTATTATTATTATTATTATTATTGTTATTGTTATTCCTTGAATCTCAGTCATTGATGTTGGTTAACTGGAAAGTCCGTTGGATTGAATATCAAGCCACTACCTGCAGCCTCAGATATTCAGGACGTATCGGAGGGTTCTTGCCGTTCCAAGCAAGCATGCCTTTTGAAGCGTTCCAAAAAGCGTGAAGGGGCCGATTTTCTTTAACCATCCCTGGAAACCTTTGGAGATAGTCCCCAGTGCGCCTATGACAATCGGGATCACTTTGACTTCATGGCAGTTCCAAATCCTTTTCACCTCCCACTTTAGGTCCTGGTATCGGTTAATTTTCTCCCTCTCCTTCTCTTGCACTCTCGTGTCGAACGGGCAGGCCACATCCACAATCAGGCACGATCTTTTTTCTTTGTCCACAACCACCAGGTCAGGTCTATTGTGTTCCAGTTTTTTGTCCGTCTGTATCCTAAAATCCCACAGCACCTTCACCTGACTGTTCTCCATCACCGCCTCTGGCCTATGCTCATACCATTTCTCAGAATGTGGTAGATTGTTTACTTTGCACAGGTGCCAGTGGATCACCCTGCCAATCACATCGTGTCTCCAGCCCTTATAGTGGGTCTGGGCTAGGTGTTTACACTCGGACACAATGTGAGCCACAGTCTCCTCTCTCTCTCCACAGATCCTGCACAGTGGGCTAGCCTCCTCCTTGTAGATATGGTGCTTCAACCACTTCGTTTTGAGGGCCTGCTCCTGCGCAGCCATTAGCATTCCTTCTGTAGCCTTTTTGAGGTCTCCTCTTCTCAACCAGTTCCATGTCTGTGGATCTCTAAATTCAGTTTTCTCAAAGAAGGTACTATGAAGGGATTTTCCCTTAAGGCTGCTCTTCATCCTTGATGTTATTTCCTCCTTGGGTATCCCCTGGCCTACTGTCCCCTCCTTCAGTACAGCTCTGAGCATTGGCTCCTTACTATAGGTCACGTATTTGTGTAGGTTGTTTTTCTCCATCTGAACACAGTCCTCTATGCTGATAAGACCTCTTCCACCCTCAGATCTCCTTAGGTAGAGTCTATCGACATCACTCCTCTTGTGGAACATGTTGTAGATAGTCAATAGCTTCCTAGTCTTCCTATCCATTTCTTTTTGTTCAGCAACATTCCATCTCAGAATTCCCGCACTGTACCTAATAATAGACACAGCTCGGAAATTTACTGCGCTTATGGCATTTCTGCTGTTCAGATGTGACTTCAATACGCTCCTTACTCTCCGAATGTATTCAGTTCTTAACAATTCCTTCATTTTTTTGTTCTTTATGCCATCAGCCTCCAGAACGCCCAAATACTTGTATCCTTCCTCAGAGTCAATTTCCTTTATCATCTCACCTGTTGGTATCTGGATCCCGTTACTTCTGCTCAACCTACCCCTCCTCATCACAATGACTCCACATTTACCAATACCAAACTGCATACATATATCACTGCTGAAAATACGGACAGTGTCAACAAGCACATCCAACTCCTTCTCACTTTTCCCGAAGAGCTTAAGATCGTCCATGAAGAGGAGGTGATTGATGGTAAGCTCTCCCCTTCCCAACTTGTATCCTGCTCTCACTTTTCGCAGCATAATGGTCAAGGGCATCAGGGCAAGGACAAACAACAGAGGGGACAGGCTATCTCCCTGGAAGATACCTCTCTTGATCTTCACGCTTCCCAAGGATACTCCAGTTGATGTCAACTCTGTCTCCAAGGACCCCATACTCCTGCCCAGCAACTGTCTGATGTTATCTGCCACCCTGAAGATCTCCAGGCTTTTGGTGATCCAGGAATGAGGCACCATGTCAAATGCCTTTCTGTAGTCTATCCATCCCATGGCAAGATCAGTGTGTCTCCTCCTGCAATTCCCCATTACCATCTTATCAATAAGCAACTGGTCCTTTGTACCACGTGACTTCTTTCGGCATCCTTTCTGTTCGTCCGGCAACAAGTTGTTTGTGTGGAGGTGATGGTAGATTTCCTCATACACAATGCTCGTCAACAGTTTCCACATTACGGGCAGACATGTGATAGGTCTATAGTTGGTAACATCATTACCCTTGATTCGGTCTTTCATTATCAGAACTGTGGTACCTTTTGTCAACCACTCTAGCACCTCACCCGACACCAAGCAGTCATTGAACATGGCCGTCAGCTTCGGGTGGAGGGATGTTAAATGTTTAATCCAATACCCCTGCACACCATCTGGGCCTGGTGATTTCCAGTTGGTTAGTTTTTTGGCTTGCCCCTTAAGAGTTTCAACTGTGATACTCAAATAAGTCTGTTGCTGTGCCTGCTCACCGATCTCCCTCTGTACTGTCTCAATCCACCCTGCCTGGGCATTATGTCTAACATCCTGCTCCCATATTCCTCTCCAGAATGTTTTAGTTTGTTCCGCCCCAGGGATCAAGTCGTTGCCTCTTTCTTTCCCTTCAAGCTGTCCAAACAGCATCTTCTGGTTGTTGTCGAACATGCGGTTCTGTTTATACTGACTGACTCTGTTCTCGTATCGCCTGATTTTTGCACTCTTTGCTACAATGCGTTGCTTCAATTCCTCTATGATAATATTTAGCTTTTTACTCCTAGTTTTGTATTTTATTTCCAGTCTATTTTTAGTGCCTATGTTTTATAGTGTCCCATTCAGTAGTGACTCAAGCTTTCCTATGTCATTTCTCATTTCCCCGATTTGCCCACTCAGTCGCTTCTTCCACCACGGCTCTGCTCTTTCTTGTCTGTTGTTTCCTCTCGCTTTTATACCAAGTAGTTTCCTCACCGTATTTGCTGTTGCTTTGAGGATATTGTTGCACTGGTGAAGACTCCTCGCCTCAAGGTATGGGATGACTTTGTTTACCTTAGCTGTTGTTTCTTTTAACTTTTTCCTGTCTACAAATCTTAGGTTCATAGGTCTCCCACTATCATTGTTCAACTCATCTACCACTAAATTTAGGATGTCAACCGAATCTTGTCCTAGCCCGTCAGCATTCATCTCCTCAGTGGCCGTTTCTCTGTTCCAGGTATTATTTATCTCAGTATTCAGATCATTGTCTGCTTCGGGTGGTTCCTCCGTTCTCAGGACCTCCTCACCTTCATTTCCCGCCGGCTCGCTTGTCTGGCATACTACACCCGCCATCTCCAAGCCATTCTCTCTGCTCAGTTCCTCCAGTTCCAGCTCGCTTATCCACCCATTAGTTCTTATTACCCGAGCCTGCCCGGCCAATTTTTGTTCATCTAATTTAAATAAACCAATCTCGTTCCAGATGTTATGCATCCGTCTCCTGTAGCCCCTCTCCTTGGGGTTACTTTTCAGGTAGCATTGCATAACAGTTCTATTCAATTCTTTCGTCCAGTTGGTTCTGGCCCCTTTCCTTCTTCTTCTTCCTCCAACATCAGCAGTATTTGGTTATTATTATTATTATTGGTTATTATTATTATTATTATTATTATTGGTTATTATTATTATTATTATTATTATTATTATTATTATTATTATTATTATTATTATTATTATTATTATTATTATTATTATCATTAATTATTAGAGGGCGGTGGATTGGCAGTATCCAGTAGAGAGTCGGACGCCATGATGTGACGCATAGAGTTACAGCCGTTTCCAATCTCAGGTCAAATCCCGCCGAGGTTAACTTTGCCTTTCATCCTTACGGGTTCGATAAAATAAAGTACCAGTAATGTACTGGGTATTGCTGGCCTTGTGCCATATATATATATATATATATATATATATATATATATATATATATATATATATATACGATATTAAACAAATGGAAACTATATTTATAAAACCATATTTATTTCATTATACATATTTCAGGGATACCATATTAAAAATATGGCCTGCCTTCGTCAGATAAAATACAATGTATAAACAGTTTTATAAATAATTTTGACGTACCATATTATAAGCGACCATTAAATTAGGAAGCTGTCTGGCTAGTCAAAACGTTCAGGCCTTATCTTACTCATTTTGTTTATTCCTATGTTTATAATGGAACATTTATTCTGCTGTATAATAATTTTACTCCGTATACTAACGTATGTTACAGTTTTCCATTCATTACTTCTTCTCTTCATTTCCCATTTTATACGTTATAAACTATTTCAAACCTCCCTCTGTCTATTACATGTATTTCCTATTTCACGCCCCACTAAATGAATAACAATATGTTACTAACGTTACCGTGCTAGCCTAGATCTACTGAAGGTTTTGTGTACTTAAAATGTTCCATATGTGTCGATTTAGGAAATTAGCATGAGGATTCCTTAAATAATTATTTAATTAAACATGACGCATATAACGTGTATTTATAATGTCCTGTGTGGACTCAAGTCTCTCTCTATATATACCTCTCTCTCACTAACCCGATTTACCAGTGTCTGAAGCTGGGGTCATCGATACGTAGATTTTGATTTTTATATATAGGGAGAGGGGAGAATGTGTGTATTTACATATGTATATATGTATATATATATGTGTGTGCGGGTGTGTGTGTGTGTGTGTGTGTGTGTAAGAACGTGAGGTTTTCAGGAGATCTTTTTGGTAAAAACACGATATCCTAAAACGAGTGATAGTAGAATTTTGATGGAGGGTTTGCAGCTTTTCTGGTGAAGAACCATAAAACATCTATCTCAATTCTACTTTTAATAAGCATAAGAAGTGTGAAACCGGTAAATGAGAACATAAATATTCTTAAAAAGACTCCAGTTGCATTTTCGATTTCTTTTCCTTCTACACACACACACACACACACACAGATATATATACACATACCCCCACACACACATACACACAAACACAGTGATACATATATATATATATATATCCTTTCTGAATTTGTTTAGCAAGATTCTTTATCTGAAAACGTGTGTTGAAACCGATATTGTTATACTTTGGGAGGGTCATGTTCCCAATAGGAAGCACACGTACCAGTAGCTTCCACTCCAATTTATTGTAAATATAAGAATTTATAAATTTCCGGTTGGTTGGTTGGTTCCACAACCGGACGGTTGTTCATATGTTGTCAAAGTTCTTTCGTCACATATTATGTGACCTCTTCCGTGACTGGGATTCTTCTCTTTGTTTTGTGCCTCTCCTTTGTTCTGTCCTACGCCATCTTGTTTGTGTGTGTGTTGCGTGTTTCGTTTGCGACACTGAGACCCGGATGTAACACATGCGTAAACGAAACACACAACACACACAAAAACAAGATGGCGTAGGACAATATATGAACAACCGTCCGGATGTCGAACCAACCAACCAACCGGAAATTTATAATTTCTTAAATTTATATATATAATTTATAATAAATTGGAATGATAGCTACTGGTACGTGTGTTTCTTATGTGCAACATGACCCTCCCAAAGTATAACGATATATATATATATATATATATATAGGTGTTAAGGTGCAAGTTAAGTGCGTGGAATACCGAATGACCACACGATGCTCTTGGGGAGCAAAGAATCAATAGTATTAATATATAAGGGAACAAATAATCAGCGTTGCATCATATACATATTTAATTACATATTACATACGTTTCACTGTCGATCGACTCGAGGAAAACTATTAATGATCGAATCTGACTCTGGAATCGGAAGCTCCTAATATATATTTTAACATGTAGACACGAGTCTACAGTGAAACATATGTAATATGTAATTAAACATGTATATGTTGCAACATTGATTAGTCGTTCCCTTATATATATATATTAAATTTGGCGATATTTGGCTGCGCTTTCTAGCAGCAAGCCTACCCGCCGTAAGCAACCAATCACATTCTTTCTCTCTGGCTTGAACACAGCCACATACCGATTTTTAGCCAATTTTGAATCTAATTTTGGCGGGATCGGATTGAAAAACTAGATATCTGATTTTGAGTTTGTCTCCTGATGAATCCTAACTCAGGACATTCCTATTATTTGGATGTCCAAAATAAGGAAGAAACCGTGGTAGAGATATAATTACGGTATGTGCGCATTTCTTCTAAGTTTAATTTTACAACTAATTGTGTATGGTTCATGGTATATTTAGTCAGTTTCTACATGCTGTCGAAATGTTGGATAAATACTCGACTGTGGCTGCCGCGAAGAGGCTACGTTCGGCTATTTGTCGGAGATTTCCCCATAAGAGCATTTATTCTTATAGCTTGTTCGGATTGATTTTTTATATGGTTAATTATGATAATTAGAAGAAGAAATAGTATATATTTTATTATCTGATGATTCTAAAGACATGATTTATGATATAAATACATATATATAGTTTTGCGAGGTTTTTTATATGAAATCGTGTGTCGAAAGAAATATTGTTATACATGGGGAGGGTCAGTACTATACGAACATGCTAGACAGCAACATGACGGTAACATAGACAACATAGAAATTAGAATAATATCTAAACATAGAAATGACCCAGCAGATAGGCAAATCAGAGAGACCAGTGAAATAGAAATTAGAAGACCAAGACTAAACAGAAAGAATGAATGGAATAACAACAACACCCAAACTAACAACACTGACCTAAGAGAAGTATAAATAAGTAAATAAATAAAATAAAATAAATAAATATATAAATAAATACATACACAAGCACAATAACAACAAGCACATAAACACACACTAGTCACCCATCACACACCAAACAAAACACTATACACACACGCAAACGCATGCGCAAAGAAGACAAAATAAAATATACAAACAAGCAAATAAATAAATAAATAAATATATAGACAGACTGAATAAAAATGGCGTAGACATACAATACAACAGGAGGAAACGATAGCACCACTGACGATGTTGCAGATGTACAACGAAAGATTTATGATAAAATATATATATGTGTCTGTGTCTATATTGTATCTGTATTATTTTTGACCGTCGGTCAGTCGATAGCAACATTGAGGACCGAGTAAGTTAGATTACCGATATAAAAGACACAGAAGCGAGAAGCGAAATCCAACCAAACAGTGAGTGTGTTCGGTTATTAATTATGGTAATATTACACAAATATGACCCTCCCCAAGTATAACTATATATATAAATATATGTATATATATATATATATATATATATAGAAATATATATATATATATATATATATATATATATATATATATATATATATATATATATACAGTATTTTCCGTTGTGTTGTAATATAAGTATTACACACAGTAGATTATCAGCTCACGTAGAGTTTGCTCGACGGTTCCAGTTGTAGTTCCAAAAGTAATCCGGAGAAAAATAGAAAGATTTGAATGGATACAGTTTAGTTGAAAGGAATTTATTGACACGTGTTTCTATAACAGTTACATAACCTAAAACAGCTGCTATCTACAAACTTTTAGTTATGCAGACATTCAATATTTCAATGTTATTATTTACTGTCATTTCATCAGAATAATATTACTGAGGACCTATTTAGTTTTTATAGAGAATATTAGGAGGGAGGGGTGAAGTTGTTAGAAGAATAGTTGAAGGAGTGGTCTTTCGATAGCAGTGAGAATTCTTGGTGGCAGTGAGTAATTAGATTCCCATCTGTTGTTTTGACATTTTTTATAGAATATATTATTGGTTATTTTTCTAAATCTATAGAAGGATTAGAGATAGTAAGGATATGCGTGGTTGGTTTTGTGTTTGCACTTAATTAACATTCAGACTTAAATTTTTCTTTCAAGTGTACGTATCCTTTCACCCACGCATTCACACACAAATATATTTGCACACCTCTACAAAATACATATACTCACAATTCACATATTCATACTTACATATATATACACATGCATACACATATATATACACACATGTATTCATGTACATACATACGCGCTCATGTGTATACATTTTCATACTCAACTTATCTTTATATACATACGTATAGACACACACATATATACATACATACTCTAGTCCCTGTGTACACACATACACATACATACACATCTATATACACATATATACATACATATCTATATATATATATATATATATTATATATATATATATATATATATATATATAAGCACTTTAATACATGAATACACTTACATCTAACTATACACATCAAACATATATATATATTTACTTATTTATATACATTTTCACATATATATTCATACTTATGGACGTTTTTAGACTCATTCATTATCGCATATTTGCACCTATTCTCATCAGCATATCTTTCCATTATTAGTGTGGTAATTTAAGGTTATTAATATATGTTGAGAAGAGATTGTTTTTATATTTTTCTAACTAGATTAAGGTTTATATAGTTGGGGGATGTCCCTCTTTTATGTAATATTCGGCTTGTAGTGGGAAAAAAGGGTTTTAGTTCTGTGACGGCAGAATAATGTTCGTTCAATTCTGTTATTCAGCATTTTCTTCTTGTGTGTGATTATGTAATAAATCTCAAGATTACACAATTTGCAGAAATTTTGGCTCCTGGAAAAGATTTGGGTTTTAGCTAATTTCTCCCATTTTAGGGTAAACTTTTGATCGCTATCCCTGAGCGTCCAAGCTTTTTCTGCTAAAGTTGTTACATTTCTTTGGCTCTGGTGTTTTATTGAGTAAGAATGCCTATACAATCGAGATTTAAACGATGTTGCCGTTGATCCCACGTAATACCACTCGTTGCCTCCGGATTTAATGGTACACTTATAAATAATATTTTTTTCCAGGCAGTTATTGCCGAGGGGGCAGTTGTCAGGATAGGTGCAGTTACAGTTGTGTACGTTGGGTTTTCTCTGGGATAGTATTGCGGACGAACTTAAGTGTGGTTTATTTATGTTCTGTAGTGTATTGTCTACTGTTTTTTTTGTGTTCTTTGTACTTAAGTTTTTAGTGTTTTCGTTTAACCTTCTAGTATTGATCTTTTTTATGTGTTGTTCAAGGTTTAACGCTGTAGAGTATGACACTCTTATAGTGGTAGGGTTTAGGATTTTGTGGTATTTGTGTGATGTAGGAAAATGTCTTTTAATTATTTTAAAGAAGAGTACTGGTAAATTTGTACTAATGGAACTATTGTATTCGGGGTTATACCATAAGTACTCTTTGCATCGCTTTCTATTAGTTTTGTTTGTTGGTTTACTGGTGTGCATACTATGGTAGTAAGTGTGGTTTGGTGTTGTGTTATTATATCTACCTATGTGGGATTTATTTTGGGTGTTTTGATTGTTCCCATCTATGTACTCTATTTTGTTGAGGTAGCCTGCTTTACTAAGGGCGTTATCGTAGTACTCGGCGTGTTCCTTAAATACTTGTATGTTAGAAGATAGACCCGAGATTCTAAGGGAAATATTTTTAGGGATAGATTTAATTAGAGAGATGGGGTGGTTAGACCCAACATTTACGTATTTGAGATTTTCATTCAATTTATGAAACGGTTTAATCAAACCAGAGTTTAAATTGAGTGTGACATCCAGGAAGTTAACTACTTTAAGGTTGTATTCATATGTTATAGTTAGTCCTATTTCGAGTAGTAGTTTTCTTATATCTTTGCGTAGTTTTTCTAGTTTTTGGTTATTAGGGTTTTTAGCTAGGAGGAGAACATCGTCGCGGTATATTCCGCCGTGGAGATTGCTGAATTTTTCCTGGAGTCTAATAACCTTAAATTACCACACTAATAATGGAAAGATATGCTGATGAGAATAGGTGCAAATATGCGATAATGAATGAGTCTAAAAACGTCCATAAGTATGAATATATATGTGAAAATGTATATAAATAAGTAAATATATATATATGTTTGATGTGTATAGTTAGATGTAAGTGCTTATATATATATATATATATATAATATATATATATATAATATATATATGTATGTATATATGTGTATATAGATGTGTATGTATGTGTATGTGTGTACACAGGGACTAGAGTATGTATGTATATATGTGTGTGTCTATACGTATGTATATAAAGATAAGTTGAGTATGAAAATGTATACACATGAGCGCGTATGTATGTACATGAATACATGTGAGTATATATATGTGTATGCATGTGTATATATATGTAAGTATGAATATGTGAATTGTGAGTATATGTATTTTGTAGAAGTGTGCAAATATATTTGTGTGTGAATGCGTGGGTGAAAGGATACGTACACTTGAAAGAAAAATTTAAGTCTGAATGTTAATTAAGTGCAAACACAAAACCAACCACGCATATCTTTACTATCTCTAATCCTTCTATAGATTTAGAAAAATAACCAATAATATATTCTATAAAAAATGTCAAAACAACAGATGGGAATCTAATTACTCACTGCCACCAAGAATTCTCACTGCTATCGAAAAACCACTCCTTCAACTATTCTTCTAACAACTTCACCCCTCCCTCCTAATATTCTCTATAAAAACTAAATAGGTCCTCAGTAATATTATTCTGATGAAATGACAGTAAATAATAACATTGAAATATTGAATGTCTGCATAACTAAAAGTTTGTAGATAGCAGCTGTTTTAGGTTATGTAACTGTTATAGAAACACGTGTCAATAAATTCCTTTCAACTAAACTGTATCCATTCAAATCTTTCTATATATATATATATATATATATATGTATATATATATATATATAACAAAGGAAATGTGGTAAGGAACCAGATGGACCATAACGCACCAGAGTACTCAATACTTAGAGTAGTAGAGAGGCAAATAGGAAAAAGTATGACCCAGACGGCAGAGCTCAAGCCGTTTCGACGGCTATTTCTGGTCCAGAAATAGCGGTAGAAACGGCTTGAGCACTGCCGTCGGGGTCGAACATTTTCCTATATATATATATTTATATATATATATATATATAAAGTATTAAGATATAAGGGAACAACTAATCACTGTTGCAGCATATTTATGTTTAATTACATATTACCTGTTTCACTGTAGACTCGTGTCTACATGTTAAAATATATATGAGGAACTTCCGATTCCACGAATATATATATATATTTATATATGTATATATCCAGAAATAGCCGTCGAAACGGCTTAAGTTAGCTCAGCCGTCGGGGTTGAACATTTTCCTATATATATATATATATATATATATATATATATATATATATATATATATAAATATATATATATATATATATATATATATATATATATATATATATATATATATATATATACATATATATATATATATACATATACATATATATATATATATATATATATATATATATATATATATATACATATACATATATATATATATATATATATATATACATATATATATATATATATATATATATATATATATATATATATATATATATATATATATATATATACATATATATATATATATATATATATATATATATATATATATATATATATATATATACACTCTGTTTCCTTATTAACATACTTAAAAGATCTGCATACTTCCACTTTTGTATGTATTTATGTATTTTAAAATTCTAATGTAATTTCAGGAATTAATACATCCCAATTACAAAACATGGTATTTCGTAAATTTCATTTCCTTCATTAGTTTGACTTGTTATTGAAATTTGAATATATAAATATAGAAGCGTAGGTTGGAGCATTTAAAATCAAGTCCTATTTTTGGTAACTTTCTTGATAACATTACTAATATATTTGAATATTCTGTAAACATTAATAAATTTCTTAATTCATATAAAATTCGATATAAGATTTCGTATAATTTCGTACCATGACTTGTCTCTGCCAATCCTTTTCCATTTCAAATTAAACCAGATTTTACATCGGGAAAATCTCGTTGAGATTATTTTAAATATACATCAACACCATCTTTATCCGTTTGAGTTTGGATTACACCATAATTTATCCCGAACACACTTTTAATGGACTTTGGACATGATATCCTGCATCATATATATAAATACATAAACACACACACACACACACACACACACACACACACACACACACACACACACACACACACACACACACACACACACACACACATACACATACACACACACACACATATATATATAGGTGGAATCCTGATGAATTATTACGAATAAATCAGTTCTAGTCCTGTAGAAGTAATTTCTATGATATATATATTTATATATATATATACATACATACATGCATACATATATACTTACATACATGCATACATACATGCATACATGCATACATACATTGGCGTGGGAGACTATTTATTAAATGTAAAATGAATACTATCTCCGACAGAAATGCCACAACTGCAGTCATGTTGAATAACTGGTTATTCTTCTAACTATATCTTCTGAAGACACCTTTTATTCGAATTGGTAGAGATATCCGACTAAATACATAGTTAATTTTACAAGGATTTGCTACAAACAGCATGGCTGAACACATCAACAACGAAATTACAGAAGTATCGAAGACGACCAACAAGAAAGGTAAACACACTTTATTCAGTTGTAGCGACAGAAGAGACAGAAATTATAAATCGCATTTCTCTTGGAGTTGCGAATTTAATAATGATTTATTTAATTATTATAAAATGTAAAAGAAAATCCCTCCATTGGTAGAATGAAGCTACACTGGGACGAAATGCACCCAGAGCTGAATTATTTCACAGCGAAACAATTACGCCAACAAGCGACGTTTGTTGGACGTAAAATAAGATAAATATTATTAATTGTAAGTCCTCCACAACAAAGATGGGATCAACAACACGTGCTACAGGTCGCCATGCTACTAGACTTCCTAGCAGCCAGGTCGGATAGTACCTTGAAATAACTATGCCTGTAAGAAACTTGACACCACCTGTACCATCTAAGTCTACCTCAAATGCTGGGGAAAACACTATCGATAATAATAATAATCGAGGAAATTTGACACCACGTGTACCATCTGAGTCTACCTCGACTGTTGTGGAAAATACTATCGGTAATGATAATAATCAAAAGTATAAACAATTGAAAATGTCCCTCTACGAAATCTTCCAGAGAGAATTTAATTCATGTATAAATATCTCTCTTGCTGAACGTATTAAAACGACAAAGTTTAATAAAAAACAAAATAATGAAATATTACGTGTTATTGACGAAATAGGGGATGAATATTTACGACGGATAAAAACACCAACATTTTGGTAAATCAACGCCTCTTTATTTGCCCTAGCAACGACAGGGAATCATTATCTTGGTGATAGCAGAGATATTAACAAGAACAGAACACCACCAAAAATACCATCATATATAACTAAAATAGTTAAGAAATTGCTGACCTACGAAAAAACATAGGATATGTGACAATGCTCCTTAAATGCAAACAAATACAAAAAAAACCTCACTCCTCACCGACAAAGAGTGAAAAATAAAATAGAGACGATGTTTGGTAACAGTAGAACCAGAACTCTTCAATATAAGCTGATCACACTCAAACAAGAATTGAGAGATGTTAGCGAAAAACGCCGATACATGAAGAAGGCAGATGAGAGTAAAGGGCTTAATAAAAGATTCAGACGAAACCAAACATCAGTCTATGGAGATATGAAGAACAAAATAATAAGTGTCACTGAGGCACCATCCCAGAACGATATAGATTCCTTTTGGAGCAAAATATGGGGTGAAAAGAAGAATTTCAACCAAGATGCAGTGTGGCTTTCAATTCTGTTCCCCACTCTTGGATGATAGAAGCCCTCCAACTTGCTAAAGTCCCAGACATTATTATCAGCGCCATAGAGAGGCTGTTTTCTTCTTGGGCTACTATCCTAATGTTAAAGACAGAGAGGGAGGACTATATTTTCACTGATAAAATAAAATATTGCAGGGGTATATTTCAGGGGGACACTCTCTCTGTGATATTATACATCTTGTCATTAAAGCCCTTGTCCTTTCTGCTCAAGAAATGTGAGGGATACATCATTAGCTCACAGGAAGACAGAAATACGATCCTAACCCATCATTTCTTTGTGGATTATCATAAACTCAATGCCAAGAACATGCATGTGATGAAGAAAAATCTTGACCTGGTTACAACGTTCTCAAAGGATATAGGAATGGAGTTTGGCCAAGATAAATGCTCATACATGACTGTAAAGCGGGGAAAAACAACAACCCAATCTTGCAACATTGTCATCAATGGCCTAACTGTTTCACCGATATCTGATGAGGACTGCTACTGATACCTGGGGATAGATGAGAACATATCCTGTAATGGTATCTGTAATAAAGAACGCGTAACCAGGGAATACTAAACACGATTAAAAAAGATCTGGTCATCGGAACTCTCTGCGCAAAATAAAACAGTGGCTCACAATGTGTTTGTTGTGTCTGTCCTAACACCAACATTTGGAATACTCAATTGGACGATAGACAAAATCCGAGCAGTTGATTTTGGAACTCGAAAAATACTAAACAACACCGGAAACTTCCACATCAACAGTGACATAGACTGCCTTTACTTGAAACGTAAGCAGGGAAGCAGAGGCCTAACATCAGTCCAGACAGCATTTGAATGTCGCATCATATCTCTCCGACAACATCTACGAACCTCGAAGCGTAGGAGCCCGTTTCTCAAGCAAGTCTATCTGCATGAAACAGATAAGATCATGAAAGTTGGGAAGGAACTCCTCGAGAGATATTCCCTGTGTGATAATCAAAAACTCACCCCCAGGGAAGTCGCTCAGCAGTATCGCAGTGAATCCATGGATGAAAAACTGCATGCTTATCAGCAAAAGATCATGCATGCTTATCAGCAAAAGATCATCCAAAAGATCATGCAGGAAGCTCCAGAGTGATAGTAATATAGATAAGGAAAATAGTCTATATTGGACCAACAACCGCTATATTGGCTCCCACTTTGAAGGATACGCTTTTGCAATCCAAGAACAAGCGATTAACACGAAATACCTGATTCACAAAATAGATAGGGATGCAGGCAAAACACCTAGATGTGATAACAAGAGCAGACTCTGCAGAACTAACATCGAGGATATCATCCATGTCATCAGCAGCTGTCCAAAGATGTCATCGCGGTACTATCTAGCTATGAGACATGATATAGTGGCCAAAACACTGTACAATGCAGTTCGTAAAAAACATAGCCCCGATAATAAACACATTAAAAGCTACAACAATGTGGAAGACATCCATGTACATAATATGAAAGAATACTGTTGGAATGTTCCAGTATAAACCCCAATAAAATGCATGCATAAAAGACCAGATATTAGGATATGGTACAGGGAGAATAAAAGCATGCACAGTAGTGAAAATTAGCTGCCCAGCAGATGCCAATATAATATCAAAGATTAGCGAAAAGGAGAATATTTATGCAGAACTGATGAGAAATCTACAGATACTCCACCCTGATTACACCTTCAGATTTATGACTGTGATTATTGGGCACTGGGGTATGTTAGTAACTGCCTCAATACAAACCTTGAGAAGCTAGGCTTCACAGGAACAGAAAGAACAGAACTAGTTAGGAAATTACAAGTACAATCCATTAATGAAACAGTAAAATATGTAAAACATTCCAAAAATTTAGCATCTAATACCTGCATATACACATGTACAGATACAAAGCATATGCACATGAACATACAACTCAAAACATCCACATCCACACATACAATAACATCCATATCTACACATGCATGCATACTTAATCTACCTAGTTGATGTGTAAATTCCCATGAGAGAGACTTGTGTCTATGTTAGAAACCGAATCTTTCTCTTTTGGGAAAAAATTTGTTAAATTGTAAAACCAGAAAACATACATACACATTCGTCTGTCTGAAATGAGTGTAACTGAATACCTGAATATGCGCGTCTGTGTGTTTGAATGCTTATACGTATGTCTTGAGGATGGTAAGCGCTGGGGAGCGAACCAATAACATCGGTGTTTGCAGTTTTTACATATGCTTCCATAGGTAGTTTTAAAACCTTGTTTTCCATTTAAACGTTCGAAATGTTTGTGGACAAACATAACCTAGTATATTATTGAATAATATTCCGTGCTCAATATAAACAAATACTTGTTCACTCAAATATTAATATTGAGCAATTCTTCAACCTTTACTAAAATTACTGATTAAAGAATATTTTGAAATATATATAATTAGCAAGGATGAACGCCCAGTAGTATCATTATATCCGTTTAAAAGTTCTAACACTTAATGTGAAAACATCTTGTCATCTCATCATATCTATTGTGCAGAATTAATTTTATGCTATAATGATTGTTCTTTATATTTGTAATATTAATAAAAACGTTTCTTACTCACTCACGTGCATCAAATACCATGGTTTCAGTCAACTTCGTGGGTGATTTCCGTTTGTGATTTCTGTTTGTTTAAGGTGTTTCCTAATGGTGGTTTATAACAGATTTTGTTCGTGTCATTATGAGAAAACAACTAGTTGGTTATATAGAGGACGAATAAAAAAAAACCGACATCTATTCCATATTAATAACACCTCACGCACCGTCATCCATATCACGCGATCATATCAATTATTGTAAGTGATGGACACTAAAATATTTCATGATTTATTAATTCTCTCGTTGATCCTGTGTATGATTCATGCAAACATACATCTGTACTTTCACCTAGTACACTATCATTTCTTGTAAAGCATAAGTAATGTATATATACATATATTTATGTATGTTTATATATATATATATATATATATATATATATATATATATATATATACAAATAAATATATATATATATATATGTATATATATACATATATATACATACATATATATATATACATACATATATGTTTACACACACACACACATACACACACACACATATATATATATATATATCGTTGATATCTTTCTGCATGTCTATATTCTCCTGTGCATGGAGACAGGATATATATCTTGATCAATTTTTTTAAATAATTGATTCTGGAATTGTATAAATTCTATTTTAATATTTGATTCATTGCTTGCCAAAGGATCATGGGCTAGTTACATGCATTTAAGCAATATATTAACATAATTTGTTGAATGATGCGAATCAGACTGAATATATTTATATATGAAATACAATTTGACAGTTAGATACATTATTATAGAACCAACTCATGTGTAGTAAGTAATGTCAAAAGTTCTTGAAGCCCCGATCATGTCAGAAAGGATAATATTTTATTGTTATTTCTATTGTTAAGTCTTCAATCAAATTATCTCTAGGGACATGTCAGGTGTGGTACATACAAATAAATGGATGGTACATACAACTAACAGTAGATTTCGTGTTAAAAGTGGAGCAAAGTAGATACTATAGATTTGGAAAGTGATAAATATCTGGTTGAGATGTTGACAAAACTTATTTAGTCCTCTGTATTATTATTGTTTACTCGGAGAAGAAAGGGAACAATATGTGTTTTAGTGTAAAGCATCGAAGCTAGTGAAGATATTCGGGAGGGAGGCTTGAACGTATTGAGTACACCAGAGAGAAATCCAAATCGAGAATGCGAGAAAATACTACATGTAAGATTTTCAAAAAACAATAAACCGTAATAATTTTATTGTGCCTATATATATATATATAAAAATATATATATATATACATATATATATATATATATATATATATATATATATATATATATATATATATATATATATATATATATATATATATATGCAGAGGTTATATTTAATTTGTTGGGATTCAACAAGCTTAAATAAACCGTTATCTTTTCAACCTTTCTGACACTCATTTGTATACTCAATCATAATTTTATATCACCCTCAATAAATCTAATATCTCCACTATCCAGGAAGCTCCAACCGTTAAGGTTGTCTTTTTTCAGGGTATGTCAAGATTTATTTATAAAACTAATCTGTATTGTATTTTATCTGATGAAAGCACACCATAATTTGCCTTGGTGGCCCTTGAAATATGTATAGTAGAATAAATATGGTTTTATAAATATAGTTTCCATTTGTTAATATATTGTATATATATATATATATATATATATATATATATATATATATATATATATATATATATATATATATATATATATATATCTGTGTATGTGTGTGTGTTTATAAATATATATATATGTGATATTTATTTATGTGTGTATGTATGTGTTGTGTATATGTGTATATAGTTATATATTAATGTATATATATATATATATATAAACGAAAGTTAGAGTTAATAACTCTTACTGAAACCCTGTAATCAATAAGCTCCAAGTATAAATACTGAGCATTATAATAATAATTATATATATGCAGTAAGAAAGTCAGTAAGTCGTGTGTCTAATATTACGAGGGTTGAAAGACCACATTTGTTTGAAATATTTAACCATCAAGCAGACAGAATGATAAAATTAAATAAAATTATATTATACAAACCGCCTCAATAACAATTATTTCTCTCGGACAGATTAGGGATAATCTGTTTCGCCCTGAGTGTGTTTGTAACAGATAATCCTGGGCATCATCAGCGAGAGAATCTGATTAAATGCGACAAACACCTAGTACCAACGTTCACACAGAAATATGAATTTATCACCTCGTGCGCCGTAAGTCAAAAGTGGTATGAGTGTATTGGTTAGAAACAACAGTCCAACACTCGCAACTTAATAAGCTCACCTCATGAGGGAGCCGAAATATAAATGAAAGTTAGAGTTAATAACTCTTAGTGAAACCCTGTAATCAATAAGCTCCAAGTATAAATATGAGCATTATAATAATAATAATAAGGGCGGTGGATTGGCAGTATCAGTAGAGGGTCGGACGCCATGCTTTCCAGCATAGTTACTTCCCTTTACGATCTGAGTTCAAATCCCGCCGAGGTTGACTTTGCCTTTCATCCTTACGGGGTCGATAAAATAAAGTACCAGTAATGCACTGGGTTATTGCTGGCCTTGTGCCTAAAGGAGAAACAATTATAATTATTTCTGCATTAGGCACAAGGCCAGCAATTACCCAGTGTATTACTGGTACTTTATTTTATCGACCCCGTAAGGATGAAAGGCAAAGTTAACCTCGGCGAGATTTGAACTCAGAATGGCAAGGGCCGTAACTCTATGCGTCAAAGCATGACGTCCGACCCTCTACCGATACTGCCAATCCACCGCCATAGAGAAACAATTATAATAATAATATATATGTAGTAAGAAACACAGTAAGTCGTGTGTCTAATATTACGAGGGTTGAAAGACCACATTTGTTTGAAATATTTAACCATCAAGCAGACAGAATGATAAAATAAAATTATATATATATATATATGTGTATATAATTATATATATATATCTGTATGTATATGTATGTGTGTATATAATTATGTATATCTGTATGTATATGTGTGTGTATATATATATATATATATATATATATATATATATATATATATATATATGTGTGTGTGTGTGTGTGTCTATCTGTCTGTCTGTTTGTGTGTGTGTGTATTTTTATTAATGTGGTGAGGTAACTTTTTGTATATATGTGTGTGTATGTATATGTGTATTTTTATATATATGTATGTGTTTATATATGTAAATATATCTAATAGCCGTCGAAACGGCTTGAGCTCTGCCGTCGGGGTCATACTTTTTCCTATATATATATATATATATATATATATATATATATTTATATATATATGTATGTGTGTGTATGTATATGTATATATATGTGAGTATTTGTATGGTTGTGTGTGTGTGTATATATATATATGATTGCATACATAGTAATTTAACGTTTATTTTCATTGATTATTTGCTCCAGGGTTTGTTGAGTGCTCTAAATCAGTTATAAACATTTATACATTTATCTATTTATTTATTTATTTATTATTTGTCGTATTCCCAATTATTTGTTTACCCCTTCCACCTTTTTATTTATATATATATATATAATATTTATGTATTTTCTTATATATATTTATATATGTATACATATATATATTTAAGAGTTAGACAAGGTTCAATGAATACATCAAAGAATTAGTTTTACACACATACATATATATATATATGTATGTGTGTGTATGTATATGTATATATGTAAATGTATGTGTGTGTATATATTTATATCTATGTATATATATATATGTGTGTGTATGTGTGTATGTATATATTTATATGTATGTATGTGTATGTGTAAATGTGTGTATTGCTTACCACGTTTGTTTGTTCATTTGTTTGTGTCCTTTCCTGTATCGTTGTCAACTTTATAATAATTTTGATTTTGATTTTGATGTGACTGCCTATTGCCTTATATGGTCGTCCACTGTTTTTTATTTTTATTTTTTATTATTATTTTTTATTATAATTAATTGTATGTGTGTGTACATTATCTATATTTGTGTGTGCGTATGTATGCGTGTATATATGTGTGTATGTATATGTGTGTGTATGCACGTGTGTATATATATGTATGATTATGAGTGTGTATATATATATATATATATATATACGTCCGAAACTTCAATACAAGACCACACAACAACAGGGGAAATACCATTAGATATAATAATACCGTTGAAAAAACATTCCAGAAAAATCATTTTTTAGAGCAAGGCTACAGGACCCGCGACTCCCGGTGGCACAAACCGATTTTGAAAAACCGAAAATAATAAACCTTTCAAATACAAACCTCTCAGCCCAACAAGTAAAAATTATATCCAAAGACTTAAATTAACACCAACACCACAATACTCTAACCTCAATGAGATAAGTGACGATATCTCACACTTCTGTAGAAAATTACGTCTCACAGAGGAATTCTTTGACAAGGAGAATAACGACGAATCAATTGTACGGAATAAAAGCAGCTACAACCCAACAAAAGGTAGAAACTAAGTTCTGGACAAATTTTGTGACCACATAGCTACTTTCCCATACCATGAACTACCGCAACCTAAACCCAAACCCAACACGAGTCGAAGGGAATGGGAGATTATCCATGAACTAAAAAACAATACGGACATTATAATTAAGGAAGCGGACAAGGGAAGTACTGTTGTCATTATGGAGGCTGAAAAATATAAAAATTCTATGTTCTCTCTCTTACAAAATACTAATTACTATGAAAGAGTAAAAAAAATACCAGCAATCAAAAACAATGACCACATTAAACACACTGATTTATCGATACCACGAAGACCTAACTAAAAAGGAATGCGATTATTTAACACATTTTGAATACAAAACACAGACTGAGCAACTTTATAGATATACTACTAAAACCAATTCTCAAACACATACCAAGCCTTGTAAGAGACGATCTGGACCTCTTAAACCACCTCCCCAAACATGTCAACAACGACACTATTATTGTGTCTTTCGATGTAGTGAATCTCTACACAACGATCCCACACCAATACGGACTAGGAGCAATAGGATTCTGGCTAGAGAAATATCCCGAGATACCTGCCAGAATAGAATAAAGGTTCATCACCGAGGGATTAAAATTCATCTTACAGAACAACTTTTTTGATTTCGATGGCAGTACTTACAAGCAAATATCGGGGACTGCGATTGGTACAAAAGCCTCTGCAACTTATGCCAACTTAGTCATGGCATACTTAGAAGTCCAGATATATGAACAGTCCAAATCAAAATACGGATTGAACTTCCACAAATATTTATCAGAGAATTGGAAACGCTACTTGGGTGATTGTCTCATTCTTTGCTCCCACACACTCGACCAACTGAAGGATTTCAAAAACTTAATAAACGGCATCAATAACCACATCCAATTCACAATGGAATACAGCGAAGATCAACTCCCATTTCTGGACATCTTAATCTTAAAAAAAGACACAAATATTGAAACTGACATACACTACAATGCAACAGATTCCAAACAATACCTGCTATTCACCTCCAACTATCCAAAGCACACGACGACGAACATTCCTGTTTAACCTAGCAAGAAGAATTTGCACAATTGTCTCAAATTATGAAACGCGAAATAAAAGACTTCAAGAATTAAATGAAATTCTACTCGAAAGAGTATAAATAATGGAATAGAAAGGGCTAAAGCAATAGGCATTGATAAATTACGAAAAGAGAAACAAATTCAAGGTGCGTCCACTATTCTATCATATATCTCATCAACACACAACCCAAGAAATGCGGAAGCTTACAACACTATTCACAAGAACATCCCACTACTAAAATAAAACCCAAGAATAAAAAAGCCCTTGAAACACACAAAATAATCAAAAGCAAAAGACAACTGAAATCACTGAAAACATTACTCACCAATGCCAAATTACCTACCACAAACCCACAAACAAACTGTCAAAAAATGTGGTCGCTCTAATTGTGGAACCTGACCTCACCTCATTGAAGGCAGCACGTATACATTTAAATCAGGACAAAATCTTGCTGTAAAAAAATCACTTCACTTGCTCATCAAAAAATCTACTTTATGCCATTAAATGTAAAGGATGTAATGAAGATTATAGAGGACAAACTAAACTCACACTCAAAAACAGAATGACAGTTCATCGCCAACAATTACGAGATCCAACCACGAGACAGATACGACTAAACGCACATCTAGACATATGCGCAAGTAATAAGACACCCACATTCCATGTCTTCCCATTTTACCTTTGCGCTAGCAATACAACAGAAGAAATACGAATAAATAAGGAAAATATGTTTATTCAAAAATATAGACCAGCATTAAATATGGTTTACTATACATTATGTCAACACCATAACATGCTAACCATCCAAACAGACACATACACACACACATAACACCTGCTACTTTAGAAAATATAAACCCGAACTAAATAAAACTTAACATACGTTTGCGCTGACAATACAAAAGAACAAATACGAATAAGTAAGGAAAACATGTTCATTCAGAAATATTCCTACTAAAAGAATCATTTTCCTACACACACACACACACACACACACACACTATATATATATATATTCTCTTCATCTTAAAATGCTAACCATACTCCCACACACACATAACACCCATACACACACACACACACATAACCCCCCCCCACACACACACACACAACTGCCTCCCCCATTTCTACTAATAGAATCACCTTCCTACACATATATATACACACACACAAAATATATATATTCTTTCCATCTTAACATACACCCAACACACACATAACGCCCATATACAAACACAACTCCCTCCATCATTTCTACTAATAGAATCATTTTCCAATACACACACACACACACACACACAAGCACACAAATAAACATACACTTCTTTACTTTCTTTATTTCAATAGAAAATATGAATTCTGACATCCGACCGAACTAACCATATTCATTTAACCAGAACAATTCTCCCATCTCATTTCTCTTGACCATTATCTTTTGGTGGATATGCAGTATCAGTAGAGGGTCGGACGTCATGCATTGACGCATAGAGATACGGCCCTTTCAGTTCTGAGTTCAAATCCCGCCGAGGTTAAGTTTGCCTTTCATCTTTACGGGGTCGATAAAATAAAGTACCAGTCATGTACTGGATAATTGCTGGCCTTGTGCCAAAAGTAGAAAAAAATATATTTTGCTTGTCATAAAATTCTCTAAAAAGGCTACGGAATAGATTTCCAAATAAGGGCGCGAAAATTTAATGAAAACTTGTTCACGTGATAGCCATAATTTCATTTATAATCAATCAATTTACGTTTATTAAAATAGAGCATTCGTGAGCCCCTTTTTTTTAAGTAAAAAGAAATTCAAACACTGATATGTGAAAAAACAACCTGAGCCCCCTCCCCCTGTTTGAAGAACTTTGTAACACGAACTGGCGCGTTATTTATTATAATTATTGACCAACCAATCAAATTAATCTCTAAAAACCTGGCATTTCGAGCCACTTATTTCCATATAAAACAAGTAACATTCAGAGACCAACCAGATGTGAGAAAAACCACAGACCTTCCATCTCAACTCTACTTTTGAAAAGCAGAAGAACTGAGAAAGAGGTAAAGGAACCAAATACATATATATATTTTTTTTAAAATAAGACTCCAGTTACATTTTCGATTTCATATTTTTGTCTTTATATATATTAATAAGAGGAATTCCAACTTTGTCTGATTTACTCGTTTTATTTACAATCCTTTAAAATATATATAATGGTATTATAATGAAATAGTATGATAGAATATTAAATTCTAAGTGTTAATTGAACAAGTACTTTCATGCTTTCGCAATCTTCAGGTTCATGATATGTGGTGACAGTCGAGTTTGCAATTTTCAACTGTAATGAGATGGGTAAATTTCCTACCTTTTATACATTTTATACAGAGAAAAGTGGCTCCAGAATGTAAAGACCTGT
This sequence comes from Eledone cirrhosa, assembly GCA_964016885.1. NCBI lineage: Eukaryota > Metazoa > Mollusca > Cephalopoda > Octopoda > Eledonidae > Eledone > Eledone cirrhosa. Next base: position 68,934,732 of record OZ024740.1, read on the forward strand.
AAACTGTATTTCGACCAATCAGTGTGTAGTTTCACTGAATTACTACAGCTGATTGGTTTAAGCGTCACGGCTGGTTGAGCATGCTAACGAACAATAGTCATATCCAACGTATCAATTGTTTTGCTTTTTTGAAATGATGAAAATAGCATTTTCTATTAATCATCACCATCAACATCACTTTTATTATTATTATTATTGTTGTTGTTGTTGTTGTTAGTGGTCGTGGTCATAGTGGTAGTAGAAGTAATACCGCTAGGCGTTATTATTGTTCATTTAGCTTGGGTTTGAATTTATCAATAAAATTATTTTCTTTGATTTTTCTCTTGATTTCACTTGGGCTGTGTAATTTGTAGAATGGGAATATTATAAACATTCCCTGACCACATGTTGCCAGGTGGCCGCTTAGGGGTATCTGACGGACATTTGGGTCTCTGATTTGTTGACGGTGTACCCGTGCACGTTCCGATAGTGCATTTCCAGTTTGACCGACATATAGTTCTTCACAATTCGGGCATTTAATGCAGTAAATTAGATTTCTGCTTTTGCAGTTCATATTTGCATTTGGGAATATTTTTCCAGTTTTTGTTTTCATATATTGACCGGCGTGTATGGATTGACATGTGCCGCATCGATTATCATTGCATTTAGATACGGTGAATGATTGGTCTTTGTTGTTAAGGTCAAACTTTGCTTTTGTTAGCAATTGCTTCAAATTTTTTGGCTGTCTTTTACTAAGAGTCAAAGATCGATCTGTGATTAAGCCTTTTAATTCATTACTTTGAGCAATGATCGGTAGGTTTGCTTTGGCAGTGCTGAATATATTCTGGTGACATGGGTTGTGTGTCATTATAAATGGTATGACCAGTTCTTGGTTTCTTCTTCCTTGGGTTGTTCTAAGTTGTTGTATAGGTATTTTTATAGCCCGCTGTATGCCATTTTCTATAAGTAGAGATGGGTATTTTTGTTTGAGCAAAAATTCTCTTAGTTCTGTTAGGCGTTTGTACCTGGTATTCGTATCTTCTACAATGGTACAAATTCTTCTGGCTAGGCAGTATGGGATGTTGCGTTTTGTATGAGGTGGATGGCACGACTTAAAATTCAGATATTGATGGATGTCTGTGTGTTTATAATATATATCCGTGGTAATGGTGGTGTCGTTTTTGATTATCATTATATCTAGGAATGGTAATTTGGTGCTACTCATCTCTTTTGTGAATTGGAGAGATGGGTGTAGGTTATTCAGGAGGATATTGAACTCATCCAGAGTATCTAGAGATTCTGTCCAGATGATGAAACAGTCGTCAAGGTATCTCTTCCAAGATTTTTCAATGTACTTTCTAAAGTCAGTACTATATTTTTCCTCTATTTCTTGGTAGAGTTGTTGTTCTAAGTATCCCATTACAGAGTTCGCGTAAACGGGAGCAAACTTCGTTCCCATCGCTGTGCCTCTAATTTGGATGTAATTCTTTCCATTGAAGAAGAAAGTGTTGTTTTCCAGAATAAGTTTAACTGCGTCTTATATAAATGGCGCTGTGAATCTAATGGGAATCACTTCTCTATGTTTTTCCACCCAGTATTTAACCGCCTTTATTCCTAAATCATGTGTAATGTTGGTGTAAAGGCTTACCACATCAAAACTGAGTAGAAGGGAATTCGTTTCCGTGGTTTTGGGAAGATGGGACAGGAAGTCGATATCATCCCGGATAAAACTGGGTATGTGAATACATAGTGGTTTCAAAATAGTGTCAACAAAATTGCTCAGACGGTGAGTGGGGCATGTTGGACCAGCTATAATAGGTCTAAGTTTTAAGTCTTTTGGGTGTAATAATTTAATGTACTCACTGTTTTGTTCTCTTACTGCCAGTTGTATTTCTTTTGACTTGTGAACTTTCGGTAGGCCATACAGGTTGCTGGGTTTCGGCTCAAAATTGCTGATGTAGTCTCTTTCATTATCAGTAAATGAGTTGTGGTATTTTGAAGCCAGGATGTTGATCTTCTTCATGATGTGGTCTATATTTGACGGTATTTCATGATAGAATGTTGTGTCTTTCAGTTGTTCCTCAACCAAATCCTTGTAGTATTCAGTATCCATTATAACAACTGCACCCTCTTTATCTGCTTGTTTAATTATTATTGTTTTATCATTTTGTATACGTTTAAGTGCAGAAATTTCTGATTTGTTAATGTTTGGCCTAACATTAGTATTATGTCTAAGAGGAAATTTAGACAGGATGTCAATGTATTGGTCGAGATAGATATTTCTTCCTTTTGGCGGAGTGAAATTTGATTTATTCTTTACTAGTGATTCATCACTCTCATTATTTTTATCAGCGAAGAATTCTACAAGACGTAATTTTCGACAGAATTCTGGGGTATCCTCCTTCAGTTCTTGATGGTTGACTGTTGGAGTCGGTGTGAATTTCAGTCCTTTTGACAGAATTTGCATTTCATCATTGTCAAGATCTCTTTTAGATAAATTAATTATTTTAGGATCTACGTGTACAGCTGTTTTGGGTATGTTTCCTCCTGGAGTTTTTCTTTTTCCGGTTTTTGTTGTCCTGACGTTAAAAAATGGATTTTTCTCTGTTCAGGATTTATATTCCTGTTGGTGTTCGCTTGATGAACTTTTGGTCGTGATATTATATTTGGTTTCGTTATGTATTTAGTCCTATTTTTGGTATTCTGTATATTATTATCCTTCCTGTTAGCATTATTTTTAACAATCTGGGAAAATGACCTAGGTTTGCTTTCAGGTTTAGATCGTTTTTTCGTCCAGTTTCTTGTGGGCAATCTCTGTTGAGATATTGAGAGTGATCTGGTTATTCTACGTTTTGTTTCCACATTCCTTGTTGTTAGTCTCTGTTGAGATCTTGAGAATGATCTCCTGGTTTTACTACTTCTCATGGTCTGGTCAAAGGAATACCTATCGTGTTTGTGCTTTTTGTTCATGTTGTGTGCGATAGGGTGTTTTTGTAGAAAAAGCGAAGAGTTATTACCGTAGTTCTTCTTTGATTCAAGGTAAGGTGAGTGTTTGTGTTGGCACGTGTTCTGGCGTATGTTGTGTTGATGAGATTGTCCACTTTTAATGCTTTTTCTCAGGGTTCCAGAGTCTTTACCGTAATTTGCAGCATATTCATCGAGAAATAATTGTTTCTGCTGCCATACCTTTCTTGATTTGTTTTCTTCTTTTAAGATATCTCCGATCCATAGTTCTAGTAGTTTTTCAGCTATAATACCAGTCGTTAGCTTTGAAATTTCAACTTCAATTTGGTCATCAATAGCTTCATATTTGGCTTTGTAGTGGGATTGTTTACATTCAGAAATGAAGATGTCGGTCCTGAATTTTGTCAATGTAAGTTCCCATCGGAGTTTTGTTTCTTCTTCTGGTTCTCCTGCAATTTCTGTAATTAGGTATTTACGAGGGAGTATGGGTGCCCTTAGAGAGAGCCATTTCGAATGTGTTTCGACATATTTTTCGCATCTGTATGCTTTCCAGAAATTTTGTTTTCTTATGTTAAGGAATTTTTTCCATGTCTTCCACATTTCTTTTCTTATTCGATGTGTTTTGTTTTCCAAATTTCTTTCGTTTATTTCTGACATCCAAGGGGGTTGTGGTAGGCTTTCTCTTGTATCTTTGATAACTGTTGGTATAATTTCAGCTAAATTCTTAATTTCAGAGTTTATATGTTCAGTTATAAGTTTTCCGTCTGTAGATTGTTTTTCTACAGACGTACAGAAACATATGTATATATCGATGCACAGTGGGGTCACATCCATTATAATATTTTAGCATGGCAATTTACATTCATAAATTAAAATTATATTAAAAGAAAATTAAAAAAAAATTAAAGTTAAAATACATCGGCAGTTTACGAAGATAATGCAAGAGGATAGTTTGAAGTAGTTAGTGTATGCAATAGTTACACGTGGGGCATGCACGTGTGTCTTATTTATACAAGATTATTGTGCGGCAAGGTGTTATATGCAATACAAGCACTCTAAGCGGGTAACCAAGAGTATTATGGGGGTTGTATTGGTAAAGTATTTTTTATGTATGATAAAGAAGCTTGTGTGCAGAGAAATATTAAACATGAGAAGCAAAATAATGTTAGGGTTTTTGTATGCACCACCATTTTCACAATCCAGGAAACGTAGTATATAGATTATATGTCCTTCACATAATTAACGATGATTCAGTATTAGATGCTTGATTTATTAGGTTAGATTATTACAGCTTGTTGTTCTTTAATCCAATTTTATAGAGCAGGTTGTTTTTGTTGCGAGAATTTACATCCTTTCATTTTCCGGAAGTGTGTGTGTGATTAAGGGGAGTTAATGCGTGTGGAGAGGTAACTAGGTGATTTCTATAACTAAATATAACTTCTATATATATATATATAAATGTGTATATATATATATATATATATATATATTTATATATATATATATATATATATATATAAATGAAAGGTATAGAAAACATTGTATCAAAAAGCCAACAGTATTCCACAATATATAATATATATATATATACACATATATATAAACGGAGAAAATGAAACGAAATTTCATTTCCAACTCTTAGTACAGGTGTTACTTAAAATATAAGTATGTACACGTACATGCATATATGTATACAGACGTACAGTAGTATGTATATATATACATACGTGCACACATATATATATGTACGTATGGATTCACCGAACAGTTATTATAATGCTCAGTGTGTTTGTAAACAAACATCCCGTATTAAAGCGTAGTGTCCTGCAACCATCGTTGCTCGTTTGTTCAATACTGACAAAGGAACGCTGTACTAGTTTCAAGCTTATTAGCTATCGTCAGCAACGTATACCTTCCTGCCAGATTGTTTAACGTATATACTTACCTTATGCATATTAACGGCTGAGCAGCCCAATTTGCATATCGAGTGGGTTAATCGGCCGGGTGCACCAAACACGATAAACGGAAAAAATGAAACGAAATTTCATTTCCCACTCTTAGTACGGCTGTTACTTTAATATAAGTATGTACACGCACGGGATGTTTGTTTACAAACACACCGATCATTATAATAAATGTTCGGTGAATCCATACGTACATATATATATATGTGTGCATATATGTATATATATATACATACTACTGTACGTCTGTATACATATATGTATGTACGTGTACATACTTATATTTAAGTAACAGCCGTACTAAGAGTGGTAAATGAAATTTCGTTTCATTTTTTCCGTTTATCGTTTACGGACCACCCGGCGATTAACCCACTCGATATGCAAATTGGGCTACTCAGCCGTTAATATGCATAAGGTAAGTATATACGTTCAATAATCTGGCAGGAAGGTATACGTTGCTGACGATAGCTAATAAGCCTGAAACTAGTACAGCGTTCCTCTGTCAGTGTTGAACAAACGAGCAACGATGGTTGCTGGACACTACGGCTTAATACGGGATGTTTGTTTACAAACACACCGAGCATTATAATAAATGTTCGGTGAATCCATATGTACATATATATATATGTGTGCATGTATGTATATAGATATACATACTACTGTACGTCTGTATACATATATGTATGTACGTGTACATATTTATATATATATATATATATATATATATATATATATATATATATATATATGAGTGTGTGTATGTGTATATATATATTACTTTTGTACGTGCTTCAGACTATATTGGAACACCATCATTGAATGTTAAACTTTCTACAGCCAGCTTTCCTTGGTTGGCTATTGATTCAAAATAGAGTTTGTTGTTGCGGCCCTTATTTGCGCTTCGCTACGTGTTCTGGGTGTCTCCGGGATATTGGTCAGCAATATGACGTGATGTCTCTTAGAAACCTCTACATACACACCATGTAGATCTCTCAGAATTTTTGGAGATTTACTAAAATACTGAGGCCACTTCAAACCCAGAGTATTGCATATCTGGTTATTATTAAATGTGCGACAGATTGGATCTTTTTGCACTACACAGAGACGTCTTGTTCGTGGGCTGCTCCTACCTGTAATGTCAAAGTTTGGCGCTAAAACTTCCATGATCTTCCATACGTATATCACTGCGTATCTCTTTCGTCTTCGCTCCAAGGATTAAAGCTTTATAGTGTTCTGCTTCTCCAAGTAGATCACATTGACGCAATATTTATTTCAGATGGGAACGATTTCCTCGCGGACTCGAGGAAATAGGAAGGATAGTTTCAGTCGAAATATATGATGGCCACCTTTTGAAAGTAATTTTAATCTCAAATAAATTTTGCATTCCTTTTTCTTTTATGTATTGTATACGTTAATGTGTTCGGATCTAACAATCTTATTACTTTAGAAATGAGGAACAACTCAATATGTATTATACATATACTTTTACACTTAACTTATTCTTCACCGACTTATTCCTGGAAGAGTCGGTGTGGCAGAGTTTTCAATCCCATATTCCAGTTTGTCCTGCCAGAAACAACTGACTCAAATTGATACGACTGGATCCACAAACAAAACCAGGCAATCTCATGGATGTTATTTAGCCATCTTGCTCGGATTCTGACTCTGGGTCTCCTGTAGGCTGGTTTTGCTTCTGAAACCTTTCAAGGCTTCTTTTCTGAGACATTCTACCCACATGTACTTTGTATTAGAGCTATGCTCTCTAAATTCGGTGAAGTAGCGGCTTTAACTTGCGCAACTCTCTGATCGCCGAGCTACATCCTATTCCAAGTAATGTCATTTCAAAGAGCCTTCAGAGAAAACCCATTTCAGCCGCTTGTATTCACGATCGTATTCTTTCAGTCATTCCCCATGATTCATGATCATCGGACACGGCTGGCTCGAATACCCAATTAAAGATAACAAGTTTTGCTTTTATAACTATAACCCTTCTTCTGATCATAGAATGCTGAAGCTAATGAATTACATCATCTAAAACTTTTGAACTTAATTCAGCTTCTTGGTTTCATATCTCATAAAAATGACTCATATAATTTCTCCACATGCTTCAGTAGGACCCACTCACATTTAGAGTGCACTCTGCAGGATTATTGGACAGAAATAACGTCTAAGACATCGCAGCACAGATTTTCATTCTTGCCATGCAACAATCGGCAGAAAATCTCTCAAGTGCGTGAGGGAGATCACCTACTCAAATTCCAGCCGACTGAACCTATATCCACCTGTCCTTATACCACTTTCAACCCGGCTGTGTATAGCAATCATAGAAAATTGACAGTAGGCAGACTTGGTGGAGTCCGCTACCCACGTTGAATGGTTCCGATTTAGCACAACTTATTCGACCGCAGACACTTGATCATTTTCATAGAGACCAGGACAAGAAGCTGTCCACCGATCCCATGCTATGACAGAACCTTGTACAACAGGCCCACGGAACGGGCGTTATATACCTGTTCGTGTTCTCCGAGAGCATAGAGTTCCTGGCAATCCTCCCTATGTTTCTAGAAAACCTGTTGCGGTCTGAATAACTGGTCGGCTGTGTTGCCTCCAAGGCGAAAGCCGCACTGTTCGATAGTTAGCTTGAACTCGAAAAGCTACCTACATCTCTTTGATAGTCAAACAGCATAGATTTTACTATGGAGGCCAAATACATGGGAGATCAGCAAATATAGTATTCTGGCCAATCGGCCAGAATACTATATGCGCAGACCTTCATAATAAGTCCTTCTGCAGGGCGCCTTCTGCAGGGTGTCTGAAGTATAGCAAGACGCAGTTTCACATGAGTGCTTCTATCGATTGTCGGCCAGTTCCTGTTTAAAGAAGTTTGTTTCTAGATCCACATTTCTGTTATAGACCCGATGCAAGCATCAATCTACTCATCAGACTAGTTAATCGAGCTGAAATTAAAATTTCATTAGATGACATACACTATCGTGTGGAATCTATTCACATGCATATATCCCCAAGCATTCAGTGTATGATTATGCATGAATAGTTCTGTTAGTGTGTGCACGTGTGTGCTCTGACGACCCGCGTATGGTCATTCTAATTCGTGTAAATACCCATAATTGTACATATACAAGAATGCATGCTCTTGTGCATATGTCTGAGTATGTTTATATTTGTGTGTATGCCTGTGTATGTATATGCGTGTGTTTATGCGTGCAGGTGTATACGTATGTGTGTACAACCCAGAGAGTTAGTCATTGCTAGGTGGACCGTCACTTCAGTAGGTTTCAACAAGAGCAACCGCGACAATAACAACTACTACACAGTCGTGGACACTAGCTAGAAGAAAGAGGTATGTATGTAAATATATATATAATTATATATGTAAATATATATATGTATATATGTATATATGTATATATGTATATATATATATATATATATACGTTTGTATTTTCTATGTGCGGATCGACAAATATAAATGGACACTTGACATGATAATATCAGTTTTGCTGTCGATATGATCGACTAAATCAAGCTGGTCTTCAACCATGGCCACACTCTAATGGCTGTATCCAGTAAAAGAATGAAAGTAGATTAAAAGGATATATATATATACCACGCCATTATGGTCTTCCTCATCATCATAATCACCAAGGTGGCAAGGGTTAGACAATACACACACCATGTGCATATATATACATACATATATATATATATATGCGTGTGTGTGTGTGTGTGTGTGTGTGTGTGTGTGTGTGTGTGTGTGTGTGTGTGTGTGTGTGTGTGTGTGTGAGTGTGTGTGTGTGTGTGTGTGTGTGTGTGGGTGTGTGTGTGTGTGTGTGTGTCGGTGAGGGTATATGTATGTATATATGTATGTTTGTATGTATGTGTGTGTTACTCGTTATGTGTTTCACCTCTATCTATATATATTCTTCTAACAAAGCTAAGTCCCTTTCCCAGTCAATAAACCATTAGAATCGTGGTTTCACCACCGGAAGGAATTTTATATTACGCCAACGTTCATCGTCACAAAATCACGAACAAATGTAAACATGTAGAACAAATTGAAATGCACGTAGGCTAAAACATTTTACATCGACGATGCATTCCTATTCATGAGGACAAACATAAATATACACAGGGAAATACACGAGGGAAACAAACGCATGCATAAGTGTACTATCAACTAACAACTGTAAATACTGACGAGGACATTCACACATCAAGATCCATATATATATATATATATATATATATATATATATATATATATATATATATATATATATATATATATATAAATATATATATATATATATATAAATACCAACACAAACATGCATATGCATTTATAGAAAATTACATTTGCTTACATGACTCTCTCATATATATCTATGAATCTCTCTCACCCACTCTCTCTCTCTCTCTCTCTCTCTCTCTCTCTCTCTCTCTCGCACTCAGTCTCTTTCTCTCTCAGTCTCTTACTCTCTCAATCACTTTCTATATATATATATATATATGTGTGTGTGTGTGTGTGTGTGTGTGTGTATGTGTGTCTCTGTGTCTCTGCGTGTGTGTATGCGGGGGTCTGTGTGTTTGTGTGTGTGTGCCTGGGTATGTGTGAGCATGTGTTGTGTTATTCGTATATGCATGCTGAGTGCGTATGGCTGTTGATTAATTCTAGTATTATTAGTTAGCTAACTGTAGATATATAAATGAGGTGACTGAAACAATTTTGTGTTAACGATATGTTTTATCCCTGAATGAACACACATATATACTCGTGCGGTATCACACACACAAACAAATATATATGCATGTACGTATATCTATCTCTCTCTCTCTATATATATATATATATATAGAAGCTTTCACCGTATTTTGGGGACTAAAGTATACTTATCTTTTTCCATTTCTCTGAGGGTTCTAAACCCCACTGTCAGGGTAAAATTACTTTAGTCAAAAAGAAAAAAGAAAAAAAAATATATATATATATAGAGAGAGAGAGAAGGGAAAGAGAGGGGGAGAGAGATAGAGAGATTGATAGATAGATAGATAGATAGATAGATAGATAGATAGATAGATAGATACGCGCAGATGCTAATGAATTAATTGAATACGTGATGTGATAAATAGGTACGTTTTGTTGGAAATACAAGTTCAACAACAAAGTCTATTACGAGAAATTGATCTGTTTTCGATTTTCTATCGAATTCTCTCACAGCTATGGCAGGTTCATTATGAAACGAGATATTTATTGAACTAACGCACCTTTGTATGTTATTGACAAACTGCTGTATCCAAGATATATTGATCCATAGCTTTTGTCTTTCACACAGTCGTTGCAAGTGTATTTATTGCTGGGAGTGATTTTTTTTTATGTGTGTATGAATTTTTCTTTTCTCGAGCACGCGTATATCTATACTGTAATATATGAATAGTCTTTTCCTCCGAACATCTCCATTGCTCCTCCTTTAAAACCAACAATCACATGAGAGCAATGACTCCACCCATGTTGACCAAAGAGAAATAACCTGCATGGTCAAACAAAATGCTAGAATTAGTACCCACATTTCTTTCATCATTCTGGATGCTTGGTGTAAGATCAATAATAATAATAATCATAATAATAATAATAATAATTTCTTATATGAGCACAAGGCCAGCAATTTGGGGGAAGGGGAAAGTCGATCAAATCGACCCAAGTGCGTGACTCGTACTTTATTTTAATGACCCCGTAAGGATGGAAGGCAAAGCGAACCTCGGCAGGATTTGAACTCAAACCGTAAAGGACCGCAATTCTATGCCGTAAAGAATGTTGCCCGACGCTCTACCGATACAGCCAATCCACCGAACTGAAATAATTACTTCATTCTGAGAAATGGCACAAGCATAAACTAGAGTCAGTGATAGAAAACGATCGGGTGAAGATGGTATGGGTTTTAGGATATAAATTAACAAAGAAAGAAGGTCCCAACTGGTGGTTGTTCACAAGGAAAACAAGATCATGCTTGATTATAGATATAGTTTGCCCTTTTGATATAAGAATGCAAGAAAAGGTGAAGAAGAAAATTAACTGGTACCAGGATCTAAAGTGGGAGGTGAAAATGATTTGGGACTGCCATGAGATCAAGGTCGTCCTCAGCATCATGGCAGCACTAGATACTATCTCAAAGAGTTTCCAATGCTGATTAAAGAACGGTGGCTCATCCCGCTATTTTGGAACACTCCAAAAGGCATGCCTACTTGGAACAGCAAGGACAATCTGATACGTTCTGATTACCTGAGGCTGCCGGTAGCGGCTTGATGTTCATTATGGCAAATGTTCTGGTTAAATAACATCAATTACCGAATTATCAAAGTAATACAAATATTATTATTAAGAATAACAATAAGGTGGTGGATTAGCAGAGATGAGGGTTTAGAGTGGAAGATGGGTTCGTTGGAGGGGTCTGAGTAGAGGCGTGGGAAGAGGCGAAGGATAATTCGTTGGAGGGGTAGGGTGGTGAGGTGGTAGGTGAGGGGGAAAGAGTTACGGTCGGTGAGGACGGTGGTGCGGTGGACGGCGAGGGCGCGGGTGAGAGCGGTGTGAACGAGGAAGGGGGCGTAAACCCTTCGGGTGAAATGACGAGCCAGAGAAAGGGCCTTGGTCTCACAGTCCGTATCTCGGCTGCAAAGGCAGGGGATCCGGTGAAGTTAGGAGTAGGGAATGTAGTGTTTGGTGTGAGTAGGGTTGGGGAGGTGAAGTCATTTAAAGAAAGTGGGTTTAAAGAAAGCGGAGGTGTTTAGTCAGCGGTGGCGGAGGGGGTTGATGGTGACGGAGATATCCAAGAAGTGGACGGTGGTGGTGGGGATGGAGGTGTTGAAATTGATGGAGGGATGGAAGAAGCAGGGGAAAGAGAGATAGGGCTCGATCTGTTCCCAGTGAGACTCGTGGCACCGATACAGTCGTCAATATAATGACAGTGTAGTTCGAGGGTGGGACCAGTATACTGGGCAAAGATCTGGGCCTCAACATAGCCAAGGAAAAGGTTGGCGTAGTTGGGTCCCATTCTTATGTGCATGACTACCCCAGTGATTTGCTGGTAAAATCCACCCGAGAAGGAGAAGCAGTTAAGGGTGAGGGCCAACTCGGCGAGGCGGAGAAATGTCGAGGTGGAGGGGACGGGAGGGGTTGTACGAAGCTGAAGGTAGTGTGGGAGGGCGCGTAGGTCGTCGGCGTGGGGGATGACGGTGTAGAGGGATTTTATGTCTAGGGTGAAGAGGTGGGTGGAAAGGTGAAGGAGTCGAAATAGCGGAGGGTGTGGTTGGTGTCGCAAATGTGGTGTGGGAAGGGGACGAGTGGTCGAGGATGGAGTCGAGGAAGGCATGGATTAGTTCGATAGGGCAGTTACAGGCGAAGATGATGGGGCGGGTGTATGAGTGTATGTGTATGTGTGTGTATGTGTGTGTTTGCATGTGTGTGTCTATGTATACATCAATGATTTAACATATATAAACTACGAACCGTCTCAAATAAAGAATTATATTAATGAGTAAATTCTCTGTTGTTGCTCTGAGTTTCGGCGATTCCTGTGAGATCAACGTTTATCCAAGTATCTCGGAACAACATTGTGTGTAACCTCAGTAAAAAATATATATTATTCTAAAAATGGTAACATATAGGTTGAGAAAGAAACAGATGTACAGGAACTAATTGGTGCACAGCCAACACAAAGTTGGTAGCATGAATGAAACCAGCTATGCTGTGATCATTAGCTGTCTAAATGGGTTTCAATATATTCAACACCTATCCACAAAACGGCTAAAATATATGAAGTTAAAGTGTCTAACAAGATAATTAAGTACTGTCCCGTTATACTTTGAACGACGAGGAATGAGACAAATTTACAGTATAGAACACAGACAGGAACGGAAAAATGAACAAATTCAAAACCAGAAACAGACTTTACTTGAACTTACAGGCGAACAATATAACATAGCACATAATAAAAAGTTAGACACATAAAGTAAAAGAAAAACAAGAGTATAGGTGATGTAGAGAAGAAATAATTGGATGCTTTTTGCCAAAAAGTATTGGCAATACAGTAACTACTTACTATCGAATGTTATGAAGTCTGTTGTCGAAAAGAAAAGGTGATAGGGTCATTTTACAGAGAAAGATAGTAAAGAAATCGGTCACGTGTCAGAGGAAGGGGATGAAGTTTGGTTACTATCACAGTAAATTGATAAACAACTCAAAGAGATGAGGAAATAATTATATATGTATATATACAAACAACCTATTTATAAGTAACTAGAGACGGAATGCTTATTTCCCTGGTGGAATATTTATCATTGCACAAACATAAATTATTGTGTCTAATATGAATAATATATTGGGTGGTAACATAAATTCCCGCCGCTGTTATGAAACTTCTTAATAAAAACAACGGCGGGAGTTTATGTTACAACCCAATAGTATTCTTTCTGTTTCTGTTAATGTTATTTAGTTATTATTTATAATCAATTATATTAAATTACTCTGTGGTGTGGTGTGGTATGTAATGCATATGAAACTCATTCGACAATCGGTGATTCAAATCACATGATCGCACATCTAAGTTTCTACTATATTATTGTTAGTGGATTGGAAGTATCGGTAGAGGGTCGGACACCATGCTTTCAGGTATAGAGTTACGTCCCTTTACGGTCTGAGTTCAAATCCCGCCGAGGTTAACTTCGCCTTTCATCCTTACGGGGTTGATAAAATAAAGTACCTGTAATGCACTGGAATAATTGCTAGCCTTATGCCAAAAATAGAAACAATTATTGTTAGTTGAACATTGCAACATACTCCTGATAGTTGCAACCCATCCTTTACTTACATCTTATCAGGAATAGAATATACCGCCGTCGATTTCGACAAGCTGCGTTACATTTCTTCTCTAAAGAACAAGTCTGCTGGTGAAATTAACGAGCAGTCGGGGCTGTACATTTAACAAACACGGATAACGTAATTTGAAGAGTGATTCAGCGTGAGTGTCTGATTAGGCGGGCCTGTTGAATTACAAGTACGATCCATTCAATAGTCTTATAAATATTTTCTGTCAATCGAATTACACTCAAGCGACATGGGTCGACGAAACTCTTTCATAAATAACACGTGTCCAGGAATCCTCGCAGTGAGACGAACCCGAGAACCCAATGATTTCAAGCGAACTTCTCAATCATTATACTGGTTCTGATAAGGAGGTTTGTTTTTAGAAAGTGAGAATTTGGAACGTTTTACTTGTTATTGAAATGATGGACCAAGTTATTAGGATTGATTACTCTTTGAGAGACAAGTTTGTTCTGTTTGGTTTGGTTTGGGTTTTTACTATATATTACATAGTATTTAACATATATGCAATGTAACTACTTCAATCAAAACAGATTATTTGCGTTGTAATTCTTTAAATTAGCCTTCCGTCTCATTGGAATCATAACATAAATACCACATTGAAATAAAACTTAGGAATTTTGAGACAGCTCCCTATGAATGAAACTTTTCACGGTAACTTACCACTGATATTAGACGTCATCACAGAAAGAAGAAGATTCGCTGGATATTGCTAGAGAGCAAAGGATGAGATAACCTGTGATGTTCTTCTTTGAGAACCGAAGCATATTTACATCAATGTTGTAGTCAACTTCAAACCTACATAAACCAATTGTGTGAGAATTCTGAGTCCATCCGAGATCTAACATGGAGTAATTGCAGATCGAACAGACTGGAGAGAACGAGTTATGGTGATCCTTGCACAAAACACGTCCGAATGATGATGATTATGTTGCTTCCGTAAGACCACAGTTTAATTATTGGAGTCTATATAAAAAAAAAGAGGAATAGCAAGAAAAGTTTGGCGGTTCAATTGTCTTTAATCCAATCGATTCGAGTCTCAAATATCAACTAGAAATAAACATTGAAAATTATAATTCTTACTTCGGTCAAGACAACATTTTCTAAGGAAATGTATTGGATATTTTATTGGTTTATTAATAAAGCTTCGGTAAATGAAATATGTGCACAGCTACGTGTTTAATTACTGGAATTATTTTATTATTTTATTATATACAATTTCCTCTAACTCCTATAAGATTTTCATATTTAGATACAATCATCTTCATATAAATGTACTTATAATAAGCAAATTCCAACAAGCAATGATAAAGAAGTGGTGGGGGAGTTGGCAATAATCTAGATTTAAATTTCAATTAAGTTTATATTGCGTACAAACTTGGATGATTTAATACGTAGCATACACATATTAACAAGTTATAATTATTATAAATTTCTTAATACCGTTCCTTCCTTACACTGAAATTCTCACGAAAGAGACGATACTTTATACAGCGATATTTATTGGAATATGATTATACAGTATAGCAAGAATGAGAAAACACACTTTTCGTTTGTGGTATTCTTTTAAAAGTATTATATAAACTCTCTGATGAAACATTTAAATTGCATGAGACAGACTTCTCTCGATTAGTTCATATGGCACTGTTTTCCATCTAATCGCTATCAGTTATTCGGTGAATATGTACATTCTCGTAAACAATACAGAAACTTACACACACACACTCACACATAGACACACACACATACACAGACAAACACAAGCACACACATACTCACATACTCACACATACATACACACATTCCCAGACACTCACACATAGATTGTTTTACTATATATATATATATATATATCATTCTACCAAAATAATATTTTAGTAAATAATGGTCTGAAAATTTGGGTTATAGTCCTTAAAGTACATGGAACTTTTCATTGTATAATATGATCTCTCTCTCTCTCTCTCTCTCTCTCTCTCTCTCTCTCTCTCTCTCTCTCTCTCTCTCTCTCTCTCTCTCTATCTCTCTCTCTCTATCTCTCTCTCTCTCTCTCTCTCTATCTATCTATATATATAATAATATATAAGATCAAAAGATGGTTAAAAGAGTTCCATGTATTTTATAACGCGCATTTCTAAAAGAAATATCATCATGCAATAACATTTGCGTTTTCGTCAGATAAAATAGGGAGACATGATATGAAGGTTAAAACACACTTGTGAATAGTGCAGTTTTAAATCAACATATAAAATTGCACTATTCAAAGTGTGTTTTAACCTTCAGATCATGTCTCCCTATTTTATATGACGAAAACGCATATGTTATTGCATGATGATATTTGTGTTTGAAATGCACATAATAAAATACATGGAACTCTTTTAACCATCTTTTGATCTTATATATTATTATTTATACTCCAGTCCTACAAATTGTAGAGTGGTACTTATCCAATATCTGCATTGCTTTATTGTACTACAAGAAAACTCACCTCCTACATATATATATATATATATATATATATATATATATATATATATATATATATATATATATAACAAAGGAATTATGGTAAGGAACCAGACGGACCAAAACGCTCCAGAGTACTCGATACTTAGGGTAGTAGATTGGGAAATTGAGTCCAGAAATAGCCGTCGAAACGGCTTGAGCTCTGCCGTCGGGTTCATACCCCCCCCCTCTCTCTCTATCTCTCTCACTCTCTCTCACTCTCTGATAGAATGCTTTATTGTAATCATTCCGGCTCTCTGGTCTTTGGGATCAAATGCGGCCTTTCGCGGTTGATAAAAAAGCACCAGTCTAATACCTGGGGTCATTCTTCCTCTATATATCTTTCTCATTTCCTCTGTCACCATCTGTCTTTCTCTGGAAGAAATTTGTTGTACTGAGGCCTGGAGATGGATCGGCTCTGCCACGCTTAAAATGACCAAGAAACGCAGGATGTCAATATGTTGCCTCTACGACTCTATCAGGAGTTACGGGAACATATATATATATATATATATATATATATATATATATATATATATATATATATATATATATATATATTAATAAAAAGATCGGAGACTATATTCAGTTGATTCAGGTTTATTTAAAACTATGTTATACATATTTCACTGAGAACTAGCAGTTATTATAGCCACAGACGGCAAAACTTATAAAAACACTAAAAGTCCACCCCAAAAAGACCTTCAATTTGGAAGAATCCAATATATACATATATACAAATAAATATATAAATATATACAAACATATATAAATATATATATGTATTATTACCTTCTATACACATTCAGTTTAGTATCTCACAGAGACGGCGATATAAGTCGTTTGCACAAAGTTGCACAACGTTGTCTATCAAAGTTACACGTATTTTCCATAATATATACTCATATAAATGTTTCAGTTCAAATTATGTTGTACAGCTAAATTTAAGAAGTAACAGTTTAATTATAATTTCAGATTTGAATGTTACAATCTCTATACCAAGGAATAACATCACTGACTTTATAATACATAACCCTAACTAGACCTTGAAAAGAACTAGACATTCGCTATTTCGGTGCTTCCTATTTACCTACCGATAATCTCACAGTTTATATATTATTTGCAATAATATATATTATATTCAAAACCACATAAGGCTCAAATATAAACAACATAATATTTGTATGATTCCGCATTTAAAATATTAATCTAATCTTATAATAGAAATTTCAATTGAATTCGTTCAGATTTACCTTCTCTGCTGCTTGGGCAAGAATTAAATATTTAAATGAATAAGAATTCATACAATTCGATTTTATTAAAATAGTTTGTATATATAAACATATATATATATATACAGACACATAAATAAACCAATCCTCACATATACAAACATACACACGCATGTACAAAAGCATCACACCTCACATTCAAATACAAGTTACGCTATGATTACCTTAATTAGCTGTGTAAGACTGTCAAACAGGCTTTTCTAGATTTCAACCCGTCATCAGTGACATTTACTCACAGTACTGAGACATGTTTAAACTATAGCTTATATGCTTTTTGAGAATGGTCTAGATGATCATTTGTATATAGTGCAAACTTTCTATGTTAGCGATTGTGTTCTGTCTTCTTTCCGATGTGAATAGATATGTAGTTCTAGAAGAATTTGCAGTGATTATGTGAATCCCAATTGAAGAATAGGTACACAATATTCCGGTGTGTAGTTAGAGGAGACTAAAAGAATAAGGATCACAAAGGACATATAGCAATGCTTGAAAAGGAACACATAATCAGGGGAGCTACTGCTATGGGAAAAGACCAACAATGTATTGATGTTTGCAGGAAGAGTCATCTATAAGTGTTCACATTTGTTATTGGGCGTTGTATTGAATGTGACATTAGTACAGTTATACTGTTATATGAACAGTTACATGTTCTGATAGGTTATATTTTTCAGAAAATGAAATACACATGTATCCCAGTGGGTGGTTTCTCCCCTGTGTGAATACGGGTGAGGCTAGTTAAGTGATCACATCGAGAGAATTATTTCCCCAAGATATCACAATGATATGGTTTCTCACTTGTATGAGAATGATGTACCACATATATCACAATATGAGCAGACCTAATGACTGATGACAAAAGTGTTGCCACACATAAGAATAGTAATGCAGTAATGGATAGACAGATATAGTATAATGTACAAGAAAGTCTGGTGCGTAATTACCAGGGTATACAAAAATTTGCCACATACACAGATAAAAGTAAACACACACAACATGTTGCAGTAGTCACAATATTTAAAGACACAAAGACACATACACACACATGTCTATACTCCAAATCACATTTTCCTACACATCCATATGATTCTCCTTTATGATATAAACCTGTTGTTTTTAGAAATAGCGCATTTTGTAAAGTAAGTCCACATATAATTTGTAAGACAAGAACCACGTTATACAGTATAAAATACATAGATTGGAGGTATAGGAACACAACCACAAGGTACATAGGAAAAAAGGCCCGCACATATGTATGCTACACAAACACACGCACACAGCGGAAACGCAAAGAGCCGAGAACAGTTAAGGATTAACAGGAGCCGGAGGCAACATTGAAATACAATGGGTTAATATCTAATAGATAATATCACAGAATGTGTGAAGAAAGAGCTTTCATAATGAAAGAAATAACCTTAGTTTTATAGCTAACCAAAAATGGATTTGTAACTATATCAATAAAAAGAGAAAACTGAAGTAGGACTCACCACGTGCTTGAGTTTTTACTGGTTACAGGACCCTCTAATCCCAAAGTATAAACACATTTATCTATCTCTGGTGTTGCTTTTGCAATATATTGATTGGTATGGTTTCAGCCTCATCTATGGTATGGAATTATCTCTTGTATGTAATACTTTTGAAACGTCAAACAATATCTAAATTCCTTAAGATATATAGACTAAGGGACATATACCTGCTATGTAACGTGGGTTTGTCCTCTGCTCTACATTGAATCATATGTAAAATTAAAATTGTGTTCCTAGTATAACTATTCTCTCTCTCTCTCTCTACATATATATATATATATATATATATATATATATATATATATATATGTATATATAGGTGGTAGAACACTGGAAGGTAATATCCGTAGTGGTAGAGCATTCAGTCCATGGGACGGGTTAGGTAGCAGTGGTTACACAACAATTAGTTCACCATAACGAGAACAATTGTTTCACTTAGCGGATCCTCAGCTCTATTAAGGATTCTAATGCCGTGCACGTCCATTCCGACAAAACTGGCAACCTATATCAAGTGGAGCGCAGTACTTACCATCAACTACTACATAATGCTGTAACTAAGGATTACCGTAAAATTAATCGGTGCGTCATCAATGAAATCAACGATGCTGGGTTTAAAATCACCTCTGATCTCAACATCCTGGACCGGACCGAACCTCTGGACCCTATTTCTCTCCACTTTACCCTGAAGCATAACAAATCCAATTTTCCGAACAACCCTTCTATTCGGCTTATTAACCCTACGAAGTCCGATTTAGGTACACTTAGTAAAAGGATTCTTGATAGAATTATACCTGAAATTAGAAGTTTGGCCCCTCTTGCACTGTGGAATAATTCTTTCGCGGTGATTGATTGGTTCAACGGCATATGCAACAAGGAACATTGCCGTTTTATCCAATTCGACATCAATAATTGCTACTCCTCCATCACTTTACCACTTCTCCTTAGAGCTATCAATTTCGCTAAAACACTCAAAGTGGTTAAGGATTTCAAAGTTGATGTCATCCGAAATGCCCGTAAGTCGGTGATTAATTTCAGCGACTCTATTTGGATTAAAAAATCCAATAGTACCCCATTCGGCGTGAGTATGGGCGCCAGTGACTCTGCGGAGGTTACTGATCTTATCGGCCTTTTCCTTCTTTTCTCTATCAAGGACGAATTCCCCAACGCGGGCGGTGGTTTTTACCGTGATGATGGTCTTTTGACCATGACTAAGTGGGGCCCTTGTGCTTGCGACAGGTTCAGAAAAGAACTCACAGCCTTCTTTAAAGGCTTGAACCTCTCTATACAGGTTGAGGCCAACCTCTCGGTCGTTAAATACATCCGCGTTACCCTCAATTTATCGAATGGTTTGTATTACCCGTATAGAAAGCCGAATGATATGCTTAATTACATAAGTAAGCATTCCAACCATCCTGCCAGCATAACCAAGAACCTGGTAAGAAACGTTCCGTTGAGGCTTTCCCGTCTATCTACTGACGAGCATATTTTCAACGACCATTCCTATTATTACAATGAAGCTCTTGCTCGGAGTCGATTTGTCGATAACATAGCATATACAGAGTACGAGAATAGACCTAGAAGAAATAGATCCCGTCGCATTATATGGTATAACCCACCATATAATATGGAGGTGGCCACACCATTAGCTAAGATCTTTCTATCCCTTATTACGAAGGATTTCCCCCCTACACATAAATATAGTAAATTTTTTCATAGAAACACTATTAAAATGTCTTACTCTACGACTCCTAACCTTGCACATAACATCACAGCTTCAAATTTAGCTAAACTACCTAGCCGTAGGAACACGTGCAACCCTGTAGTTAGTACTAACTGTAATTGTACGAATCGGGCTGATTGCCCCCTGTCCGGGAAATGCCTCTCTAGTAACAATGTCTACAAATGTAAGGTTGAAACACCCACGTCCCGTAGGGCCTACATAGAGTTAACCGCCAATATATTCAAGCAGCGTCTTTCCATGCATACCCATTCTTTTCGTTACCCTCTAAGAAGGAATATGACGTCACTTTCAACTTATATCTGGAGTCTAAAAGACAACCACACCCAATATAAGTTACACTGGGAGATCCTAGCTAGGGCTAGGTCGTATAACGGAAATAAAAGACCATGTGACCTCTGCGTCGCTGAAGCCCTGGAAATACTCTTCGCCACAGACCACATCTTAAACAACAAATCTGAGGCAATTTCTGCTTCTAAACATAAATTGCACATAACTTTCCTGTATTACAGCCCCACATTATACCCTAACGGATAGTACGATCTATACGTGGATATTTTACGTCTTGATGTGTTAGCTAAGTATATGTTATGTTTATACCATTACTTATTTGCATAGGTAAGTATATATTACCTGTATGTTTTGTGAATGTACGTATACATTCTCGTACGTATATTTGATTGTATATGTTATGGCGTATATGTTTATATATTCTGGTACATATACTTTTGGTTATGTGTTTACGGGAGTTTTGCGTCTGTGTGAGTATGCGGATTCGTACGTATGTTGAGTGTGTGTATATGTGTACTACATGTTTTGGTTGACCTAAGTCTCCGAACATTTGTGTATTTACATGTAGGTATGTATGTGCGCTTGTTATATACGTATTTATTTATATACGTTTATTTAATTACTTATTTATTTGTATACAAGCACACATACACACACATATATGTGCGTGGTTTTGTATACCTATGGCGAGTGTTTTCGCGTATGCTTGTGTATGTACGTATTTGGATGCGTGTATGAATTTATTTAATATCAATTACCTCTGTATTGTATTTTATTTACTTTATTCTAACTCTGAAGCGAAGAATCATTCGGTTTCCCAGTTAGTCTACGATTTCAGCTATACCATTAACGTGGTTTTGTCTTTGCGTGCAATTGTTCTCCACACTCCACATATGACGTATTATCTTCGTTTTTTCCGTTCATTGCCAGAGAACGTCTCTATGAACCACCTAAGAGAACATTAGTCTACGACTTCTTTTATACCATAAACGTGGTTCTGTCTTTGCGTGTAATTGTTTTTCACCGCTCCTATTAATGACGTATTATATTCTTTTTTCCCCGTTCTTTTCCAGGGAACGTTTCCACGAACCAAAGTATCGTATTCCTGCCTTCCTCCGGTTGCAACGTCTTTTGAAATATCCACCTCTGCATTTACAAATTGACTTTGCTTAAACTTTAATCTGTTATATATATATATATATATATATATATATATATATATATATATATATATATATATATATATATATATATATATATATATATATATATATATATATATATATATATATATATATATAAAATAATCATGGATTTATAAATATAGTTTCCATTTATTATATATATATATATATAATAAATGGAAACTATATTTATAAATCCATAAATATATATATATATATATATATATATATATATATATATATATATATATATATATATATATATTTATGGATTTATAAATATAGTTTCCATTTATTATATATATATATATATAATAAATGGAAACTATATTTATAAATCCATAATTATTTTATCATATATATTTCAAGGGCAACCAAGGCAAATTTTGGAGCGGTTTAATCAGATAAAATACAAAATTTGTTTAATAAATGTTGACATACCCGCGAAAGAACAATATTGACGGTTGAAGGTTCTCTGGATAGTGGAAAAAAATTTTTATTTAGGGCAATTCAAAGTTATGTGTGAGTATGCAATTGAATGTCAGAAAGAGTTGAAAAAACAACGGTTTATTTAAATTAAATTATACTGTTGGAAGAAGAGAGAGACAAAATAGAGAAAAGGAGAAAGAGAAAGAGAGAAGAAAAAAGGGAGAAGAAAAAAGAAAAAAAGAGAAAGAGAAAGACAGAAGAATTAAGAAAAAAGGGAGAAAGAAAGAGAGAAAAATTAAGGAAGAACGAGCGAAGAAATAAGCTTATCAAGGGATGAGTACGTAAATCGTAAATATATCGTTCGTTTATGCTATATTTATATTAAAAATAATGATAAATTAAAAATGTTGTTAAATTAAAAAATATATTATAATAAAGATGTGTTTAAAATATATTAAAATATATTAATATATGGGTATAGATGGGTATGTCGTGTTATAGATGACAGTTTTACGTTGGGAAAATATTGAGAATCCAGTTTTGTTTATTAGTTATTATGGGATAAGTTTGACAAAAATATATTTAGCTTGAATTTATTATCGGTTGTAAGTCAAATGTTAAATACTTTGAACAATTAGAAATATTACAACATATTACGAGAGTTTACAAAAGATTACATATTTAATTAAAATTATATACTAAAACCATTTAAAAATTCAGACTATAAAAATTAAGACTATAAATATTCAGATTATAAAAAAACTACAAAGAAGTTTTAGGAGATTTTTTAGAAAACTCAAATAGACTACAAAGGTACACAATGATCTTTTAAAAAGCTTATACACTATTCATAAATTATAATTAACATCTATGGTTATTCAAATATAAAGAAGTATTCAGAAATATTTGAAAATACTTAAACACTTAAAATATTAAAAATATTTAAAAGTGTTTAAATATTTGAAAATATAAAATCCAAAAGGTATATTAAAATATTAGTTGACCAAAAAGAATTATTTTTTATATATATAATTTTCTAAAATATAAAAACCAATTTTTTAAAGCATTTTAAAATTTTAAAAAAATTTTAAAGAGATTTTTAAAAGTTTCAAATGATCATTCCAAAAGGATTATGAGATATTTTGGGAAGTAAGATAGATAAAGGTAAACATATATTTATGAGGTAGAAATATTAGAAAGTAAAGATTTTAAGAAGTAAATTAGAGATTTAAGAAGTGTATTATATATATATTTACGAAGTAAAAGATATTAAAATTAGATTAAATTTCTGAACATATATGGATATAATTTAAGAAATGAGATTATAGGTGTTTGGACAGAGTAAACATTATGTAGGGAAGATTAAACGTGTCGGTGAATCCATACGTACATATATATATGTGTGCATGTATGTATATATATATATATATATATATATATATATATATATATATATATATATATATATATATATATATACATACTACTTTACGTCTGTATACATATATGTATGTACGTATACATACTTACATTTTATATATATATTTAAAAGTTGAATTTAAACGATGTTTACAAGAACTAAATAAATTATTACGCAAATTAATGGAGTTCTTACATTTAAGTATAAAGAATATTTCTTCAACACATAAGTTGCAAACTTTGGATAAAGCTGTGTTTTTGTAGGCAGGAGCTTCAGGAACAATTTTCCAAGATAAATAATAGTTTATATTCTTGGATTTTTAAGTTCCATAATAAGTTGGATAGACAAGTTGAAGATGTTTTACCAATATTCCTAAATGAACATTTATGGTTATTGAAACGAGATTTGAAGTCTGTAGAAGTAGAGCCAACATAGTGAAAGAAATTATCATTAGTTTTGACATTGCATTTATAAACCACATTTTTAACTAAACAGTTATTTTTTAAAGGACAGTTATATTTAAATCTACAATTACAATTATCAGAATTTAAATTATTGGGAACAGTATTATTATATTGGATATCGCTAGATCTATTGATGCTAATCAGGTTAAGGTTTAGATTTCTATTATTGATTCCATTTATATTCTGTACTAAATGCATAGTAGTAGAGTATGATAATTTAATTGTATGTCTGATAAAGATTAAATAATATCTGTGTCTTGGGAAAACAATTATCAAGAGCTTTAAAAAATAGTTTAGCTAAAAGTGTTTTAATACTTATTGAGAAAGGGGGAGCGTACCAAAGTATGTTTCTAGTTCTATTTCTTCTTTTAGTTTTAGAGTTTGTGCTAGATTTCTTATTATAATTATTGTCGATTTAATTTCATTATTATAGCCTACTCTATTTAAAGTTTCGTTATAATATTGTGCCTTATCTTCAAATATATTTTTATTCGCTGAGATTCTAGAAATACGTTGCTGTACGGAATTTACGATGGTGTTCTTAACAGATCTAGGGTGATTAGAGTTAACATAAGTTAACATAAGTTAACATAATTTAAATTCTCATTGACTTTATGAAATGGATAGTATAGCCCAGTATTAAGGTTTAATGTTACATCTAAAAGTTACCTATTTTATAATTATTCTCTATTTCTAACTTAAGATTAAAGCTATTAAAAAATTGTATTATTGATTTTCTTTTTCAATTGATTTCCCAATTATTATTATTTTCAATTATTTTCAATAAACCACCGGTCATCTCCGGTAGTTTTCTATGTAATGCATTGTTAATAAAAAGCCTCACAATCCGTTAATTGCGCCGTCCGATGACCCCATAGTGATAATGAAATTGTTATCCCTATCTGCTCTAGTCCAAATATGGTTGTTAAATTTAATTAAGGTTTTATGTGCAGTTAAAATGATATGCATTTCATCGCTAGATAGATCAGTATATTTAGATGCATATATAAGGGATTTATTAAGTAAATTAGGAGTGATAGATGAGTAGTAATTAGCACTATCCAATTGAATGAATTTTTTGTTATGCTTATATTTTATGTCCTTAAACCAATCTATAACTTCATCAGTCCCATTCCATAATTTTAAGTAAGATATTTCTTTAGGTTGTGGTATGATTCTAACTAATATGTGTTTACTAACTATGTCATATCTGATTTAGATGGTGCTATAAGTCTAGCTGGTAATTCTATTTCAAAGTTTCTTTTGTGGTCTTACAAATTAATTTTTGGTGTTCTAGGTATAAAGGTTTCAGTCCTATTTTCGATGCCTAATTTTTGGATTATATTAGAAGCTTCTCTATTTAGCCTTTCAAGGTCGTCATTGGTTGCTCTCTTGTAGTTTTTCCTTTTGCGTTCCATATAGATTGTTGGTTTTGTCAGATTTAACACGAATTCTTTCAGTTCTTTCAATATTTTCTATATTATTCTTAAGGCCTTTAAGGTATTCCTGGCCTATAAATTGCTTTAATGTTTTGTATGGTTGAAATAATTTCATTTTCAAGTTCCATTAATAATTTGTTGCTAGGTGGATTTTTCTTGGATTTGAAAATCATATCGAAGTTGGATTTATTTGGTTTTTCAACTGATTTTCTATCGAAATGAAAAGCACGCCATCTGCGTCTTCTTATAAAGAAGTCCGATTTCTCAATACGTTGTTTAAGATAGTCCTTATTTCTAGGTAAATGTATGTCTTTTAAAGAAGAAGAGATCTTAAAGAATTCCATTATTTAATTATCAGTTATAATTTAAAGTGCTCAGCAATAAAGGAGCTAAATATATGCACAAGTTGTATTTAATTTATTGGGATTCAACAAGCTTAAAATGTTATAACTGAATAAAGCACTCAAAAGTTTACTGGAGTAAATATTCAATATATAAATAAATGGAAACTATATTTATAAAACCATAATTATTTTATCATATATAATTCAAGGGCAAACAAGCAAATTTTGGTGCGCTTTCTTCAGATAAAATACAAAATTTGTTTCATAAATGTTGACATACCCGCGGAAGAAAACCTTGACGGTTGAAGGTTCTCTGGTTCCAACAGTATAATTTAATTGAAATAAACCGTTGTTTTTTCAACTCTTTCTGACATTCATTTGCATACTCACACATAACTTTGAATTACCCTAAATAAAAAATTGTTTCCACTATCCAGAGAACCTTCAACCGTCAAGGTTGTTCTTCCGCCGGTATGTCAATATTTATAAAACAAATTTGTATTTTATCTGATGAACGCGCAACAAAATTTGCCTTGGTTGCCCTTGAAATATATATAATAAAATAATTATGGTTTTATAAATATAGTCTCCATTTAATAATATATTGAATATTTACTCCAGTAATATGTTGAGATGTTTTATATCATTTATAAAACTTTTAAGCTTGTTGAATCCCAACAAATTAGATATAACTTTTGCATATATATATATAGATATAAATATAATAATATATAAGATCAAAAGATGGTTAAAAGAGTTCCATGTATTTTATTATGCGCATTTCAAAAACAAATATCATCATGCAATAACATTTGCGTTTTCGTCAGATAAAATAGGGAGACATGATATGAAGTTTAAAACACACTTGTGAATATTGCAGTTTTAAATCAACATATGATTATATATTATTATTTATACTCCAGTCCTACAAACTGTAGAGTGCTACTTATCCGATATCTGTATTGATTTATTGTACTACAATAAAACCCACCTCCTACATATATATATATATATATATATATATATATATATATATATATATATATATATATATATATATATATATATATATATATATATATATATATATATATTGTTATACTTGGGGAGGCTAATATTTGTGTAATATTGCCAGAAATAATGACAGAACACACTCACTGTTTGGTTGGTTTTTGCTTTTCTCTTCTGTGTCTTTTATATCGGTAATCTAATATACTCGGTCCTC
Source organism: Eledone cirrhosa (assembly GCA_964016885.1). Taxonomy (NCBI): domain Eukaryota; kingdom Metazoa; phylum Mollusca; class Cephalopoda; order Octopoda; family Eledonidae; genus Eledone; species Eledone cirrhosa. The sequence continues at coordinate 68,962,383 of OZ024740.1, forward strand.
AATGTATCCATTGACTGACCGACGGTCAAAAATAATACAGATACAATATAGACACAAACACATATATATAGTTTATCATAAATCTTTCGTTGCACATCTGCAACATCATCAGTGGTGCTATTGTTTCCTCCTGTTGAATTGTATGGCTACGCCATTTTTATTCAGCCTGTCTATATATTTATTTATTTATTTGCTTGTTTCTTTATTTCATTTTGTCTTCTTTGCGCATGCGTTTGCGTGTGTGTATAGTGTTTTGTTTGACGTGTGATGTGTGTTCGTGATTGGGTGACTAATGTGTGTTTATGTGTTTGTTGTTATTGTGCTTGTGTATGTATTTATTTATTTATTTATTTTATTTTATTTACTTATTTATACTTCTCTTAGGTCAGTGTTGTTTGTTTGGGTGTTGTTATTCCAATCATTCTTTCTTGGTCTTCTAAGTTCTATTTCACTGGCCTCTCTGATTTGCCTATCTGCTGGGTCATTTATATGTTTAGATATTATTCTAATTTTTATGTTGTCTATGTTACCGTCATGTTGTTGTCTGGCATGTTCGTATAGTACTGACCCGTTTTTTCGTCCTTTTAGTTCCCCCCAGTGCTGGTCTCTCTTTTCACCTATGCTACGAGCTGTCTCACCTATGTATGTTGTTGTCATGTTTCTGCGGGTACCCTCTGTTAATATTATGCTATAGACTACGTTTCTAGTTTTACAGTTTATCCGGGGGTTTACCTTACATATGATACATTTCCTATTGGTACAGTGGGTTTTCTTAAAAGGGTAGGTTTTGCTGATCAGGGATTTTATGGTGGTTCCTGGCTTTTCTACCAACTTAATTTTACCCAACATTTAAACAGCATGTAGAAACGTTACCAAATATATCGTCAACCATACACAATTAGGCATACATTTATAGTTGGAAGAAATGGGTACATACCGTAATTATATACCTGCCTTGGTTTCATTATATATATATATATATATATATAATGAAGGAAGTGTGGTAAGGAAACAAGTGGACCATAACGCACTAGTGTACTCGATACTGAGGGTAGTAGAGTGGATAATAAGGAAGGCGTCAGCACCCCCACGGCTGAGCTTCGCCCGTTTCCACAACAAGAGCCAGCTGTTGAAAAAGCGAAACATAACGCAAATTCCGAGTCATGCTGGCAAGCGCTCCATAGTCTAAACGACTAGAGCAATAAACATAGGTTAAAAGGCCATACAGACTGAGAAGGCGGTCAAGAATCTATAGACCACCTAAGCCAAAAAACAAGTCAAGCTAAACAGGTCAGACAAAATAAATGACATAATTATATATATATATATATATATATATATATATATATATATATATATATATATATATATATACACATATATAAATATATATATAACAAACCTGTTATACATATATGTATAAAGTCGGGTTCCTGACTATTTTCCTGATAATTTCTCACGAATGAAACAGTTCTAGTCCTGAAGAAGCTCTTCTATATTAAAACTCTGCTATGATTTGAGTACCTTACTTACTGTGGTTACCTCCGATTCAACCCGGAATAATTTATATATATATTTGTATAAAGTTCTATTTATATATATTTAATGTTCTATATATATATAAAGTTCTATTTATATATATATATATATATATATATATTTATTGTTATACTTTGGAAGGGTCATGTTGCCAATAAGAAACACACGCACCAGTTGTTTTCACTTCAATTTATTATATATTTATAAAATTATAAATTTACAAATTTACAAACTTATAAATTTCTGGTTGGTTGGTTGGTTCCACAACCAGATAGTTGTTTGTATATAGTCATAGTCCTTTCGTCACACACTCTGTGACCTCTTCTTATTGGCAACATGACCCTCCCAAAGTATAACAATATCGGTTTCAACACGCGATTTCAGATAAAGAATCTTGCTAAACAAATTCAGAAACGAAATATATATTTATTGATTTATTGATAATTTATCTGAGTGTCCCGAATCTTCCATATCGAAATTTTTCGGTTATTTGGTTGATTGTAGACATATTCTACGTGTGACGGTATTTTAACGATAGTTATAGCTCTGATTTATTTGAATTATAGAGCCCTCTGCCGCTCATCTCGAATTTTGTTTATCGTGAACTCGTGCGCCGATTTTTCGATACTCGATTATTCTACTATATTTAGCTCTAGACCTAGCTATTGACCAGTTAATTTTATTATTCATTTTTTGTCGATTCTATTAAATGACGAATAGCTCCTGTTTATTTTAACATGTCTATTGAGCACTCTTATTCGATATGTGTTTTTCCACATTTTTTCCGAATATTTTTTGCGGATATAAAGGTTATCTCCCTTGCTGACATCCATGTGCGTATTTTTAGCCTGGGTTTTGTCTTTTCATCCGTTCGGACAAAAGATCGTTGAAGAAGTAACTCCAGTCCCCCGTTGTCTGTAAGTCTTATATTTTTATGTGAGCTGATAGAGGACGGTTTAAGGATTTACAGAAACCCAAGAAGCTAGATATACCATCTCTCTAGTGGGTCGGGTATGCTTTTTACATTCATTTCATTTATTGATTTATTGATAATTTATCTGAGTGTCCCGAATCTTCCATATCGAAATTTTTCGGTTATTTGGTTGATTGTAGACATATTCTACGTGTGACGGTATTTTAACGATAGTTATAACTCTGATTTATTTGAATTATAGAGCCCTCTGCCGCTCATCTCGAATTTTGTTTATCGTGAACTCGTGCGCCGATTTTTCGATACTCGATTATTCTACTATATTTAGCTCTAGACCTAGCTATTGACCAGTTAATTTTATTGTTCATTTTTTGTCGATTCTATTAAATGATGAATAGCTCCTGTTTATGTTAACATGTCTATTGAGCACTCTTATTCGATATGTGTTTTTCCACATTTTTTCCGAATATTTTTTGCGGATATAAAGTTTATCTCCCTTGCTGAAATCCATGTGCGTATTTTTAGCCTGGGTTTTGTCTTTTCATCCGTTCGGACAAAAGCTCGTTGAAGAAGTAACTCCAGTCCCCCGTTGTCTGTAAGTCTTATATTTTTATGTGAGCTGATAGAGGACGGTTTAAGGATTTACAGAAACCCAAGAAGCTAGATATACCATCTCTCTAGTGGGTCCGGGGTATGCTTTTTACATTCATTCCATTTATTGATTTATTGATAATTTATCTGAGTGTCCCGAATCTTCCATATCGAAATTTTTCGGTTATTTGGTTGATTGTAGACATATTCTACGTGTGACGGTATTTTAACGATAGTTATAGCTCTGATTTATTTGAATTATAGAGCCCTCTGCCGCTCATCTCGAATTTTGTTTGTCGTGAACTCGTGCGCCGATTTTTCGATACTCGATTATTCTACTATATATATATATATATATATATATATATATATATAAAGCGAAACGTAACGCAAATTCCGAGTCATGCTGGCAAGCGTTCCATAGTCTAAACGACTAGAGCAATAAATATGGATTATAAAGGCCATACGAACTGAGAAGGCGGTCAAGCAGCTATAGACCACCTAATCCAAAAAACAAGTCAAGTTAAACAGGTCAGACAAAATAAATGACAATCATATATATATATATACATATACCTATATATATATAACAAACCTGGACCCTTGCAATTGATGGTAAAATCCAGTACAGGGTTTCTGCGACACCTAAATCAATATTACTTTCTGCTTAAAACAATAAGTCTTGGTGTAATGATCGAACAAGGAATATCACGTTATCAACAGGTATTTTGTTCTTCGCCAGTATTGTGGATGGCACAGTGCTCCGTAAAAGCATATGTGTAATTCACAAGGGAAAAACCCAAGATTTTGTCATATAAATTCAGTATGTGTAATCATGAAAAAAATTGCAAAATCATTCAAACAATCATGCTAAAAATTGCATAAATTGCACAAATCGAATAAGCACTCGACCGGGTAGTTTTTAAAATAAACTTATACAATTAATCTGTCAAAAGAATTATTAACAGGTTAATTGTAAGACTCGGGATATATATATATATATATATATATATATATAGTGCAAATTTAGACGGAAACAAAACAGAGAGGCAGACAAATGAAGGTCTATTAGGTTCACGCTCTTGAGAGTGGGGGGTGTGATAAATATATATATATATATATATATATATATATATATATATATATATATATATATATATAGAGAGAGAGAGAGAGAGAGAGAGAGAGAGATGAAAACGAAAATGCAACTGGAGGTTGTCTTTTCATATATGAGTGATTAAATTTCTTTTTACTTAAAAAAAGGGTGCTCACGAAGGCGTTTTTATAATAAAGGTAAGTTGATTGGTGATAAATGAAATTATGGCTGTTACGTGAACAAGTTTTCATTAAATTTAACGCCCGTATTTGGAAATTTATTCTGTAGCCTTTTTAGAGAATTTTATGACAAGCAAAATATAATGGTCAAGAGATGGGAGAATTCTTCTGCTTCAGTGAACATGGTTATTTCGCTGGGGTGTCAGAGTTCAGAGTTCCTATTGAAATAAAGAAAGTAAAGATATGTATGTTTATTTGTGTGCTTGTGTGTGTGTGTGTGTGTGTGTGTGTGTGGGTGGGTGTGTGTGTGTGTGTGTGTGTGTGTGTGTGTGTGTGCGTTTGAATATCTTTTTACTTTAAAAAATGGGGGCTCACTCAAATTACGTTTATTAAAAAAAAGCCTTCATGAGCTCCTTTTTTTAAGTAAAAAGAAATTCAAACACACACACAAGCACACAAATAAACATACATATCTATACTTTCTTTATTTCAATAGAAAATCTGAATTCTGACACCCCAGCAAACTAACCATATTCACTGAACCAGAACAATTCTCCCATCCCATTTCTCTTGACCATTATCTTTTGCTTGTCATAAAATGCTCTAAAAGGGCTACAGAATAAATTTCCAAATATGGGCGCGATATTTAATGAAATGTTGTTCAGGTGAAGCCATAATTTCATTTATAACCAATCAAATTACGTTTATTAAAAAAAGCCTTCTTGTGACCCCTTTTTTAAGTAAAAAGAAATTCAAACACTCATATTTGAAAAAAACAACCTGAGCCCCCCCTCCCCTGTTTGAAGAACTTTGTAACGCGAACTAGCGCGAAATTTATTATAATTATTGACCAACAAATCAAATTACTTCTCTAAAAACCTGGCATTTCGAGCCACTTTTTTACATATAAAACAAGTAACATTCAAAGACCAACCCGATGTTAGAAGAACCACAGACCCTCCATCTCAACTCTAATTTTGAAAAGCAGAAGAACTGCGAAACCGGTAAAGAAACCGAATAAATATATATATATTTTTTTAAATAAGACTCCAGTTGCATTTTCGATTTCATCTTTTTTCTTCATACTTTTACTCGTGTAGGACACCTCGGTTATTTTTCATTTTGTAAAAAACCTCACTTTCTAATATATATATATATGTGTGTGTGTGTGTGTGTGTGTGTGTGTGTGTGTGTGTATGTGTGTGTGTGTGTGTGTGTGTGTATGTGTGTGTGTGTGTGTGTGTGTGTGCGTGTGTGTATGCGTGTGTGTATCTGTGTGTGTGTGTGGGTATGTGTGTTTGCGTAAATTTATATATAGAGAAGCAAATATAGTGAGAGAAGGAGAGGGGGAGAGGTAGAGAAACATAGTGAGTGGGATGGAAGATTGATAATAAAGATTTGATAATAAATTAGAAAGACTGTGAAGGAATTCGTTTCGAATGAAAGAAGGATTGTTTTAGAGCATGTGAGAACACAAAAACACAAGATTGATTAATTGCGGATTTCTATTATGGCAATAATCAATAGAATTTTACAAGGGATAGCAAAGTATTATTATTGGCATCATCCAATGAAGATTAATAGAAGTGAGACTTCATGATTTATCACTTAGTTACGTCTGGAAAAGCCCGCTGCAATTAATCATTGTTACTGACAATACATGACATGCACCTCCCTTTGCATCGCTGCTGTTTTCCTTTTGGAAAACTCATAATTGATGCACGATTATTCCTACAAAGAAATGTTGGCATGCTTCTAGGACTAGTTGACCAACACAAGTAGCATTTTCTTGCAAAAGATCAGAATATATGTATACATGAGTCAATATATATATATATATAATGGAAAAAGTGAAGAATAACATGGTCAACAGTACAAAAAAAAGAGTTTTATTTACAGTCTGACAATTGTTTCACTGATTAAGTTGTCTAAAAATTGCTGAACACTTGAAGCAGTGCCATTCAATTTCGAATACGTTGTTAGCTTAACCATATCATCGGATATAACTGTTATAAGCCCAGTAATTTTACGAATTCAAATTACAGCATCATTAATAATATTAATAATAAAGATAGAGAGAGAAAAAAGAAAGAGGGATAGAGAAAAGAAAGAAAGAAAAAAGAAAAAGGAGAAAGGAAAACAGAAAGATATAGAGAGAAAAGAGGATAGCAAGAGGAGAGAAAAGGATAAAGAAGAAATAAAGGTAAATAAAAATAAAAATAAAGGGAAAATAATGATATTAACAATAAATGAATAAACACTTTTCTCAAACACTTTTATATTTTTTACAAATATACCATTCTTTCTACCTTATTTCAGTATATTATACAATATTACTCATACTATCTATGTCGTTAGCGGTCCCCTAATTTTCTTCTTTTTAGTTTCTAATCTTTAATCTTTAATCTGCAACTTCTACTTCTCAATTACTTCTTAATTCACCTTATAACTCACTATAACATTTTCCTTACATTCTCGGCCATACCAATTTTTATTTTTAATATATACTAATATTACCATTAGAGAAATTTTGTAAACATATTTTTTTGACGTTATATATTTTTTCTTCCTTGAACTTTTTCTTTGTTCTCTCTTTCCATACTCGTATTAATTCTATTATTTACTTTTTCCTACTACTATATATTCAAACAAACTTGGACCTTAATTAATTCCTAATTCATAATTCATTTAACCTTATCTTCATTCACCTTATCTTCTTAATATATTTTATTTTAATAATACATTTTAATAAATTTCTTTTCGCACATCTTATTAAACCCTTCAAATAGTAAATCATAAGCATCACCATTCATAAACCTCATTAACTTTTAATTTTTCTCTGTGAGACAGTGTTTCTCAGTATTAAAGGTTATATATTTCTCTCTCACTCATGTTCTCCTCCTCTCTGATCCTTCCTTCTTATACTCCTCCTCCGTCATCCTTTCCTTATTATTATATATTTTTTCTTCTATCTATATTTTTTCTTCCTCTTCCTTACCTTTTCTTTCCCCCTTCCTTTCCTTTTTACCAATCTCATATATCCCTCTAATTTTATTTTTCATATGTTGATTTGACACTTCACTGCTCGCAAGTGTTTTTTAAGCTTCATATCATGTCTCCCTATTTTATCTGATGAGAACGCAAATATCATCCCATGATGATATTTGTTTTTGAAATGCGCATAATAAAATACATGGAACTCTTTTAACCATCTTTTGATTTTATATTATTTATACTCAGTCCTATAAACTGTTGAGTGCTACTTATCCGATATTTGCATTGCTTTATTGTGCTACATAAAACTCACCTCATACATTATATATATATATACATACATATATATATATATATATATATATATATATATATATATATATATATATATATATATATATATATATATATATATATATATATATAACTTTGATAACTTTGATAGGTTTCGGCCAGTATTGGCCCAGGCTATGTCTAACTTAATAGCACCAGCTGGCGCGAAGTCTTACAAATCAGTGTTTGGGCAACATGGACTGCTCGAGTAGAGAGTTATGGTTTACGGAGGCATATCCGGGTGTAGGAGGCTTATCCGGGATTTCTTGAAGGAATTTGTCCAAAGACTTCTTGAACTTGATGGGGTCTGTTTCTGTTTTGATGTGTTTTGTTGTAATGTTAAAGAGAGCAGGGCCAATTGAGGTGAAATAATTGTGCCGTATTGTTGTTATGAGATGCGAGTGAGATTTTTGTCGTGGGCGGATAGCACGGGGCCCAAGCCTTGGGTGTATATTAATGGTGATGCCAATATCCTTTCGTCAAATCTGATGGAATATTTTCCAAATCATGCAGATAATGTAGAGAGCTCACGGCGACGTTGGAGAGAATAAAGGTTGAGCTTTGCTAATCGTCTCCAATAGTCAAGGCCTGTCATGCGATCTATCTTTTTGTAATCGATTTTAGGGTGTTTCAACTTTCATAATACTTGTTTCGTGTGTGGAGACGACATTGGACAGCAATATTCAAGGTGGAGTCGGGCAAAAGTGGAGAAGAGAAGGATAACAGTGTGGATATATCTCGACTGGAACTTTTTGAGAATCCAGGAACACATTCTGTGGGCCATGTCAACTTTGCTGTTTATATCAGTGGCCCAGCTTATGTTGTTGTCCACAATTGCTCCCAGGCCTCTGATGTTGTTGGATGTCACTAGAGTTTCACCCGAAGGAAGAGAGTATGGTAGTTTCAGGGCATCTTTTTTTCCAAAGTGGATTAATTCAAACTAATCCCCATGATCAGCATATTATTCTTTTCTGCCCATTGGATAACTGTCAGTAGGTCTGACTGAAGGCAAATCCAGTCACCCACCTCATAGATGATCCTTTGGAGCTTGGAATCATCTGCGAAGATTCTTATGTTGCTGTGCTTGATGATGTCAGTAACGTCATTAATGTAGATGATGAAAAGAAGTGGGCCCAACACAGTGCCTTGTGGGACGCCACTACTGACTTGGCAGGGCTTGATTTTACTCCTTCGACTACAACATGTTGGGTTCTGTCTGTCAGGAAACATTTGATCCGCTGTAATAACTTTCCAGAGACACCAATTTTGGATAGGGTTTTCCGTAGAATCTTATGACCAACCCTGTCAAAGCCCTTGCTGAAATCAAGGTAGATGACATCAGTGTTGGAGCCCTCTCCCAAGGCTCTCAAATAATCGTCAAAGTGATGAAGGGAATGCGTTAAGCAGTCCCTTCCATTACGGAACCCTTGTTGGTTGCAGTTCAGCAGTCCGTTACTTTCAAGAAAGTGGGTTATTCGTGATCTCACCACCCTCTCAAATGCCTTAATAATATGAGAGGTGTGTGAGATCGGATGGTAGTTCAGTGCAAGGAACTCATTTCCCTTTTTGAAGACTGGGACAGAAGGTTTTCAGGAATATAGCCAGTATCCAGTGAGTTCCACCACAGATTAGCAAGAAGAGATGCAAGTTGGTATCGACAGGGAACCTGTCGGAGCCTACGGCTAAATTGTGTTAAATTTCGTTTATTGCCGCTAAAATATTGGGCGCCAAACGTTATGTCTGTTATAGTGTGTTGAGGTTTAACATCACTGATACAGCCCAGATCGACCATATTAGGATTGCTGAAAACAGAGCAGTATTTTTTCAGCAGTATCTCGGCCATGGTTTTGGCATTATCTCGGAGCATGCCATTTTCATCGACTAGAGTTCCAACAGTGGAGACAGTGACCTTGTGTTTTTTAGCAAATGAAAAATATTTATTAATATAAGTATATTTATATATCTATATCTATCTATCTATCTATCTATCTATCTATCTATCTATCTATCTATCTATCTATCTATCTATCTATCTATCTATCTATCTATCTATCTATCTATCTATCTATCTATCTATCTATCTATCTATCTATCTATTATTATATATATATATAAAAGACGTAAAATAAGAAAATATTTTAAAAAAAGATTTTTTTTTAAATTTTTTACTTACTTAAATTTTCACTCCAACTAATTAGTTTCTGCAATGGGATAAAGACAGTTACGTAATCCAACTGCCGAGAATTCATTGCGTCATCAGGGAGTCTATTCTCAGTTAAGTCTCCAGGCAATGCGCGGACACTGGCGGCTCATATAAAAATAATAATAATTCGGTAGATCGAACAGCTTGCGAGGACTGGATTCTATGTACCGAAATTCTCACTGCCTCAAGTCAAATGGCCGATTCTAAAGAATCAATCACGTGACACAGAGGCTAGTTAGAAGGAATGGGATGGTAAGATGACTGACGCCTACTAACACCCCAAAAAAAATTTTTTTAGAAGTGGTTTTGGCAAGTTTGCTCGACAAATCAGTGATTTGGAGATAAATATAGATAATTTAATATATCAACTAACATAAGCGCACAGATGCACGCCCATGCTAGCAAATACACAGGTTATGTCATAGTACCTAGGTGGTTCAATGCAGGAGAATGCAGAACAATAATATAAAAGACGTAAAATAAGAAAATATTTTTAAAAAAAAATTTTTTTTTAATTTTATACTTACTTAAATTTTCACTCCAACTAATTAGTTTCTGCAATGGGATAAATCACTGATTTGTCGAGCAAACTTGCCAAAACCACTTCTAAAAAAACTTTTTTTTGGGGTGTTAGTAGGCGTCAGTCATACCATCCCATTCCTTCTAACTAGCCTCTGTGTCACGTGATTGATTCTTTAGAATCGGCCATTTGACTTGAAGCAGTGAGAATTTCGGTACATAGAATCCAGTCCTCGCAAGCTGTTCGATCTACCGAATTATTATTATTTTTATATGAGCCGCCAGTGTCCGCGCATTGCCTGGAGACTTAACTGAGAATAGACTCCCTGATGACGCAATGAATTCTCGGCAGTTGGATTACGTAACTGTCTTTATCCCATTGCAGAAACTAATTAGTTGGAGTGAAAATTTAAGTAAGTAAAAAATGTTTTAAACATTTTTTTTAAAAAATATTTTCTTATTTTACGTCTTTTATATTATTGTTCTGCATTCTCCTGCATTGAACCACCTAGGTACTATGACATAACCCGTGTATTTGCTAGCATGGGCGTGCATCTGTGCGCTTATGTTAGTTGATATATTAAATTATCTATATTTATCTCCAAATCACTGATTTGTCGAGCAAACTTGCCAAAACCACTTCTAAAAAAACTTTTTTGGGGGTGTTAGTAGGCGTCAGTCATCTTACCATCCCATTCCTTCTAACTAGCCTCTGTGTCACGTGATTGATTCTTTAGAATCGGCCATTTGACTTGAAGCAGTGAGAATTTCGGTACATAGAATCCAGTCATCGCAAGCTGTTCGATCTACCGAATTATTATTATTTTTATATGAGCCGCCAGTGTCCGCGCATTGCCTGGAGACTTAACTGAGAATAGACTCCCTGATGACCCAATGAATTCTCGGCAGTTGGATTACGTAACTGACTTTATCCCATTGCAGAAACTAATTAGTTGGAGTGAAAATTTAAGTAAGTAAAAAATGTTTTAAACATTTTTAAAAAAAAATATTTTCTTATATTACGTCTTTTATATTATTGTTCTGCATTCTCCTGCATTGAACCACATAGGTACTATGACATAACCTGTGTATTTGCTAGCATGGGCGTGCATCTGTGCGCTTATGTTAGTTGATATATTAAATTATCTATATTTATCTCCAAATCACTGATTTGTCGAGCAAACTTGCCAAAACCACTTCTAAAAAAACTTTTTTTTGGGGTATTAGTAGGCGTCAGTCATCTTACCATCCCATTCCTTCTAACTAGCCTCTGTGTCACGTGATTGATTCTTTAGAATCGGCCATTTGACTTGAAGCAGTGAGAATTTCGGTACATAGAATCCAGTCCTCGCAAGCTGTTCGATCTACCGAATTATTATTATTTTTATATGAGCCGCAAGTGTCCGCGCATTGCCTGGAGACTTAACTGAGAATAGACTCCCTGATGACGCAATGAATTCTCGGCAGTTGGATTACGTAACTGTCTTTATCCCATTGCAGAAACTAATTAGTTGGAGTGAAAATTTAAGTAAGTAAAAAATTAAAAAAAAATTTTTTTTTTAAATATTTTCTTATTTTACGTCTTGTATATTATTGTTCTGCATTCTCCTGAATTGAACCACCTAGGTACTATGACATAACCTGTGTATTTGCTTGCATGGGCGTGCATCTGTGCGCTTATGTTAGTTGATATATTAAATTATCTATATATATATATATATATATATATCCGTTTATATCCATATATATATATATACATGTATATATAATATATATATTTATATATATATATATATATATATATATATATATATATTAATAATAATAATAATATTAATAATAATAATAATAATAATAATAATAATAATAATAATAATAATAATAATGATTTATTTATTAACCACAAGGGTTTACATAAAGTAGACATTAAGGACAGTGCAGGACAATGCAGGACGGTACAAATGGGCATTTCTGCGTGTAAAAAACAAAAACAGAGGATGTAACAAAAAAATAACGATGAAAAATTCCCCAATAGGGGGGAGACTTCGGAGGGACATTTGTGGAGAAAGCCCAGTAAAAGGCCACAGTGACCCTGACCACCAAGGCAAGTGCCCTCTCGCAGTTGTCCACCTTTAATTTACAGATATATACTCAGAGTAGGCCCATTCACTCGGGCCATTCTTGCTTTTCTCACCCATCTTTCAACAAAATGCTGGGAAGAGAGCACTTCCCTCTCTACTCTGATTTTCCTTTTCAAATGAAATTTGAAAAAGTCAATCAGGGCATCACCGAAGAGGTAAGTGCTCGTCTTCAGCCCTTTCAAACGTGCCCACCATACTATCTCTTTCGCCATGGCCACCAGACAGATAAAAACTGTCTGCCCTTCCCGGCTAAAGGAGGAGGGCGGGGCAATCCTCACGATGGACTCAGCTGATAGCCGGATCCGTCCTACACGCGACAGCAGGTATTCGACATAAACCCACAAGTCAGTAATTTTCGGACACTGGACGAGTGCGTGCAGGACGGTTTCGTCGCCCTGCGCGCATCTCGGACATGCCTGGCTGACGGCACCACCATGCCTGTAGAGTTTATCCCGAACTGGCAAGGCTCCTCGGTAGCACTGCCAGGCCAGAGATTTCTGGAAGTTGTCCATAGGCCCTGGCCCGAAAGTTCTTCCGAAGAGATTGGCTAGTTGATTTTCGTCGACGCTTAAACTTTCCCCAAGTACGTCGTCGCTCTTCCCCTCCACTAATCCTCTATAGAACGCCGAGGTAGAGTTTCCACGGTTCACATTGCCCGATTGGTCGAGGGCTGTAAGCGCCTGAAGACATTCCAGTCTTCAGGCGCTCCCTCTCGGTCTTGGCTTGACCCAGGACTGCAGCTCCGTCAAGGAAACCAGCTGGGGAAATACGTGTCTAGCAAACGGCGACCACAGTTGATCACCGTCGAGGAAGAGGTGGAGATGTCGTAGCCTGAGCGCGTGTCTGCGCATCATCAGCCATGGCAGGCCCAGCCCTCCACGTAGCGGGTGTTGACAGCAGATTGTCCGCCTGAGCATCGGAGCGCGTCCCTTCCACAAAAAGCGAAAGAGCATACGCTCCAGCGCAGTCAGGCGGGGTTTAGGACAAGGTACGACGGTCAGGCGGTAGCAGATGACAGACGCGATGTACGCGTTAGCCACCTCCGCTCGACCTTTCAGGGGAAGCTTCCTCTCCGCCCATTTCTGGGTGAGAGAAGCCACCCTGCTCGTCACCTCGTCCCAGTTTTTGTCCGTCTGGAGGTCCGAACCGAACCAGATCCCTAGCAATTTAACCGCTCCGTCCGTCCAGCGTCCGACAATGCTGTTGGACGGCATGGACCTGCCTCTCCAGGTGCCGAGCTGCAGGCCCACTGACTTTTCCTCGTTGATCATTGCTCCTGTCACCGCTTCGTATTCTCTTAGTGTAGTGCCGATCGCCTCGATGTGTTTGGCGTTCGACACCACTACGGTGACATCGTCCGCATATGCTGACACTGATCTTCCGCATCCTAGTTCGCGCGGGACGCCCCTCAACGCCTCCAGTTTGTGCAGTAATGGCTCGAGAGTCAATACGTACAAGAGGGACGAGATGGGACATCATTGGCGGACCGAGCGCATGATGTTGAACGGTTCCGAAAGGTGACCGTTCACTCTCATCACAGAGCAGATGTCGCTCTGCATGGGAGCGATCCAGCTTCTGAAGACGGACCCAAAGGCAGCCGCCCTCAGGACTGCCGCTAGGTAACGATGGTCGACCCTATCGAAAGGTTTCGACTGATCTAAATTGATCAAGGACCCACCCGTGCCAGGTTCCTTAGCTACCCTCTCTACGGTGTATCACTGAGGTGGAGGTTGTCGTGGATGGATATGTCGGGAATGGCGCATGTCTGCGCCTCTCCCACCAGAGCTCCAACGACAAGCGCCAACCTCTTTGCTACCACGTTGGCCAAAATCTTGAACTCTGTGTTTAGCAGAGTTATGGGTCTGAAATTATCTGTTATCCCCCTTGTTCCGATCCTTTCTCAGCAGTGCCACCGCTCCTCGGCTCACAGAGCTGGGAATTCTCCCGTTCTGTTGCCAGTTGCAGTAGACGTCCGCCAAGAGGCTTCTGAACAAGTCTGGCATCTGTACGTATAGTTCATAGGGCAGACCATCCAAACTAGGCGATTTACCCCTTGTGCAGCCAGTCATTGCCTCCCGTACTTTAGCGGCTGTTATCGGCTTTTCGCAATACTCCGCCTCAGTGGCCGAGAGCCGCGGCAGTCCGTCGAGGTAGACAGTAAAGTTCATCCCTCGACCCGGCCCACCGCTTCCCCCGAACAGCTGAGCGAAGTGTCGCGGGAAAGCTTCACACATTTGCCCAGGATCGAGTAGCATGCGCCCGTAGTAGTCCACCAAAGACCGGATCGTGGTTTGTTGCCACGACGCGCCTCCGCCACGCGGGCCCATTGAACGGCTTTCGTCCCCTCGTGTCTGAGAGCACGTACCCTAGCTCTGACAACGCAGCCTTCGTGCTTTGAATTGAAGAATTGGTCAAGGGCCAATTTCGCCGCAAGTACGTCGGTCGCGATGCCTATGCTAAGCGCCTCGTCTAATTTTCTAACTAGTTCTTCCTCTGCTCTATTTTTCTCTATTGCTAAAGCCTTACTAAACCTAATGGATTTTATTCTAATCGCTCTTTTCAGAGCAAACCACCACTTATTGTTGACGATGGCCCGCGTCAACGCCCGCTTAACTAGTTCGCTAATCCGGTCTCTGTAAGCCTTGCGCGCCTGTAAGGACGTGTTTAGCCTTCAGTAGCCGGGTCGTCGTCTATGAAGCCTATCTAAGTCAAGCACACAGATCACGAATTTGTGGTCCGTGTAGCTGACTATCTTGAATTGTGGACAGACTATGCTAGACCTATCTATTTCCCTACAAAATACTCTATCTAGATATGATCTGGATGACCATATGCTATTTGTCCAAGTCCACATTGGCACATTCGGGATATCCAATCGGTACCTGTCAGACAGTTCAAAACGCCTGTGCAGGTTGGTGAGGCTCTTGCACCCTCCACACCTATCCGCTAATCCCACACAGTCCCAGCGTGCATCTAAGATCCCGTTCCAGTCGCCCACTAACACTAAAGAGCGGGAAGTTCGAAGAAAGGTGTCCAGACGCCGGAAGAAATCAGGCCGCCCTGCTCCTGTCAGAGCATAGATGGCCACTTGCCGGAAAGCTTGCCCGTCTCCGCTGGTCACGTCCAGCAGCACCAACTTACCCTCTGGGTCCAGGAAGATGGCCCGTATGGCGAGATCCAAACCTCTCCGAATAATCACAGCAACTCCTCCCTCTGATCCAGGACGGCTGGGAGATGCGTACACATCGTAGCCGCCAAAGATCCGTGCGAAGGCCCGTGCTTCGGAGGTTCTGGTCTCGCTGATGGCCACTACATCTATGTTTAGTGACCTGAGGTCGTTGAGCAGGTGACCCTGCTTCCTTGACGACCCCAAGCCACGCGCATTTATACTGCCTATTCTGAGTGAGGTCATGTTTAAAATGGAGTGGAAAAGAAGGGAAAGACCACTTACCTTACTTTTCGTAGAGGAAGGATGGTTTCTCCATCCCTCTTCACTTGATCGTCTGGGGAAGGGGCCGTTGAATCGTCCCTTCGGCTGGTCGTCGGCTCTTCTATGAGTATGTCCGAATATACTCTCCGGTTGAGAGTCCCTCCTAGGTCTCTGAAGTCACCAACTGCGTTGGGAATTTCGTTTTAATGTTTGTGTATTGTTTCTGTTCTATTTTTACCAGTCTTATGTTCGTTGGCGTTTTGATTGGTGCTGGTATTATGTAGTTGTGCTGTGAAATGTCTGTGTGTTCAATTATGTAAATCATTAGTTTCTTGTTGTGTGTATTTATTGCCGTGCATTTGTTTTTCTGGGGATGGGGTGTGGTTCTGATGTTCTTGTCGTTGTTGCTCGGTATGTGTGTTTTGTTGTTGAGTTTGCGATGTTTGTGCCTGTGGTGGTGGTGTTGAAGGTGTTGTTGTTGTTGGCGGTGGGGTTGTCGCCGGTGGTGATGGTGGTGCTAGTGTGGGTGGTGATGGTGTTGGTGGTGCTGCTGCTGTGAGTCTCATTGCAGTAGCCTTTACCCTTTTTTCATTTCTTTCCTCCCTTTTCGAAGGCCACGATGCGCTGCTTCTGCGTCTGTGCCTTCTTACGACCTTTTGCCATCCATCTCCCACCTCACACTCCATGTCTGATTATGTGAGGTCGGGGAGGGGTACCAGCTCCACTCTTTCCCTTGTTGTTGGTGGTGATGTTTGCAGTGGAGTCTCTGTTGCAGCTGCATTTGGTATTACTGTTATTGTTGTTAATACTTCCACTGCTGCTGCTGTTCTTGATTTCCGTGGCGTGGGTATGTGTGCCACGGACCTATCGTTCCTGGTTGCCGCTTGTCCTGTTGCTGGTAGCCGTGCAGCCGATTTTGGAAGGAGAGGGGTTTTCTCCTTTCTCAGTTTCTTCTCGTTGCAGAAGGCCCTGGGGTGAGTCTTCGATCCTCAGCGAAAGCATTTCTGGCGTTTGCCCTCAACACTTATGGGCAGTTGAGTGCCGTTATCGAAGTCTATCCCATCCGGGATAGCTTCGATGCACTCCTGGTTGATTTGGATTAACATCTCAATGGAGGTGCCGACCCAATCTTCTCTTACTTTTTTCTGTACTTGCAGTACAGTTGTTTTGTCCTCGATTCCGACGAGGACAGACGCGGCCAGCCAAGAAGGGGCCATCCCGAAGGGGACGTGGGTCAGTTTGACCCTCACAATTTTTTGCCCGCAGTAGGAGGGCACCAACACCATTTCCTCGCTCCTTAGGGTCACTAAGGATTGAGCCTTTGCCTCCTGGGGTGTGGCAAAAAAGCACGTTTTCGGTGGCATATTTCTTGCCTCGGGTGATATGCGCTTTCCGCTGCCACACAGACCCTAAGGCTTTTTGTATTTGAGCCTCTGTGGCTATTTCAACCCTACGGGTTTTTGTGCTTACTGTACGGTACGTGACCGTACAGTGCTGTTGTGTTTCGAAAAAAATTTCGGCTGCCTTGCAGATTGGTCGGTGTCCGCTTTTTGTCACCATCTTCTTCGCTTCCTGTAATTCCTCATTTGTTATGAGGATGGTTTCCAGGTTCTTTGCGATACCTGCAAACGAGATTGGTTTTTCTTTGCTGTTGTTGTTGTTGTTGTTGTCGTGAGAGCTGCTGTTACTTTTGTTGTTGCCGCAGGTACTACGACTACTGCCGCCGCCGCTGTTGCTGTGGTTGTTGTTGTTGTTGCTGCTGCTGCTGTTGCTGTTGCTGCTGTTGCTGTTGCTGTTGCTGCTAATGTTGTTGTTGTTTATGCTTCTGCTGATGCTGTTGTGGCTGCTACTGTTATTTTCCTTGTCACTGTTGCTGCTGCTGCTGTTGTTATTACGGCTGCTACTGCTATTATACATGACGTCAGACGAATGAAATGGGTTTTCGTATTTACCGCACACCTTTTTCGTCATTGTCGTCGTCGTGAAGAAATGTTCCATATTTTGCACGTGATTTTGTAAACTATTTTTCTTTTCTGGCGTCGCTTGCGAAAGAGAAGGGAGGGAGAGAGACACATTTAGAGAAGGGAGGGAGACAGACAATCTTCCCTCTGATGTAGTGACGATTGAGGAAGAAGAAGACGGAATGAGTGGGAGTGACTTTTGAAAATTATTTTTCGTAGCCATGTTTTTTTTTTGTTTAAAATAAATATTGGGCACAAAACCCCAATAAGCGGTTATTTAACCCCGAAGGGCCAAATAACTGGCAGAAAGACCCCTCTCACGAGGTGGAGATTGTTTTTGTCTACAGTTTGGTTAAAGTTTTAAACAATTTACAATTGTTATAGCGGTCAAAATTTACAATACCTTACAGAGCCGAGCCTCCGTCAACCATGGCATTCAATAATAATAATAATAATAATTGTTTCTACTTTAAGCACAAGGCCAGCAAATTACACAGTGCATTACTGGTACTTTATTTTATCGACCCCGTAATAATAATAATAATAATAATAATAATAATAATAATTGATTCTACGTTAGGCACAAGGCCAGCCATTACTCAGTGCATTACTGGTACTTTATTTTATCGACACCGTAAGGATGAAAGGCAAAGTTAAAATAAATTTGAAGACTAAAATCCAAAGAGGGCTCGATAAGCATAAATATATATCAAATATATAAATAATTTATCAAATATATAATATATATATATATATATATATATATAATATATATATGGAAAAAATGAAACGAAATTTCATTTCTCATGCTTATATATATATATATAATATATATAATAATATATATATAAGAATATATATATAATATATATATATATATTCGTATATGTGTTTATATGTAATTATACTTCTATAGGACGTCATGCAGCAAAGAGTTACGGCTGTTTATGGTCTGGGTTCAAATCCCGCCGAGATTAACTTTGCCTTTCATCCTTACAGGGTCGATAAAATAAAGTACCAGTAATACACTGGGTAATTGCAGACCTTGTGCCAAAAGTAGAAACAATTATTAAAACACTTTGCAGCATAGAGTCATGCCCCTTTATGATGTGAGTTCAAACCCGCCGAGGTTCACTTTGCCTTTCATCCTAACAGGGGTCGATGAAATAAAGTACCAGTAATGCACTGGGATAATTGGTGGCTTTGTGCCAAAGGTAGAAACAATTATTAAAACACTGGTATTTCAACAGGCTTTTATATTCTGATTTCAAATTCTGCCGATATTAATTTGCTTTGAGTCTATCGTAGTCGATAAGCATAATTACCAGGCCAGGTTTTTCGAATGTTGGACAAACTATTTTGCGGCATTTGTCTCTTATCCTTAAGGTCTGTGAGCAGTTTGTTTGGCTTAAGAAGTACCCTTCTATCTTCTCTGCACCTCTACAAGAAGCGACTACTAACATATTTACGTTTTTTTTACTGTCCAAGAACCGTGACGGCATTATATATATATATATATATATATATATATATATATATATATATATATAATAAGTAACGTAAGTAGCATAGGTATAAGTGATAGGACAAGTTGCATCTCAGCGTGCTCAATAGGTAATATTAAACAAACTCTCAGAGTATATACATAGTTATTCCCTTCAATACAACAATATATTATGCAACAATGCATAATTGGCGCTTGTGGCTTCATCAGCGGGTTTCACCTAATCAATAACCAATGGATCGACAGATTTCGACTTCAGCTGTTCCGGCTATGACTGTATGTGACGGTCAATACAGTAAAGCGATTAGCAACTGGAATCTCTACTACGCATCACAATGCTGTCTCCTGATTTGTTACCGATTATATATATATATAGATATATTAATTCAAAATATTAACAAAATAGATATTCTTGTGATCAAGTATATTTTATTATACATATTTCAGAGGTACTGAGTTAAGTTCTACAGTACGTCCTCATCAGATAAAATAAGATGATGCATGACATACCCTGACATAATAGATGGTAAAGATTCAGTCATGGTAGTGAGTAATATATGACAAAACTCCATATTTATATACCTTAATATTGAGAACATGAGAAAAATATATAATACAACAATAGAGAGGGTGCGTGTGAGACAGCTTAAAACATACATGGCATCAATATAACTGTTAAAAAATGTTAATTACTGAAGCAAGAGGAAAGAAAGGAAAGCATAGAGGAAGAAACAGCTGATGGGATAATATAGTTAGGTGCCTCGAAAGAAAAAGGAGAGTTGATTACAGAGAGAGACAAAGGGGAATAATTTATGTTCAAGTTTTTAGACAATTATCCATATATACAATATACATCTAAACTTATTTGGTTGACCGTTCATATTCAAAATCTTTAATTTAAGTTAGTTTAGAGTAATGAATAAAAGTTTAGGTTTTAAAAGTTAATAGGTATCTGTATTAATATAAAAGTATACTATCAAGTTTAATTTCTAAAATCAGATTTTATGAAATCAAATTTAAAGGATTTACAAACACGAGAAAGAAAAGATAATGTTTTTACAACCTCAGGAAGGTAAACTTTACCAAAATTATTTATAATATTGACAACAATTTATATAATATAATTTATAAAATAATTACAGTTATAATTATTAAAGAATTTATGATTAACAATTTGAGTGCCTAAAGGATCAACAGGCCTTATAATTAAACTTAAAGAGGTCTGAATTTTAAATTACATATATGTGTTAATCAAAAACATATACAAGGATTATATTGTCTAAAGTCTTAAGGTGATACCTTTCAAATATACATAACATAATACAATAATACAATATAGTAAATAAGTTATTGAAAATATTGTTAAAAATTAATGTTTTACATCAATTATGGTAAAAGGATCATTTAGTTGATATATCTTATAAATATATAAGTCAAAGCTACATGAGTCCTAATGATAAAGGCTGGATACAAAATAAAAATAAAAAGTGAAAAAAATGAATTGTTTGCGAAACGTAAAAATGCCCAATATTAAAAATATAGTTTAAAATGTAAGTTATAATTATTAAATAATATCTAGTAGACAAAAGATACTTCTAAAATGTCCAGCGAATGTGATAGAAAGAAGAGCTAAAAACCTGAAAAAGCCGAAGGTAATCTAAATTTAATTAAAATAAATTAAATTATATAAAATTAAGTAATAATCATTATATAATTTCGAACATCCAGGGAATATCTAACACTTATAACAATAGAGAGTCATTTGAGTATCTAAATTATTTATAAATGTAACTACGAGCATGTTATTACACTAGATAAACATATTTGTACAACTATATAGAGAGAGTAGTATAGGTATTAATGAAACGATATACACTTAATAAATAAATAATTATAATCATTATTAGTAATGCTATAATTGTAGTTTTACCTCCAGTTCAGTGGAGAGAGAGATACCAATATTTGTCGACTAGTATGGTTTGCTATATGTATACCTATATATACAAATATATAGGTGCAAATCTAACTTTCTGAGTCTCCGAAACATACCCAAAATGAGTAAAATATATAAATGCATGAATGATCTACGGTTCAATTATAACCGGTAATCTTAAATATCCAAATTATATATTTAAAACAGAGACAAATAAAAAAAGATCCGAATCTAAATTATAAATATCTAAAATAATCCAAAGGTGTGCATGTTTATCAAGAGAACAAGTTACCAAATAATATGTTTATAAAATAAAGTATTATTAAAGTTTTATAAACTGTTATAACGTTTTAGGTCCAACAGTTGATATGAGACGTCAAAATTTAAGGCCTGTTTGATTAGTGTTTTTTCCTGACTTTTTCCGAGGCTAGGAGTTTGAGAATAATTCACTTTTTTTGTTAATTAAGTTTTCATAATTATTAATTATTAATAGGATCTCCTTTGTGCAGAGGTTGCAGTTAGTTGATATAGACGAGTTCGAGTAGATTTTACTATTACAAAGCTTCGTCCAAAAAATCGAGTATTTTAAATGTTTGTCTTTTAATGACCATATAAGTTGTGATAAAGAAGTCGAAGACTTCCTATTAAAATTCGAAAACGAGCATTTGTGATTCGCAAATATCGATTTAAATGTCGAAGAAGTTGCCCCTATGTGGTTGTATGTGTTGTTATTTGTTTTTACGGTGCATTTATACACAACATTTCTATCCAGACAATTATTTTGCATAGGGCAACCTGGTTTATTTCTACAATTACATTTCGATTTATTATTATTAACAGCATTATGCTGATTTTGGTTTAGAATTCTACTATTTAGTTTAACGATGTTTTGGGCCATATTTATAGTTGTAGAATAAGAAAGCTTCATTGTGTCTCTATTTAATATGGAACGGTATTTATATTGACTAGGGAAGGAATTATCTAAAGGAATTATCTAAAGATAGTGGTGTTCTTACTGCTACAGAAGCAGGGGGTGGGGTGCAAACCATATAACTGATTAAGTTCTAGTTCTTTTCCTCGATTTATTCACAGTACAGGTGTTTGAATTATAATTTTTAGAATTTCGTTTATATATGCCAGTCATATTATTATTATTTTTATCAGTTATTATTTTTATCAGTTATTATTTTTATCAGTTATTATTATTATCAGTTATTATCAGTTATTATTATTTTTATCAGTGCTTCCAATCTATTATAAAACTCATTCTTTGAGTTATTCATTGAACCTTGTTTAACTTTTAAATATATATATATATATATATATATATATATATATATATATATATATATATATATATATATATATATTTATATAAAGAATAGGAAACACCAAAGAGTAAATATGCTGTCAAACTAACACATGTTTCAGCTCTGCATGAACCGTACTGCATCAAGCTTTACACCTCCTGGTTAAGTCTATACTCAATATATTATTATTATTAAAGTTATATATACATATAAACAATGAGTTATATAGTTTGTTGATTATTCAACAAAGTTAATTTTACAACAGATTAGAAGCACTCTACAAGATTTATATGGAGTATCATTAATATTAACAATATAAATAATTGGAAAATATCTTTATAAAAGCATATTTATTCTAATATACGTATTTCAATGGTACTAACCTTTAAGTACACTTTCGTCAGTGGGCGTATAACATTAAGATCACATGAAGGTATGTCACTATCTTAACACTAAATATTCTATTCTATCTGACGAAAGCGTACTTAAATCTTAGTACCCTTCAAATACATATAATTAAATAAATATGGTTTTGTAAAGATATTTTCCATTTATTAATACTGTTAATATATATATATAAATATATATATATATTTGTTTATATAGATAAGATTCTACTGGATTAGAACTGTTTCATTCTTTAGAAATCATCAGGAATATGGCTGTCCAAAATTAATGTTGTGGTATTTATATATTTTCTGGTGGTAGGAGAGGTGTGGAGTGGGATGGGTGGAGGTCATTCGTTGAATGAAAAGAGAATTCATTAAAATCTAATTCTTTAGAGTGACAAAGGCAGAGAGAATTCTATAAACAAGTTCAAATAGGGGTGCCATTCTTTATTTCTAAGTTTCTCTTCAGCTAACAATGCCTATATTTTAGGTGTCTATAAGATGATTGGGGGTCGGTCATGGTTGATGCATTTAAAGAGAAGGGAAATTATTTAAAAGCTAATTCTTTAAAGCTCTACTTAGAGTGACAAAGGCCAAGAGAATTCTATAACACACACACACACACACACACACACACACACACACACACACACACACGCGCGCACGCACACACACACACACACACACACACACACACACACACACACACACACACACACACACACACACACATATATATATATATATATATATATATATAAATATACACATATACAAACAAATATAAACACATCTACACATATACACATAAATAAATACACATATACATAAATACACAAACACAAATATAAATATATATATATATGTATGTATATATCAAGTAAGGTGTTTCTGTATTGTTGAGCAAGGTAAGCAAATACATATTACGACTGATTTTGTTACATGCTTTTTAGGTGGGAAAAATTGTATTAGAAATAGTCTTTTGTACATTGTCAATCGTGATGCATAAATATTATAAGCATTAATGTATGGAGGATATGCAAACGTTGAACATAACTTGCTTGTGTAATGAGGAAATAAATTATTGTTTAAACAAGACAGAATGATCATTCACGATGCTCATTAATAAACATATCACGCTGAATTTCATCTTCCCCTGTGGCCTTGACACATTTTCTTTATTTAATTGTTCTTGTGATCTCAGCATCTGAGGGGTTAGTCCTCGCTCCCAGATGTACCTTATGTACATCAGTCGTTCTTCTTTTGAGCGGGTTCAGAATAACAACAACATATTCACTCCCTCTCACGAAGATGCACTTATCTGACGAGAGTAGAACCCCAGAGGTGTGTCGATAGTAGCCGTGGAGTGAGACGTTTTATTATGTATCGTTTCAAGGAGAGCCGCAATTGTTTGAATTGAGAGATCACATCTCTGACGCTACGGGCGAAACCAATTGGCAGGAGACCTAGGAGTAGACCCTGAAAAAGATAGTGGGATAACATCTATGAGCTCGGCTAGCCTCGCTAGCCATCCTGCAGGATCATTTGGAGACGATTGCTTCTGATAGGACTCATTGGAAGGTGTATCTGGGACTCTTCCCCCATGGCCCTACCAAAAAGAAGAAGAAGAAGAAGAAGAAGAAGAAGAAGAAGAAGAAGAAGAAGAAGAAGAAGAAGAAGAAGAAGAAGAAGAAGAAGAAGAAGAATATAATCGATTGCATTGACCCTAGCAGTTGTTTCATCCACTTGTCCTGTTTTCCTATAGAGTCTGTACGTGTTCATTAGATATGGTGAAATAGTTTTGTGAATCCTACGCTATCATCTTATAAGACAGATGGACACATTTTATACTGTATTTCTAAAAGCAGGAGGTAGTCTCTTCTTGGACGATAAACAACTTTAATACACGAAAGCGATTATTTACATGGTTGACCTAGTCAGGAGTCATACCCAGAACATTTAAATGTATGAGATTGGGTGGAACCCAATAATTTGGTAACCCATCTCATATAATGTTACTTTTATTTATAAACGCTACGTTTATCACAGACTGTGTCTTGCTAGTTCTTCTTGAGCATTTTATTTATATTTAGCCGTTGAAATACTGAGCCACTTGCATTAAGCTCATACGAATAGGCATTTCCCTTGATAGAACAACTGAAATACATATAGAAATTGATGAAGAATTTATATTTTATATGCGTGTGCGTATTCAAATTTGATATTGTTACGTTTTCACGAATCGAAATTATTGACAGAAGCATCTGTTGAAATCCCACTTTCATTATACATTATTTGCACCTCATTGAAATGTGTCACTTATCAATTGGTAGTATCGGTAGAGGGTCGGACGCCATGCTTTCTAGCATAGTTACGTCCCTTTACGATCTGAGTTCAAATCCCGCCGAGGTTGACTTTGCCTTTCATCCTTACGGGGTCGATAAAATAAAGTACCAGTGAGGCACTGGGTAGTTGCTGGCCTTGTGCCTAAAGTAGAAACAATTATATTAACTTTAATTTACAATAAACATATATGTTGAAACTTCTTTGAATATTTGTCAAACGATTTGTGATATCACAAATAAATAATGCTTTTTTCCTGATTATGATTTTAAAAACAAACATATTTCATAAACTTCGATTCTTTATGCACTTATATTTGCCGGACTGTAACTGTACCTGACAACATTCTAAATCAATTTTCCTCCAAATCGATATTTTTTTTATTCACAAAATGTTTGATTTTATTAATACTTCGGATAGATTTTATGCCTTCAGATGTGAGTGACATATGCTCATATTTGATTGCTCCACTTTTCCCTCATGTCTTAAGTATTAGACTAAATAACAATAACAAAAAAACAGCTATTCACCATATTTTATATGAAATACAATTTATTGAAAATGTGTTATAAAGAAAATTTCCCTTGGAGAGTTTTTGAACACACATTTTCTTTGCAACACTGCTACCAGTAAGGGGCAAACACATCATTTGATGGATTTTAATGATTTTGCAAATTTCATATGACGGAAACAACCCGTTTAGTAGGCTATATATTGATTCAGGTATTTTAATTTGTTTTAAGAATATGTTTGTTGCTCTCTTAAAACTAGGCTATAAAGGCATAAGAAACATTCCCTCTTCTCATACCCACCTATCGAATATGTTGGTATTGTTATATATACCTATCTATCGATCTATCGCACACACACAAGGACCATCGCCAACACGTGCACATGCACCTACACATGCACGCATACATATTTATATATATATATGGACAGTTTGTAAAAGCTTATCAACCTATCGTGTATATATATACATAAATAATTATCAATATATATGCATATATATATATATATATATATATATATATATATATATATATATATATATATATATATATATATATATGCATATATTAACACATATTTATCACTTAACATTTAATATTCTACCATACTATTTCATTCTAATACCATTATAAATGTTAAAAGATTGTAAATAAAACGAGTAAATCAGACAAAGTTGGAATTCCTTTTATTAATATAATCTGAGTTTTTCGAATATTAATAACATTCGATTCGTTTGCAATTATGCAAACACGCCTGATTTTCAAAGGCATGTCAGAAGAATGATCCCTTCATTCTTGCTCTTGTGTTGGCATGTAAACAGAGCAAGAATGAAGGGTTCATTCTATTGACATGACTTTAAAAATGAGGCTTGTTTGCATAATTGCAAACGAATCGAATGTTATTAATATTCGAAAACCTCAGATTACATTTATTGTATTCAGCCATGTAGAGCGAAAATTATGTATAAATATATATATATATATATATATATATATAAGTGTGTGTCTGAGGGTAGCTAAGATGCTTCAATAGGCGGTATGCCGGTTGAGTAATCTATGCTCTTACAGAGCAGAGTATGATAGAATAGAAAACGAAAAATCAGTGAAGCATCTGAACTCAATTTATTGTGTGTTACAATTGTTTTGCCGGCGGACAGCTCGAGACGCGATCATTGTATGGATCTGTCTGATTCTGGACCCGCAGGTTCGACGGACACGTCTAATGATTTCGGAGCATATTCTCTCATGTATGTGAGAGAATATGCAATAAATTGAGTTCAGATGCATCACTGATTTTTATTTTTCTATCCTCTTACTCTCTCTATATATATATACATATATATATATAAATGTGTGTCTGTGTGTGTGTATCAAAATGGGTGTGTGCGTGTATGTATGTACGTGTTCATGTATGGTTATTTTAGGTGCTAATTTATGATCCTAAACTTAGCGAAAGGACCAATAATCCTCAATCGAATAAGTACTGGCTTCTGCACAGTCTACTAAATTCCTCGAAGCCGGTGCTCCAGGATTGTCGTGGTCTAATAACTGGATGCATAATAAAACAGCGTATTATACAACTGGCAATAACTATGTCTAGAATAATCCATATTGGCTATAGGACTAATATATGAAAAATAATTATCAATTACAAATTCTTATAAAATCTACAAGAATATTTCCAAAATATTTGAATCATGTTAAATCGTGTTTCTTTTCACATTTAATTGTTTTATTTTGGGATAGGCTTGAGAAAACAAGGATATTATCTTCGCATTCCGGATGCCCATGTCGGCTGCACGAGACGCAAGTCACCCGGTGTGGATTGCCTGCTTTTCGAGCTTTACGTAGATATGCTAGACTTGAAGTGTTCTACTGCAACTAGCAGTTGATCGAGAGTATTCCCAGTTCAGGGAGCCAGAGCGTAGACACTCTCGGGCCTTTTACGCGGTAGTTGGAGCTGTTGTAGTGCATCACGCTCAAATCAGTACGTGGAAATGTTGTATCAGTATATGCCGACATCGCTGTGATTGTGTCGTACATCAGGGATATCGACGTAATTGGCATATCCTTGGAGGAATATGAAAGGGTGATGGGAGCAAAACTAAACCCGGAAAAGTCGGTGGGCTTGCAGCTCCGCACCGGGAAATGCAAGTCCATGCCGTTCGAGAGCGTTACCAGGCGCTGGAGGGACGGATCGATATAGTTACTCGGGTTCCGATACGGACCAGACCTCCAGGTGAATAAGAATTGAGAAGAGATTAAAATACGCTGAGGCTGCGACTCACCTATCTAAACAGTGAACAGGTGTAGTCACAGTTTGTGAGACAGACCTTACTCCAGCTCCAATCGGTGACTGATCTGCAGTCCTCTGTCAAGACGAGACCGAGGCTGAACGCCTGACATCTGGAAAATTTGGCAGGCACTCACTGTCTTCTACCAGGCACTGCAGTCAGTGAAACTTCCGCTCAAGGTGACGAATTTCTTAGAGAGGTTCTGGGTGGCGACGAAGTCGAACTGACCACTCTATTCCGGAGGACTTTTGAGCCGGGGACGATGGACAATTCCCAGAAGTCCCACGCTTGACAGTACTACCGAGGGAGTGCCGGTTCGAGATAAATTCTGCAGGCACCTAAGTGCTGTCAGACGGATCTGCTCAAGATGCTCGCAGAGCGAACGAAATCACTTTGCGCGAACTTGTCCAGTGTCTGTGGAGTTATGTCAAATGGCTGATGTCGCGTGTAGAATGGATCCGGAAAATACCGAGTCCATAGTGAAGATCGCACCGCGCGTTCTTTTGGTTGGGAAGGTCACGGGATTTTGCGAAAGTTGTTGTGTGGTGGACCAAGTTCAAAGCACTGAAGAAAGACACTTTTCCCTTTTGCCAATCCTTGATAAGCCTTTTCAAATCTTACATGGAAAGGAAAGTGAGAGTGGAGAGAGAAGTACTGAACACTCCCCTCCCAGTACATTAGGTACCAGGTGGGTGAATTGTGGCGAGAATGTCCCGTGTGAATGCAAATACTCTGAGAATGGGCCTCTATACTGGTTAATTTAACGGAGAGTGGGCTCCTGTTCATGAGTGCTCTCGAAGCGTAGGGTGGGTCAGGATTAGTGGGGTACCTGAGTCGACCCTAGGTGATTATCCCGCTGTATTGGTAAATTTTAATTGTTGTATTTTTCTTGTTATTTTGTTATTGTTATTTATATTTTTCGACGTTATATATGTAAACCCCCACTGTCTCTGTGTATTGTATTGTCTCCTAATATGTAGGCCCTTGTGGCCAATAAAGACATTAGAAATTATCATTATTAATATAGTTTATTTTATGTATTTTTTATTTTTATTTATTTTTGAGGTGGACGAGGAGTGACTAAGGTAAACACATTAGACAAGACATAATGTCGTAGGTTATTCTCATCTTCTATGATGTGCGTTTCCGGAGAGCGGTGAATGAAATAAGAAACGGAATGAAACGTTAGCCTAGAATAATTAAATAAATGTGAATGATACGAACGTACATGCATACACTTCATAATTACATATATACATACACACACGCATACACCCACCATATATATATATAATATAGAGAGGAAAACATACTAAAGAGAGAGTGGATGTTTATCAATATACAGGGAATACCACTGGTGTATGGAACCTATACACATAAAAGGTGAGGTAAAAACATTATAATTAAAAATATAAATAACATGAATTTCCCCACCTCTATAGCTATATATCACACACGTACAAACTCAGACAGTTTGTTTCGCCAGAAAATTAGAGTTTGGATTGAACTCACCCGGTTCATCAGCGTGTGTAAGTGAATACATTCCAAACGACTCTATGAGAATTTAGATTAACTGCCTTGCAACACGTAGTAGAGAGAAGGGAATGCGTGTGTGAAACAGTAAACCAGTGGCTTAGGCAGGGTGAGTCGCTAGAAATGGCAGACCCCAAAACACCCAAATTAAAGTGCTCGACAAAATAGAGAGACAAAAGAGACCGCTTTTTATAGAAATATATCAAAATAAGTTAACGGTGTCAGAAACTCGTGTTAGACCCTGTAATTCATGAGTTCACAGGAAAAAGAAACCTGGACTCCTCAAATATAATAATTTTTGAGCTCATGGATTACAAGTTTCTGATTCCGTTAAACCATTTTGATACACACACACACACACACACACACACACACACACACACACACACACACACACACACACACACACACACACACACACACACACACACACACAAACACACACACACACACACATACATACACACACACGCATATATATATATATATATTATCTGAGTTTTTAGAATATTAATAATAACATTCGATTCGTTTGAAATTATGCAAACAAGCTTCATTTTCAAAGCCATGTCAGTAGAATGGACCCTTTATTCTTGCTCTTGTGTTGGCATGTAAATAGAACTGCAGACACTAATGTTTCTGGGTATCACCCTTCATCAGTACAGCTCACTGTTCACCTGCCAACTGTCACAGCTAGTGAGAATATATGCTATTTTCTAAAATATACAGTGACTAATCGGCTTGATTTGCATATTACCAGGCTGGCTGATCAGCGAGATTTGCATATCAGCAGACAGGCCAGTCAGTTTCCTGTATACGAGCGATAAATGGCTGGCTTTGCCACATTAAAATTAAAAAATGTTTGTTCGCTCTATATGGCTGAATACAATAAATATAATCTGAGCCTTTCGAATATTAATAATAACCTTCGATTCGTTTGAAATTATGCAAACAAGCCTCATTTATTTTTAAAGCCATGTCAGTAGAGTGAACCCTTCATTCTTACTCTTGTGTTGTAAACAGAACTGCAGGCACTATTATTTCTGGATATCACCCTTCATCGGTACAGCTCACCGTCAGAGCTAGTGAAAATATATGCATCGGTACAGCCCACTGTCAGAGCTAGTGAAAATATATGCTATTTTCTAAAATATACAATGACTGATCGGCCCAATGTGCACATTAGCTGGCTGGCAGATCAGTCAGATCTGCATATTAGCAGATCCACTGATCAGCCTGATTTGCATATCAGCAGACTGGCCAATTCTCTATATATATATAACGAAGGAGTTGTGGTAAGGAACCACATGGACCGTAACGCACCAGAGTACTGAATACTTACGGCAGTAGAGTGGGTAATAGGAAAATGTATGACCCCGACGGCAGAGCTGAAGCCGTTTCGATGGCTATTCCAGAAATAGCCGTCGAAACGGCTTGTGCTCTGCCGTCGGCGTCATACATATTCCTATATATATATATATATATATATATATATATATATATATATATATATATATACATGTATACAATTACGGGTAGATTCCCGGTGGGTATTAGGAGGTGACGACAGTTACAAAAGATGAGCAATACGTTGGTAGAGTGTCGGCAACTTTATTTTATATATTTTATATATCCACACTCTGTCATGCTGTGTTTCTTTGAGGACTACGTGCATGTCAAATTCTCAGCCAAATACCAGTGAAATATATTACGATGCTCCTCTGGTTTTCGAACATTCGAACAACTGAAACTCTCATCGTCAGTAATGAGAAATGTCCAACAATATATATGTGTGCCTGTGTTTGTGCGTATATGTGTGTGTATATGATGGATTGAATGTATATTGCGTATTTTGTCGGTTTAGTTATATCTTTCGTGTGTGAATCATGCTTTTTATCATGTATATGTAGAGATTTAATCTATATCATATTCCCTACACATATTCATTTACTAGTGAAACATGTAAAAACATGATTTACACTATATTTATACCCTCCAAATAACAACATAATAATATATTTATTCTGACCGTTAATCGCAAAATATTAAATATTTTGAACGACTCCAGAATATAGATCACATGGAAAAATATTGTAAATAATGTAAATATCACTCGCAATTCAATATGAATCGAATTTATTCTATTTTTTTTTCTTTTCACAAACCCAAATGTTATTATTTCTTTCATGAATGTTCATATTGTTCTACATATATTGCACAATTACTTGACGTATATACATATGTGTATGGTTAGTAATTTGTGTGCATCTTATTTCTATATATATAGCTTCTACATATATACGCATGCGTGCATGTGTGTGTTTGGGAAAATTTATATTTTGTGAGTACCTGTGTTTCTGTATAAGACTTTCATATATTTTTTCTTCGCATATTGAACGCTAGGTAATGTACCACTCAATATATATGAAATGAATAAGAATTCATAAATGTGGAAATTTCGGCTGCAAGTATGCATTTCCAAATAAATGCCAATGCATGCATGAATAAATACAAACATATATATGAGTGCATGTATATATATATATATATCTATCTGGGCCGGGTAAAATTCCCGAGATACATGGACAATTTCTCTCCAGCGGTCACTGTCCCTCATTATCGCTGCCATGTCCTACGTCTCCAACAGACCAGTGTCTGTCCTTAGGGCATCAACATATGTTAACCTTGTGGAGGTGATGATGGAAGAACTCTGTACCGCTTACACTGAGGCCAGAGAGGAGGCACTGATAGAGAAGATGAGAAGTGTGGAGAGAGAGGTTGACAGATCTGGATGTAAGGAGAGCTGGATGATCATCAAAGAGATCACAGAGAGGAAGAGAAGGTGTTCGAGTCAGATCCAGGGAACGGGGTCCGAGGATAGGAAGAGGAAATGGCTAGACCATTTTAGGATCCTACTAGGAGAGCCACCCTCCACAGTCCAGAGCACTGGGGAGATAAGGCGGCTGTTTGAGGAACTGGATATTGAGACAGAGCCCTTCACCAGAGAGGAGCTTCTGACAACAAAGAAGAGAATCAAGGAGGGCAAGGCTCATGGAGGAGATGGAGTGGCATTAGAGGTGATGAAGAACTGTGATTTTGATGATATCAACTGGAGTTCTGTAAACGGGCACTGGAGAAAGTAGTTGCCCCGAATCAGTGGAGGATCAGTAACATCGTCCCTGTGTCAAAGAAGGGAGATCTCTCTAACACCAACAACTACAGGGGTATCTCACTGACGTCACTTGTGGCAAAGACCCTCAACAGGATGATTCTTAACAGGATCCAGCCTGAGATGGAGAAGAAGCTCAGGGACAACCAGAACGGCTTCAGAGAGGGATGATCAACCACCAGTCACATCCTGATTCTGAGAAGGATATTAGAGGGAGCTTGAGCAAAGTGCCTTCTTGCGGTCATGGTTTTCATTGACTTTAGGAAGGCCTTTGATTCTGTGGACCGTCACTGCCTGATGAAGATCTTACAGGCTTATGGAATCCCCAAGATAGTGGACCTTATACCACTGATCTACACCAACATCAAAGCCCAATTCATTACACCTGATGGGATGAGAGATTTCTTTGAGATACTGACTGGAGTGCTCCGGGGAGATACATTGGCTCCCTACCTTTTTATCATCGTACTAGACTATTGTATGCGCCTTGCACTGAAGAAACACCAGGACTCTGGCTTTACTGTAGCACCGGTTCAGAGCAGGTGTGTTAAGGCGAAAAAGGTATCAGATGCTGAATTTTCCGACGACATAGTTTTGGTGACAAATACAGTGAAGGAAGCAGAGGATTTGATACGGGAGGGTGAGACTGTGTTGATGAGTGTGGGGCTGAGAATGAATGAGACTAAAACAAAATATATGGTAGAGAATGTTGAGAAGCCAGAGGGGATCACTAATGTAGGTGGGAAGCCGCTACAATTGGTTCAGGGCTTCCTGTATTTGGGAGCAAAGATTGGAAATGCGGAAGATGATGTGGTTGAGGGGAAGAGCAAAGCCTGGGCAGCGTGCCACAGCTATATATATATATATATATATATATATATATATATATATATATATATATATATATATATATATATATATAGTAATAATAATAAATTTGAAGAAAATCCAAAGAGGGTTCGTTAAGAATAAATATATATCAACCATATAAGAACCGTAAAGCAAATATTTATTAAAATAACAGATTAAAGTTTCAGCAAAGAATCGCTGCTTTCACCCTTAACGGCATCTTCTGAAAGATATAATACGTGCGGGTACAGGCGTTGCGTGGGGTCTGTATGTGTGTGCGTGTTTTTTTGTTTTTGTTGTGTACATGCTTGTATTGGCATACCCATTGCGGGTGTTTTCGCGTATGCTTGTGTATGTACGTATATGGTTGCGTGCATGTATATATTTAATTTCAATTATCTCTGTAATTTATTTACTTTATTCTTAATTCTAAAGCCGGGAATCATTCGGTTTCCTAATAGAATTTTAGTCTACGACTTCAGTTATACCATATACGTGGTTTTGTCTTTGCGTGTAATTGTTTTCACCGCTCCACATATTGACGTATTATCTTCGTTTTTTCCGTTCATTGCCAGAGAACGTCTTCACGAACCACCTAATAGAATATTATTCTACGACTTCATTTATACCATAAACGTCGTTTTGTCTCTGCGTGTAATTGTTTTCGCCGCTCCAAATTATGACGTATTATCTTCGTTTTTATCCGTTCTTTGCCAGGGAACGTTTCGACGAACCAAAGTATGGTCTTCCTGTCTTCCTTCGGTTGCAACGTTTTTTGAAATATTTACTTCTGCGTTCACAGATTGAATTTTTTAGTTTCAGAAGATCCTGTTAAGGGTGAAAGCAGCGATTCTTTGCTAAAACTTTAATCTGTTATTTTAATATATATATAGATATATAACTTGTTGTGAAAATCAGTCATGTGGAACTATTGTCATCTTGCCTTATGGTTTGAACTTTACAACACCACCTGCCTCTTTGAGGTCAAATACCAACCCTACAAGCATTTACAAAGTGACCAATGAGAATTAAGATTATTCCTGCTGACAACAGTAAATTATTCCTAACAAGCTCATATGTACCAATAGACTATAGACTACCCAAGAAAACACCCCAACCATCGATTAGCTGTACTAGACACAGAGCTATGGTTAGAAACCATTAATAACAAAAAACAAATCCTCCATTCCCATTAAGCCAAACCCATGACTTCCAAATACCTGATCCACCGAAACTCAGCTATTTCGGATCACACAAAAATCAACATACTGATTGCGGATTTAGTACGGGTGATGAGGAACGCGTCCCGCATGTGCAACCCCAAAGAACTAGAGAGACACATACAACACTTCATCCACCGTGTGCAGTTCTCTGGTTACAATCAGAGAGATAAAATCAGAGTATATAGAGGCACCAGAACCAAATGGGAAAAAAGGTAAATAATGAAACAAATGGGACCTGTCCCTTGTACAGGAGCAAATTTTGGAATAGATTAGAAAGAACTAGGTATAAGGTTAATAGAATAAACTCATGGTATGATAGCAATAAATACCAGAGTGTAATGTTCATCAATACAACCGCTAGAGGTGAACTAGGTTACAAATTTATAGGGGCCCTAGATAAAATTAAACTAAATATTAAGATAGTGGAATTACCAGGTACCTCCATAAAAACACTTATTAGAAATACATACCCTTTTCAAAGACCTCCCTGTATAGATAAGAAATGCATAATCTGTAAACTAAGCCCCCATATTAACTGCAAAACTAGAAACATAGTATATATCATAAGATGGACTTAGGGACAATGTAAAGATAAGAATATAGTGTACATAGGTGAGACAGCTTGTAGAATAGGATAACAATTGACTGAACACTGGTGAGAGCTTCAAGATAGAAAAGAATCATCAGTACTCCATCAGCATGCTAAAATAGAACATGAGGGCAAATTAGAGTACATAGAAATAAAAATAAAGTCTACACACAGAAAAGACGCAATGTTTAGACAAATCACAGAGGCAATAAACATAAATGAGCTCCAACCAAAATTAAATAGGAAAGATGAATGAAATAGCAACATCACAACTTACAACTAAGGACAAAATGAAAACACACACACATAGAAAAAACATAGAAAAAACAACCAACATGTAAACAACATGTAAATAAACAAATAAATAAACAAATAAAACCACACTCAGACACCCGGATGTAACACATGCGCAAACTAAGCGCACAACACACAAAAACAAATGGCGTAGAGCAGAACAAAGGAGAGGCACAGCACAAAGAAAAGAATCCCCAGTCACTGAAGAGGTTACCCAATGTGCGAGGAAAGAACTTTGACAATATATGAAATATTAGATGGTTCCGTATGTGGAACCAACTAAGCAACCGTAAATTTACAAATTTCTTAAATTTATAAATTTAATTTATATTTAATTGGAGTGAAAGCAACTGGTGGGTGTGTTCCTTATTGGAAACATTATCCTCCCAAAGTACAACAATATCGGTTTCAACACACGTTTTCAGATAAAGTATCTTGCTAAACAAATTCAGAAACGAAATATATATATATATATATCCTAAAACATGTCTATAGAATCACAAGATAAAATACATACTATTTCCTCTCCCAATTAGCATAATTAACCATATAAAAAATCGAACAGACCAGGCTATAAGAATGAGGCTTCTATAGACATGTTTTATGATATATAGCTCTGATTGTTTAATTTATTAATTTTTCATTGAGCCACAAAGTGACCAGTTGCAAAACACGTATATGTATATGTATGTATATATATATATGTAAACTTTTATATGTAACAATATCCCATTAGGTTGAGATACAAATTTGGCTGTATTGTGCTGTGCTTTCTAGCAAAAATGCCACCAGTCTTAAGCAACTACCACACCCCTTCCAACCTGACCGCGACTACGTCACGATTTTTAGCCATTTTGAAATGAATTTCTTGGCACGATCACTTTGGAAAATTTAATGTCTAGATAAGAGAGAGCTTCCTGATGAATCCGGCGCTCGAGTTTATATAATTATTACATAATTATTGGAAAACTCAAAATACGGACGAAACCATGGTATAAGTTTTTAAATGTATTCTATTTTCTCCTAGTTTATTTTGCACCTAATTCTGTTCAGTTGACTATATCTGGGCGATTACGCTGTCGAAATATTCGATAAATATTCCGGTACGGCCGACGCGAAGCGCTAGTTTCGGTTATTTGTCGGAGATTTCTTCATAGAAGCCTCATTCTTATAGCCTGGTCTATTCGATTTTTTATATGGTTAATTATGCTAATTGGGAGAGGAAATAGTATATATTTTATCTTGTGATTGTATAGACATGTTTTATGATATATAGCTCTGATTGTTTAATTTATTAATTTTTCATTGAGCCACAAAGTGACCAGTTGCAAAACACGTATATGCATATGTATGTATGTATATATGTAATCTTATATATATATATATATATATATATATATATA
This sequence comes from Eledone cirrhosa, assembly GCA_964016885.1. Taxonomy (NCBI): domain Eukaryota; kingdom Metazoa; phylum Mollusca; class Cephalopoda; order Octopoda; family Eledonidae; genus Eledone; species Eledone cirrhosa. Next base: position 68,999,645 of record OZ024740.1, read on the forward strand.
TATATATATATATATATATATATATATATATAATCATATATGTATATATATATATATATATATATATATATATATATATATATATATATATATATATATAGTGGTGGAACACTGGAAGGTATTATCCGTAGTGGTAGAGCACTCAGTCCAAGGGACGAGTTAGGTAGAAGTGGTTACACAATAGTTAGTTCACCATACCGAGAACAATTGTTTCACCTTCGCGGATCTTCAGATCGGGATGTGTATGGTTATAAGAACAGGAAGGACAACCGTACGAACGCGCATGCGCAGAAACACGGTCACTTCACACAGGCATTACGAGACTGCGTGCGGGGGTGTAAGGGAGATAACTTCGAAAGTCCGGAAAGTTTTTTGGTTGAAAATAAAATAAAAAAATGAAAATTACAAAGAATCAGTCCGGAGCCTTGTAGTTATGCAATAGATGTTTGGTGACGTGTGGACAACGTGTGAAAAATTCACACCTCGTGTTTAGGCAATCACTATTGCGTAATCTCTTTAGGATAGTTATTCGTTCGTCAATACATAAGCCACACGTCGGATAACCCCTTGCGTATGGCTTGGACTTAGTGATGTCATTCCATTGAATAGAGTACACTATACTTGAGTCCTTGAGGGACCATACGTGGCGCGCGAGTTTCGTGGATGAACGTCTGTCCGGGTATCTGAAGGTAGACTGGTGGTTCAGGAAACGCTCCCTGAATCGGCCCTCCGCCATGCCCACATAGGATTTGACCTCCTTTGCGCTAAGCACACGAAGGCCCATATCACCAGCAGCCCTAGGAGCAACACCCCACCAGGGTGCTCTTGCCGAAAGCCTGAAGCTTGCCTCCTTCAACAACAATGCAACACACCAGCTGTAATCTATGAAGCTGTTGTCACTTCCAACCGACCAAACGAACCGCAGGAGGTCAAATCCTATGTGGGCCGATTATCCAACACTGACCAAAGAACGCTGTACTAGTTTCAAGCTTATTAGCTATCGTCAGCAACGTATATCTTCCTACCAGATGATTGAACGTCTGAAAGTATATACTTTCCTTATGCATATTAACGACTGAGCAGCCTAATTTGCATATCGAGTGGGTTAATCGATACGCAAATTAGGCTGCTCAGCCGTTAATATGCATAAGGAAAGTATATACTTTTAGACGTTCAATCATCTGGCAGGAAGGTATACGTTGGTAACGAAAACTAATAAGCTTGAAACTAGTACGGCGTTGCTTTGTCAGTGTTGAACAAACCAGCAACGATGATTGCTAGACACTACGGCTTAATACGGGGTGTATGTTTACAAACACACCGAGCATTATGATAAATGTTCGGTGAATCCATACGTACATATATATATATGTGCATGTATGTATATATACATACTACTGTACGTATGTAACAATATATGTATGTACGTATACATGCTTATATATATGTATATATATATATATGTATATGTGTATATATGTATGTATGTATATATATATGTATGTATATGTATGTATATGTGTATATATGTATATATATATGTGTATGTATATATATATATATATATATACATATATATATATATATATATATATATATATGTGTGAATATATATATATATATATATATATATATATATATATATATATATATATATATATATATATATATATAACGAAGGAAATGTGGTAAGGAACCAGGTGGACCATAACGCACCAAGGTACTCAATACTTGAGGTAGTACAGTGGGTAATAGGAACCAGGAAGACACCGACAGCTGAGCTCAAGCCGTTTCGACGGCTTGAGCTCAGCTGTCGGGGTCTTACTGGTTCCTATATATATATATATATATATACGATATTAATAAATGGAGACTATATTTATAAAACCATATTTATTTCATTATACATATTTCAGGGATACCACATTAAATTATGGTATGCCTTCATCAGACAAAATAAAATATATAACAGTTTTACAAATAGGTTTGACGTACCCTTTAAAATACAACCATTACTTTTGGAGGCTGTCTGGATAGTCCAGACAGCCTCCAAAAGTAATGGTTGTATTTTAAAGGGTAATTGTAGAGCTAACTCTGTTGAAGGGAATTGACTGCTATTTCTAGTTGTCGAATACCTATTCACGCCACTGAGCCGAAGCCGCTGTGATGGGTAAAAACAACACGTGGTAGCGTCCAGCTAAAGATTTTGACTCGAAGTGTAAACATGGATCGCTGATTATTGTTCTTCCTTGTTGATAATCCAATAATATCCACTTTCTGTGACTTGCCATCTGATTAATTGGTGAAATATATTTCGTTAATGAAATATATTCAGGGAAGATTAATCTTTAAAAGGTATCTATTTTTGAAGTTCTAGTTAACTTTATTTATTTTTTACATACTAGCCATGCGTGATTACACGCTTGTAAAAATTATCTCCTGTGATTATTCATGTTTATATTTATTTATATATATGTTGATCAATTCCTAGTTATATATATATATATATATATATATATTAATAAGGTAATGAATTCTTTTACAATGGAATCAGCTCGAATGAGGAAAAAATATCCCCTGAGCAGTGTATAAATTAATATGTAAGTGATGAAACACAGATACCAACACATCTGTATATATATTACAAAAGAAAAATTTAGCCAGATTGAAGTATACTAATTATTATACTACAGTTTGTCCATATCGATTTAAAATAATAAATCAACGGAGACGAACTGTATTGCCAAAAGGCCGTGATGTTTAGACACATTTAAATTTCAAAATTAAACCTGATATATATATATATGTGTGTATATATATATATATATATATATATATATATATATATATATATATATATATATATATATATATATATATATATATATTGTTATATTTGGGGAGGGTCATATTTGCGTAATATTGCCAGAATTAATAACAGAACACACTCACTGTTTGGTTGGTTTTCGCTTCTCGCTGTCTTTTATATATATATATCTGCGATCTAACTTACTCGGTCCTCAATGTTGCCATTGACTGACCGGCGGTCAAAAATAATACAGATACAATATAGACAAACACATATATATATAGTTTACATAAATCTTTCGTTGCACATCTGCAACATCGTCAGTGGTGTTATATTCATTGTTCCTCCTGTTGTGTTGTATGTCTACGCCATTTTTTTGTTCAGTCTGTCTATATATTTATTTATATATATTTATATATATATATATATATATATATATTTATATATATATATATATATATATATATTTATTAAAATAACAGATTAAAGTTTAAGCAAAGAATTGCTGCTTTCACCCTTAACGGGATCTTCTGAAACTAACAAAGTCAATCTGTAAACGCAGAACTGGATATTTCAAAAAACGTTGCAACCGGAGGAAGACAGGAAGACGATACTTTGGTTCGTGGAAACGTTCGCTGGCAAAGAACGGGAAAAAACGAATCGGGAGTTTTAGGTATGTTTTCCTGCTTGGTACGGGTATGTTCTTTGTGGAAATATTCAGATATTGTTTCTGCATGATGAATATAAGTCAGTAGAGTGCTCAACCGAGGGAGCCAAATATTAATAATAATAAATTTCAAGACTAAAATCCAAAGAGAGCTCGATAAGGATAAATATATATCAAATATATAAGAACCGTAGAGCTAATATTTATTAAAATAACAGATTAAAGTTTAAGCAAAGAATCGCTGCTTTCACCCTTAACGGGATCTTCTGAAACTAACAAAGTCAATCTGTAAACGCAGAATTGGATATTTCAAAAAAACGTTGCAACCGGAGGAACTAGAAATTGATTAACATATAAATAAACATATTAAACAATCACAGGGGATAATTTTTACAAGTGTGTAAGCACACATAGCTAAGTAGGTAACTAAATAAAGTTAACTAGAACTTCAAAAATTATAAAAATTATACCTTATAATATGATTAATCTTCCCTGTATATATTCCACTAAAGAAATATATTTCACCAATTAATCGAATGGTAAACCACGGATGCCGAAGCTTGGATTTTCAACAAGGAAGAAGTTCAACTGTCTGTGTTTACGCATTACGTTCTGCATCCGTGGTTTACCATTCGATTAATTGGTGAAATATATTTCTTTAATGGAATATATACAGGGAAGATTAATCATATGATAAGGTATCTATTTTTTAAGTTCTAGTTAACTTTATTTAGTTACCTACCTAGCTATGTGTGCTTACACACTTGTAAAAATTATCCCCTGTGATTGTTTCATATGTTTATTTATATGTTAATCAATTTTTAGTTATTATGAAATGCTCGGACCTATTAATTAGAATATTGGAGCGTATTTTACGGGTGATATGGCGCATGCCTTGTGGCATGACACCCATAAGTTTGATTTAGATTAAATTCATTTTGATTTATCTTAATTTTGGATATATATATATATATATATATATATATTTATAAAAATAACAGATTAAAGTTTAAGCAAAGAATCGCTGCTTTCACCCTTAACGGGATCTTCTGAAACTAACAAAGTCAATCTGTAAACGCAGAACTGGATATTTCAAAAAACGTTGCAACCGGAGGAAGACAGGAAGACGATACTTTGGCTCGTGGTAACGTTCGCTGGCAAAGAACGGGAAAAAACGAATAATACGTCATTAATAGGAGCGGTGAAAAACAATTACGCGCAAAGACATAACCACGTTTATGGTATAAAGGAGGTCGTAGACTGATGTTCTCTTAGGTGGTGCATAGAGACGTTCTCTGGCAATGAACGAAAAAACGAAGATAATATATATATATATATATATATATATATATATATATATAAATTATTCCGGGTTGAATATATATATATATATAATTTATTCCGGCTTGAATACGAGGTAACCACAGTAAGTAAGGTACTTAATACGTAGCAGAGTATAATGGTTTTAATATAGGTGAGATTCTACAGGACTAGAACTGTTTCATTCTTTAGAAATCATCAGGAATCTGGCTTTCCAAAATAAAAGTTGAAGTATTTATATCTTTGCAGGTGGTAGGAGAGGGTGGAGAGTGGGATGGATGGAGGTCATTGGTTGAAATAAAGGGGAATTCATTAAAAGCTAATTCTTTAAGGCTATAATTTATATTTAGAGTAACAAAGGCAGAAATAATTCTATAAACAAGTTCAGATTGGGGAGCCACGCCTTATTTTTAAGTTTCTCTTAGGCTAGCAAAGCCTATAATTCAGGTGTCTGTAATATGGTTGATGGTCGGTCATGGTTGATGGATTTAAAGAAAAGGGAAATTCTTTAAAAGCTAATTCTTTAAAGTTCTACTTAGAGTGACAAAGGTGAAGAGAATTCTATAAACCAGTTCAAAATATTGGCTACACATCATATCATTAATGTTATGTTTCTCTTCAGCTATATTTCAGGTGTCAACAGACACATTGACACACACACACACACACACACACACACACACACACACACACACACACACACACACACACACACACACACACACACACACACACATATATATATATATATATATATATATATATATATATATATATATATATATATATATACGATATTAATAAATGGAGACTATATTTATAAAACCATATTTATTTCATTATACATATTTCAGGGATACCACATTAAATTATGGGGGCTGTCTGTATAGTCCAAACAGCCTCCAAAAGTAATGGTTGTATTTTAAAGGGTACGTCAAACCTATTTGCAAAACTGTTATATATTGTATTTTGTCTGATGAAGGTATTTTAAAGATTAATCTTCCCTGAATATATTTCATTAAAGAAATATATTTCACCAATTAATCAGATGGTAAGTCACAGAAAGTGGATATTATTGGATTATCAACAAGGAAGAAAAAAAAAAAAAAAAAAAATATATATATATATATATATATATATAAACGGAAAAAATGAAACGAAACTTCATTTCCCACTCTTAGTACGGCCGTTACTTAAATATATGTATGTACACGTACATACATATCTGTATACAGACGTACAGTAGCATGTATATATATATACATACATGCACACATATATATATATGTACGTATGGATTCACCGAATATTTATTATAATGCTCGGTGTGTTTGTAAACAAACATCCCGTATTAAGCCGTAGTGTCCAGCAACCATCGCTGCTCGTTTGTTCAACACTGACAAAGGAACGCTATACTAGTTTCAAGCTTATTAGCTATCGTCAGCAACGTAGACCTTCCTGCCAGATGATTGAACGTCTGAAAGTATATACTTTCCCTATGCATATTAACGGCAGAGCAGCCCAATCTGTCTATCGAGTGGGTTAATCGGCCGGGTTCACCGAAACGATATACGGAAAAAATGAAACGAAACTTCATTTCCCACTCTTAGTACGGCGGTTACTTAATTATAAGTATGTACACGTACATACATATATGTATACAGACGTACAGTAGTATGTACATATATATACATACATGCACACTTATATATATGCACGTATCGGTTTACTGAACATTTATTATAATGCTCGGTTTGTTTGTTTGTACATGTGTGCATGTATGTATATATATACATACTACTGTACGTCTGTATACATATACGCAGGTACGTATACATACCTACATACTTACATATATATATATATATATATATATATATATATAATATTAAGGATACTATTTATAGTTATGTATATTTTAAACTTTTTATAATTATGTATATTTTAAACTATAAACAGGGAAGATCAGTAATTTATTAATACCTTATTCCCAGTTAGATAAATAGCTCAATGTAAGAACATCAGTTGTTCTACGGAGCAGTTATATAGAATTCACAAGGATCAAAGCTATGTTCAAAGCATTCATATACTTACAATTGTTTCATCCAAAACTAGGCTTGGACTCTTCGGAGCATTTTTCAATGCTTGTACATATAATTGACCTCCTCTCCAACGCAAGAGACATACAGATACATATA
>OZ024740.1:69009138-69056638 GCA_964016885.1 Eledone cirrhosa
GCGCTGGAGCCACTTTTTTAACATAAAAACACTCTTGGCGCAAAATCAATTTTTTACATTCACATGACCTCTACCGACCAATCAAAATTGTTTTGGCCACAAGAATTTTTGCAACACCAAAGTAGCGCTGGAGCCACTTTTTTAACATAAAAACAGGTAGAATTCCCAAAACTAATCAGATCAGAGCAAACAACACGGACACTCTATCTCAAAATTATTTTTGAAAAGCATTTAGAAATGCGCAACCGGTAAAAACTTAAAAATTTAAAACCACAACTGAATACTAACCCATACAATTACTAATACTCTTTTATTCCTAATTAAACCATTTTTCAACTGTGAACATTTAGTCAGCATTTTCTATTCCGTTTACCAATATATACTAACTTGTGTGTTACACCTCTATTCTTTTAACTATATATATATGTGTGTGTGTGTATTTATATATATGTATATATATGTATATATATATATATATTTTCCTATTACCCACTCTACTACCCCAAGTATTGAGTACTTTGGTGCGTTATGGTCCACCTGGTTCCTTACCACATTTCCTTCGTTATATATATATATATATATATATATGCATATGTGTGTATATATATATATATGTATGTATATATATTATGTCAGGTCACCAGTTGGTGCTACTGGTAACATGTATCCCAGTACAACCTGTCTCATGGTCGGGTCGTTGGCGACTAAATTGGCAACCCCGCCAAGGTTTCTTGGTTAGGAGGGTGACTTTTGACATCCTGCAGGACTAAAAGCAAAACCTGTCAAAGGGCAAAGGAGCTCTTAATAGTCAATAGCCATCCAAAATCGCCGGGAGAGATGACTCCTTAGCCTTTGTCAAGGCAGAATTCTAGGAGAACGAAAACTCTGATATAACACCTGCAACCCTGATGGTATCCAATGATGTTGACTTCTACTTTTTGGTAAATATAAATTTGTCTAAGACAGTGGGACTGGCTCTGTGCAGTGCCTTTGCTCACTATAAAAGCTTCACGGCACAGGCAATGCTTTATATCTGGAGATCTCTCTGCACTTGTTGTCACATCGTACCATGGGCCCAGCACTATGTGTCAATAATTGTCACAAGTGTAGTGTTTGTACCAGAGTTTTCAAGTCGCTGGCTGGACTAAAAATCCACACTCGTTCAGCGCATCGGTAGGGGTTCTCCTACATGGATATAAATTAGTGGCCGTACTCGAAAACGAGTTGGCAACCACCATACACACATATATATATATATATGTCTGTGTGTGTGTGTGTGTGTGTGTGTGTGTGTGTGTGTGTGTGTGTGTGTGTGTGTGTGTGCGCGTGCGTGTGTGTGTGTGTGTGTGAATGTTTCTGTTGACACCTGGAATATAGCTTAAGAGAAATATGACAATAATGATATGATAGGCACCCAATATTTTGAATTGGTTTATAGAATTCTTTCTAACTTTGTCACCCTAAATATAAATTATAGCCTTAAAGAATTGGCTTTTAATGAATTCCCTTTTCTTTCAACCAAAGACCTCCACCCATCCCACTTCCCAACCTCTCCTAACACCTGAAAAGATATAAATACTACAACATTTATTTTGGAAAGCCAGATTCCTGATGATTTCTAAAGAATGAAACAGTTCTAGTCCTGTAGAATCTCATCTATATTAAAACCATATATATATATATATATATATATATATATTAGAAAGAGAGGTTTTTTTTTACAGAATGAAAAATAACCGAGGTGTCCTACACGAGTGAAAGTATAAAGAAAAAGAGATGAAATCGAAAATGCAACTGAAGTCTTATTTTTTTTTTAAATATATATATTTATTTGGTTCCTTTACCGGTTTCGCAGTTCTTCTGCATTTCAAAAGGTGAGTTGAGATGGAGGGTTTGTGGTTTTTCTCACATCTGGTTGGTCTCTGAATGTTACTTGTTTTATATGGAAAAAGTGGCTCGAAATGCCAGGTTTTTCGAGAAGTAATTTGATTGGTTTGTCAATAATTATAATAAATTTCGCGCCAGTTCGCGTTACAATAGTTCTTCAAATAAGAGAGGGGGCGGGGTTACTTTAGAACACATATTCAAGTTGTATTGATTATAGCATAATTGTTTCTACTTTAGGCACAAGGCCAGAAATTATCCAGTGCATTACTGGTACTTTATTTTATCGACCCTGTAAGGAAGAAAGGCAAAGTCAACCTCGGCGGGATTTGAACTCAGATCATAAAGGGACGTAACTATGCTGGAAAGCATGGCGTCCGACCCTCTACCGATACTGCCAATCCACCGCCCTAGATATATTGATTATAGCATAATGTTGAACAATCACATGCACACTATTATATTATAAACTATATAGGTATATATATGTATATATATATATATATATATATATATATATATATATATATATATATATATATGTATATATATATATATATATATATATATATATATATATATATATATATATATATATATATATATATATATATATATATATAATATAATAGTGTGCATGTGATTGTTCAACATTATGCTATAATCAATACAACTTGAATATGTGTTCTAAAGTACACTCATGCATAATATACTAGACCTGAAAAATGCGCAAGCTCAAAAGAGCCACAGAATGTTATAATAAACCTTCAAATGTGTGGGACTGGAATTGTTGCTCAACAATATTGTAATCATTAACTATCGTACACTCTGTGGCATCCTTTTATAAAAAAAAGAGACTCATAACGACTTCAAGACGACACAATAATTATTTAAGCTAATGTTCAATATATCATATTATATGTTTAGTAATGATTAATACGAAATGCACTTAAACCGAATTCTATGTTATAAATTCATTTAAATAATTATCGTGTCGTCTTGAGTTATTTTTGAGTCTCTTTTTTATAAAAGGATGTCACAGAGTGTACGATAGATAATGATTACAATATTGTTGAGCAACTACTCTAGTGCTAAACTTTTGAAGGTTTATTATAATATTCTGTGGCTCTTTTGAGCTTGCACATTTTTCAGGTTTAGTTTAATATTTGTTTAAAGCAACGCTTGTAATAACTCTAGTTAAACATGATATATATTATTAATAAATTATCGTTGTAATGTAATTAGAATATATAATTGTTATTTTATAAATGATCTTATACATATTATTGTATGATGTATAAAAATATTTCAGATTTTAATTTATAAAATAATCTAACATGAAACGAACAATAATATGGACATATATGCAAGTAAGTATGATACAACCAATATTCTAAGCATGTTATAACGATCTGGAAAAAAATAGTTAATATAAATTTAAAAAATCATATATAAATTAACAATATAACTTACCAAAACGAGAAAAATATTTTGATGATAAAACGACAAAATACAGGAGAGAGATTCGAAAGCGAAACGATAAATAAACGTTCAAACAAAACGCTTTTACGAAACAATTACTCTCGTTGGTTGATTAGCCAATAAGACGATGAAATTAGCCAATAAGACGATACATTACAAAACATGTTTGGAAGGAATCGCCACGGTCAGCGATACCCCTTGAATCTTTTATTCACAAGCTACGCATATAATGTCAGACATGCAGACTTAAAACATTCTGTTGTTAGTCACTGCGTGTCTAACAAATATCTTGAGTTCACCGGAAATGAATCATTCTTCATATTATAAATTCGAAAGAAGCGAACAATATACACATTTATAATCTATACTTGTAAACCTTAAGGCTATACGAACTTTGATCATTTAATTCCCTCACTCACACCACCAATAAAACATCCAGTAATGTTTTTAATTAACAAATATTTGTGCATCGCTTACCTTAACTCAGTGGTTTCTAACTGTCGTAAATCTTGCATTAATATTCACTCTGATATACATCGATGCTTATTACAGCAGTCTGTTCACCTGTATAACATATTGTATCACTTCCCTTCTGACTTGACCATTAATTCAATATAGCCAAATACTCACCATCTAAAGTGTGATGAAACTGCGACGTGATGCTGTGGTTTAATTCATCTAAGACGTGTCATAGATCGTAAAAGTAATCGCATTTCACGCGAAATACAAGACACACGGAAAGTAACGAACCAGACATATTGATGGATATAGGATGTAATGGCTTCAATTTAGTTTATATCAACTTAAAGGGTTTCAATTTTGTTTTTAGATGATTGAACAAGAAACTATCCTATAATTAGTTGTCAAATGTAAATCTTCGTTCACGCATTCTGCCGTCTCACAGGTGCTATTCCAATGTTTGACTCACCGGGAAAGAATTTCAATTCCTATTTGTTATTCATTCGGCCAGTCTTTTAAATTATTTCTTCTATCCATCCTTTTTGCTGATGGAAACCGAATTATCACAAATATCCTTTAGTTAAACAGTGATTCACAGAAGTAAGAAAATATGGATTTCCGGCATAAGTACAACTTACTGAATCCATTACTTGCCTGACAGAAATGTGGTTTTCTAACATTCAGGCATTTTCAAAGAGTATTAGTGGCGCAAGTCAATTGCATATTAATAATAATAGTAATAATAATAATAATAATAATAATAATACGAGAGTGCAAGAGAAGGAGAGGGAGAAAATTAACCGATACCAGGACCTAAAGTGGGAGGTGAAAAGGATTTGGAACTGCCATGAAGTCAAAGTGATCCCGATTGTCATAGGCGCACTGGGGACTATCTCCAAAAGTTTCCAGGGATGGTTAAAGAAAATCGGCCCCTTCACGCTTTTTGGAACGCTTCAAAAGGCATGCTTGCTTGGAACAGCAAGAACCCTCCGATACGTCCTGAATATCTGAGGCTGCACGTAGTGGCTTGATATTCATTCCAACGGACTTTCCAGTTAACCAACATCAATGACTGAGATTCAAGGAATAACAACAACAATAATAATAATAATAATAATAATAATAATAATAATAATAATAATAATAATAATAATAATAATAATAATAATAATAATAATAATAATAATAATAAGGCGCAATAGGTACTATCTCAAAAAGTTTCCAGGGATGGTTAAAGAAAATTGGCCCCGCCCCGCTTTTTGGAACACTTCAAAAGGTATGCTTGCTGGGAACAGCAAGAACCCTCCGATGCGTCCTGAATATCTGAGGCTGCAGGTAGTGGCTTGATATTCATTTCAACAAACTTTCCAGTTAACTAACATCAATGACTGAGACTCAAAGAACAATAATAATAATAATAATAATAATATTTAACTTTGGATCAGAACTGTTATAGTCGAAAAAGAGAAAAATGAATAAATGGACAGACAGGCAAATAATTTCACCACCTACACCACCACCGCCACCATCACCACTACCACGCCAAAAACTCTAGTCAAGTTACCTCAACTCCTATTTCTACTTCAACTTCAACACCATTACTACAGTACTACGATCACATCACCACCAACACTGCCTCATTATCGCTACTGCCGCTATTCTCTCCCACTACATCCTGCTAAGTACTACTAGCACAGCACCACCACCACCACTGCCTCATTATCACTACCACCGCTATTCTCTACCACTACCTCTTGCCTGGCAGGCATCGTAGTATTCCCATTAAAAGAGGAAGGCATCAAAAGATACAAATAGACTGATTTGATGACCCGGTCAAAAAATCAAAAAAAAAATCAAAATCAAAACAGCACAGCAGCAACGAAACACGTAAAGAAAAGAAAAAAAGAAAGGAAATACAAACAGACAGACAAGAAAAAAACTAAGTCAGACATTCAAACATAACATTATAATGAAACCTATGCTTATTGTTTTTTTTTTTGCGGCGGGGTTACCTATTTGTTTGTTTGTTTATTTATGTTCATCTACAGCGTGATAGTGCCACACTAAAATCACCGGGGGTGATGAAATCACTGGTGGTTATGTAACCATACATTCACCAACCCTCAATAAGAGTGTTTAAATATCGAACCTAAACAGTTCGAATAACGGTGAAGTGGAGACTGGAATGTCATGTGATAGACTCTCACCCAACAGGGGCTCCCTGGCTCAGCAGCAGGGACCTGGCTGTCAACCAAATACTGCTGGTGTCGGAGGGAGAAGAAGAAGAAGGAAAGGGACAAGAACCAAGTGGACGAAAGAATTGAATAGGACTGTTATGCAATGTTACCTGAAGAGTAACCCAAAGGAGAAAGGCTATAGGACACGGATGCATAACATCTGGAACGAGATTGGTCTATTTAAATTAGATGAACAAAAATTGGCCGGGCAGGCTCGGGTAATAAGAACTAATGGGTGGATAAGCGAGCTGGAACTGGAGGGACTGAGCAGAAATATTATGTTGGAAATGGAGAGTGGAGTATGCCAGGCAAACCAGCCAGTGGGAAATGAAGGTCAAGAGGTTGAGAGAACGAAGGAAGCATCCACGCAGACAATGATCTGAATGCTGAAATAAATAATACCTGGAACAAAGATACGGCCATTGAGGAGATGAATGCTGACGGGCTAGGACAAGATTTGGTTGATATCCTAAACTTAGTGATAGATGAAATGAACAATGATAGTGGGAAACCTATGATCCTAAGATTTGTAGACAGGAAAAAGTTAAAAGAAACAACAGCTAAGGTAAACAACGTCATCCCATACCTTGAGGCGAGGAGCCTTCACCAGTGCAACAATATCCCCAAAGCAACAGCAAATGCGGTGAGGAAATTACTTGGCATAAAAGCGAGAGAAAACAACAAACAAGAAAGAGCAGAACCTTGGTGGAAGAAACGACTGAATGGTCAAATCATGGAAATGAGAAATGACATTGGAAAGCTTGAGTCCCTACTGAATGGGACACTAAAAAACATAGACACTAAAAATAGACTGGAAATAAAGTACAAAACTAGGAGGAAAAAGCTAAATTTTATCATAGTGTAACTGAAGCAATGTATTGTAGCAAAGGGCGCAAAAATTAGGCGATACAGGAGCAGAGTCAGTCAGTATAGACAGAACCGCATGGTTGACAACAACCAGAAGATGTTGTTTGGACAGCTTGAAGGGAAAGAAAGAGGCAACGACTTGATCCCTGAGGCGGAACAAACTAAGACATTCTGGAGAGGAATATTGGAGCAGGATGTTAAACATAATGACCAGGCAGTGTGGATTGAGACTGTACGAAAGGAGATTAGTGAACAGGCACACCAACAAACTGATTTGAGTATCACAGTTGAAACTCTTAAGGGGCAGGCCCAAAAACTAACCAACTGGAAATCACCAGGCCCAGATGGTGAGCAAGGGTATTGGATTAAAAATATAACATCCCTCCACCCGAAACTGACAACCATGTTCAACGACTGCTTGATGTCAGGTGAGGTACCAGAGTGGTTGACAAAAAGTACCACAGTTCTGATAATGAAAGACCGAATCAAGGGTAATGATGTTGCCAACTATACACCTATCACATGTCTGTCCGTAATGTGGAAACTGTTGACAAGCATTGTGTCTGAGGAAATCTACCATCACCTCCACACAAACAACTTGTTACCGGACGAACAGAAAGGATGCCGAAAGAAGTCCCGTGGTACAAAGGACCAGTTACTTATTGATAAGATGGTAATGAGGAATTGCAAGAGGAGACACACTGGTCTTGCAATAGGATTGATAATACTACAAAAAGGCATTTGACATGGTACCTCATTCTTGGATCACCAAAAGCCTAGAGATATTCAAGGTGGCAGATAACATCAGACAGTTGTTGAGCAAAAGTATGAAGTCCTGGATAACAGAGTCAACACCAGCTGGAGAGCCCCTCTGTTGTTTGTCCTTGCCCTGATGCCCCTGACCACTATACGGCGAAAAGTGAGAGCAGGATACAAGTAGGGAAAGGGAGAGCTTACCATCAACCTCCTCCTCTTCATGGACGATCTTAAGCTCTTCGGGAAGAGTGAGAAGGAGTTGGATGTGCTTGTTGACACTGTCCGTATTTTCAGCAATGATATATGTATGCAATTTGGTATTAGTAAGTGTGGAGTCCTTGTGATGAAGAGGGGTAAATTGAGCAGAAGCAACGCAATCCAGGTACCAACAGGTGAGATGATAAAAAAAATTGACACTGAAGGGGAATACAAGTATTTGGGTGTTCTGGAGGCTGATGACATCAAGAACAAAAAAATGAAGGAATTGATAAGATCTGAATACATTCGGAGAGTAAGGAGCGTATTAAAGTCACATCTGAACAGTAGGAATGCCATAAGTGCAGTAAATTTACAAGCTGTCTATTATTAGGTACAATGCAGGAATTCTGAGATGGAATGTTGCTGAACAAAAAGAAATGGATAGGAAGACTAGGAAGCTATTGACTATGTACAACATGTTTCACAAGAGGAGTGATGTCGATAGACTCTACTTAAGGAGATCTGAAGGCGGAAGAGGTCTTATCAGCATAAAGGACTCTGTTCAGATGGAGAAAAACAACCTACACAAATACGTGACTGATAATAAGGAGCCAATGCTCAGAATTGTACTGAAGCAGAGGACAACAGACCAGTGGATGTCCAAGGAGGAAATAACAAGGAGAAAGAGCAGCCTTCGTGAAAAATCCCTTCATAGTGCCTTCTTTGAGAAAACTGAATTTAGAGATCCACAGACATGGAACTGGTTGAGAAGAGGAGACCTTAAAAAGGTTACAGAAGGAATGCTAATGGCTACGCAAGAGCAGGCCTTCAAAACGAAGTGGCTGAAACACCATATTTACAAGGAGGAGGCTAACCCACTGTGTAGGATCTGTGGAGAGAGAGAGGAGACTGTGGCTCACATTGTATCCGAGTGTAAACACCTAACTCAGACTCACTATAAAGGATGGAGACATGATGTGATGGAGAGGGTGATCCACTGGCACCTATGCAAAGTAAACAATTTACCACATTCTGAGAAGTGGTATGAACATAAGCCAGAGTCGGTGATAGAAAACGATCAGGTGAAGGTGCTGTGGGATTTTAGGATACAGACGGACAAGAAACTGGAACACAATAGACCTGACTTGGTGGTTTTGGATAAGGAAAAAAGATCGTGCCTGATTGTGGATGTGGCCTGCCCATTCGACACGAGAATGCAAGAGAAGGAGAGGGAGAAAATTAACCGATACCAGGACTTAAAGTGGGAGGTAAAAAGGATCTGGAACTGCCATGAAGTCAAAGTGGTCCCGATTGTCATAGGCGCACTAGGTACTATCTCAAAAAGTTTCCAGGGATGGTTAAAAGAAAATTGGCCCCGCCCCGCGTTTTGGAACGCTTCAAATCGCATGCATGCTGGGAACAGCAAGAACCCTCCGATACGTCTTGAATATCTGAGGCTGCAGGTAGTGGCTTGATATTCATTTCAACATATTTTCCAGTTAACTAACATCAATGACTGAGACTCAAAGAACAATAATAATAATAATTTTTTTTTATTGGTCACAAGGACCTACATGTAGGGGACAATACAAAAGACTGTGACAGTGGGGTTTTACAGAAAAATCGAGAAAACAATATGAATCACAATAACAAATTGACAATAAAATTACAAGAAAAAATTTCCCAATAGGGGGGATGACCACCCAGAGTTCGCTCATATACCCCACCAATCCTGAACGACCCGACGCTTCGAGAGGACTCTGGAAGGGTACCCCCTCTCCTCCTCAAATTTACCTACCTACAGCCGCATGACCAGTGTAAGCCCACTCACACGGGCCATTCTCGTAAAATTCACCAACCTTTCCACAAATGTACTGGGGGGGGGGGGGGCACCTCTCTCTCCACCCTCACTTTCCTTTCCAAATGAAACTCTGAAAAAGTTGATGAGGGATTGGCCGAAGAGAAAAGTGTCTGTCTTCAGTCCTTTCAACTTCGTCCACCATACAAACTCTTTCGCTACTGCCACCAGACAGAGGAAAATTGCCTGCCTTCCTGGCCAAAAGAAGGTGGCGGGTCGATCTTCACTATGGACTCGGCCGATGGCCGGATCCGTTCTACACGCGACAACAGCTGTTCAACATAACTCCACAAGTCAGTAATGCACGCACACTGGACGAGTGCGTGCAGAACGGTTTCGTCGCTCTGCGCGCATTTCGGGCAGGTCCGTCTGACATCACTTCAGTGCCTGTAGAGTTTATCTCGAACCGGCAGTGCCCCTCGGTAGCACTGCCATGCGAGGGATTTTGGAAATTATCCATCGTCGGCGGCTCGAAAGTTCTACACTACAGACTGGTTAGTTCGACTTCGTTGACTCCCAGAGCCTCTCCGAGTGCGTCGTCGCACTTGCCCACCACTAATCCTCTATAGAACTCGAGAGTGGAAGTTCCACTGACCGCATTGCCCGCCTGGTAGACGGCAGTGAGTGCCTGGCAACATTCCAGAGGCCAGTCTCCCAGTCTCAGTCTCTTCTTGACCCAGGACTGCAACTCAGTCAAAGAAAAGAGCTGCAGAAAGGCTCGTCTGACAAACGGCGACCACACCTGTTCACCGTTTAGGCAGAATATCTGGAGATGCCGCAGCCTCAGCGCTTGCCTGTGCATCATTAGCCACAGCATGCCCAGCCCTCCACGTAGAGGATGCTGGCAGCAGATGGACCGCCTCACCAGCGGAACCTGACCCCTCCACAAGAATTTGAAGAGGAGCCGCTCCAAGATGGCGAGGCGCGAACGGGGGCAAGGGACGACGGTCAGACGGTATTAGATGACGGACGCGATGTACGCGTTCGCCACGTTCCCCCGACCTTTCAGTGATAGCTTCATCCCAGCCCATTTCTGGGTGAGACTGGCTAACCTGCCCATCACCTAGTCCCAATTCTTATCCACCTGGAGGTGTGTCCCGAACCAAAGCTCTAGCAACTTTACCGGTCCGTCCGTCCAGTGCCTAACGACGCTATTTGACGGCATGTACTTGCCTCTCCAGGTGTCGAGTTACAAGCCCACCGACTTTTCCGGGTTAAGTTTTGCTCCTGTCAACCTTTCATATTCCTCCAATAAGTTGCCGACCACCTCGATTTCTGAGGTGTCCGACACCATCACGGTGATGTAGTGCGCAGGAGCCCACACAGCCTTTCCGCGTCTCGGTTCGAGCGTGATGCCCTACAACAGCTCCAGCTTCCGCAGTAAAGGCTCGAGAGTCAATACGTAAAGAAGGGAGGAGAGAGGGCACCCTTGACGGACGGATCTGGAGAACTGAAACGGTTCCGAGAGGTGGCTATTAATTCTGACCATCAAGCAGGTGCCGCTGTGCATTGCAGCGATCCAAATTCTGAAGACGGCGCCGAAGCCAGCCGCCTTGAGGACAGCCTCCAGGTACCGATGGTCGACCCTATCAAATGCTTTCGATTGATCTAAATTGATCAGAGCCCCACTGAAGCCAGGTTTACACCCCACCTCCCTCTATGATGTATCGCATTAGGTGGAGGGTGTCGTGTATGGACCTGGTTGAGATTGCGCAAGTTTGCGCCTCCCCAACCAAATCCCCGACGACAAGCGCCAACCTCTTCGCTAACACCCTGGCCAAAATCTTAAACTCTTTGTTGAGCAGAGTTATGGGCCTGAAATTGTCTAATGTGTCCCTCTTGTTCTCGTCTTTCCTTATCAGCGTCACTACGCCCCGGCTCACAGAACTGGGAATACTCCCGTTTTGCTGTCAGTTGCAGTAGAGGGCTTCGAGGAGATTGGAGAACAAGTCTGGCATATTTACGTAAAGCTCGTAGGGCAGACCATCCAAACCGGGTGACTTGCGCCTCATGCAGCCCACAAGGGCAACCTGAATCTCGGCTGAATTAATTAGCCTTTCGCAGCGCCCAGCGTCAGCCGTCGAGAGTTGCGGCAAGCCATCGAGGTAGGGACTGAAGTCTGCCACCATCTCCGACCCGCCACTTCCCCCGAACAACCGAGCGAAATGTTGGCGAAAGGCCCCACTCATCCGCTTGGAATCGCTCAGCTCATGTCCGTCTCGGTCCGTCAAAGACCGAATCGTGGTTTTATTACCACGCTGTGCCCCTGCCACGCTGGCCCATCGAACAACTTTGGTTCCCTCGTTTCTCAGAGCACGCGCCTTTGCTCTGACAATGCAATCTTCGTGTTTCGCATTGAAGAAATGGTATAATGCCATTCTCGCCGCTAGCACGTCAGTTGCAATGGCACTACCAATAGCCTCGTCTAACTTATCTACCAACTTCCCCTCCTTTCCATTTTTCTCTAACGCTAACTCTTTGCTAAACTCTATCGACATTAGTCTAATCTCTCTTTTGAGAACCCACCACCATCTATTGTTGACGACGCCCCCTATCAACTTTTTCTTAACGAAATTGTTGACCTGGTCTCTGTAAGCCTTATGTGCCGGAAATCACATGTTTAGCTTCCAGTAACCAGGTCCTAACCTACGTGTCTTATCTAGGTCGACCATACAGATCACAAACTTGTGATCTGAATAGGCGACCGTTTCAAAACGTGGACAGCTTACACTATTTCTGTCTATTTTCCTAATGAATATCCTGTCTATATACGATCTAGATGACCTAGCGGTTAGTCTAGGTCCACACTGCCGCTTTAGGGAAATCTAGTCGGTACCTGTCAGACAGTTGGAACTGGCTGATCAGGTTCTTGAGGCTTTTGCACCCTCCGCTCCTATCGGATACTCCCACACAATCCCAGCGTACGTCTAAGATGCCGTTCCAGTCCCCCGCTAACAGTAAAGGGCGAGACGTGCCCAGAAAGTCTTCCAGGCGTCTAAAGAAGTCCGGCCGTCCTGCCCCAGTAGGAGCATAGACGGCCACCAGTCTAAAGGCACCACCTTCGTTATTGCTTACGTCCAGGACCACCAACTTCCCGTCCGGTTCCCGGAAAATCGACCTTACGTCGAGATCCAGGCCTTTTCTAAACAGCATTTCCACCCCGCCTCCCATTCCTGGCCGGCTAACAGATGCAAATATCTGATAGTCGTCGAAAATGGGGGCTAGTGCGCGCGTGTCGGAAATCCTGGTCTCGCTGACTGCAATTACATCCATTTCTAGAGACCTCAGGTCGTTGAGTAAGTAGGTGACCCTGCTTCCAGGACGATACCAGGCTTCGAACATTTAAACATCTTACTCTTAATACGGCCATGTTGGCAGGTTAAAAAGAGAGAGAGGAAAGGTTTACATACCTTCCGGGCTCTTGTGATGGTCGGGTTGTTTGACCTCCATAGTTGGTGGGGTTTCTTTTGGGAACCCCTTTAAAAGTCTTGAAGTGGGTTTTACGTTCGGGGTTCCCACGTCCCGAGGAAAGCTGTCTCGTATTTCTTTGTATAATTCGATCGACATTTGCAACAGAACCAAATCTCCGGCACGTGAAATGTGCTCGATTTAAAAATGTCCCCCTCTTTTTCTATATTTTCACTTCGTGCTGCGAGGGTCATCAGTTCCTTGTTGGCCCTCCTGACGAGCACGAAGTTTTTTATGTTTTGTTGGTATGATTTTATTTGTTTGCGTGGCTGTGGTGGTGATGGTTTTGGTGGTGTTATTTCGGCTGTATCTGTGTTTGTTGTGAGTGCGGTGTCTGTGGTTTCAGATGTTTGTGTGTATATTTGTTCTTGCCTCTGTTTCGGTTGTTTGCGTTTGGAGGCTTCTGGTGATGGTGATGGTGGTGTTGATGTTGGTGTTATTGGAGAGATGTTTGCGTGGGTGGTGTCTGCGTTTTTTATTGTGGCTGATTTCGTGCTTTGTTGAATTTTTTTTTCTTTTTGTGTTTTCTTTTTTTTATTTTGGGGGATTTTGGTTTTCCCTCATCTTTACTACTGGTAGATGAGGGATCTGTGTCTGTAAGTGTGTCTGTATGTCTGTTTATGATTTTATTGGTGTTTGTATTTTTGGGGGGAGTGGGAATTTGACAGCTTTCCTAGTTTCCCGCCTGGGTGGTCAATGTTGGTTGTGGTCTTTCTATTGGTGTTGTTGTTGGTGGTTTTGCCGGTGCTGGTGTTGGTTGTGGTCCTCGCCCCGGCATCGGCAGCAGTGGAGCCTTTCGACCCCTTGCCTCTTTCAGCAGTTGAGGGCAGAAGGCTCGCAAATGGGTTTTTTCTCACAAACAAAACACTGCGGTCTTTTGCCTTCGGTCATAATGTGAATGACCGTCCCATTCTGAAGGTGGATATGGTCAGAGATTGTCTTCACACTCTCGGGCCTGATCTGGAGATGGATTTCCAGGTCAACCCCGGACTAGTACTCTCTGGCCGTTCTGGTCACTTCTATAGGGACGGTATCCATCTCCTCCACAATCACACATTCCAGAAGCCACCACATATCAAGTCCTGGCGGGATTCTGGGAATGCGGAGACGGGCCGTTCTTTTTCCCATGTGGGTGGGGTACATTACGACCTTGCTGGTTTTGCAAGGAGTCATAGCGTGTTTCATAGCGAGGGCTTCTGACTTGAACACCACCGAATTGGTGCCGTACTGTCTGCCCCTCTCTATGTATTTGGTGTCTTCTCTGATGCACCTCAGCGCGACTGCGACATCTCTTGTGGTATTAAAGCTGCCCTTTTGGTTTGTGCTGAGATGCATCTATAATGCACCGTTCTGCGCTCTACTGCCTCAATAGCTTCTACCGGGACAGTTAAGTTGGCCCAGGTTTGCTCTTGCTTGATGAGCTTCCATGCCTGGGCCAACTTTTCATCTTTGTTTGAGGGGTCCATGTTGAAGCATAGCCTCTTTTTTCCTGCTGCCGCAGCGAAAGTGTTCTTCATGTTTTCGTTGGGGGTGTTTTTGTCGTTGTCATTGTTCTTGTTGGTGTTGTTGTTATCACTGTCGCTGTTATCATTGTTGTCTTTGTTGCCGTTGTTCTCGGTGCAGTTGGTATTGTTGCTGTTGCTGTTGTCGCTATTTGTTTTCATGTTAGTGGTGTTGATATTGTTGTTGCATTTGTTATTTTTTTTTGTTATATCTCTATTTTCGTCGTCGCTGTTACTGTCATTATTTTCAAAATTAGAGTTCTCATTGGTATCATTGGTGTCTTTGTTTACATTGTTTGTGGTGGTGTTTGTGTTATCAATTTGTGTTAATTTCACTGTAGCGCTACTCTCAACTTCTACATCGTTGTGGCACGACAGCAGACGTATAGCTGATGGGCGTGGGTCAGCCATGTTTTTTTTTCGCTGTAAATGTTTTAACATGTAAAAAAAAAGTTCAAATATTTGGGCCAAAAGGTCCAAATATTATACTTTCCCCTTATCAGGGCAAAGTCTAAGGGCTTATATCCCTTACACAACAAGAAATATTTAACAACAAATAATTTTAACAGGCAAATAAAGCGACTTACTGGGAGCGAGGAAAATACATCCGATTAGACCAATAATAATAATAATAATAATAATAATAATGTTTTCTTTATTAACCACAAGGGTTTACATAAAGTAGACATTAAGGACAGTACAGGACAATACAGGACGGTACAATGGGCATTTCTGCGTGTAAAAAAAACAGAGGTTGAAATAAAATAACAAAGAAAAATAATAATAATAATAATAATAATAACACATATACGCGACTAACCCCATAGATTCACTGAACGGACATCAGTAACGACAGCGCCGCCCATCCATCATTACTACCACTATCCCATCACCGCCTCCACCACTCCTTCATTGCTACCACCGCTACAACACCATCACTACAGTAATACGATCACATCACCACCACCACTGCCTCAGTATCGACATCACCACCACCACAGTCTCAGTATCGCTACCGCCGCTATTCTCTCCCATTGCTTCCTGCTAGTTGCTGGCACCACATTATAGAATTCCTACTAAAAAAGAGGAACGCATCAAAATATATAGATAGACTCAAAAGAAAAGAGAAAAAACAAACATCAAAACGTAGCGGGTGTTGACAGCAGATGGACCGCCTGAACATCGGAGCGCGTCACTTCCACAAAAAGCGAAAGAGCAAACGCTCCAGCGCAGTCAGGCGGGGCTTAGGACAAGGTACGACGGTCAGGCGGTAGTAGATGACGGACGCGATGTATGCGTTAGCCACCTCCACTCGACCTTTCAGGGATAGCTTCCTCTCGGCCCAATTCTGGGTGAGAGAAGCCACCCTGCTCGTCACCTCGTCCCAGTTTTTGTCCGTCTGGAGGTCTGGACCGAACCAGACCCCTAGCAATTTAACCGGTCCGTCCGTCCAGCGCCCGACGACGCTGTTGGACGGCATGGACCTGCCTCTCCAGGTGCCGAGCTGCAGGCCCACTGACTTTTCCTGGTTGATCATTGCTCCTGTCACCGCTTCGTATTCTCTTAGTGTAGTGCCGATCGCCTCGATGTGTTTGACGTTAGACACCACTACGGTAACGCGTCCGAATATGCTGACACGGATCTTCCGCATCCTAGTTCGCGCGGGACTCCCATCAACGTCTCCAGTTTTTGCAGTAATGGCTCGAGAGTCAATACGTACAAGAGGGACGAGAGGGGACATCCTTGGCGGACCGAGCGCATGATGTTGAACAGTTCAGAAGGGTGACCGTTCACTCTCACCACAGAGCAGATGTCGCTGTGCATGGCAGCGATCCAGCCTCTGAAGACGGGCCCAAAGCCAGCCGCACTCAGGACTGCCGCTAGGTAACGATAGTCGACCCTATCGAAAGGTTTCGACTGATCTAAATTGATCAAGGACCCACCCGTGCCAGGTTCTCTAGCTACCCTCTCTACGGTGTATCACATGAGGTGGAGGTTGTCGTGGATGGATCTGTCGGTAATGGCGCATGTCTGCGCCTCTCCTACCAGACCACCAACGAGAAGCCCCAACCTCTTTGCTAGCACCTTGGCCAAAATCTTGAACTCTGTGTTTAGCAGCGTTATGGGCCTAAAATTATCTATGTTGTCCCCCTTGTTCGGATCCTTTCTCAGCAGCGCCACAGCTCCTCGGCTCACAGAGCTGGGAATTCTCCCGTTCTGTTGCCAGTTGCAGTAGACGTCCGCCAAGAGGCCTCCGAACAAGTCTGGCATTTTCACGTAAAGTTCATAGGGCAGGCATCCAACCAGGCGATTTACCCCTTGTGCAGCCAGTCATTGCCTCCCGTATTTCAGTGGCTGTTATCGGCTTTTCGCAACACTCAGCCTCAGTGGCCGAGAGCCGCGGCAGTCCGTCGAGGTAGACACTACAGTCCATCCGTCGATCCGGCCCGCCACTGCCCCCGAACAGTTGAGCGAAGTGTAGCTGAAAAGCTTCACACATTTGCCCGGGATCGAGTAGCATGCGCCCGTCGTGCTCCACCAAAGACCGGATCGTGGCTTTGTTGCCACGACTCGCCTCCGCCACTCGGGCCCATTGAACGGCTTTCGTCCCCTCGTGTCTGAGAGCACGTATCACATCTCTGACAACGCATGCTTCGTGTTGCATTGAAGAATTGGTCAAGGGCCAATTTCGTCTAGTTTTCTAACTAATTCTCCCTCTGCTCTATTTTTCTCTATTGCTAAAGCCTTACTAAACCTAATGGAATCTATTCTAATTGCTCTTTTCAGAGCAAACCACCACTTGTTATTGACGATGGACCCCGTCAACGCCCGCTTAAGTAGTTCGCTAATCCGGTCTCTGTAGGCCTTGCGCGCTGGTAACGACGCGTTTAGCTTCCAGTAGCCGGGTCCTCGTCTATGAAGCCTATCTAAGTCAAGCACACAGATCACGAATGTGTGGTCCGTGTAGCTGACTATCTTGAATTGTGGACCGCCTATGCTAGACCTGTCTATTTCCCTACAAAATACTTTATCTAGATATGATCTGGATGACCTTATGCGATTTGTCCAAGTCCACATTCGTTCATTTGGGAAATCCAATCGGTACCTGTCAGACGGTTCAAAACGCCTGAGCAGGTTGGTGAGACTCTTGCACCCTCCTTCCCTATCCACTAATCCCACACAGTCCCAGCGTGCATCTAAGATCCCGTTCCAGTCGCCCACTAACACTAAAGAGCGGGACGTTCCAAGAAAGGTCTCTAGACGCCGGAAGAAATCAGGCCGCCCTGCTCCTGTAGGGGCATAGACGGACACTAACCTGAAACCTTGCCCATCTCCGCTGGTCACGTCCAGCACCACCAACTTACATTCTGGGTCCAGGAAGATGGCCCGTATGGCAAGATCCAAACCTATCCGAAAAAGCACAGCAAATCCTCCCCCGATCCCGGACGGCTGGGAGATGCGTAACCGCCGAAGATCGGTGCGAAGGCCCGTGCTTCGGAGATTCTGGTCTCGCTGATGGCCACTACATAAATGTTTAGTGACCTGAGGTCGTAGAGCAGGTGGCCCTGCTTCCATGACGACCCCGAGCAACGCGCATTTATGCTGCCTATTCTGAGTGAGGTCATGTTGAAAAGGAGTGGAAAAGATGGGAAAGACCACTTACCTAACTTCTCGTAGAGGAAGGACGGTTTTTCCATCCTTTTCACTGCTTGTGGCCTCCTCAGGAAGGATGTCCTTATAAATCCTCCTGGAGAGTGCTTGTCGGAAGTATCCGATGTCTTTGGGGAATTTTTGTTTTAGTGTCATGTACTTTTTCTGTGTGATGCGAGTGATTTGTATGTGTGGAGGTGGTGTGAATTTTGGGGTTGTTGTGTAGTCTTTTTCTGTGATGCTGGTGTTGTGTTGGATGTAGTGTAATAATTGCTTGTTGTTCAAATTTAATTGTTTCTACTTTTGGCACAAGGCCAGCAATTACCCAGTGTATTACTGGTACTTTATCTTATTGACCCCATAAGGATGAAAGGCAAAGTTAACCTCGGCAGGATTTGAACTCAGAATGGCAAGGGCCGTAAATCTATGCGTCAAAGCATGTCGTCCGACCCCCTACCGATACTGCCAATCCACCGCTTGTTGTTCAAATTTAATGCTGTGTAGTGTGTATCGATTTGGTTGTTTTGTTTTGTTTGCGTTCGTTGTAGGTTTTTTCCTGTTTCGCATTTTGGTGACTTTTGTGGTGTAGGTGATGGTGGTGTTGGGGTTAATGGTGGTGTTGGTGTTGGTGTTGGTGTTTGGGGTGATGGGGTTGGTGATGCTGGTGTGGATGGTGGCATATATGTCCTAACTTTTTTGTTTGTTAATGTATTTGTTTCCCTCTGTATTTTGTTTTTGGAGGGGGAAGGAATATCATTTTTTCTTTGTTGGTTTCTTTTTTTTTTCCTGATACCGTTTCCCACTCCTCGTCGTCACAATCTGTCTCCAGTTGTGATACGCCGGGGAGTAGAAAATCCTCTACAGGCGTTAGTTTTGGTTGTGGTGTGGTGGATGGTGTAGGCGCTGGTGGTAGTTCTGAAGCGTTGGGTGGTGGTGGTGTTGGTTTCGGTGGTGGTGGTGTTGGTGGTTTTGCAACTGTTGCTGGGGTTGTTGCTGTTATAGTTGCTTCTGTTGTTGCTGCTACAGTTGTTGCTGCCATCTCTGCTACTGGTGGTGTTGATGGTTGAGTCACTGGGGTGGGTAGGAGAGGTGGCCTCAACCTTTTAGCCTGAGGGCAGAAAGCCCTTAGGTGGGTTCCTTCACCACAAACGACACACCTAGGCCTTCTGCCTTCGACAATACGGTGAGGTGGCTGCCGTCAGTGAGGTCTATTACCTCTGGGATCTCCTCAATGCTTTTTTGGTCCGCTTGGATCAGGAGCTCCATCCCAGATCCGGACCAGGTCTCCTGCTTTTCTTTTGATATTGCTATTATCTTTGTGTTGGCTTCGTGCCGACGAGGACGGCCGCTATTAGCCAGGGAATTTTGATGGCCGGTGGAACGTGGGTCACCCTGAATTTACGAGTGTCTGGCCACAATAGCTTGGGACGAGTGTGAAGTCGTCACTTCTTAATGGGGCCATGGAGTGTTCTCTAACCTCCTCTGGTGTTTCAAAGAACACGTCCACGGTTCCATACTTCTGCCCACGTCTGATGTGGGCTTTTCTTGCCCACACATGTCCCAAAGCTTTTTGGATTTGGGACTCGGATTCCCGTTCCACTCTGCGCGATTTTACATTAATTGTTCGATACGACACGATGCATAGGCGCCGATGCTCCATTTTATTAGGTGTGGGGGGGGGAGGGCTGACCCTGTACCCATCTTCCTTTACCATTTTTTTGGTATTTTCTAATTCCTCCTGAGCTACCGTAAATGCTTCGCACTGTTTTGCTACTCTGGCAAAACACAGGGTGGTTTTTTTAATGTCATTGTTGCTGTTGTTGTTATCGTTATTTTTGTTATTATTAATTTTAGTTTCAGTTGTGGTGGTGGTGACATCAGTCGTGTTTGGTGGGGAAGAGTCCATTTTGCTTGATTTCGACATCACGAGTTAATTTATTTTTTTCTTCTTTTGTTTCTGTTGTCGCGGTGGATGTGGGGTGGTGGTTGTCGCGGTGGTGGTGGTGGTGGTGGTGGTGGAGGCTTTAACACCTGCAGTCATTGGTAATGGCGGGAAATGAATGTCTGCCTGAGACAAATTTAAAATATTGCTACTGCTTATATTTTTTTTAGTGTTGGCAAACGTAGTAACATTTACAATGGTGGTGTCGGTATGAGGTGTTAATTTGTGAGGAAGGCTTTCAGCTGCTTGGTGCAGAGGTGAATTAGCCATTTTTTTTCAAAGAAATTTTTTGATAATCATAAAAGTTTAAATTTTGGGCACAAGGCCCCAATCTTTTTGGGTGTCCTTTTCGGAAAACAATGTATGTGCGCTTATATATAGTTAACAATAAAAATTCTCCATAAATGGCAATTTTTAACAAATGGAAATAACAAACATTTGCGGAGCCTACGATGATACGATTTACTACGTAGGTCGCCAATAATAATAATAATAATAAGATAAGGAATGAAGACGCACGTGGTGGATAGAAGGTCATGAAATCGCTCCCGCAAAATGACAGCAATTATCCAGTACATTACTGGTACTTTATTTTATCGACCCCGTAAGGATGAAAGGCAAAGTTAACCTCGGCGGGATTTTAACTCAGACTGTAAAGGGACGTAACTATGCGTAATAATAATTACTATTATTGTATCTCAAATTTTCTCAAAATGTTTAATTCAAATATTAAGAAAATATGTCGACACATATATTAAACATACGCGACAAACCGCATAGATACACAGATCAAACAAACGCATACTACTAGAGTCAATTCAACAAAACTGAGTAACGACAACAGCATCACTATAGTCACCGCCGCAACCACTCCATCCATCGTTGCTACCACTATCCCATCACCGCCGCCACCACTCCTTCATTGCTACCACCACTATTCCCCAATTACCTTCTGTTAACTTAAGAAAGGTGAAGGTGGCGGTATCACTAGACAAGGGAGAGGCTAGCAAATGATATAAATAGATTGACTTCGTGACTCGGTCAATAGAAAATGCCCCAGCACCACCACCGACATAGCCAACAACCATAACAGGCAACTTCAGCAAAAAGTATACTATATTATTAATAATTTCATTATTAAGCCACGCAATGCTCACATTAAGGAACCACTCAGGGTAATAACAATTTAAAAAACAACAAAAAAGTAAACCCCGTGACCAAGAAATAAAGGGATGGCGACCGGCGGGGAATAGCCGTGTCTCTAGGGGAGGACGACCCCTCTAGTCTTGGTTGACACTCGTCCTAGAAGTGGTAACACGAAACGATTACCCCTTGGCGGTTAAGGATAAAACGCGACAAAATAAAGTAAATGTCAAATATTAAAATCTCATTCCGGATCGGCCGTCACCCGGGTCAAAAAGGGCCGCGTCTCTCAGAGCGGAACCAGACTGGGGTCAACAAATAAGCTAATGGTTCAAACCTTCCCATCACTTCGGAGCTGGAGACATCCCATAACCGGAATACTCCTACTGTTGGCCCTCCATGCTCACCACAAAGTAATCCAAAGAAAAAGAGAGAAAAAAGGTCAAGGGAAGAAAATAAAGAAGTCCTTGAGGCCTTCTACACTGCCATGTACTACCCATCAAATAGATTGAATACAGAACAGACGTATATCAACTGGAAAAAGAAACATCCCGAAAACAGAGGCTATATTAACAGTAACAAACTAGCCAATATGCGAAGAAATATTGTTTTCAAAAAAAGTTACTAACTGATATAGAAATTGATCAGATCAAGCTATTAGTACAAAGTCAGCGAAGTAAAATAAGACATATGTCAGTGAAAACGAGGTAAATTGTAACACTTCGAATCCCAGGGTTTGGGCGGAATGACTGACAACAGAACAAACTAAAGAAAGGATCGAAAAAGTGGAGGGAGTGCATGCTCAAGATGAAACTCAAAATGAACACATTGAGATCGTAAATGATAAGGAAATGAATGAGAATGAACTTGCCAACTTGAAGAAGGAAATTATGATCGAATAGATGAAAATGAAAGAATCTGACATGGGAGAACGAGACACTCTCCCTAAGATCCAGAACTCCAAACAGAACCAAAAGATAATACACACGACTAACATAATTCTCTAAAAAACATTATCATCACAAACAAACTAAACATTACTGGTTTAAATCATCTCTATTATGCATCGGCTAAAGTCACCACTCACTTATGTGGAGTGAAAATGAAAAAAAAAACAAAGGAATTCCTACAAGAAATCTACTTGGCAAGAGAACATCAATCGCCAAAATAAACCTTCTCCGATCTGACGTAGAAATTTTAACAAACTACAAAGTAGGTGAACATGTTAAACAAACTAAACTTAGAAGATTGAAAAGAAAATACAGTATAAAATCAACAAGTGACATAGACGTGCTGATAGAAATAATCAAGCAAAAAGTGTCGGTCAAAGCTGCTCGTATAAGGCGCTTTGAAAAACGATCTAGATTCTATAAGGACAATAATATGTATAAAAACAGCCAAAGAAACTTCTACAGAAAAATTGGTAAGTCAACAATAACTGCTAAATCAATACCACCGAAGGAGGATGTTCAAGAATTCTGGGAAAAGATCAGGGCCGAAGAAAAAGTTCATAATATACATGTCCCATGGATAGACAGACAAATGAAAGATACAGCTCACCTTGAGGAACAAATATGGGAAAATATAACAGTTGAATAGTTGCGTTTGGCTCTTAGAGAAACCAGCAAATGGAAATCCCCAGGCAAAGACAAAATACCGAAGTTTTGGATAAATGACTTCACAGAGTCTCATGAGCTGTTAGCCCAACTTAACAATGAAATAGTTAAGGAGCCAGAAAAGATACCATCATGGCTAGTTAA
Source organism: Eledone cirrhosa (assembly GCA_964016885.1). Classification (NCBI taxonomy): domain Eukaryota; kingdom Metazoa; phylum Mollusca; class Cephalopoda; order Octopoda; family Eledonidae; genus Eledone; species Eledone cirrhosa. The sequence goes on from OZ024740.1 coordinate 69,032,346, forward strand.
CGGCAATAGATTCCTGGTTCCGAAGAATGATGAGACAAACAATTCCAAAAATTACAGACCGATAACTTGCTTGACCACAATGTATAAAATGTTAACATCAGTCCTAACTGAATAAACATATGACCACCTGATAACAAATGACCTATTTCCCAATGAGCAGAAAGGGTGTAAACGAGGCTCATATGGCTGTAAGGATCAGCTTTGGTTAATAAAATGATACTGGAAGATTGTCATAATAGACACAACAATCTATCAATTGCTTGGATAGATTATAAAAAAGCATTCGATAGTTTGCCACACAGTTGGATTGAAAAATGTTTAGAGATTTTCAAAATATCTCCCGTTGTCAGGAGGTTTTTGTCATTCAGTATGAAGACATGGAAAACGACACTCCTTTTGAATAGTGAAAATGAATCACTGGAAGCTGGAGAAGATAATATTAATTGTGGAAATATTTCAGGGTGACTCTTTATCACCGCTTTTATTCTGCATCGCACTTATACCATTAAGTAAACTGCTCAATGAAACAAAACATGGATATAAAGTCTATGACAAAACCATTAATCACTTGTTCTACATGGATGACCTGAAACTATTTGCGAAAAATGATGAACAATTGAAAGGGCTATTATCCACTGTGGAGCAGTTCAGTGATGACATTAAAATGGAGTTTGGACTAGATAAATGCACCAAAGCAACGTTCACCAGAGGAAAGCTGCTGAAGAGTTCAGACATTAATCTTGATCGGGGGAATGTGTTAAGTGAACTTGATCAAGAGGAAACTTACAAATATCTAGGTGTTTGTGAAGGAGACGGAATCAAGCACTCGACAATGAGGGATAAGGAAGGAATGTTACCGCAGAGTAAGAGCAATCTTAAGAACGGAATTCAATGCAAGGAATAGGATCGATACCATAAACAGGCTTGCCTTACCAGTAGTAACCTACAGTTACAATGTCATCAACTGGTCAAGCACAGAGATCCGTAGGCTCGATACAAAAATTCGAAAATACTTAACCATGCACAGAATGCATCACCCTAAGACAGATACAGATAGAATATATCTCGCTAGGAAAGAAGAAGGACGTGGGTTAATCCAGTTAGATATTGCGTTGAAAACTGCAACAATTGGATTATCTACATATCTAAGGGAATCACATGATTGGATGATCAAACTCGTTTTGAAACACGAAAGCATCAAAAGATCATACTCCATTACAAAAAATTCACAAAGATACAGTAATGGACTACAAATTACAGAAGTCCCATTTACTGCTCAAATGGAAAACACAGAAAAAGCAAAGCAGGTAAAAGTAACTGCAAAGAAAGAACTGCTACAGAAACTGGCGAAGAAATGGCAAGAAAATACCCAGAAAGAACTAACAATCCTGATGTTGACAAAACTTTAACCGATCAGTGGTTGGCATCCTCTGGACTGAAATCGGAGAATGAAGGACTGATTATATCAGCACAAGATCAGTGTCAGCCAACAAAAAATTACTTAGCCAACATAATAAAAAATGGATGCAACCCATTATGCCGTGTATGTAAAAAACAACCAGAGACCATTGATCATATAATTTCAATGTGCAGTCCTATAGCTCCAACCGAATGCCTAAACAGGCATGACAGAGCTGCACAATACATACATTGGATAATGTGTAAGCATTTTGACCTGCCCCATCAAAAGAATTGGTGGGAGCATCAACCACCTCCCATACTTGAAAAAGATCACATCTCAATACTCTGGAACTTTAGCATCCAAACAGACCGAAAAATAGATGCAAATAGACCTGATATAATATTGAAGGACTTTAAAAAGAGGGTATGCCTGCTAATTTATATGTCCGTTCCAATAGACAAGAATCTATCTATAAAAACATTTGAAAAATTGAGCAAGTATAAGGACCTGGAGATAGAAATTGGAAAAATGTGGAAATTGAGAACTAAAACAATGCCAGTGGTTGTAGGCGCTCTAGGAATGATACATAAGGGGACTAATGATTACTTATCGAAAATCCCAGGAAACCCGCGTATAGGAGAAATACAAAAGATAGTACTAATGGGAACTGCCCTTATACTAAGAAAGATTCTGTCAATATAAGTACATCACAAGTCTAAACACCTAAAGATGCATGTGTGTGTATGTATGTTCATTCTTGAACATGGCGGACCTTGTTGTCTCTTGAGGTCACTGGTTGTTAGTTGGTGATAACTCGTATGAACATAAAGCAAGATAAATGCAACTATAATAATAATAATAATAATAATAATAATAATAATAATAATAATAATAATAATAATAATAATAATAATAATTGTTTCTACTTTAGGCACAAGGCCAGCAATTGTCCAGTGCATTACTGGTACTTTATTTTATCGACCCCTAATAATAATAATAATAATAATAATAATAGTAATAATAATAATTTGGACAAAGAAAAAAGATCGTGTCTGATTGTGGATGTGGCCTGCCCATTCGACACGAGAGCGCAAGAGAAGGAGAGGGAGAAAATTAACCGATACCAGGACTTAAAGTGGGAGGTAAAAAGATTTGGAACTCCCATGAAGTCAAAGTGGTCCCGATTGTCATAGGCACACTAGGTACTATCTCAAAAAGTTTCCAGGGATGGTTAATGAAAATTGGCCCCGCCACGCTTTTTGGAACGCTTCAAAGGCATGCTTGCTGGGAACAGCAAGAACCCTCCGATACGTCCTGAATATCTGAGGCTGCAGGTAGTGGCTTGATATTCATTTCAACAAACTTTCTAGTTAACTAACATCAATGACTGAGACTCAAAGAACAATAATAATAATAATGCTTTCTTTATTAACCCCAAGCGTTTACATAAAGTAGACATTAAAGACAGTACAGGACAATACAGGACGGTACAAAAGGGCATTTCTGCGTGTAAAACAACAAGAAACGGAGGATGTAATAATAGAACAATGAAAACAGGGGGGGGGGGGGGGACTTCCGAGGGACATTCGTGGAGAAAGCCCATTAAAAAGCCACAGTGACCCTGACCACCAGGGCAAGTGCCCTCTCCCAGTTTTCCACCTTTATTTTACATACACATACCCAGAATAGGCCCATTCACTCGGGCCGTTCTTGCGTCTCTCACCCATCTTTCAACAAAATGCTGGGAAGAGAGCACTTCCCTCTCTACTCTGATTTTCCTTTTCAAATGAAATTTGAAAAAGTCAATCAGGGCATCACCGAAGAGGTAAGTGCTCGTCTTCAGCCCTTTCAAACGTGTCCACCATACTATCTCTTTCGCCATGGCCACCAGACAGATAAAAACTGCCTGCCCTTCCCGGCTAAAGGAAGAGGGCGGGGCAATCCTCACGATGGACTCAGCTGATAGCTGGATCCGTCCTACACGCGACAGCAGGTGTTCGACATAAACCCACAAGTCAATAATGCTCGGACACTGGACGAGTGCGTGCAGGACGGTTTCATCGCCCTGCGTGCATCTTGGACATGCCCGGCAAACGGCACCTCCACGCCTGTAGAGTTTATCCCGACCTGACAAATCTCCTCGGTAGCACTGCCAGGCAGGGATTTCTAGAAGTTGTCCATAGGCCCAAGCCCGAAATTCTTCCGAAGAGATTGGCTAGTTGATTTTCGTCGACGCCTAGAGTTTCCCCATGTACGTCGGCGTTCTTCCTTTCCACCAATCCTCTATAGAACGCCAAGGTCGAGTCTCCACCGATCACATTGCCCGATTGGTCGAGGGCTGTGAGCGCCTGAAGACATTCCAGTCTCCAACCGCTCCCTCTCGGTCTTTGCTTGACGCAGGACTGTAGCTCCGTCAAGGAGACGAGCTGGGGAAAGACGCGTCTAGCAAACAGCGACCACACCTGATCACCGTCGAGGAAGAGGGGGAGATGTCGTAGCCTGAGCGCGTGTCTGCGCATCATCACGGCATTCCCAGCCCTCCACGTAGCGGGTGTTGACAGCAGATGGACATCCTGACCATCGGAGTGCGTCCCTTCCACAAAAAGCGAAAGAGCAAACGCTCCAGCGCAGTCAGGCGGGCATTAGGACAAGGTATGAAGGTCAGCGGGTAGTAAATTACGGACGCGATGTACACGTTAGATACCTCCACTCGACCTTTCAGGGATAGCTTCCTCTCCGGCAATTTCTGAGTGAGAGAAGCCACCTTGCTCATCACCTCGTCCCAGCTTTTGACCGTCTGGAGGTCGGGACAGAACCAGACCCCGAACAATTTAACCGGTCCCTCCGTCCAGCGCCCGCCGACGCTGTTGGACGGCATGGACCTGCCTCTCCAGGTGCTGAGCTGCAGGCCCACTGACTTTTTCTGGTTGATCATTGCTCCTGTTACGGCTTCGTATTCTCTTAGTGTAGTGCCGATCGCATCGATGTGTTTGACGTTCGACACCACTACGGTGACATCGTCCGCATATGCTGACTAGGATCTTCCGCATCCTAGTTCGCGCGGGACTCTCATCAACGTCTCCAGTTTGTGCAGTAATGGCTCGAGAGTCAATACGTACAAGAGGGACGAGAGGGGACATCCTTGGCGGACCGAGCGCATGATGTTGAACGGTTTTAGAAAGGTGACCGTTCACTCTCACCACAGAGCAGATGTCGCTGTGCATGGCAGCGATCCAGCCTCTGAAGACGGGCCCGAAGCCAGCCGCCCTCAGGACTGCCGCTAGGTAACGATGGTCGACCCTATCGAAAGGTTTCGACTGATCTAAATTGATCAAGGACCCACCCGTGCCAGGTTCCCTAGCTACCTTCTCTACGGTGTATCACATGAGGTGGAGGTTGTCGTGGATGGATCTGTCGGTAATGGCGCATGTCTGCGCCTCTCCCACCAGACCACCAACGACAAGCCCCAACCTCTAGGCCAAAGTCTTGCACTCTGTGTTTAGTAGAGTTATGGGCCTAAAATTATCTATGTTATCCCCCTTGTTCGGATCCTTTCTCAGCAGCGCCACAGATCCTCGACTCACAGAGCTGGGAAATCTCCCGTTCTGTTGCCAGTTGCAGTAGACGTCCATGGGATGGACTCTAAAGTCCATCCGTCGATCAGGCCCGCCGTTGCTCCCGAACAGCAGTGGGAAGTGTCGCTGAAATGCTTCACACATTTGTCCGGGATCGAGTAGCATGCGCCCGTCGTGGTCCACCAAAGACCGGATCGTGGCTTTGATGCCACGACGCGCCTCGGCCACTCGGGCCCATTGAACGGCTTTCGTCCCCTCGTGTCTGAGAGCACGTCCCATATCTCTGACAACGCAGCCTTCGTGTTCCATTGAAGAATTGGTCAATGGCCAATTTCGCCGCAAGAACGTCGGTTGCGATGCCTTTGCTAAGCGCCTCGTCTAAGTTTCTAACTAAATCTCCCTCTGCTCTATGTTACTCTATTGCTAAAGCCTTACTAAACCTAATGGACTCTATTCTAATTGCTCTTTTCAGAGCAAACCACCACTTGTTGTTGACGATTGCCCCCGTCAACGCCCGCTTAACTAGTTCGCTATTCCGGTCTCTGTAGCCTGGTCCTCGTATATGAAGCCTATCTAAGTCAAGCACACAGATCACGAATTTGTGGTCCGTGTAGCTGACTATCTTGAATTGTGGACAGCTTATGCTAGACCTATCTATTTCCCTACAAAATACTCTATCAAGATATGATCTGGATGACCACATGCGATTTGTCCAAGTCCACATTGGCACATTCGGGAAATCCAATCAGACAGTTCAAAACGCCTGAGCAGGTTGGTGAGGCTCTTGCGCCCTCCTCCCCTATCCGCTAATCCCACACAGTCCCAGCGTGCATCTAAGATCCCGTTCCAGTCGCCCACTAACACTAAAGAGCGGGACGTTCCAAGAAAGGTCTCCAGACGCCGGAAGAAATCAAGCCGCCCTGCTCCTGTCGGGGCATAGACTGCCACTAGCCTGAAAACTTGCCCGTCTCCGCTGATCGTCTTCACCACCAACTTAGCTTCTGGATCCAGTAAGATGGCCAGTATGGCGAGATCCAAACCTATCCGAAAAAGCACAGCAACTCCACCCCCCGATCCCGGACGGCTGGGAGATGCGTACACATCGTAGCCGCCGAAGATCGGTGCGAAGGCCCGTGCTTCGGAGATTCTGGTCTCGCTGATGGCCACTACATCTATGTTTAGTGACCTGAGGTCGTAGAGCAGGTGGCCCTGCTTCCATGACGACCCCGAGCCACGCGCATTTATGCTGCCTATTCTGATAATTGGTTGTTGTTCAAATGTAATGCTGTGTAGTGTGTATCGATTTGGTTCTTTTGTTTTGTTTGCGTTTGTTGTGGGTTTGTTTCTGTTTCGCTTTTTGGTGACTTTTGTGGTGTTGGTGATGTTGGTGTTGGGGTTAATGATGATGATGGTGTTGGTGTTTGTGGTGATGGGGTTGGTGATGATGGTGTGGATGGTGGCATAGCTGTCCTATCTTTTTTGTTTGATAGTTTATTTGTTCCCTCTGTATTTTGTTTTTGGAGGGGGAAGGAAGAGAATTTTTTTCTTTTATGGTTTCTTTTATTCCTTTTTTCCTGATACCCTTTCCCACTCCTCGTCGTCACAATCTGTTTCCAGTTGTGATAAGACGGGGAATGGAAAATCCTCCACAGGCATTGGTTTTGATTGTGGCATGGTGGATGTTGAAGGCGCTGGTGCTAGTTCTGGTGCGTTGGGTGGCGGTGGTGTTGGTTTTGCTAGTGTTGCTGCGGTCGTTGCTGTTACAGTTTCTTCTGTTGTTGCTGCTACAGTTGTTGCTGCGATCTCTGCTACCTGGTGGTGTTGATGGTTGAGACACTGGTGTGGGTAAGAGAGGTGGCCTCAACCTTTTAGCCTGAGGGGAGAAAGACCTTAGGTGGGTTCCGTCACCACAAACGACACACCTAGGCTTTCTCCCCTCGACGATTACGGTGAGGTAGATGCCGTCAGTGAGGTCTATTACCTCTGGGATCTCCTCAATGCTTTTATGGTCCGCTGGATCAGGAGCTCCATCCCAGATCCGGACCAGTTCTCCTGCTTTTCTTTCGCTATTTCGATTATTTGGGTGTTGGCCTCGACGCCGGCGAGGACGTCAGCCATTAGCCAGGAAATTTCGATGGCCGGTGGAACGTGGGTAACCCTGATGTTCAAGAGTCTCTGGCCACAATAGCTCTGGACGAGTGTGAAGTCGTCACTTCTTAATGGGGCCATGGAGTGTTCTCTGGCCTCCTGTGGTATTTCAAAGGATACGTCCACGGTTCCATATTTCTGCCCACGTCTGATGTGGGTTTTTTTGCCCATACATGTCCCTAGCTTTTGGGATTTGGGACTCGGATGCCCGTTCTACTCAGCACGATTTTATGTTAATTGTCCGATAAGACACGGTGCATAGGCGCCGATGCTCCATTTTATTAGGTGGGGGGAGGGGTTAGGCTGACCCTGTACCCATCTTTCTGTACCATTCTTTTGGCTTCTTCTAATTTCTCCTGAGTTACCTGGATCGTTCGCACGTTTTCGCTACTCTCGAAAAACACAGGGTAGTTTTCTTAATTTAATTGTAGCCTCCTCATTGTAGATATGGTGTTTCAACTACTTCGTTTTGAGGGCCTGCTCTTGCGCAGCCATTAACATTCCTTCTGTAGCCTTTTTAAGGTCTCCTCTTTTCAACCAGTTCCATGTCTGTGGATCTCTAAATTCAGTTTTCTCAAAGAAGGCACTATGAAGGGATTTTTAATGAAGGTAGCTCTTTCTCCTTGATGTTATTTCCTCCTCGGACATCCCCTGGTCTATTGTTCTCTCCTTCAGTACAATTCTGATCATTGGCTCCTTACTATCAGTCACGTATTTGTGTAGGTTGTTTTTCTCCATCTGAACACAGTCCTCTATGCTGATAAGAGCTCTTCCACCTTCAGATCTCCTTAAGTAGAGTCTGTCGACATCAGTCCTTTTGTGGAACATGTTGTAGATAGTCAATAGCTTCCTAGTCTTCCTATCCATTTCTTTTTTTTCAGCAAAATTCCATCTCAGAATTCCCGCATTGTACCTAATAATAGACACAGCTTGTAAATTTACTGCACTTATGATATTCCTACTATTTAGATGTGACTTTAATAAGCTCCTTATTCTCCGAATGTATTCAGATCTTATCAATTCCTTCATTTTTTTTATTTGTATGTCATCAGCCTCCAGAATACCTAAATATTTGTATCCCTCTTCAGTATCAATTTCCTTTATCATCTCACCTGTTGGTACCTGGATTGCGTTGCTTCTGCTCAATTTACCTCTCTTCACCACAAGGACTCCACACTTACTAATACCAAATTGCATACATATATCATTGCTGAAAATACGGACAGTGTCAACAAGCACATCCAACTCCTTCTCACTCTTCCCGAAAAACTTAAGCTCGTCCATGAAGAGGAGGTGATTGATGGTAAGCTCTCCTTTTCCCAACTTGTATCCTGCTCTCACTTTTCGCACTATAAAGGTCAGGGGGATCAGGGCAGGGACAAACAACAATTGGGACAAACTATCTCCCTGCAAGATACCTCTCTTGATCATCATGCCTCCCAAGGGTTCTCAAGCTGATGTTAACTCTTTTATCCAGGACTTCATACTTTTGCTCAACAACTGTCTGATGTTATCTGCCACCCTGAAGATCTCTAGGCTTTTGGTTATCCAAGAATGACGTACCATGTCGAATGCATTTTTGTAGTCTATCCATCCCATGGCAAGACCAGTGTGTCTCCTCCTGCAATTCCTCATTACCATCTTATCAATAAGTAACTGGTCCTTTGTACCACGGGACTTATTTCGGCATCCTTTTTGTTCGTCCGGTAACAAGTTGTTTATGTGGAGGTGATGGTAGATTTCCTCAGACACAGTGCTTGTTAACAATTTCCACATTTCGGACAGACATGCGAGTGGTCTATAGTTGGTAAGATCATTACCCTTGGTTCGGTCTTTCATTACCAGAACTGTGGTACCTTTTGTCAACCACACTGGTACCTCACCTGACATCAAGCAGTTATTGAACATGTTATATTTTTAATCCAATACCGCTGCACACAATCTGGGCCTGGTGATTTCCAGTTGGTTAGTTTCCTGTCCTGCCCCTTAAGAGTTTCAACTGTGATACTCAAATCAGTTTGTTGGTGTGTCTGTTCACTAAACTCCTTTTGTACCGTCTCAATCCACACTGCCTGATCATTATGTTTAACATCCTGCTCCCATATCCTCTCCAGAATGTCTTAGTTTGTTCCGCCTCAGGGATCAAGTCGTTGCCTCTTTCTTTCCCTTCAAGCTGTCCAAACAACATCTTCTGGCTGTTGTCAAACATGCGGTTCTGTCTATACTGACTGACTCTGCTCGCGTATCGCCTAATCCTTGCGTTCTTTGCTACAATGCGTTGCTTCAGTTCCTCTATAAGAATAATTAGCTTTTTCCTCCTAGTATTGTACTTTATTCCAGTCTATTTTTAGTGTCTATGATTTGTAGTGTCCCATTCAGTAGGGACTCAAGCTTTCCAATGTCATTTCTCATTTCCCTGATTTTACCATTCAGTCGTTTCTTCCACCAAGGTTCTGATCTTTCTTGTTTGTTGTTTCCTCTCGCTTTTATGCCAAGTAATTTCCTCACCACATTTGCTGTTGCTTTGAGGATATTGTTGCACTGGTGAAGGTTCCTCGCCTCAAGGTATGGGATGACTTTGTTTACCTTAGCTGTTGTTACTTTTAACTTTTTCCTGTCTACAATTCTTAGGTTCAAAGTTTTCCCACTATCATTGTTCATTTCATCTATCACTAAGTTTAGGATATCAACCAAGTTTTCTCCTAGCCCGTCAGCATTCATCTCCTCAATGGCCGTATCTTTGTTCCAGGTATTATTTATTTCAGCATTCAGATCATTGCCTGCTTGGATGATTCCTCCGTTCTCTCAACCTCTTCACCTTCATTTCCCACTGGCTCGTTTGCCTGGCATACTCCACTCTCCATTTCCAACATAATATCTCTGCTCAGTTCCTCCAGTTCCAGCTCGCTTATCCACCCATCAGTTCTTATTACCCGAGCCTCCCCGGCAAATTTTTGTTCATCTAATTTAAATAGACCAATCTCGTTCCAGATGTTATGCATCCGTTTCCTATAGCCTTTCTCCTTCGGGTTACTCTTCAGGTAACATTGCATAACAGTTCTATTCAATTCTTTCGTCCACTTGGTTCTTGTCCCTTTCCTTCTTCTTCTTCTTCCTCCGACACCAGCAGTATTTGGTTGACAGCCAGGTCCCTGCTGCTGAGCCAGGGAGCCCCTGTTGGGTGAGAGTCTATCACATGACATTCCAGTCTCCACTTCACCGTTATTCGAACTGTTTAGGTTCGATATTTAAACACTCTTATCGAGGATTGGAGAATGTATGGTTACATAACCACCGGTGATTTCATCACCCATTTGATTTTAGCGTGGCACTATCACGCTGTAGATGTAGATAAATAAATCAACAAATAAATAGGTAAAAACCTAAAAAAATAAGCATAAGTTTCATTGTAATGTAATGTTCGAATGTCTGACTTAGTTTTTTTTTTTTTGTTTGTTTGTTTGTTATTCTTTTCTTTTCTCTTTTCTTTACGTTTTTCGTTGCTGCTATGCTGTTTTGATTTTGATTTTTGACTTTTTGATTTTTTTACCGGGTCATCAAATCATTCTATTTATATCTTTTGATGCCTTCCTCACTTAGTGGGAATACTACGATCACTCTGTCTTAGCAGGAGGTAGTGGGAGAGAATATCGGCGGTAACGAAAATGAGACAGTGTTGGTGGTTGTGATGTGCTACTAGTACTTAGCAGCTGGTAGTGGGAGAGAATGGCGGTGGTAGCGATAATGAGGCAGTGGTGGTGGTGGTGATGTGATCGTAGTACTGTAGTGATGGTGTTGAAGTTGAAGTAAGAATAGAAGTTGAAGTAACTTGGCTAGATTTTTTGGTGTGGTAGTGGTGATGGTGACGGTGCTGGTGTTGGTGGTTAACTTATTTGCCTGTCTGTCCACGTAGCAATTTTCCTCCTTTTTGACTATAACATTTCTGATCCAAAATTAAATATTAAATAATGGGGCCTTATGCCATAATGTCATAATGTAATGCGATGTGGCTTGCTGAGAGATAAAATCTGTAATCTTATGTTACATCTATAATAATAATTATTCTATCACAGTTGTTTTAAATATGTAAAAATCAAAAAACTTTAGGGTGCGATTCCATAACGACATATCCAATATGTGCGTTTTTATTATTATTATTGTTCTTTGAGTCTCAGTCATTGATGTTAGTTAACTGGAAAGTTTGTTGAAATGAATATCAAGCCACTACCTGCAGCCTCAGATATTCAGGACGTATCGGAGGGTTCTTGCTGTTCCCAGCAAGCATGCCTTTTGAAGCGTTCCAAAAAGCGTGAAGGGGCCAATTATCTTTAACCATCCCTATTTGAGATAGTACCTAGTGCGCCTATGACAATCGGAACCACTTTGACTTCATGGCAGTTCCAAATCCTTTTTACCTCCCACTTTAAGTCCTGGTATTGCTTAATGGTCTCCCTCTCCTTCTCTCGCACTCTCGTGTCGAATGGGCAGGCCACATCCACAATCATGCACGAACTTTTTTCCTTGTCCAAAACCACCAGATCACATCTATTGTATTCCAGTTTCTTGTCCGTCTGTATCCTAAAATCCCACAGCACCTTCACCTGATCGTTTTCTATCAACGACTCTGGCTTATGCTCATACCACTTCTCAGAATGTGGTAAATTTTTTACTTTGCATAGGTGCCAGTGGATCACCCTGCCAATGACATCATGTCTCCAGCCCTTATAGTGATCCTGGGCTAGGTGTTTACACTCGGATACAATGTGAGCCACAGTCTCCTCTCTCTCTCTCCATAGATCCTACACAGTGGGCTAGCCTCATCCTTGTAAATATGGTGTTTCAACTACTTCGTTTTGAGGGCCTGCTCTTGCGCAGCTATTAGCATTCCTTCTGTAGCCTTTTTAAGGTCTCCTCTTTTCAACCAGTCCCATGTCTGTGGATCTCTGAATTCAGTTTTCTCAAAGAAGGTACTATGAAGGGATTTTTAATGAAGGCTGCTCTTTCTACTTGTTGTCATTTCCTCCTTGGACATCCCCTGGTCTATTGTCCTCTCCTTCAGTACAATTCTGAGCATTGGCTTCTTACTATCGGTCACGTATTTGTGTAGGTTGTTTTTCTCCATCTGAACACAGTCCTCTATGCTGATAAGAATTGTTCCCCCTTCAGATCTCCTTAAGTAGAGTCTATCGACATCACTCCTCTTGTGGAACATGTTGTAGATAATCAATAGCTTCCTAGTCTTCCTATCCATTTCTTTTTGTTCAGCAACATTCCATCCAGAATTCCCGTACTGTACCTAATAATAGACACAGCTCGGGAATTTACTGCACGTATGGCATTCCTACTGTTCAGATGTGATTTTAATACGCACCTTACTTTCCGAATGTAGTCATATCTCATCAATTCCTTCATTTTTTGTTCTTGATGTCATCAGCCTCCAGAAACCCAAATACTTGTATCCTTCTTCAGTATCAATTTCCTGTATCATCTCACCTGTTGGTACCTGGAGTGCGTTGCTTCTGCTCTATTTACCGCTCTTCATCACAAGGACTCCACACTTACTAATACCAGATTGCATACATATATCATTGCTGAAAATACGGACAGTATCAACAAGCACATCCAACTCCTTCTCACTCTTGCCGAAGAGCTTAAGATCGTCCATGAAGAGGAGGTGATTGATGGTAAGCTCTCCCTTTCCCAACTTTTATCCTGCGCTCACTTTTCGCAGTATAATGGTCAGGGGCATCAGGGCAAGGACAAACAACAGAGGGGAGAGACTATCTCACTGGAAGATACCTCTCTTCATCTTCACGCCTCCCAAGGATTATCCAGCTGATGTTAACTCTGTTTTCCAGGACTTCATACTTTTGTCCAACAACTGTCTGATGTTATCTGCCACCTTGAAGATCTCTAGGCTTTTTGTGATCCAAGAATGAGGCACCATGTCAAATGCCTTTTTTTAGCCTATCCATTCCATGGCAAGACCAGTGTGTCTCCTCTTGCAATTCCTCATTACCATATTATCAATAAGTAACTGTTCCTTTCGGCATCCTTTCTCTTCGTCCGGTAACAAGTTGTTTGTGTGGAGGTGATGGTAGATTTCCTCAGACATAATGCTTGTCAACGGTTTCCACATTACGGACAGACATGTGATAGGTCTATAGTTGGTAACATCATACCCTTAATTCGGTCTTTCATTACCAGAACTGTGGTACCTTTTATCAACCACTCTGGTACCTCACCTGACATCAAGCAGTCATTGAACATGGTTGTCAGTTTCCGGTGGAGGGATGTTATATGGAAGACTCACAGCCACACGAAGCCTTCCTCACAAACTAACACCTCACACCAACACCACCATTGTAAATATTACTACGTTTGCCAACACTAAAAATATAAGCAGTAGCAATAATTTAAATTTGTCTCATGCAGACATGCATTTCCCGCCATTACAAATAACTGCATGTGTTAAAGCCGCCACCCCCACATCCACCACCACAGCGACAACCGAAAACAAAAAAATTAAATTATTAACTCGTGATATCGAAATGGTTTCACCCAGAATCGACTCTTCCACACCGAACACCACTGACGCTACCACCACCAGAACTGCAACTAAAAATAACAATAACAAAAATAACAATAACAACAACAGCAACAAAAACAATGAGAATAACAACAAAACATCAACACCTGCGCAAATGTGTGGTTTGCCAAAGCAGCCAATAAAACGAAACAATCCAGGTAAGCCAGGATGAATTAAATGAAGCCAAGAGAATGGTAAAAAAAGATGGGAACAGGGTCGGCATCACCCCACTCCCCATGCCACCTAATAAAATGGAGCTTCGGCGCCTATGCACTGTGTCTTATCTGACGACTAGCATAAAATCGCGCCGAGTGGAACGGGCATCCCAGAGCCAAATCCAAAAAGCTTTGTGACATGTGTGGGAGAGAAAAACCCACATCAGACGTGGGCAGAGATATGGTACCGTGAACGTGTTCTTTGAACACCACAGGAGGCCAGAGAACACTCTATGTCCCCATTAATAAGTGACGACTTCACACTCGTCCCAAGCTATTGTAGCCAGAGTCTCGTCAAGATCAGGGTTACCCACGTTCCACCGGCCATCGACATTCCCTGGCTAATGTTTGCCGTCCTCGCCGGCATCGAGGCCAACACCGAGATAATCGAAATAGCGAAAGAAAAGCAGGAGAACTTGTTCGCATCTGGGATGGAGCTCCTGATGCAAGCGGACCAAAAAAGCATTGAGGAGATCCCAGCGTTGATAGAGCTCACTGACGGCAGCCACCTCACCGTAATCGTCGAGGGCAGAAGACCTAGGTGTGTCGTTTGTGGTGACGGAACCCACCTAAGGCTTTCTGCCCTCAGGCTAAAAGGTTGAGGCCACCTCTCTTACCCATCCCAGTGACTCAACCATCAACACCAGCAGCAGAGATGGCAACAACTCTAGCAGCAACAACAGAAGCAACTGTAACAGCAACAACCAAAGCAAAAGTAGCAAAAGCAACACCACCGCCACCCAACGCGGCAGAACTATCCCCAGCAACTACACCATCCACCACGCCATAACCAAAACAAACGCCTGTGAAGGATTTTCCAATCCCCGAACTATCGCAACTGGAAACAGATTGTGACGACGAGGAGTGGGAAACGGTATCAGGAAAAAAGAAAAAAAGAAACCAAAAAAGAAAAAAATTCTCTTCCTTCCCCCTCCAAAAACAAAATACAGAGGGAACAAATAAACTATCAAACAAAAGAGTTCGGACAGCTATGCCACCATCCACACCATCATCACCAACCCCATCACCACAAACACCAACACCATCACCATCATTAACCCCAACACCACCATCACCTACACAACCAATTTGAACAACAAACAATTATTACACTACATGCAACACAACACTAGCATCACAGAAAAAAACTACACAACAACCCCAAAGTTCACACCACCTCCACACATACAAATCACTCGCATCAAACAGAAAACGTACACACTAAAACAAAAATTACCCAAAGACATCGGAGACTTCCGACAAACACTCTCCAGGAGGATTTATAAGGACATCCTTCCGGAGGAGGCCACAAGCAGTAAAAAGGATGGACAAACCATCCTTCCTCTAAGAGAAGTAAGGTAAGTGGTATTTCCCATCTTTTCCACTCCATTTCAACATGACCACACTCAGAATAGGTGGCATAAACGCGCGTGGCTTGGGGTCGGCATGGGAGCAGAGCCACCTGCTCAACGACCTCAGTTCACTAAACATAGATGTAGTGGCCATCAGCGAGACCAGAATCTCAGAAGCACGGGCCTTCGCACCGATATTCGGCGACTACGATGTGTACGCATCTCCCAGCCGTCCAGGATCGCGGGAGGGGTTGCTGTGCTTTTTCGGAGAGGTTTGGATGTCGCCATACGGGCCATCTTCTTGGACCCAGAAGGTAAGTTGGTGATGCTGGATGTGACCAGCGGAGACGGGCAAGCTTTCAGGCTAGTGGCAGTCTATTCCCCGACAGGAGCAAGGAGGCCTGATTTCTTCCGGCGTCTGGAGACCTTTCTTGAGACGCTTTTTAGTGTTAGTGGGCGACTGGAACGGGATCTTAGATGCACGCTGGGACTGTGTGGCATAAGCGGATAGGGGAGGAGGGTGCAAGAGCCTCACCAACCTGCTCAGGCGTTTTGAACTGTCTGACATGTACCGATTGGATTTCCCGAATGTGCCAATTTGAACTTGGACAAATCGCATAGGTTCATCCAGATCATATATAGATAGATTATGTTGTAGGGAAATAGATAGGTCTAGCATAAGCTGTCCACAATTCAAGATAGTCAGCTACACGGACCACAAATTCGTGATCTGTGTGCTTGATTTAGATAGGCTTCATAGACGAGGACCCGGCTACTGGAAGCTAAACGCGTCCTTACCAGCGCGCAAGGCTTACAGAGACCGGATTAGCGAACTAGTTAAGCGGGCGTTGACGGGGGCCATCGTCACAACAAGTGGTGGTTTGCTCTGAAAAGAGCAATTAGAATAGAGTCCATTAGGTTTAGTAAGGCTTTAGCAATAGAGAAAAATAGAGCAGAGGGAGAATTAGTTAGAAAATTAGACGAGGCGCTTAGCAAAGGCATCGCGACCGACGTACTTGCGGCGAAATTGGCCCTTGACCAATTATTCAATGCAAAGTACGAATGCTGCGTTGTCAGAGCTAGGGTGCGTGCTCTCAGACACGAGGGGACGAAAGCCGTTCAATGGGTACGAGTGGCGGAAGCGCGTCGTGGCAACAAAGCCACGATCCTGTCTTTGGTGGACCACGACGGGCGCATGCTATTCGATCCCGGGAAAATGTGTGAAGCTTTTCAGCGACACTCGCACAGCTGTTCGGGGGCAGCGGCGGGCCGGATCGAGGGATGAACTTTAGAGTCTATCTCGACGGACTGCCGCGGCTCTCGGCCACTGGGGCGGAGTGTTGCAAAAAGCCGATAACAGCCGCTGAAGTACGGGAGGCAATGACTGGCTGCACAACGGGTAAATCGCCTTGTTTGGATGGTCTGCCCTATGAACTTTACGTACAGATGCCAGACTTGTTCGGAGGTCTCTTGGCGGACGTCTACTGCAACTGGCAACAGAACGGGAAAATTCCCAGCTCTATGAGCCGAGCTGTGGCGCTGCTGAGAAAGGATCCGAACAAGGGGGATAACATAGATAATTTTAGGCCCTTAACTCTGCTAAACACAGAGTTCAAGATTTTGGCCAAGATATTAGCAAAGAGGTTGGCGCTTGTCGTTGGTGGTCTGGTGGGAGTGTCGCAGACATGCGCCATTTCCGACAGATCCATCCACGACAACCTCCACCTCATGCTATACATCGTAGAGAAGGTAGCTAGGGAACCTGGCACGGGTGGGTTCTTGATCAATTTAGATCAGTCGAAATCTTTCGATAGGGTCGACCATCGTTACCTAGCTGCAGTCCTGAGGGCGGCTGGCTTTCGGCCCGTCTTCAGCGGCTGGATCGCTGCCATGCACAGCGACATCTGCTCTGTGGTTAGAGTGAACGGTCACCTTTCTGAACCGTTCAACCTCATGCGCTCAGTCCGCCAAGGATGTCCCCTCTCGTCCCTCTTGTACGTATTGACTCTCGAGCCATTACTGCACAAACTGGAGACGTTGAGGGGGGTCCCGCGCGAACTAGGATGCCTAAGATCCGTGTCAGCATATGCGGACGTTGTCACCGTAGTGGTGTCGGACGCCAAACACATCAAGGCGATCGGCACTACACTAAGAGAATACGAAGCGGTGACAGGAGCAATGATCAACCAGGAAAATCAGTGGGCCTGCAGCTCGGCACCTGGAGAGGCAGGTCCATGCCGTCCAACAGCATCGTCGAGCGCTGGACTGACGGACCGATTAAATTGCTCTGTGTCTGGTTCGGTCCGGACCTCCAGACGGACAAATCTGGGACGAGGTGACGAGCAGGGTGGCTTCTCTCACGCAGAAATGGGCCGAGAGGAAGCTTTCCCTGAAAGGTCGAGCGGAGGTGGCTGACGCGTATATCGCGTCCGTCATCTACTACCGCCTGACCGTCGTACCTTGTCCCAAGTTCCGGCTGACTGCGCTGGAGCGTTTGCTCTTTCGCTTTTTATTGAAGGGATGCGCTCCGATGGTCAGGGGATCCATCTGCTGTCAACACCCGCTACGCGGAGGGCTGGGAGTGCTGTGGCTGATGATGTGCAGACACGCGCTCAGGCTATGACATCTCCACCTCTTCCACGACGGTGATCAGGTGTGGTCGCCGTTTGCTAGACACGTCTTTCCGCAGCTCGTCTCCTTGACGGAGCTGCAGTCCTGGATCAAGGGAAGATCGAGAGGGAGCGCTTGGAGACTGGAATGTCTTCAGGCGCTTACAGCCCTCGACCAATCGGGCAATGTGATCGGTTGAAACTCTACATTTGCGTTCTATAGAGGATTAGTGGAGGAGAAGAGCGACGACGTACTACTTGGAGAAACACTAGGCGTCGACGAAAATCAACTAGCCAATCTCTTCGGAAGGACTTTCGGGCCGGGGCCTATGGACAACTTCCAGAAATCCCTGGCCTGGCAGTGCTACCGAGGAGCTTTGCCAGTTCGGGATAAACTCTACAGGCATGGAGGTGTCGTCAGCCGGGCATGTCCGAGATGCGCGCAGGGCGACGATTCCGTCCTGCACGCACTCGTCCAGTGTCCAAGTATTGCTGACTTTTGGGTTTATGTCGAACACCTGCTGTCACGTGTAGGACGGATCCAGCTATCAGCTGAGTTCATCGTGAGGATTGCCCCGCCCTCTTCCTTTAGTCGGGAAGGGCAGGCAGTTTTTATCTGTCTGGTGGCCATGGCGAAAGAGATAGTTTGGTGGACACGTTTGAAAGGGCTGAAGACGAGCACTTACCCCTTCGGTGATGCCCTGATTAACTTTTTCAAATTTCATCTGAAATGGAAAATCAGGGTAGAGAGGGAAGTGCTCTCTTCCCAGCATTTTGTTGAAAGATGGGTGAGAGAAGCAAGTATGGTCCGAATGAATGGGCCTTCTCTGAGTATGTGTCTGTAAATTAAAGGTGGAAAACTGGGAGAGGGCACTTGCCCTGGTGGTCAGGGCCACTGTGGCCTTTTAATGGGCTTTCTCCCCAAATGTCCCTCGGAAGACTCCCCCCTATTGGGGAATTTTTCATTGTTATTTTTTTTATTACATCCTCTTGTTTTTTTACACGCAGAAATGCCCATTTGTACCGTCCTGTATTGCCCTGTACTTTCCTTAGGGTCTACTTTATGTAAACCCTTGTGGTTAATAAAGAAAGCATTATTGTTATTATTATTATTATTATTATTATTATTATTATTATTTTGGAAGAGGGAAAAGTCGATTAAATCGATCCCAGTGAGTGACTGGTACTTTATTTTATCGACCCCGTAAGGCTGAAAGGCAAAGCTTATCTCGGCGGGATTTGAACTCAGAACGTAAAGGACCTCAACTTCATGCAGCAAAGCATGGTGTCTGACGCTCTACTTATACTGCCAATCCACTGCTTAAGAACAATAAAAATAAATAAACAAATTAATCAATTTTGGTTGGCAATATGAAACGTCGTTTATCTATCGTCTAATCTACCTTGTTCGATGCTATGTTGCTATAATTGCCTTCATTTTACTATACTCATGTTTATTTCATATTCTTTGAAGGAGGTTTCTATGTGGTCTCTAAGTCTGTTAGATATAGGCCAAATTTCGTCAAATCAGTCATTACGTATTGGAAAGGATAACGACATTAGATAATATTGAACAAAGATATGAGATTGTCACATATCGAAGGACTCTGATCATATGTCTGCCCTATTAAGTTCGACTTGAGACTAATACTCATCTACAATAATTTGTTTCACTATAGAACAATAAGCTTAGACTACTCAAACAGGAATTGAATACTGAAGAATAAGATTACCTCGCAGCAGGTGAATAATTTCCAATTTGATACTATATCTTCATTATACAGACAAATAATGTTGCCACAGAAAACACTTAAAGAATGTTTCTATAGATTTAGTTCCCTTTGCAACAAAATGTTAATAGAGAATTTGTATAAAACATTCTACTGATAACATTACTTAAATGTTGGCACTGAGTGTCACATTGCTCATCAATATAGTGAATTTTTTTCTATAATAATATGAAATATAATTATTATGTGTTTTCGACTTCCATAGATCGGTTCTAAATATCATTTGTGGAATCAGGCTCTAATTTCAGCCTAGAAATTGTTAGAAATTTATTCGGTGTCATCAAATCAGCAGAATATCAAGTGATTATTTCGTAATCCTGGAAATAAATAAAACTAAACTTGTGTGATGATCAATACAGAGGTTATTTTTGTGAATGTCATGAGCCGTACCAAATAATCATTTTTCATCATTAGCTATTTTACTTCGTTTAAGCTCCAAATAGTTTTGAATCTCTATCGTAAGTTTGAGGCCATATTTTAATTTAGGAAACCAATATAATTTTTTTTTAAAATTATATGAAGACAATAAAAAGTCTAAAGCTGGTTCCATTATCGGCAACAGCCGCAGCCTGCATTTAATAATCCAACTCATATTCTGACGATTTGATGATACCGATTAAAGATCTAATAATATTTTATTTCTGCAATCAGAGCTGAATTGCATTAAACTAATTTAGTACCAATTCGTGAAAGCCGAAAATATAGAATAATAATTGTATTTGAAAAAATTCGAAATGAAATATTTTAAAACTGTACTCTAACTCTGTTAAGAAATATGACACGCAATTTTAACACTTAATAAATATGGAATTACAATGATTTGATTAAAGCATGACATAAACGAAAATATATCGTATTCATGCATGTAACTTTTCTACAATTCAGGAATAATTTATGTTATCTAATTATTCAACAAATACATTTTAATGAAATCAAAATCAACTCTCTCAAACTGTTTGGCCAAATCAAGCACTCAACTTGTGGTTTCTCTGGGAAGAGAAACCGAAAATTCTCCAATTGCATATGGAATGATTAAATCTAAAATACTCTAAATATCTGTTGCATATAGAACACTATGTCATGTGAACGAATAATGATAAATAGAGGGGTTGTGTTTAAAGCACTCTGCTACAAGTAGAAATAATGATTTTCAGAATTCAAATAATGATGAAACCATTCAAAAATATAATAGTTTTTACAATCTGCATATTTAAGATAATTGTAACACTCGCCTGCTTTTTCATATCAAAGCTCATTCACGTTTCAATGTTCACCAGTATGAATTTCCCGGAAAGATATATATATATATATATATATATATATATATATATATATATATATATATATATATAAATTACACAATTATCAAAGTTATGTTCAAATCATTTAATTGCTGACAAGCGTTTCTTCCAAACTTTCGTTTGGTGTCATCAGAGCATTATCAATGTTTGTACATATAATTAACCTCCTATTCAACTGAACAATCATAGATACATATATATTGATGTTGTGAGCAACAGTTTCGTATTTACAGGGTGTAATGGATGCGACATATATGATACGAGAAATGTACAAACATTCAAATTAAAATTAAAAGCACAGGGTAGAATACATGCAACAGATAATACCAGAGAATAGTCTAATAATTAAAGAGGCATTGAGGAAGAATGAGGACACTAGCAGTATATATGCAAGCGTGTAGAGATTGCACATGCCTTAGTCATATATATGAAAAGGAAACAAGCAAATGTATTAGGCATATATAAATAAATAAATAAATACTGTATGGCAAAGCTATCACATAAAATACCAAGGAAATGTGTTAGTGTATTAAACATTTATGGCGGATGTAATGTGATGATAGTGTTCAATTTTGTGTGTTGATAAAATCAAAGTTATTGTTGTCTTTTCGATTACATATGTTAAATTATATTTTAGTTAATGTTTATATTGAATGTTTTTAGTTAGTTACAGCAATGGATAGTAAATTGATCTTATTGTATTCTTATTCATGGATTAGAGTTGTTCAACAGGTAGTTATTGTAATGGTTTAATTTATAGTATATACATAACTATAAATAGTATCCGGTGAATTGGCAGTATCGGTAGAGGGCTGGACGCCATGCTTTCTAGCATAGTTACGTCCCTTTACAGTCTGAGTTCAAATCCCGCCGAGGTTAACTTTGCCTTTCATCCTTACGGGGTCGATAAAATCAAGTAGCAGTAATGTACTGGGTAATTGCTGGCCTTGTTCCTAAAGTAGAAACAATTATTATTATTATTATATAATAAGGGCGGTAGATTGGGAGTATAGGTAGAGAGACGGACGCCATGCTTTCTAGAATAGTTACTTCCGTTTACGATCTGAGTTCAAATCCCGCCGAGGTTAACTTTGCCTTTCATCCTTACAGGCTCGATAAAATAAAGTACCAGTAATGTACTGAATAATTGCTGGCCTTGTGGCAAATGTAGAAACAATTATTATATATATATATATATATATATTGGTAAACGGAATAGAAAATGCTGACAAATTGTTCACAGTTGAAAAATGGTTTAATTAGGAATAAAAGAGTATTAGTGATTGTATGGGTTAGTATTCAGTTGTGGTTTTAAGTTTTTAAGTTTTTACCGGTTGCGCATTTCTAAATGCTTTTCAAAAATAATTTTGAGATAGAGTGTCCGTGCTGTTTGCTCTGATCTGATTAGTTTTGGGAATTCTACCTGTTTTTATGTTAAAAAAATGGCTCCAGCGTTATTTTTGTGTTGTAAAAATGCTTGTGGTCAAAACAATTTTGATTGGTCGGTAGAGGTCATGTGAATGTAAAAAGTTGATTTTGCGCCAAGACTGTTTTTATGTTAAAATGTTAGAAAAGTGGCTCCAGCAAAGATTATGGTCAAAACAATTTTGATTGGTCGGTAGAGGTCATGTGGATAAAAAATTGGTTTTGCGCCAAGATTGAGAAAAAAAAAAAAAAAAAAAAAAATATATATATATATATATATATGTGTGTGTGTGTGTGTGTGTGTATATATATATAGTGAATATCATTTCACACCTTTTATTGTTAAGATTGTTGATGTTCTATTAAGAGAACCGATTTTACTGAAAAAATCGAATAATGTACACCATTTTACCAGGGGGGAAAAAAATACTGGTCCACCCACACACGCACACACACACACACACACATATATACACAGACACATACACACGCGTACATCAACATACAAAGAGACTTATACACACACACACACACACACGCACTTCTCCGTATAAGACAAAAGCTGAAAAATATCTTTTGACCTTCGAATGACTCTGCTGTGTGTATGTACGCACACACACACACACACACACACACACTTATCTTAATAGCCATTTGACACACATCGCTGGTGGCTATTGTCGCAGCATCGAACACCTTATTACTACTACTACACACACACACACACACACACACACACACACACACACACACACACACACACACACACACATTTGTTGTGAAAGAGTCATTTCTCAATCTTGGCGCAAAACCAATTTTTTATCCACATGACCTCTACCGACCAATCAAAATTGTTTTGACCATAATCTTTGCTGGAGCCACTTTTCTAACATTTTAACATAAAAACAGTCTTGGCGCAAAATCAACTTTTTACATTCACATGACCTCTACCGACCAATCAAAATTGTTTTGACCACAAGCATTTTTACAACACAAAAATAACGCTGGAGCCATTTTTTTAACATAAAAACAGGTAGAATTCCCAAAACTAATCAGATCAGAGCAAACAGCACGGACACTCTATCTCAAAATTATTTTTGAAAAGCATTTAGAAATGCGCAACCGGTAAAAACTTAAAAACTTAAAACCACAACTGAATACTAACCCATACAATCACTAATACTCTTTTATTCCTAATTAAACCATTTTTCAACTGTGAACAATTTGTCAGCATTTTCTATTCCGTTTACCAATATATAATAACTTGTGTGTTACACCTCTATTCTTTTAACTATATATATATATATATACATGCATATATATATATATATGTACACGTATATATATGTACATGAGTATATATATATATATATATATATATATATATATATATATATGTGTGTGTGTCTGTGTGTGTGCGTGTGCGTGTGTGTGTTTGTGCGTGTGTGTGTATTATATGCAGATGATATTTTCTCGTATGTTGTACACTAATGATCTCCTGCTCTTAAACACTTCCATGAAAGTAAAGTTACTGCTTGGCATGAATAATTTTGACTATATATGCCGAAAATATTGTCAGTTTTATTTAATGAGCTAACTATTTCTCAAATAAATAGCATCAAAAGCACCCTGTCGTGCGGTGTTCTCAGCTTAGCATTAACGTTCTTCTTTCAAGTTTTCATTCCACTAATTGGGTTGTACCACAAGGATCGGTAATTCTCTCACTTCCAAGCGACTAAAATGATATCTTTGATTGAATGTACACTATTCGAATAACATCATAACGTACAATTTCGCCCATATTTTCAATCAAAATAAAGACCTCTTGAAACCTGTATCCTCTACACAATTCTGCCACATACACCAATTATTAATCACACCTGCCTG
>OZ024740.1:69059138-69076638 GCA_964016885.1 Eledone cirrhosa
TATTAAAAGAAAATTAAAATTGGGGGTACTAGAGCGTGGAATAATGACTAGGGTTAGTATAAGCATATCTTCCATAGGCTGGTTCGAGTATCTTGTTGAATTAGTAACGTAGTTGGCGCTTTCGGATATAAAAATCCCTCAACACACTCTTTTAGTTTTCGCAAATACTTTACATGTAGGAGTATGTGTACAGATGTTTCCAAGTATCCAAGTCACTTCGGTTGGGTCTTTCTTCCTAATGAAATGCGCTTCCGTTATTTGGAGGTTGATTGCGTCTGTTTCGTCTGTGAGCACTTTAGTAGTTATGTTTCTTCTGCATTCCTTGCTTGTGTTACAACACTAGACTGGCTATTGTCTTCTCAAAGGGATTCTTCACTCTGTCATGTAGCTTTCTTTTGTGGATCCGATGTAGGTTTTCTCGCATGCACCGTTAAATTCATAAACTACGTATTTCATTAAGCATGATGGGTTTGTGTTTGTGTTATTGTTGCGTCTGTTCTTGATAAGTGTTGTGGTAGCAGTAGTTTTGTTTTCTGTGACCGGGAAACTGCGCAGACGGCAGACGCCTTCTTCGTCGCTCTCTGAGAGGTAATGTCTCAGCCTCCGTTCACTCTGTATTTATTGAGGATCTGTTCCCAATGATTGCATTTATTGGTGGTAAACAGGTGACAGATTAATTATAAAAACCTTGCAAGCAACAGAGATATTTAAATTCAGTACTCAAAGAAACTGATAATCATCAAATGGTATCACAATCGACATACGAACAATTCCACCAATTCTCCGCCGATACCTTATTTCAACGACCCTAAAACTCTGAAATGCAATGTTGATATCATTAGAATTTGATTTCAGTGAATACCGCAATTTTGATGTTATCTGACTATATGTAGGCGTATAGTTCACTGATATATAGAAATGAGAGTGATGTGTGCCCTGGAACAGACCAATTTGAAATAAAGAGCTCCATTGGTATCATCATCATGAGACATTCTTACAGGAACGCTACTGATCAAAAAGCATGAAATGAAAAGATTTTATATACGGTAGTTTTTAGCAGAAGATTGTGTCCCACAGACTGTTGAAATTATTGTTGTCAAACACAAAACATTCCCAAACAGTGAGGTTGAATCGTAAGCCACATAATTTAGCAGTCAACCTCTTAATACGCATTATATGCTAGAATTTGTATAGTACATTCTTTATATCTTTGTATGTTTTTATATACCTCATTGTCTCTCATCAAAGGAGATTTCTCTCGGATAGATCATAACAAAAGATATTTCCTCAATCATCACAAAAGTCGACCAAGTAAAGAATAAATGCTACAAGCAAA
Source organism: Eledone cirrhosa (assembly GCA_964016885.1). Lineage (NCBI taxonomy): Eukaryota > Metazoa > Mollusca > Cephalopoda > Octopoda > Eledonidae > Eledone > Eledone cirrhosa. Next base: position 69,060,475 of record OZ024740.1, read on the forward strand.
GATATTTTTAATGTAATTGTGTACAACATCAATTTTTGATACTTCCAGATTTCTGTTTTTCATAAAGCATTAATAAACTTGAATATTTGACTTTCTGTATTGACATTTAGTTCAACCTTCATTAGAAGAAATTTCAAAATTCCGGAATATATGTTTTTCAGATCGAGATATCGAAATAACACAAACGCAAACATATTCATCTTATCCTGGTTAAAATAATGGTATAGCTTTTACATGAATTATTAATAGCATTTTAATATAGGATCTCGGGCTGTCATTTGTGTAAAATTACGATATTGGCAATAAAATCTACATTCAGAATCACTCAAGTACGTTTACATAAATAAAAGATAGTACACGGCTACAGATGCACACACTGAAATACACACACACCCATGCGTACATAAACACTCAAATACGTATATGAGGTGGGTGATAGTGGAAAGCGCATGAACGTGTATATAATGTGTAATATGGGTTCACATAAACAACAATATATGTGTAGGGTCATAAATGTTATATAATATTGTCAGTTGTAGTTACGATATCGTAATTTCATATTTATAAGAAATAACTGTTGGTCGAGAAAATGAAGTGAATCTTCCGGTACTATATGTTATCCCATGATGTAAGCAGTTCAACGTTTAAAACATTTTTTCTTCGTGTATGTTATCTATATTTAAATACGTGAAGATAGGAATTGAAAAAGCACACGAGCAAAAAATTTAATTGCGATATAATAAATAAAAATTCAAAATAACAGTACAGTAGAAAAATATGTAAAAAAATAAAGAATGAAACTATAGGATATATAAATTGTTTCAAATGTTATAATGAGTTTCAGAAAACCAAGTAATGAGTACACCTGTTGAATAATGATCTATCTCTTGTATATGATGGAAATGTCATGTGGGGTTACAAATATAGCCTTTGTACAATAGTTCAGTGTTAGCCCAATTAACGCGGTAGGCGTCTCATCTAATATGTTAGAAATCATGTTTTTGGTAAAGATCTATGGCTTTTTCTGATTATTTGAAAAAGAAGTAGTATTATCCTGTATGAAGCTCTTCTCATCTGTACAAAAACGACATCCTGATTCATATATCTGTTTAGGTAGATATATTCCATATGGTATTCAATCGTTGATATCATGTTTTGTAAAGCAATTAATCAAATGAAAAGTATTGATAAGAGATGTGTGTCTTTGTGTGTGTATGTTGGTGTATATGTGTCTGTTGGTGTATGTGTACATGTGCAGACCCCTGTACTGTTCAATAGCGTTCTCATCTGTGTGACCACACCACTATTAAGAGTGAATAAATAGAAGTCAAGTTTAACATTAGATTCAACGGAAACCTGTTTATCCTCAAACGGCTGATGTTAATTCAAGCACAGATCTCAACAAAAAATTGAAATATGGTGCACTGGCGAATGTTTTCTGGAAACACTGTTAGCTATCATTTCGCAACTTATAATCTTTTGGCCCTGATTCTTAACATTCAGAAACATCATTTCCAAAGACTGCTCCCAGAGACCTGTCAAGGCTGTCTAAGTGCAGCCAAGTGAGATAGGTCCTGTGGTTAACTGATTAGCCCTGGCGTTCGCTGTCTACGCGGAATTTGAATTCGGGAAAACACCTTTAATCCTCTCATCAATTCGTTAGCAATTCCAGCAATCTACCGACAGGGAATAGCATTTCAGTTACTGAATCTGAAGTGATGAAAAGCAAAACAGAAAGCAAAGATGCAGAGTAGAGAGTACGAGATACTGCATTACATTCTATCATATATACGGCATAGAAATACACATTTCGCAACCTCAATAGCCCATTATAATTCTTTTTTTTTTCTTTGTTAAATACATGGGAATGCTTATAATATAACAATGTTATATTATCAATCCATTTAGGTTGTTTCCATGGAAGTGGTTTGTGTTTCTAATTGACTTTCATTTTCAGTTTTTAGTACGTTTTTTACTCATAATTTATTCGTGCTTTCAGGTTTTGCATAGTGTTTTGCATATTATTTTGTAAAGTTATTCATGTATCGTTATTTCAGAACCGATTCTTCCTGCTACTTTGTAAATAATGTATAAACGTATACTACTGGAGTATAAAAAAAATCTCCTTTGATGAGAGACAATGAGGTATATAAAAACATACAAAGATATAATGAATGTGCTATACAAATTCTAGCATATAAAGCGTATATTACTTCGCTATGATATTTGATCACTTTACAATCAACTGTTCCATAGTGATATTATGCAAATCAATGCTTTCAACTTTATACGAAATAAAGTAATGTGAGGAAAGGTACGATATTCAAAGTTGATGCCACTTTCCAATCAATATTCCAATTTCATGCAATTTACATGCAGAAATTTCACGTATAAAATAAATATAATGTAAAATATATTAATTATATATCATATATATATTTTTTTATCTTAACGGTGTGTATTATATATATTTACATTATACTAATACGTTTCGTTAATTTATAGTCAGTGGTATTCAATCATAATATTTCACAAATAAAGTATGTAACATATCTCAATACATCCGTTCATGTGTTACTTGGTTAGTAAAAAACAGATTGCGAGCAAAGATTATATGTATATATAATTATACACACATACATATATATATGTATATATATATATATATATTATATTATATTATATACATACGCATAGACACACTTACATGTATATATATATATATATGTGTGTGTGTGTGTGTATGTGTGTCTGTGTTAGAGTTAGTGGCTCGTTGCTCAGGATATTTTCCTGTATATTTACAAGAACGTCAAATGATTTACACTGCTATTGACCTTAATTACAAAACGGATATGTGTGTGTGTGTGTGTGTGTGTGTGTGTGTGTGTGTGTGTGTGTGTGTGTGTGTGTGTGGATGTGTGGGTGTGTATGTGGGTGTGTGTGTGTGTGTGTGGGTGTGTGTGTGTGTGTGTGTAGGTTTGTATCTAAGTATGTATGTATTAGTTTATGGGGTTAATAGGAAAGTGTGTTATGTTAAATGAATTATAACGTTTCCTTTCGCGTTATAGATACAATATTGCCGTGGATTTAGTTACACTGTATAGAAAACACAAATATATAGAGAGACACATGCACCCAGAGACCTGATTTATTACAGCTTCCTGGGATTTCAACACCTTCGACGATAAGCATTCTGTCTCTTGACCACCTCATCGTCCGACTTGCGTGTTAACGTGCAAGTGGCAGACTATTCCATAGACGCGTTTTAACTTAATGCATTTCCCATCAGACTACTCGAATTACAATTACATTCCTTCCAACGGATTTCATACAGTCTCCATCAATCTGAAACCAACTCAAAAGGCTTTGGTTTATACGAGGTGATGGTAAAGACTCTTGACAAAGTTCAAAGCAGTTTATAGATAATATTTCTTCAGAATTGCGAAACGAACTTCCCAACCATTCAGTCATACTGCACACATCAGAAGAAAACACTGCTATTGCTCGTGAGTTGGGAAGGATACGTAGATACACAAATGACATTTTGTGGAGGTTGTCGTGGATGGAACTGTCTGGAAGGGTGCATGTCTGCGCCACTCCCACCAGACCACCGGCGATAAGCATCAACCCTTTTGCCAAAATCTTGAACTTTGGGTTTAACAGAGTTATGGGCTTGAAATGTTTTATGTTGTCCGCTTGTTCGAGTCCTTTCTCAGCAACGCCACCGCTCCTTGGCTCACAGAGCTGGAAATTCTCTCGTTCTGCTTCCAGTTGCAGTACACGTCCACCAAGAGGTTGCCGAACAAGTCGGGCATGTGTACATAAATCTCGTAGGGCAGGCCATCCAAACCAGGCGATTTACCCACCGTGCAGCCAATCATTGCTACCCGTACATCAGCAGCTGTTATCCGCTTTTCGGAACAATCCAACACAGTGGCTGAGAGTCGTGGTAGTCTGTCGAGGTAGGCGCTAAATTCCATCCTGCTATCCGACTCACCACTGCCCCCGAAAAGCTGCGCGAAGTGGTGCTGAGCGGATCGGGCTTTGTTGTCACTTCGTGCCTCTGCCACTCCGGCCCATCGAACGGTTTTTTTTTACCTCGTGTCTGAGAGCAGGTGCCCTAGCTCTGACAACGCAGCCAAATCACAATTTGCGTTGAAGAATCAGTCGAGGCCCAATCTTGCCGCAAGGGCGTCAGCCGCGATGCCTTTACTAAGTGCTTCGTCTAAATGTCTAATTAGTTCTCCCTCTACTCTATGTTTCTCTATTGCTAACGCCTTACTAAAGCTAATCGCCCTTTTCAGGGCGAACCTCCATTTGTTGTTGACGATTTCCCGCGTTGAGGCCCGCTAAACTAGTTCGCTAACCCGGTCTCTGTAGGCGTTGCGAGCTGCGAACGACGCGTTTAGCTTCCAGTAGCCGGGGCTCTGTCTATGAAGCCTATCTAAGTCGACCACACACATCCGGAATTTCAGTTCCATGTAGACTATCTTGAATTGTGGACAACCTATGCTAGACCTATCTACTTCCTTACAACATACTCTATCTAGATACGATCTGGATGTACCGATGCGGTTTGTCTATGCCCACATTAGAAACTTCGGGCAATCCACACGGTACCTGGAAACTTATGAGCAGATTTTAGAGGCTTAAACCTTCCTCCACTATCTGCTAATCCCACACAATCCCAGTGTGCATCCAAGATGACGTTCCAATCGCCCACTAATATTAAAGAGCGGAACGTTCCAAGGAAGGTATCCAGTCGCCTGAAGAAATCAGGCCATCCTACCCCTGTCAGGGTATAAAAGGCCCCTACCCTAACGCATAGCCTTCGCTGCTGGTCACGTCGTATACCACCGACTTACCTTATGCTTCCAGGGACATGGTGCGTATCAAGAGATCCAAGCCTCTCCGAACCAACACAGCAACTCCGTCTCCTGATCCCGGCTGGTTTGAAGATGCGTATACATCGTACCCGCCGAAGATGGGTGCGAAAGCTTGTGCCTCGGAAATGCTGTTGTCACTGATGGCCACCACATCTATGTTCGTTGACCTGAGATCGTTGAGCAGGTGATCCTGCTTTCATGATGACCCCAGGCCACGTGCATTTATGCTGATTATTCTGAGTAAGCTCATGATGAGTGAGGAATAGGATATGTGATAAAGGATCACTCGCCCTGTTACCTAGAGAAGGGGTGGTTGAATCGTCTCTTCGGCTAGTTGTGGGCACCTCCTTGAGAATGTCAGTGCATAGTCATTTCGTCAGTTATCCTCTGAAATCCCCAACACAGTTGGGAAATTTACTTTCTAATTCTTTGTATTGTTCTACATATAGTTCAATTACTGGGCAGTTTTAGGTGTAATTGATGGTGTTGGTGATGTGTAGTAGTTGCTGTCTGTAATGCTTGTATGTGTTTCATCAAATCCTCATTGTCTGTGTTTATGGCAATGTATTTTTTATTAGGGAGGGGTTTTGCTTTGTTGTGCTTTTTATTGCTGTTGCATGGTGTGTGTATGTGTGCAGTACCAGCAAGATCAACAACACCACAAACTGCAACAACAGAAGCACCAGCAAACCCTATAATTTCACTGAAAGCAGTAAAAGAACCAATGATTGGCAAGAAGTAAAGAGATTAAGAGACGGGGGGGGGGGGTTCAACAGTACGTTCAAAGTGAATGACGATAATAAGTGAAATGTGTTAGATAACCTCAGCAGAGTTTAATATTTGGGCCAATATGCTAGCAACGAGTTTGGCGATTGTCTTCAAAAGTGTAGAAAGGGAGGCTCAACTTTCTGCATCCCGACCAAGTCTATACATTGCAACCTCTACTCATGGGATACAGTATAGATAGGGAATGAAATAAACCTAGAATCAATGGGTCTTTCTGATCATATTTAATCAATTCAAACCTTTTGATAGGGTCGACCATCGATACCTGAATGATGGCTTCAATACTGCCGGCTTCAGTCCCGTATGTAACGGCTGGATCACTGCAATGCACAGCGGCTTCTACAGAGTGGTAAAAATTAAAGGCTACATATCAGATCTATTCTAAATCAGGCACGCAGTCCGAAAATGATGTCTTCTCGCCTCCCTCCAAAACGCATTGATTCTCGAATCACTACTGTGGAGGCATTATTGCAGGAAATCCCATTCCAAACGGGTGGGGTAAGACTGCCTCGACATATGCGGACTTCGTAAACGTGATGGTGTCGATCACCTTGGAAATCGAGGTGGTCGGCAACGATATAGAGGAATATGAAGATTTTATGGGATTAAAGATCAACCCGGACATATTGGTGGCTTTGAAGTTTGGCCCCGGAAAGGCAAATCCATGCCATTCAACAACATTGTCAGACCCTGGACGGACTTACCTGTGAAATTGCTCAGGGTTTGGCTTGAGAGAGACCAACAGCTGGACAAAAAATTGTGACCAGGTGCTGAGTAGAGTGGACGCGGCTAATAGGACTGAAGATATACTCTATCCTCTTCGGTTAAGCCCTCATCAAGTTTTCAGGATCCGTTTGGAAAAGAAGTTGAGGTTGGTGAGAGAATTGCTGCTGCCAATACATTTGTTAAAAGTGGATGGCTGTAGTGGGGATGGGCCTCCGATGAACATACACCCTAAGTGTTTTTGGATGAGAACTTTCCCATTGCACTCGAGGGAAGTTCAGTGATTAGGATATGTGGGGTTCCTACGTTACCCTTGGGTAAAACTCCCACTATTAAAGAATGATTGTTAAAATTATATTGTTTATTGTTATCAGTTATGTTTGTTTACACTTTTAAATTTTGTTTACAACTTTTTTATAAATCAGCAGTCACTCTCTTTTGTATTGCCCTAAATATTTCAGCCCTTGTGGCCAATAAAGAAATGATAATAATAGTAATAATAATTATAATAATAAATCCCGCCTAGGTTAGATTTGCTTTTCATCCTTAAGGTGTCGATAAAATAAAGCATCAGTAATGCCCTGGGTCGATTTAATCGACTTTACCCTCTCTATAAATTGCTGGCCTTGTGCCTATAGTGGAAATCCTTATTATTCATGTCGTTCTTGTTGTTTTTGTTTTTGTTGTATTTTGTTGTTGTTGTTTTTTTTGTTTTTATGCTGTTGATTTTTTTTTTTTATTGTTATTATAATCAAGCAAATACATATGATGATGTGAATTAGTCTTATGTGAAAACTATAAACAAAAGTATATTCTAGCTACTTGAAAATACGTTTGCATCATACCTATTATGATTATATATCAAGAAAACGATTCACATTTTTGTATATTCTATTCTAATGACACTCACTGTGAATTAGAGTGTTAAGCATTTGCTAAATCTACTTCAAATAATTTAAATCCACTTACATTTCGTTATGACAAGTTAGAAAAAAACATTTCAACGTTACCTCAATTGTCACTTTCATTTCTTTCACAATTTTCTCCCATTCACATTCTACCTATAATTTACTGAAATATATTTCTCTCTCACTTTCACTCACTTTCTCTCCCTCTACCCCCCCCCCCCCCACCTCTCTCTCTCCCTTTCTCTTGGTTTATATATATATATATATATAAATATATATTTGAGGGCGACTGACCGAGGTGAAAACAGCTAGTTGGTCAGTCGTCCTCTCTGTCTCTGATTTTTGGACCCATGGATTTTTATATATTCCTTTGTTATATTTCGAATACCTGATGATATCACCCGACTCATACGGAACCCGGTCATTGAAATGATCATAGTATAATAAACCTTTCAAGCATTTACACCAGTCCAGCCTCCTGTTATTCATAATATTTAACTCCGTATTCGCACCACCAACTACACAAACGAAGACGGGTGAACTGCACTACGTTGAGTACTTTCCATAATATTGCATCAAGAATGACAAATTATATCCGGTGGTGAACCAAAAAACCTAAATAAATAAATATATATATATATATATATATATATATATATATATATATATATATATATATATATAAGCCACTAGATTCCTACTGCGAATACATGAATTTTTCCTTGGTAAAATTGGAAATGGAATCATGACATAAAATTTCTCAAATCTTTGGAATAACTTAATTGATTTGTAAGCAATCACTGAAATAATTACTAACAAAGCTGATAAAGGTACCAATGTGGTCATCATGAATATAGAGTACTTTAAAGATATGACATTTAGAATGCTAGAAGACAACTGTTACTATGAAAATACAACCAATTACAAATAATAAAGAAATATGGAAAATCTTTTAACTAAATAATTCCTCCAACGGTCTAACCCCGAAAGAAATCTACGACTCTTAAAAGTGTCAACCGAAAATGCTAAAATCCAATCTGATAAATGACGCTTATGTATTCTAAAAATGAAATTGAACATTCCCTTTAACCCAGCAAAAAGGATTTGTAGATTATTATCGGAACCGATCAACCATGAGCAAATACTGGATGAACTCAAAATATACTAAAGACCATTTCCATTTGTCCGCAGAATGGAATGAGCTAAACATATAGATATCCAAGAACTAAAGACAACAAAAAACGAAACCAGAGACAATGTTTTACCATATGTGTCTAGCTTCAACTCCCAAATATCGACAACACTAACAGCAATTATGAAAAGCAGCAAATAGCACTAACGACAATGTAAACACCAACGAGGGTACTTTTCCAGCCACAGCTGCAAAAGTTCAAACTCTGTACACAAATGATTTAAAAGAAAAGAAAGAACGTTTGGCCTAGGCGACAAAGCTCATCACCAGAGATAAGGCCCTGGCCGAGTTACACGTTCTGCCAGATGTGATGGCATAGGCGGAGAGAAGAACTCTGAAATATAGCCGCATTTCTGTGCAATTTTGCAATGTTAAGATAGTCTTCCAAGCATAATTTGAAGTTGCAATGAAGTGCATCATAAGGACAATGAGCACATAGCAAGGGCCAAGCAATTTGAAAGAATCCCGGGACTTCTCAAAACTGAGGCTTTGCTATGAAGCATTAGGACATGGAGAGAAGAGGTGTAAAGGTACGTGTTCCAATGATACCGCCAAAACTGGGAATATGGTGGCTCTTGGGAGGCATGGCTGCGTTACTTCCTTGATGTAAAATTTACAAAGCCGGTGAAATGGTCCAGGACTGGTTAGGACATTCTTCTTCATATCAAACCAAATGACATAAAAAAATATCCAGGGCCACTTCAACTATCAGACGGGTAAAAGATACAGGTGATTACTGAAACTGTATTGCCGCACTGTTTTGTTTGTGGTGAAGACACACATCTCTGAACCTTCTAACATCAGCTGAAAAAGACAGGGGTCGCAAATCTCTCTTGCAGCAACCACCGGCGGTGTTGGGACAAACCACCGTGGAAGCAACAATGCCGGCACCGGCACGAGCAATAGTAGAAGCAACAGTACCATCAGTAGTAGCAGCAGCTAAACCTCCTGCAACAACAACTATGACAGAATCAACCAAATGCGATGACGAGAAATTTATCACACCTTCTCTCCCTCCCCAATCCATTTATAAATACCCACACAAACACAAACATCTAAAGGTGACACATAAAGCTCGTCTTCTCGCAGCGAAGACGCGGGACAACCACAAAGAGAAAAAAAACACCAATCAAAACAATTTAAAAAAACCTTTAAACATCACACACACAAACAGAAAACGCAGACACTACAGGCACAACAAATACAGGTATACCCACAAAGACACCAACACCACCAGCACACACACACCCAAACGAAAACTTGTACAACCACAACAATTATCAGGCAAAGACCAAACCTTTCCCTAATAAGAAGAGCCAGCCATGAACTGATGGCCCACATAATACAAACTAAAGAAATAGAGAGAGAGAGGGCGAGATTATTGCCACAAGCGCCATCAAAGTGACAGAGTCAGTGATGATGGTACGACTGGGACAACCAACATATAAAACATTAGGGAGAGCTTCCAGCAAGACGCGAAAAGCTCAAACGTAAAAGTCCCCATTTTCTATGACTATCAGATCTTTGTATCTCTTTATCGACCGGGAATGGGAGGTGGGATGCCAGTGTTGTAGGAAAGACATCGATCTGGAGGTAAGGACGGTCTACCTTGACTCAGACGGTAATTTGGTGGTCCTGGACTTGAGCAATAGCGAGGTGCCTTTTCACTGGTGTTCGTCTACGCTCCGACCGAATTCTTCAGGGTCCTTGCAGCCGTTTTGAGAACGTCACGCCCTTTAATCTTAGAACGGCATATTACAAGCATGATGGGATTGTGTATGAGTAGATTATAGGAACAGCGGATTCAAAGCTTCAAGTAACTGATCAGCCAGTTCCAACTCTCTGGTTGGTACAGAGTAGATTTCCCTATTGCGCCAGTATGTAACTAGACAAACCACATACGATCATATAGATCATATATTTGTGATCTGCATGTTATATATAGTTGGAACATAGTCTAGAACCTGGTAACTAGAAGATTAACAGGTCATTCTCGGCGCGTAAAGCCTACAGTTACCCGGTCACCTAGTTCGTTAAGTGTAAGTTGACAGGATGCGAATTGTGAGTGCTGCGAAAGGCAGATAATATCAGCCTAGATTCGGGATGCCCTGGTCGATTACAGGAGGCGTAAGGCTTGGATAGTCTGCCTTAAGAATTTTACGTAGAAATGCCAGACTTATTCTCCGATCTCTTCGAAGCCGTCTACGGAAACCGACAGCAGAAAGAGAGTATTCCCAGATATGTGAGCCGGGGAGTAATTACACTGATGAGGAGAGAAGAGAACCAGAGGGATACTTTAGTTAATTCCAGTCCCATAATTGCTAAACACAGAGTTTAATATTTTAGACAAGATGGCAGCGAAGCGATTGGCGTTTGTAGATGAGGCGGAAACTTGCGCATTCCCGACCAGGTCCATACACGACAAGCTCCACCTCATGCGATACATCATAGAGAGGGTGAGGAATAATCATGGCTTCGGTGAGTATATGATCAATAGAGCGCTTTCTATATGATTGACGATTTATTCCTAGAGACTGTACTCGAGGCGGCTGGCTTCAGTACCAAATTCAGAACCTGGATCGCTACAAACTACAGAGGCATCAGCTCGCAGGTCAAAGTAAGTGGCGCTCTTTCGTAACCGTTTCAGATCAAGCTATAGGTTCGTCGAGGGTGCCCTATCTCTACCCTTCAGTACGTATTGACATTTGAGCCTTTACTGTCGGAGCTGGAGCTATTGCAGTGCATCCTGCTCGAACTGGGACGTGGAAGAGCTTTGTCTGCTTATTCAGACAACATCACGAGGAAGGTGTTGAACACCTCGGAAATCAAGGTGGTCGTCACCCTCTTGGAAGAATATTAAAGGTTGATGCGAGCGAATGGATCGACCGGTAAAGATGCTCGGGGTTTCTTACGGACCAGACTTCCAGCTGGATGAGAATTGAGACGAGTTTACGATCAAGGTGGCAACTGTCAACTTCAACAAGAAATGCGCCGGGTGAAGGCTATCTCTGAAATTCCGGGTGAAGGTGGCGACAACATACATCGCGTCTGTCATCTACTTCCGCCTGATCGTGAAGCCTTGCCCCCGTTCGTGCCTCATAAAATTGGAGCGGGTGCTCTTCAACCTCTTGTGGAGGGGACAGGTTTCGATGGTGAGGCGGTCCATCTACTGCCAGCACTCTCTACACGAAGTGCTGGGAATGCCATGGCCAATAATGCGTAAACATGCGCTGAGGCTGCAGCATCTCCAGATATTCTTCGGAAACGGTAAAGAGTTGTGGTCACCACTTGTCTGACGGGCCTTTCCACAGCTCGTCTCTTCGATTGAGCTGCAGCCTTGGGTCAAGAAGAGACCGAGACTGGGTAACTCGCATCTGAAATGTTGCCAGGAACTCACTTCCCTCTAACAGGTGAGCAATGGAACTTCCAGGCTCAAGTTCCATAGAGAATTAGTGTGCGCCAAGTGCGACGGCCCATTTTGAGAGGCTCTGGGCGTCGACAAAGTCGAACTGAGCAGACTGTTCTGGATGACTTTCCAGCCGGAGACGATGGACAACTTCCAGAAATACCTCGCTTGGCAGTACTACCGGAGTGCACGGCGTGTTCAAGATAAACTCTACAGGCACGGAAGTGCTGTCAGACAAACCTGCCCGAGATATGTGCCGTGCGACAAAACCGTTCTGCACACACTCGTCCAGTGTGGAGTTATGATGAACAGCTGTTGTTCCATGTAGAACGGATACGTCTATCGGCCGAGTCAATAGTGAAGATCGATCCGCCGCCTTCTTTTGGCCAAGAAGCGCAGTCAATTTTCCTCTTTGTGGTGACAGTAGCGAAAGCGGTTAAATGGTGGACCAGTTTGAAAAGACTGGAGACAAATACTTTCCTCTTCGGCCAATCACTGATCTACCTTTTGAAGTTTCACTTGGATAGAAAGGTGAGGGTGGAAAGAGAAGTGCGGCCCCCAGTACATTTGATAAAATGTGGGTGAATGTGGCGAGAATGACCCGTGTGATTGGGCCTACTCTGACCATGCGCCTGTCGGCTGGTTAATTTGAGAAGGAGAGGGGTGCACTTCTAAGGTGCCCTCCAAGCGTCGGGTGGTTTAGAATTGGTGGGATACCTAAGACGACTCTGGGTGGTCATTGCGAAATTTCATTGCTGTATTTTTCTTTTTATTTTGTCATTTGTATATTGTTTACACGTATTTATGTATATACAACCTCATTGTCCCTGTCTTTTGTATTGTCCTTCATATATTGACGCTCGTGGCCAATAAATAATTTATTATTTGTGGATTGGCAGTATCGGTAGAGGGTCGGACGCCAAGCTTTGCAACAGAGAGTTACAGCCCTCTTCGGTCTGAGTAAAAATCCCGCCGAGGTCAACTTTGCCTTACGCTTTACAGGGTCGATAAAATAAAGCACCAGCAATAAACAGGGGTTTTATTTAATCAATTTTCCCTCGCCCCCAAGTTTGCTGGTCTTGAGCCTATAGTAGAAATCATTATCATCATCAGCAGCAGCAGCATTATATTTACTTATAATTAGATATTAGCTATTCACAATGAGATGCAGGTGATTTATTTAACTCTGGGTATATATGTATGTTTGCATATCTTGGTATGTGTTTGTGTTTGGCTGCGTATCTTCTGCTAGGCATTGGTATGTATGTGCGTATATCAAGCGTTATAGCTATTTCTGCTTGTGTTTGTGTGTGTATGTATATGTGTTAGCGTGTGCCAGTGTGCGTGAGAGAGAGGGATAGGATGAGTTTATTAATACTAAAATCATTTAGTGCTACTTTTGCAGCACTAACAAAACGTGATCAACCGTGTAGATTTTTTTCAAAGGAAAAGAATACAAACAATAAATAAAACAAAAGAATAGAAAGTTAGACAAGTAGAAACAAAGGATGATACAGATAGAAAGAAAAAAGGAACGAAAGGATAGCAAGGTGGAAAGAGTGTAAGAAATCAATGTAAATTAAAACCTAGTGAGTCTACTGTTAGAAATATTCGTGACATGTTAATAGCTTAAATGAAGCGTGTTACAATTTTGTTCGTTATAATTTCATATTGCTATATCGGTGTTTGATGAACTTTGATCGTCAGTTTCGTTGGGAAATTACAATAAAATGAAAGTTGTAATGCTTTTAAATAATTTAAATAGTGTGTATTGAAACAGCCAAACTGGCACATACATTCACAAACACACACATACAGACATACATACTCGCTCAAACACTGCGCGCGCTCATATAAGTGTCATATGTATTCGTACGGATGCACTGAAACATTCTTCAAGGTGTGCATTACATATACATGTGTGTGTGTATGTGCGTATATATACATACATACACACACACATCCACACACACACACACGTATGTATATATATATATATATATACACACACACACACACACACACACACACACATATATATATATATATATATATATATAAATATATATATATATATATATATATATATATATATATATATATATATATATATATATATAGGGTAATACCGTCGAAAGATTCGATAAAGCTTTTATTCGTGCGAGGCTACAATGATGGATTAAGCGTCTCTGCACTCATGACACTCAAAGACAATTAGGTGGCGTTGCACAAGATACTGTGCTGGGCTCATTTCTCTGCATTGACTTCACGAATACTTACAACTACATCATCAAACACAACAAAATAAGTTCGTTTGCACTTCACTCAGATGTCACCAACATTTTAGGATCGGGTATAACTATAATTTGATTTAGGCGCTACGATTCAATCAACAAAATAAATATATATATAATATACTGTTAAAACCATGTTATATCCTTAACACTAACCCTAAGCTTAACACTTGGTTTAATCTACTTCTTAAAAAATCTTATTCTTAAACAATCATATTCTTTTCCTGTGCATGAATAGTTATCTGTATACAAATATGGATTTCGCTTTTTAATTGTGTCAAATTTGGTTACTTTTAGTAACTAATAAGCGAATAGTAGAGAGAGTGATACGCATTCCAAGATCATTTACGTTTTAATTGTGAATTGAAAGCAAGCAGTAGATTTTATTAGTCTGACAAATGAACACTAATTGTATGTCACATGACTTAGATTAAGTCAATATTTGTATGATATCACATAGTTTTATATGTAGGTGTGTTGATGCATAAAAGGAAATGTCCTGCAGGTAATAGTTCAACTATTTGAAATTAGCGTTGTTTTAGGCATTTAACAAAATTATTTTAATTTCTATCGTTTAAAAAATAATTATGAATTTTTTTCTCTTCTATTCTCTATTCCTGTTTAATTTAAAATGTCGTTTATTACAGAGCATTGATAGAGTTCAATGTATGAATACAATATAAAATGTTCTTCAAGGCATTTAACTAGTTGAGTTTCCAACATTGAACATTAACAGGAAATAAGAAAAAAATCAATGTCGTGGCTAAATACTCATAAAATAATTTCATTAATGGTGGAAGAAAAATGATTGATTAAATGGGCTAAACGTTTGTGACATTTGATTCAAGAACGAATCGACAAGACTTAAAACTAAAATTATGCAAGATTATAATAATGGCTGACATATTACGATAAACAGATTAGGTTTATTTTGCTGTAAATTGCATATAAAAAATGAAAAAATCAACGTCATGCTATAATTATAGGTGAATTAGGATATTCAAATTAAAGTTTACTTCGATCATCAGTTGGAACAAATGCCCATAATACCGTTTGATATGTTCTCAACGTTCTTTTCTACAAACTGATTCTTGTATAGCTTCATAATTTAGCATAATAATTATCTACGACCATCACATTTTTAGGCTATTCACACACACACACACACACATATATATATATATATATACATACACACACACACACCACACACTCACACATATATCTATCTATATATATATATATATACATATATAAACCCCCCCCCCACACACACACACACATCTCACCTTATTTGCCATTATGTTGGACAACCAACCGTTATCCATGTCTCTCAAGTGTATCCCCTTACCCAGCAGAAAAACCTATCTCAATCTGCTTAGAGACGCTACTAATTCGTTTATACGGAGAGTCAGATGGAAGGCCTACCACCCGGAGAAGAACACCCGTAAGCTTCCTGAACCTAAAGAGAGGTATGGCTTCAAAACATACCGAAACCCACCGCACAACACCTTACTGTACACCTTTGAAGAGGACCTACTGAAAATGATCAAAAACGTTAAGTTCAGAAAGAAACACCAATGCAACAATCCATTCTTAACGTCCCTTGATACACTAATTACTTAGATCAAGAATCACCCGCACCTCTTCGTCACCTCCAACAAAACCAAAAAGCTGTACAAGATGGACGCGAGAAGATTCATCTATAAGGAACTACACAAAGACTACAAAAATACACCCTCTAGTACCCTAAATGACATAAATAGAGTAGGGAAGGAGATAGTCACCAGCTTAGAAATAGAAAAGTACACTAACCCGTACGTCCCTCTGACGCCTAAATTCTCTCTTAAGGATCACAAATATGACTTTAATGAAAGCCCCTCTATTAGACTTATATGCCCCTCTACATCAGATATAGGTAAGATTAGTAAAGTGATCCTCGACAGAGTACTACTGGAGCTTAATAGAA
>OZ024740.1:69081638-69136638 GCA_964016885.1 Eledone cirrhosa
AATTTCTAATTTCTGCCGGACCGGCAACCGCTCTTTCAAACCAGTTCCTGTACACAGCTAAGTATTCTATAAGTCTCTAGCTGTGTCATTCTCGATAAAAGCACTGGATATGTAGTCCTGATGATTTCTAACAAGAATGAAACGCGTAGATTACTTCCCTTGCTTTTATCGAGAATCTAATTGTAATACGTGACGTATTCTATTCTATAGCGATTAGGTCTTCAAAATGTTTATTATAAACATACAGAATATTTTCGAATATTCTATGTCTATATTATATATATATATATATATATATATATATATATATATATATATAATTATATATATACATATATATACATATATGTGTATATATATATATATATATATATATATACACACACACACATACATACGTATATATATATATATATATATATATATATATATATATATATATATCCCCCCTTAGTAATGAATGCATTACCAAAAACGTGGTATACAGGTGCAAGGTCACAACCCCTAACTCGGAGCACCACTACATAGAATCCACAGCGACGAGCTTCAAATCTCGGTGGTATAACCATCGCCATTCCTTTAACAGAATAGATAAGAGGAAATGTACGGCCCTTTCTGAACTGATCTGGAAGCTCAAACTTGAAAAGACCCCGCACTCACCGGTCTGGTCCGTGGTTAGAAAGGTTCCCCCAGGCCTGGTATTTGCAACCTCTGTCTTAGTGAGACACTCGAGATTCTTCATGACGGAACCAAGCTATTAAACAGAAGGGCCGACTTATACGGTGCCTGCAGACACCTAAGCACGGGAACTTTCCTCAAGCTATATGGATAAACCCCGGTTACGGCCTCGCACAAGACCCCCCCCCCCTTCGGTAGGTCCCCTACACCCCGTACCAGTGACCATTCGTCAACAACAACCATCCATGGTTTGCGGTCCTTATGGTGGATGGTCCACAGCATCCTCTACTGGTTGGGAGTCATATAAACAATGTTTTATTGAACCTGATTTTATATATACATATATGTATAAATGTATCATGTGTATATATATGTGTATTTTATGTGTGTATGTATGCGTATCTTTTATATATGTGTGCGTATCTGTATGTATACATTATATATATATATGTGTGTATGTGTGTGTGTATTTCTTTTTATATATATATATATGTATGTCTTACGTGTGTATATATTTTGTGTGCGTGTGTACCTATGTATATATATATTTTTTTATCTTTTTGTATGTATATATTTCATATATATGCATGTTCTGTGTATATATATATTTTATATATATGTATATATATATATGTATACTTGTGCGTACATGCATGCATGCATATGTATATATGCACACCTTTATGGATGTGTGTGTGTAGATGTGTGAGTGTATGTACAAGTGAACCAGCATAAACCCTTTATTTCTAAATTTTCTAAACTATCTAAGTATTGAACTCTAAACATTATATTAAGTATTACCACCCCACGTATTGTATGTGTAGAAGTGTGTATGTGTCTGTGCAGGTGTGTGTGAGTGTAGTGCAAGCCAACCTACATAAGCCTTTTTATTTGTAAATTTTCTACTCCAACCACAATTTACAGTAGCACCACTCCACATAAATTCCTCAATTTAAGAATGACCTGTAGTATCTATTTCATACTATTATCCTTATTTAAAAATATATCTGACCAAGAATGCCTTTTGTGAAAATCAGTCATGTGGAACTATTGTCATCGTGCCTGATAGTTTGAACCCTACAGAACCACCTGCCTCTTTGAGGTCAAATACCAACCTACTACCATCTACAAACTGACCAATGAGAATCAAGACAATTCCTGCTGACAACATCAAAATATTCCTAACAAGCTCATATGTCCAAAGGCTCTGATACCATCAACACTATACACACAGAGCTGGCATATCTAAGAACTGACTAACTGCCTGATGAAGTCATAGTCATTCAATGGCTATCATCGAAATATATATAACAGTAAATAAAGGATTATGAGTTCATGCAACTGACTTATGTTTCGTCACCATATATATATATATATATATATGAAAAACAAGGGGAAGAAGAATACTGCATGGTTGCACATGGATTACATATTATAAAATTAGTCCCTCATCAGTAATTTTGCCAACCATCATTGGTATTTCATCGCATTAAAAATCAGCTCCCTCAGGTTGGTGCGAGCAATAACTAAAATAAACTATTGGGACAAGTGAAACGCGTAAAGCGAGTGAGACAAGTAAACAACAGAAGGGAAAGCAAACCGAAGGTTGGAAAACAGCAAGCCACATGGTAGTTATCCGATCAGCATAAGTTGAGTGAATTTCATGAACGGTCAGAGAGCAGACCGTACGCCGTGAGTGCGGAGTGAGAAAGTAGGAACCCCACTAGTAGCGAACGAATAGAGGTCTAACACACGAGTTATGATATATTGGTAGAAGGAAAAGAAAATGCTGACAAATTGTTCCCAGTGAAAAATAGTTTATTAGGAATAAGTAAAAATTAGTAATAGTATTGGTTAGTATTCAGTTTTGGTTTTAAGTTTTACCGGTTGCGCATTTCTAATGCTTTTCAAACATAATTTTGAGCGCCCGTGATGTTTGATAATCTGATTAGTTTTGGAAATTCTACCTGTTTTATGTAAAAAAAAGTGGCTCCAGATGTATGAAAAAATTATTGTGGTCAAAACAATTTTGATTGGTCGGTAGAGGTAATGTGAATGTTAAAAATTGATTTTGCGCCGAATGTAGGTTTGTCTCGGCTGATTGAGAAGTCACTGAAAAATAAGTCTTTCAAGACAAATATGTGTGTGTGTGTGTGTGTAGTAACATTAAAGAGGTTCGTTGTTGTGATAATGGTCAGCAGGGATGTGTGTGCGACCCGCAGCCTATTGACAGTTCAAATGCCTATTAAGACAAGTGTGTGAGTGTGTGTGTGTGTGTGTGTGTGTGTATATGTCTCTGTGTATGTTAATGTACGCGTATGTATGTGTGTGTATATATGTATGTGTGTGTGTATATATATGTGTGTGTGTAGAGAGAGAGAATGTGTGTGTGTGTGGGTGGACCAGTATTTTTGTGATACTGGTAAAATTGGTGTACATTATTCGATATTTTCAGTAAAAACGATTCTCTCAATAGAACATCAGAAACCTTAACAATAAAAGGTGTGAAATGATATATAGTATTGACATAATACCAAGGGGTGTGTGAGTGTCCAGATTGTACGTACTGCAAGGGGAATCCATTAGGCCTTGCCGTATTGGAATACTTGTGTACAAATATGTATGTGCCCACCAGTTTGCAATGCATGTGTGCGTTTATGTATGTGTGTGTGTCGGCACGTTTATATCTATAGACATCAAAAGGTATGCAAATTTGTGTATATTTGTGTTGCACCATAGAACATGTGTGTTTACGTATGTCATTGTGTTTATATGTGGATAGAGATGTATGCTGATGAAGGGATGTATGTTGACGGGTCTATGTTGTGGGTTCGTCTTAGGGAGATGTGTTTAGACGGGGTACGTATTTGTTAATAAAGTGAGATTCCTTGCAGATGCGCTGGGTGTGGGTGGCATTATCTTTAAATTTATAGAGGGGAAAGATTCTGAAGTTGGGATGATTTTGAGCAGCACAGGTATCAATGTGTTCGCTCAGTGGTATTTTCCTGTATTCCCGTATTTTAAAATCTATAGACAGTCATGCGTTGGCGGAGGCTATTTTTGGTCTGGCCTATATATTGTATTCGACAATCTGAACAAGTCAATACATATATTAGATTTTCTGATGCGCAAGTGAAATTGTGTTTTACTATAAAACGTTGTCCTTCTTTGAAATAGAATTCCGAACCCTCTATTAGGTTGATGCATATGCCACAGTTGGGTCTATCGCATTTTTTTTACTGTGGGTTTCCTTGTTGTGGTTGGCAGTACTTTGACATGTTAGGATGTTTTTCATTGACTTAGATTGTCTTTTGCTCTTTATGATATCGTGTGTTCGTAGGATTTGGTTCATTCTATGGTCCTTTTTCAACACAGGGATGTACTGGAGGATGGTGTCAAAGGCCTCATTGTTGAGGGTGTTGTGTGTGGAGATGTATGGAAGAGCTTTTAGTTTCGGTTGATTTACGTTAGGGTGTCTAAGGTCCTGGGTACTGAGTTTTAGGGCACAGTGGATTCCATTGTCAACTACTCTGCTACACACACGCACACACACACACACACACACACACACACACACACACACACACACACACACTCACACACACACACACACACACACTTGTCTTAATAGGCATTTGAACTGTCAACAGGCTGCGGTTCGCACACACATCCCTGCTGACCATTATCACAACAACGAACCTCTTTACTACTACTACTACACACATACACACACATATTTGTCTTGAAAGACTTATTTTTCAGTGACTTCTCAATCAGCCGAGACAAACCTTCATTTGGCGCAAAATCAATTTTTTACATTCACATGACCTCTACCGACCAAACAAAATTGTTTTGACCACAAGAATCTTTTCATACATCTGGAGCCACTTTTTTTTACATAAAACAGGTAGAATTTCCAAAAATAATCAGATTAGAGCAAACATCACGGGCGCTCTATCTCAAAATTATTTTTGAAAAGCATTAGAAATGCGCAACCGGTAAAACTTAAAACCAAAACTGTATACTAACCAATACTAACTTTTACTTATTCCTAATTAAACTATTTTTCACTGGGAACAATTTGTCAGCATTTTCTTTTCCTTTTACCAATATATATATATATATATATATATATATATATATATATATATATATATATAATGTGTATAATTGTTTCTCATACTTTGCTCGGTTTACGAATGAATTTGTCTCTCCGGATGAAGAGAGTACATTTCTGTTGTTGGTTTTGTTACGTAGTTTCAGTTTCTACAGCTTCCTAATTTGTAATGAAATATGAATGTCTAAGAGGTAACGAAATGTTATGTAATTTGTAGTAGAGGAGGCACTGAAAATGTTTTGAAGAAATTTGTTTTTTTATGTTGTTATTCCTTCTGTTATTATTGATGTTGTTTTTTGGTTAACCTTATATCGGTTATGATTCACCGTTCTATGGTAAAAAGCCATTTAATAACGACCATCCAAACAGGTTTCCACGTAGTATGTACCTAAAATATCATTATTTAATATATTCTTCCTTTTTAAATGTATTACTATATCATATATAGAAGCGTCGATTTGGGCAATATGTAATAGATTAGTCTGATAGCGTTTATTCACAGGCCATAATTTAGTCTTATTTTACTTATGTGAGTTTCAGTTAAGGAAACATCTATTCTATGAGGAGTCATGAAGAGCTTTGATAAATTTCCCTTATCAAATTACAGCTGCCTTAAAGTGTTTTGTTTCAGTGCTATTCTGTAATACAAATTATATCTAGAACTTTTAGTCAACATTTTATGAAATCGAAATACGTGTAAGGATGTTCACACCATTCTATTACATTCTTAATTTAATAACATGTATACATTAATTGTGTACACGAGAAAAGCACTTATACAGATTTACATATTCAATGAACAGCTAGACGAGATGAGTGAGCAACTAAAGATTAATCCTAAAACCCAACGGAGATCCGTTTAGTATACTTTTTTCAGATACTAGTTGTGTACATGCTGTATACATTTGCGTGTATAGCAGAAGGATGAATTGCATTTGGCGGAAATTAAAGATAAGATTGCAGAAGAATACACGAGGTACATCCGGAAAATGTAAGGAAAAAAAACAACGAAACGTATAACATTAGTATAATTAAAGCTAGGCTATTCCAATAATGTCATATTCTACAATCTTTCATTACTATTTCCTGAAATAAAATGCTACCGTAATAATTGAAAGTGGGATACATCCGTAAAACAGAGTTAATTAACTGTATATAACAATAAACGTGGAAATAGAACACATTTGAATGCAACAAACACCGTGCTGTGCTTTTGCCAATAGTATGTTAAGAAACGTAAAAGTAGGTTTATGCGTATAACAATGCAGAACAATGGCGAACACACGATCTAACAAAGTAATATCCTATGCTATCGCGCGACACTTTGGAAATTTTAGTAAAATTCTCTATCTAATTTTATGCGACAAATACGTTAAGTAAAAATCCCAGGAATTTAGTTGATATTGCAAGGAACTAAATTTCGGGATATTTTAATATTAGTTATTACCATGAATATAAATAGAAATAAAGGCAATTTATAATCCAACACTGACATAATATCTCCTAGATATACAAAAAGGTGGGATGGTCACGTCTGCAATACCTTCGATTATAGAGCTGATGTGCAATAGGTTAGACAAGTATTATATTGGCAATTGTCTTTAAGCTGAAAATGAAAGGGGAGAATATTTAAAATGAGAGAAAGGAAAAATGTATGGGCTATTTTGTCAAACAAATAGAATAATCTCTAGAAAGATGAACACTCGGCATGACACAAAGACGGTTAAATGTGGAATAGAAATAGAAATATATTTAATGGCTGCGCAATAACACGCGTTCACAAACCTTGTAAAAGCAAGAGACATGAATTAAACGAAAGAATAGAAGACAATCCTTACCATATTTGTCAGGCAGTTGACAAGTAGAGGAAAGAATCAATCGCTTAGTATACAAAGATAGATAATTAGGACAAACAAAATTACAAATAGAAAATATGACATTGAAGAGAAAATGAGAGACGGAAGACAGGTTAGTAGGATATATGACTTCAATGTGGGTTAAAAACGATACTATATTTAGACAAATATGGCTGATCTTATTATAGAAGAAAACACACCAACCCATGACATGGAATGAAGAAAATTACTTGGAAAAGTTGAAAACGTACACATTATCAAGAAGAAACACGGTGGATATATACATATATATGTGTGTGTGTGTGTATATATAGCGTATATATGTATATATATATATTGTTTGACATAAAAAACTTGCACACCGCCACAGACTCACACGCACACACACACACACAAATACACACACATACACACACACATATATATATATATATATTTATATATATATATGTATGTGTGTGTGTATGCGTGTGTCCGTGTGTGTGGATGTGTATATGTGTGTGTGTGAGTCTGTGGCGGTGTGCAAGTGTTTTATGTCAAACAATATATATATATATATATACGCTATATATACACACACACACATATATATGTATATATCCACCATGTTTCTTCTTGATGATGTGTACGTTTTCAACTTTCAATCATAGGGGGAATGTGCAATTGGTTAGACAGATATTACAATACCAATTATTTTAATGTTGGCAACTTAACCTATTTAGGTCTGAGATATTTAACTGATAACCATGAATCTGTATGGATTGCATTTAATGAAATCGTAAACGGAACTGTTTTACCGCCCGAATATTATCAAAAATAATATAGGGGTGGATTGGCAGTATTAGTGGTGAGTCGGACGCCATGCTTTGCAGCTTGGAGTTATTCCCCTTTATGATCTGAGTTCAAATCCCGCCGAGGTTAACTCTGCCTTTCATCCTTACCGGGTCGATAAAATAAAGTACCACTAATACACTGGGGTAATTGCTGGTCTTGTGCTAAACCTAGAAAGAATTATTAAAAATAATACTATCAATCAGGTAAAGAACTGGTGATATATGCATTGTTTATTACCCATATATACTGCACATCAAATATAGTCTCTATATCAACGCGCTGTCCTATACTGGTTCGGCAGAAAATATAGTTGTAAATAGCACGTATTTATCAATAGGACAAACATTGAACATAGTGTAAAGAGAAAAAAATAAGAGAATACTAGTGTTGGATATGTATCTGAACATTTTTTAAAAGAGGAAGGACCATATTAACCTTGGTAGTATTTGATCTCCGAATGTAAAGGGAAACAAATACTGTAAGGAATTTTACCAACCCCCTCAACTGTATTTAGCTTCGACGAAACTAAAATGTTACACATTTCTTTCCGTTTTTTTTTTTGTTTTTTTTTATACAGGCCCTAAAAATATATATAAATATAAGCTGGCAACAATTTATCGTTCATTGTCTGATATACAAATACTTCACACAGCAGAGCAGTTTGTACCCGTAGAAATTGTATTATACAAAGGGTGGACATAATTATTTGACCACATATATTATTCATTTGTTAATACTAAATTTAGAATAAACAGCAAACGTGAACCGGAAGAATTATTTCTATTATAGAAATAATTATATATTTAGTTTCATTTTGACGACCACTATGAGGAAATATTTCACTTTCATGAAGATTAGGATTTATTAACATCCCTAGACAATATTTAAATGCATATTGTATAAGCTAAGGCGAATTTAGCACTAAATTCTGCATCAGTTCATATGATGTTCTTATTATTTTAAATAAAAAAATATATGGTCATTGCTCCATTTCACACGGTTTTTTAAAACTATCTTTATATTTATTTTCCTATCTCACTAAATTGCGTTATGAATAAATTTTCCTATTTCAATTTCTTCAAATACCTTCCTATTCATGATTTTTATTATTTTCATAAATACGATTTATACATTATTGATATGTGTTGTATGATTGTTTTTACAGTAGTGCACCAGCGATCGTATATTTTTCTCCTTCGAAACGCAATCATTTACACAAAAACACACGTATAAATATATATATATATATATATATATATATATATATATGTATGTGTGTGTATGCATATGTGTATATGTATATGCATGCGTGCATGTATGTATTCATGTGTGTATGTGTGCCTGTATATATCGAGATAGGTTTATACATTTATTCTTATTCATATATATGTATATATATATTCATATATATGTATATATTTATATATATATATATATCGACAGTTAGATTACGTAACTGTCTTTATCCCATTGCAGAAACTAATTAGTTGGAGTGAAAATTTAAGTAAGTAAGTAAAAAATTTCTTTTAAAAATTTAAAAAAAAAGATTTTCTTATTTTACGTCTCTTATATTATTGTTCTGCATCCTCCTGCATTGAACCACCTAGGTACTATGACATAACCTGTGTATTTGCTGGCATAGGCGTGCATCTGTGCGCTTATGTTAGTTGATATATTAAATTATCTATATTTATCTCCAAATCACTGATTTGTCGAGCAAACCTGCCAAAACCAGTTCTAAAATTTTTTTTTCTTTTGGGGGGGGGGGTGTTAGTAGGCGTCAGTCATCTTACCATCCCATTCCTTCTGACTAGCCTCTGTGTCACGTGATTGATTCTTTAGAATCGGCCATTTGACTAGAAGCAGTGAGGATTTCAGTGCATGAAATTCAGTCCTCGCCAGCTGTTCCATCTACCGAATTATTATTATTTTTATATGAGCCACCAGTGTCCGCGCATTGCCTGGAGACTTAGCTGAGAATAGACTCCCTGATGACGCAATGAATTCTCGACAGTTAGATTACGTAACTGTCTTTATCCCATTGCAGAAACTAATTAGTTGGAGTGAAAATTTAAGTAAGTAAGTAAAAAAATTTAAAAAAAAAGATTTTCTTATTTTACGTCTTTTATATATATATATATATATATATATATATATATGTGTGTGTGTGTGTGTGTGTGTGTGTGTGTGTGTGTGTGTGTGTGTGTGTGTGTGTGTGTGTGTGTGAAAGTGAATGAGTAGGTTTGTGCGCATGTGTGAGTGTGCATATATATATATATATATATATATATATATATATATATATATATATATATATGAGAGACGTAAAATAAGAAAATTATAAAATTATCTTACTAAAAAATCACTTCCAACTAATTAATTTCTGGAGTGGTATGCATCTGTGTGTATATAAATGTTACTAGATATAAATTCCTTATATATATATATATATATATATATATATATATATATATATATATATATATATATATACATATATATATATATATATATATATATATATATATATATATATATATATATATAATATGTTGGTGTAAATTTACGGATAGTTTATAAAATTACTCATATATCTTTACCTGTTTCAAATGTTGGTTAAGGCCATACTGGAGACCTTGAACAATGGAACGGTAGGCAAATGTGCGTGTCGTGTTTGTGCAGGGTTCATGCTATTTTCTTTATCGTTAACATTGTAGTATGTGTACTGCCCAATATATACAAACACATACACTCAGGCTTCCATACATGTACATATCTTACTCTTTATATATATATATATTGAAAAAATTTGAACAGGGACAAAACAGAGAGGCAGTACAACGAATGTTTATTAATATATTTATATATATATAGTTTTCATTTATTAATATCATTGATATATTTATAGATATATATATATGTATATATATATATGTGTTTAATCATATATATCCAGAATTAGCCGTCGAAACGGCTTGAGCTCAGCCGTCGGGGTCTTACTTGTTCCTATATATGTATATATATATATACATATATACATATATATAATTATGCGTATATATATATATATATGCGTATACATATAAATGTATATGTATATATGTATATGTATATATGTATATGTATATGTATATATGTATACGTATATATGTATATGTATATATGTATACGTATATATGTATATGTATATATGTATATGTATATATGTATATGTATATATGTATATGTATATATGTATATGTATATTTGTATATGTATATGTATATATGTATATGTGTGTGTGTGAATGTCCGTGTGTGTGTGTATGTATGATCTACAGGTAGTGTGTGAATGCTATAATTCAGATATATTTAAATGTATGTGTATGAATGTGTGAAACACACACGAAACGATGAGTAGAGAGAAAATGAAAAAAGAAGAGAAAGAAAGATTGTGAGAGTGGTATAAATGTGTTTCTTATGCAGGTATATGCGTGTGAGCGAGAGCAACCTCATTATATTATCCATTTTTCTGGGAGGTAATAAATTTATAAAGACACCTGCAACACTCAGTTGCACACAGCTACAATAATTGTTCACCGTTGATGCTTTATTCGCACCAAGATGAAGCTGGAAAGCAAACAAGGTCTATACGGGATTGGAATTGACAAGCGCGTAATTATAGTGCAACTTCTATCTGACTGCAACACCAATTAGGTGGTATGATGCCGAAATTGCGTCGGAATAAGTTATGGCGACCGCGACTCGCATGCCCCTTTTTTCTTTTTTTTTCACTAATTAGAACGTGGCATGGTCAAATGTGTCATTGGCTGAAAATGTTATCGAGATCTCGCTTTCGCTTTATACGTGTCTCTCACGTCGTACGTCGTGCAGCATATATGTGTGTGTCTTTTTGCTCTTTATTTATGCATATATGAGCGTGCATATATACACATGGTACTTTATAATCAAGTTTAGCATTTCGCAGGCAAGCATTTTTCTGTCACTAAGCATAGTAGTTGCTAGTGTGATATTTTAAGTGATTTAGAGAAGAAAACTGGGGTATAGCATCTACGCTGTTTCAAAGTTTATATGAAGCAAAGTGTTGAAAGAAAAACCGATTTATAAAGACTTGAAATTAATAGCACCAATTACAGCTTAAAGAAAGTTTATTAAAATATGTGAAATTCTTCTTCTTCTTCTTCTTCTTCTTCTTCTTCTTCTTCTTCTTCTTCTTCTTCTTCTTCTTCTTCTTCTTCTTCTTCTTCTTCTTCTTCTTCTTCTTCTTCTTCTTCTTCTCAGAATTACTGGTTCTGAGACTTTATTAGAAATTACTGAGAGTGTCGAACAAACTGACTTGCACAATTTGTTTCGGGTATTTGCGCTCTCGTTTCACATCCAACTGGAATCAAATTTGCCCTTCATCTTTACGGGTTTGATACAATATAGTACGATTTAATTACTGGGGTCAATCTAATCAAATTTCTCTTTCCCTAAACATTGCTGGTATAGTCTCTAAATTAGGTATCATTATTGTTAATGCCAGCAAATAAAGCACTGCCAAAAGTATACCCTATTGTTACTTCCTTCTAAATAAGTTGGGTTTCGTTGTGGTAGTATTTTCATTTGTGTCATCAAAATAGTTGATTTTTATTCATGACATGTTCTGGTGAACCTACATGTGACATATATCTACATATGAAATATCACATATAAGTACATGTAACATTTATGTTTATCTCGCAGCTTTCGCTTTGTTTTACTGCATGTGAACTCTTATTTCAATTTCAAATTACCAAATACAGTTTACAATAGTAATATAACTAGGTATGGCATTACGATTGTAATTTGAAAGCTATTGCTAGTGAGTATTTCAACACTTAGAATATTGTAAGTATGTTTCAACAGGTAGAATGGAACAATTTCAGTGCTGATATTTCCCTCATATATATTTTTATTCTTTTCTTTAATTGTTACTGTTTCGACGAGCTTAACCCACTTATTTCAACATTCTCGTCCGTAACGATGTCTATACTTCAGATTTCTACTTCATTTCTCTATAGTTCAGTATTTATTTCTAGTCTACTGTTTTGGGAAATATTGTAGAAGACCTTTGACTTCTAGTAATTCTATCTTATGATATAATTCTACTCTATTTCACTCTTTTTTCCCTCTCCCTCTTCATATCATCCCTTGTTTATTTTGTTAAGTTCACAATGAGTGCTTACTTTCATCTTCAATATCTTTGTATTTTTGTTTCCTGGAGTATGTGCCCGTTTATATATATATATATATATATATATATATATATATATATATATATATATATATATATATAGTAGAATAATTGAGTATCGAAAAATCGGCGCACGAGTTCACGATAAACAAAATTCGACATGAGTGGCAGAGGGCTCAATAATTCAGATAAGTCAGAGCTATAACTATCGTTAAAATACCAACACACATAGATCATGTCTAAAATCAACCATACGACCGAAAAATTACGATCCGGAAGATTCGGGTCACTCAGATAAAATATCAATAAATCAATAAATCATATGAATGTAAAAAGCTTACCCGGACCCACTAGAAAGATGGTAAATCTAGCTTCTTGGGTTTCTGTAAATCCTTAAATCGCCCACTATCAGCCCACATAAAAATATATATACTTCTAGGGAGCGGCGGACAGGAAATACTTTATCAACGAGCTTTGTCGAGACGAATAAAAAAGCACAACCCTAGCTGAAAACGCACATGGAATCCAGCAAGGGAGATATCCTCAATATCCGCGAAAAATATTCGGGAATGTAGAAAATCACATATCGAATAAGAGTGCTCAATAGACAT
This sequence comes from Eledone cirrhosa, assembly GCA_964016885.1. Classification (NCBI taxonomy): domain Eukaryota; kingdom Metazoa; phylum Mollusca; class Cephalopoda; order Octopoda; family Eledonidae; genus Eledone; species Eledone cirrhosa. The sequence goes on from OZ024740.1 coordinate 69,094,949, forward strand.
GTTAAAATAAACAGGAGCCATTCATCATTTAATAGAATCGACAAAAAATGAACAATAAAATTAACTGGTCAATAGCTAAGTCTAGAGCTAAATATAGTAGAATAACCGAGTATCGAAAAATCGGCGCACGAGTTCACGATAAACAAATTTCGACATGAGTGGCAGAGGGCTCAATAATTCAGATAAATCAGAGCTATAACTATCGTTAAAATACCAACACACATAGATCATGTCTAAAATCAACCATACGACCGAAAAATTACGATCCGGAAGATTCGGGTCACTCAGATAAATTATCAATAAATCAATAAATCATATGAATGTAAAAAGCTTACCCGGACCCACTAGAAAGATGGTAAATCTAGCTTCTTGGGTCTCTGTAAATCCTTAATAAATCCTTAATAAAATAAAATAATGTGTTACGGATTAAATTCATAGATATGTATAACCAATATATCAACGTATTATTAGATATAGGGATGTATATATATAGATATATATTAGGTATTATTAATGTAGTATACTTTAGGTAAATGATAACAGTTATACTCTTAACAACGTGTTACATTTAAATATATATATATATATATATATATACATATAAGAAAAACGAACAATGAGTGCATGTATAAAATTCAAAATAATGTCTATAATAATTTTTAGTTTGGATATTTTCTCTATATTTGAATCATGTATATAGAAGTATGGTAGGTATATTTAAAAATATATAAAATACAATATATAACTACATATATATTATAAAACATTATATTATAAATAAATAAATAAGAGATCGAAAGTACAGCGAAAAAATTCACATTTATATATAAGTTTGAATCTGTCTCAAATTTAGATATTATAGTGCAGTAAGTATATTTAAAAGAAGTCTATGCTATATTATACTATAAATAATAAATCAAAAAGTCATTAAACATTTGGAGTTATAGATAAGTTTCGTAAACATTTTTGGATTGGGTATTAAAACTAAAATTTAAAAGATTACAAATGTATTAAAAATTCACAGTTAAATAAATTCAATAGATATGTAAGGATTAGGTATTGTACTAAATTATAGATAAATGAAGGTGTTGATCAAAGTTAACAAATAAAGTTGTGTGTATCAATGTTTAGGCATACTAATTGAAATATTGTCATTCATTCTAAAGTTGTTTTTTCCATAAATATCCATAAAATAAAGCAATATTAAAGGCCATTGATGTTTTTTACAGTTGATTATATATTCATGGTAACCGAGTTGATATTGATTCTTTCTTTCTTATTTTAGATTACAAATGTTTTAGATTACAAATGTATTAAAAATTCATAGTTAAATAAATTCAATAGATATGTAAGGATTAGGTATTGTACTAAAGTATAGATAAATGATGGTGTTGATCAAAGTTTACAAATAAAGTTGTGTGTATCAATGTTTAGGCATGCTAATTGAAATATTGTCATTCATTCTAACGTTGGTTTTTCCATAGATATCCATAAAATAAAGCAATATTAAAGGCCATTGATGTTTTTTTACTGTTGATTATATATTCCTGGTAACCGAGTTGTTATTGGTTCTTTCTTTCTCGTTTTATGTGAGGCTGAAAAAGTGGACATAGCTTTATGGAGGCAATTACAGAATAATTCACTTTTTTTGTTAATTAAGGTCTCATAATTATTAATAATCAACAGTGTCTCCATTGTACAGAGCGGGCAGTTATTTGATATACTAGAGTTGCGGTAAATTTCACAGTTCCGAAGTTTTGGATGATTTCTTCTTAGAGTTCGAGAATGAACATTTATGGTTCGCGAAACGAAGTTTGAATGTGGACGAGGTTGATCAAATCTACTGCAAAACTTATTCTTTGACATAATCATCGAATATTGTTTAACAGCGTAATACTTATATATATATATGTATATATATATATATATAACAAAGAGTGTTTGGTAAGGTACCAGATGGACCATAACGCAACAGAGTACTAAATACATAGGGTAGTAGAGTGGGTAATAGGATATATATATATGTGTGTGTGTTGTGTGTGTGTGTGGGTGTGTGTGGGGGGGGGGATGTGTGTGTGTGTGTGTGTCTATGTGTGCGTGTGCGTGTGTGAGTGCGTGTGTGTGTATATATATATGAGCGTGAATGTGTATAGTGTGTGTTTGTATTTTTATTTCTTCACTGAAAGGTTCCTATCAGAAACAACGTCTCGAAGGGACCTGACTGCTTCCCAAAAGAGACCAACGGAGCTCATTCAACGGCCGGGGCGAAGAGAATACCGTTCGTCGGCTTGTTTGCACACCACAAATTCCCTCTATCTCTTTCCAGAAACTTAGCATATATTTTACCGGGAAGCTTAAGAAGGAATTTCACCTATAATTTGAGCAACCTCCATTGTATACCTTTTTATATTGAAATTGATATTGCTTTAGTTTCTTTGTAGAGATCCTGCCCACCTGGCACAACGAATCAGTCATTGCATACCTTTACATATTCTATGGGTGATGAAGAGGTCAGGACCTGATTGGCGTGTATTATAGCATCCACATTCAGAGAGCACCCTAAACAAGCTGAGAACTTTAAAAAATAGTGGTGACCAGACACTTAGGCTCAGCAATTTCTGCTTCAGCCGTTAGTTGCTGCGAAGTGAAAACGATCACCTGGTTCAATCTCGAGGTTAAAAATGCAATCTAAGCAAAAAGGTAAGATGACACAACTTGACTCTAAATGGGCCGCTCTTCTCGGACTCGTAAATTGGCCGCTCTTATCGGACTTGCGCTACAAGCAGACTTGACAGTCATAGCAGATCAATAAAATCATCCAAGGTTAAGTCATGAGGGGAATGGAATCCAAATTTACAGCTGCAAATAAGGTATTCTGGGAGACCATGCGTCGACCTAATTATAAAAAATCTCCCTCCATTCCTGCTATTAGGATCTCGTCCACTCTTCTTTTCTTTTCAGTGCGTTCCAATGTCGAGACGTGGTAAGAAAACGATATATTCTGATGTACATTAGGTACATCAGGTACATATATAGGCGAAAGCTAACGTCTCAGAGGTTGAGACCACTAGAGTAATTACAGGCTTCAAATGTGGCAAGGTCTCCTGGAAGAGGAAATTCGGCTTGAAATGACAAAAGTATGATATTATGGTAGATATTTGTTATTTATTGTTATTAACACTTCATGTGAAAAATGATGGTGTAATTAGCATTAGATCATTTAATTGACTCCCTATCAAATTGTAACCTCAAATATATTTTCTGCTCATCAGAGTGTTGTTTTTGTAATGTCCTAATGCTGCAACTGATTCCAACTCTACCAAGGTTTTTGTGGAGTTTCTCTGTAATCGACCCAAGTGTTCCAATCAATCTCACTTTTATATTCCACATACTCGACATCTATCATCAAGTATGCATACTTTACGATTTTCCCGTGTTCTTTACCATTACTGTAATGGTCTCCTGGGCAAACTACACCGATCAATAAACACTTTTCAGCCCCTTTTCACCACCGAAATTATAGCGTCTTACATATTCCCTCTGCGCTAGCATATCACAGACACACACGATACAACCTATATTAATTTGTTTCATTTGGGATATACTTAATCCATTATTATTGTTATTATTAATATTAGTACCAGTAATACACTGGGCAATTGCTGGCTCTGTTCCAAAAGTAGAAACAATTATTATTATTATTATTAATAATAATAAAGAAATCATTATTAATAATAATAATAATAATAATAATAATAATAATAATAATAATAATAATAATAATAATAATAATAATAATAATAATCAAGGGTAATGATGTTACCAACTATAGACCTATCACATGTCTCTCCGTAATGTGGAAACTGTTGACGAGCATTGTGTCTGAGGAAATCTACCATCACCTCCACACAAACAACTTGTTACCGGACGAACAGAAAGGATGCCGAAAGAAGTCACGTGGTACAAAGGACCAGTTACTTATTGATAAGATGGTAATGGGGAATTGCAGGAGGAGACACACTGATCTTGCCATGGGATGGATAGACTACAGAAAGGCATTTGACATGGTGCCCCATTCCTGGATCACCAAAAGCCTGGAGATCTTCAAGGTGGCAGATAACATCAGACAGTTGCTAGGCAGGAGTATGGGGTCCTGGGAGACAGAGTTGACATCAACTGGAGTATCCTTGGGAAGCGTGAAGATCAAGAGAGGTATCTTCCAGGGAGATAGCCTGTCCCCTCTGTTGTTTGTCCTTGCCCTGATGCCCTTGACCATTATGCTGCGAAAAGTGAGAGCAGGATAAAAGTTGGGAAGGGGAGAGCTTACCATCAATCACCTCCTCTTCATGGACGATCTTAAGCTCTTCGGGAAAAGTGAGAAGGAGTTGGATGTGCTTGTTGACACTGTCCGTATTTTCAGCAGTGATATATGTATGCAGTTTGGTATTGGTAAATGTGGAGTCATTGTGATGAAGAGGGGTAGGTTGAGCAGAAGTAACGGGATCCAGATACCAACAGGTGAGATGATAAAGGAAATTGACTCTGAGGAAGGATACAAGTATTTGGGCGTTCTGGAGGCTGATGGCATAAAGAACAAAAAAATGAAGGAATTGTTAAGAACTGAATACATTCGGAGAGTAAGGAGCGTATTGAAGTCACATCTGAACAGCAGAAATGCCATAAGCGCAGTAAATTCCCGAGCTGTGTCTATTATTAGGTACAGTGCGGGAATTCTGAGATGGAATGTTGCTGAACAGAAAGAAATGGATAGGAAGACTAGGAAGCTATTGACTATCTACAACATGTTCCACAAGAGGAGTGATGTCGATAGACTCTACCTAAGGAGATCTGAGGGTGGAAGAGGTCTTATCAGCATAGAGGACTGTGTTCAGATGGAGAAAAACAACCTATACAAATACGTGACCTATAGTAAGGAGCCAATGCTCAGAACTGTACTGAAGGAGGGGACAGTAGGCCAGGGGATATCCAAGGAGGGAATAACATCAAGGAGGAAGAGCAGCCTTAAGGGAAAATCCCTTCATAGTACCTTCTTTGAGAAAACTGAATTTAGAGATCCACAGACATGGAACTGGTTGAGAAGAGGAGACCTCAAAAGGGCTACAGAAGGAATGCTAATGGCTGCGCAGGAGCAGGCCCTCAAAACGAAGTGGTTGAAGCACCATATCTACAAGGAGGAGGCTAGCCCACTGTGCAGGATCTGTGGAGAGAGAGAGGAGATTGTGGCTCACATTGTGTCCGAGTGTAAACACCTAGCCCAGACCCACTATAAGGGCTGGAGACACGATGTGATGGGCAGGGTGATCCACTGGCACCTGTGCAAAGTAAACAATTTACCACATTCTGAGAAATGGTATGAGCATAGGCCAGAGGCGGTGATGGAGAACAATCAGGTGAAGGTGCTGTGGGATTTTAGGATACAGACGGACAAAAAACTGGAACACAATAGACCTGACCTGGTGGTTGTGGACAAAGAAAAAAGATCGTGTCTGATTGTGGATGTGGCCTGCCCGTTCGACACGAGAGTGCAAGAGAAGGAGAGGGAGAAAATTAACCGATACCAGGACCTAAAGTGGGAGGTGAAAAGGATCTGGAACTGCCATGAAGTCAAAGTGATCCCGATTGTCATAGGCGCACTGGGGACTATCTCCAAAAGTTTCCAGGGATGGTTAAAGAAAATCGGCCCCTTCACGCTTTTTGGAACGCTTCAAAAGGCATGCTTGCTTGGAACAGCAAGAACCCTCCGATACGTCCTGAATATCTGAGGCTGCAGGTAGTGGCTTGATATTCAATCCAACGGACTTTCCAGTTAACCAACATCAATGACTGAGATTCAAGGAATAACAACAATAATAATAATAATAATAATAATGGTGAAGGTGCTGTGGGATTTTAGGATACAGACGGACAAGAAACTGGAAAACAATAGACCTGACCTGGTGGTTTGGGACAAAGAAAAAAGATCGTGCCTGATCGTGGATGTGAGCTGCCTATTCGACACGAGAGTGCAAGAGAAGGAGAGGGAGAAAATTAACCGATACCAGGACTTAAAGTGGGAGGTAAAAAGAATTTGGAATTGCCATGAAGTCAAAGTGTTCCGATTGCCATAGGCGCACAGGGTACTATCTCAAAAAGCTTCCAGGGATGGTTAAAGAAAATTGGCCCCTTCACGCTTTTTGGAACGCTTCAAAAGGCATGCTTGCTGGGAACAGCAAGAACCCTCCGATACGTCCTGAATATCTGAGGCTGCAGGTAGTGGCTTGATATTCATTTCAACAAACTTTCCAGTTAACTAACATCAATGACTGGGACTCAAAGAACAATAATAATAATATGATCACCATCATCATCATCATCATCATCATCATCATCATCATCATCATCATCATCATCATCATCATCATGTTTGATCCGCGTCTCGACACAACGTCATAAATTGCTCCGTAATGTTGTTCCAGTTTCACATTGTCATTCAACCTATCGTATTGAACTTTTGTGATTGTTTTATAGATACTAATCAGTATCTTCGTGAGCTGCTTAGGGTATTCAGATTGCAGACAAACATTTTGTATCCGTGAAACGGAATGACCGGCTGACCAAAGAGTTGAACAGACAAAATTCAGAAAATAATGATAGCAGCTTCATCATCAACAACAACAACTACGGCAGTAGCCGTAAATGAAATTGATTTTCCACATCTGCTAATATCGACCAATGAGAACACCACGGCCCCAGTGGCAGCCACCGCACCCACAACCACTGCAATAACTGAAACAAACCAAACTAACACTAACATAGACGACAGCGTCAACACAAATGATAACAAAATTAACAACAATAAAAATAGCCACTGCAACAGTTAATTTGCAGCAAGAGCTATCGAAATCTGTTTCATATACATCGCTGAAAACGACATATATCTGGCTCAAGCACCCAAACGGATACAATTAGAAAAGTTATGTCTGGCGTAGCCATGTCCCTACCGCCGAGGTGTTGGCATTAACACAGGAATAGATGGTGACGGGAAATATGTACCCATACATGAAAAGGCCGGAGCCAACAAAACTGGCAGAAGTTGAGAGAGCACTAAAATATTGTGCCCGATGTACAACACATTGCCAGATCAAGGAAGTTTGCTGGTATTTTTCTGCTCTTTAAAATCGTTTGCCATAGAACATTCTGCGGTTCCATGTCGATGCGGGAATTATGTCTTGTACTCATCTAATCTCGGAAGATGCCTAGTCTGACCATGGGTTTGTAGGCTGGAGACTTTGAAGAGCATAGTCTCACCCTCTTAAGATGCTCTTAGAGAGTTATATTGTTTAGTATTGGAAGGTTTCCTAAGTCACCACTGGCTCGTACTCCCTCTACGCGGGAATATTTATTGTTATAATCGTATTGTTTATTATCTGTTATCTTGCTTTTAATTGATTCTTTATAAACACCGATTATGCATGATTGTTGTATTATCCTATATATTTCGGCCCTTGTGGCAAATAAATAAAAAATAATAATTATCATTAGTATTGTTGTTGTTATTGTTCTACTTCTAAATATTATTATTATCATGTCTTCCAGTAATGCACTGGCTAATTGCTGGCCTTGTGCCTAAAGTAGAACCAATTATCATCATGTCTTCCCTAAGGTTTTATCTTAATTCCTCGTTTACTCAATATAACTAAGACCACATCCAGTGGTCTTAGGTATCAAGGCGTTGTTTCTCCTTTTGAGTTCATATCTAACATCTTTCGTATCATCGTCGCTGGTCCAAGCATACTAAGATTCTGTAACGTTCCCTCTGTGAGATTCAGGCTTAGTTTTTATTTAGCAACCCATCTAAGTTCTTTGTGATCGTACCTTAAGACTCCAACGACTACTGGTATCATATCCACCTTTTTCATCTTCAAAATTCTTGAAATTTCATACTTCAGGGGGCCGTAATTTGTGCACCTTTCTTCTTTTATTCCTTCTACGTGAGTATGAAATGGACATCTTGTCCATTGGTAGACCCATCTTGGGTCTACCAACCGACACTTTTTGATTGACGTGATGTCTGTTCTGTTAAGATATAGCCGTTTATCGGTTTGTATGAGCCAATCCCGTATCATCTTCGGACTCTAATACTTTCTCCGGCTGGTGCATGAACCATTTCTCTGCCTTGTCAAGTCTCCAGTCTCCCCCCAGTTTCCAGTGGATTACATTGCCACACTACCATGTGAGACCTTATACATATTTTGAACAAGTTTTGGACATTCCGAGACAATGTGTGTCATTGTTTCAACTGCACCACCAACACATTGACACATCTTCCACTTACATAGATTTTCTGATGTTATTCGTGCAAATTATCTGATATTGTGCAGCAAATATTGTGTTCTCTGTTTCCTTTTTTAAATACCCTATGTTTAGCCAATTCCACCATTTCATTCCTCTCACATCACCTGATGCTTTCATGAACCACACGTTTAGTGTCTTGCCCGTATTGTTATTATTATTATTACATTGTCGGACAACTGCTTTATCGCATTGAATTACGGTATTTTACATTCTGAGCTCAAATCCTGTCGGAGTTAGCTCTGCCTTTCATCCTTACGAGGTCGATAAAACAAAGTACCAGTAACACATTGAGGTTGATTTAATTGACTTCCCTCTCCTCCAAATTCTTGGCATTGTGTCTAAATCAGAAATCATTATTATTAGTATTAGGGTGGTGGATAGGCAGAATCGGTAGAGCGTCAGACAGCATGCTTAGTGGCATACAGTTACGGCCCTTTACATTCTGAGTTCAAATCCCAGTGAGGTTAGATTTGCCTCTCATCCTTACGGGGTCGACAAAATAAAGCACCAGTAAGTACGGGGGTTGATTTAATCGATTTACCCTCCCCTCAATGTGGTGGCCTTGTGCCTAAAGTAGAAACAATTATTATTATTATTAATTTTTATGTTATTGTTGTTGTTGTTTGTGTTTTTCGAGTATATAAAGGTTTTAATTTCTTTACTGGATAATTTGTGCGTATTTAGGGCGAGGGAAAGTTTATAATAGAGATGGAAGATATCTGAATGTCGTGTTCTCACATCTACCTCAAAATCTGGGATAGCAAATGTCTGCTTAGAACATTATTTTAATTTCTTGTAATTTTGTTGCATATACGATAATTTTGTAGACGATTTCTTTTCTAGAAACGAAATAAAAGCCACAAACAAAAAATGGACTATGACTGAGAAAACACTCATTTAATTGTCAAAAATACGATAGCGTATTCAAAAAACAGAGAAACAGAATATTAAAAAAAAGATAAACGAGGAAATGTATTTCAACATAACAATCATATTGATTTTCAGGTACCACATTGTCGTAATTTAATACAAGGAAATGCAAATATGTACAACATAAACAAAGGTGACGAGAAAGACAACCTTACAGAGATCACACATACCACACACACACACACACACACACACACACACACACACACACACACACACACACACACACACACACACACACACACACACACACACACACACACACACACACACGCACATACACACACGCACACCCCACCCACACCCACCCACACACACACAACACATACACACAAACACCTTTAGTTCATTCAAGAAAATATCGAAAATATAGCAGATTTAACGCAGTCGGTGACATACGGAGTAGAAAATGCATATACTTAGTGAAGCCATCAAATAGCTAACATTTGTGACCAAAAAAGCGCACTCTTCTTTGCAGCCGTTTATCTAAGAGCAAGTGTGTTTATACACTCGAAGTAACAATTAAGGTTTGCGCGAATTGGTGCGTGGAGACATGTCTTTCATTTCTTCAGACAAAGGACACAGAACTACATACCTAGTTTTAAAACTGAATCTGGAACCCACCCAAAAAGGTACTGCGTTCACAACTCCTCATGCACCGATATTATTGTTCATAGGTCGACAAAATACAAGTACCACACTCAAGGATATTGACAATTAGGTGGAAACATAGCTCGTAATCAATTCTTCTCCATAGAAGGGCAGGTAATGAGTGGGAACCTATCAAAGAACAATAAGTCATCGGGTGTTAGTTGAGACCGTCGAGTGTACCTCACAATTGTAGGGCAAGAGGCAGATGCTATGAGGCAGCACGTCTAGCTACAATACTTGCGACTGTAAGATACGTCTACAGACATTCTATCTGGAAACACTCCAGAAATAGAGCTTCAGAAACAGCAATAAACACAGATGCTCGGAAACTCACAATTATACTGCAACACCAGCATGTCACCTTACTCTTATTATATACAAATTGTTTGAACGTGTTGTCTGTAGTTCGCTTTTATTAAACTCTTATGTTATGCCTTTAAGACGGCATTTTTCCACATAATCTGATATATATTGACTGCTCCTTTTAGTAAGGCTGTCACCATTCTGTCCGTTGAACGCACTTTAAGTATTTCCCACAACCAGGGGTGTTGACTATGTTCCACCCTATTAGCCCTATTTTACTTTTTCTTTATTTTAAACTCTCTCATTGTCATTCATAAATGATATATTTATGAAGCATTACATATATTCAGTAAGCAACATTAGACAGTAGACGCAGTTTACGAATGCATGAGACATCTAAGTTAAAATAAATGTTCAACTCCCTACGGTCAATCGTGTAATAAATGTTTGCTGTTTGTTGTCCAATCGCGAGAATTTATTGCGGTTTATCATCAACCGTTCGTTATTTGACAAACAATCCTGTATCATGTATTATAAGATGTCCCTGCTATGACAAGCCAATCCTTATTATTGTATTGATTTTGAATACCTAATACATTTTAGCATTACTTTTTTAATAAGATTTGGTTTGTATTTAATTGGGGGGAAGGCACTATATCTATCAAGTCGATTGCCACACTTGCACTTCATGTATAGACCTAATTCAGGCCTGATAGGGTAGAGCAATGACCAAAAGCACTCCAGTGAGAATAATATATACAAGATTACAGTATCCAACTTCATTTGTTAAGACGGCATATGATTTGAACGCGATTAGATTGCTTTTTATACCAATGTGAGCGACTACGTAAATGCCTCATCATATAATTAATATTAACAAATGTATGGTTATATATAACTTTTAGTTATGGATTTTCAATCTTTGTAACGGTATAAGTAGACATACAGGCAAATACAAAGATATCTATGTAATACATCCATGCATATGAATTCACATATGAACAAACACATACCCACATATATGTTGATTCATGTGCATACTGGGATATGGTAAAATTATCCATTTTATTATAATTTTATTGTATCTTAGAGCAGCACTTGTATCAAATGAGAAAGTCATCAGCAAGATTATGATGACGTTGATGATGATTTTTATCTTATTCATCTCTTCATCGTTCCAATAATTATTGCTGATATTCCTAACTGCTGCAGCAACAATAGTAGTAGTAGTAGTAGAAGTAGTAGTAGTAGTAGTAGTAGTAGTAGTAGTAGTAGTAGTAGTAGTAGTAGTAGTAGTAGTAGTAGCAGCAGCAGCAGCAGCAGCAGTGGTAGTAGTAGTAGTAGCAGCAGCAGCGGCAGCAGCAGCAGTAGTGGTAGTAGTAGTAGTAGTAGTGGTGGTGGTGATGTTAGTGGTGTTTGTGGCAATAGTGGTAGTGGTAGTGGTGGTGGTGTTTGTGCTGGTGGTGTTGGTGTTTGTGGCTGTGGTGGTAGTGGTGGTGGTGTTTGTGACAGTGTTGGTGGTGGTGGTGTTAGTGGTGGTGGTGTTGCTGTTTGTGGCTGTGGTGGTGGGGCTGGTGTTTGTAGTGACGTTTGTGGCAGTGGTGGCGGTGGTGGGCGTCGTGGAAGTAGTAGAAGTTTAAAACAAAAACAAAAAATCATACATATACAAAATATTCCAAAGAAAACAAAATGTTGGCTGTTATAATTTTAAGAGTTGGCTTTAAAATTTCCAGTATTTCAGAATTTCAAATCAATCATCATAATTCATTTATTTTTTTGTTTTAAATAAATACATAAATTTTAATTTCATATAATTTTATTTTTCTTTAACGACAACGTTTTCTCTCCGCTGTCATCACTTTCCTTATTGAGTTTTCATTTTTAAAAATCTAATATATGAAGATGAGTTGGCTCTCACCCCCCCCCCTCTCACTCTCTCCATCCAGCCATCTATTTCTCGTTGTATGTATCCCTGTATGCATAGTTAGCTTTGTTGTAAGAACAGTAGTGGAATATCTATATGAATTTATGTATTCCTAACTTCGGCTAATGTCTTTAATACCTGTGTTGATATATCTCCTTATACGCACATAAATCCATATATACATTCATACAAACACAAATGTAAATTCACGCGCATATGCGAGGGTCGGCTGAAACGTACATAGGCTTACAAAGATACTTTTATGTAATATGACTAATTGTGGTTTAATTTACAACATAGTCCCCGTTGTCGTCCACACACTTTTTTCCATCGGTGTTACATTGTTACAGTCCGACTTTTGAAGAAGCTTTATTCCATCGGTCAAAAACGTCATCAACAGCAGCTATGACGTTTTCATCACTGCGATACTGATTTCAGCCAAGTCTTTTTTTCATGCTGGGATACAGATGATAGTCAGATGGTGCCGAATCAGTTCAAAACCACAGTCATTAAAAACAAGGACTTGTGTGTTGGAGCATTGTCAACTTTCCTAGGTGTTTGACCTTCGTAGGCTGTTGTAACTGCTTTGGCAAATTGGCATAGTACACTCCATTGATGGTGTACGCATTTTGAAGGTAGTCAATAAGCACAATGAGTTTAGCTTCCACAATGACCTAGGCCATCAATTTCCCTGCAGATTAAATGAACACGGCCTTCTTTGGAATATGTTAGCTTGGCTGTTTTCACTATATTGAATGTCTCTATCTTTTTAGCTCCACATGATGAACCCATCACTCATTCTATGTTAGGATACGTTCAAAGAAACCAGCTAAATCTGCCTCAAACAATGTCAGATTTTTCCGTAAATTGATCAGCTTGATTCGCTTTGATCTAGAGTCAGAAGACGTGGAACTCACTGAGCAGAAACCTTCGCCATGCAAAGTTCGTTATTGCGCAGAATATTTTGCAGTGTCTTACGGTATATGATAATAGCATTGGCAATTTGATTTGTAGTCAATTACCTGTCATCTTTCAAGATGTGGTGAACACGATCAATGTTTTCCTTTGAAATAGTTTAGTCTTTAGGGCACTATCCGAGGTACAGAGAGTTGCCATTTTCTTCTCAGGAAGATGTCAAATTTCCCATATGCTTCCTTGTTTCCTTTATCTGCTATTATGTTCCTCCTGTTGTATTGTATATCTACGCAATTTTTTCTGGCGTAGATTTACAATACAACAGGAGGAACATAATAGTACCACTGATGATGTTGCAGATGTGCAACGAAAGAACTTTGTTAGACTATATATATGTGTTTATATCTATATTATATCTGTATTTTTGACCGTTGGTCAATCAATGATAAACGTTACGGACCAAATTAACTAACTGTGGAGATATAAAAGATACAAAAGCGAAAACCAACCAAACAGTGAGTGTGTTCTGTTGTTATTTCAGGCAATATTATTACAACAATATGATCCTCCCCAAGTATAACAATATTTGTTTCGACACACGATTTCAAATCCATAACCTCGCAAAACAAAATCATCGCTGTCATATATATATATATATATATATATATACATATATAAATTCAGCGAGAATCGTATTTCGGCGGGTAGAAATAAGCGAAACGCAATTTCCGATTTGTGTTGGCAATTGCTCCATGGACCAAAGGAGACCAGAGCAATAAACATATGTTATAATGTCTATACAAACTGAGACGGCGGTTAAGAAGCTATCAACCACCTAAGCCAAAAAAAAAAAACGAAGCAAGCTAAACGGGTCAAACAAAATAAATGAATGAAATATATATATTTCTACCTAACTCGTCCCATGGACTGAGTGCTCTACCACTACGGCTATTACCTTCCAGTGTTCCACCACTATTTACGTCTCCAGCACCGGTCAGCAGATTCTCTTCACTATGTAGAAGTTTGGCTTTTAGCAGATTCTTCACCACGTGCGAGTTTGGCTTACTACCCTGAGAGCGCTCTCTATATCCTCGTGTCCTACACAATTTTGCGTCTCATCAACGTCAGTATGGATTTATACGTTCTGGATTACTCCCTGAAGAACATTCCAACTCCCTCCAACCATGTTTACCAAAAGCTACTCCTACAAAAAGCGGAAGATTTTGTCAGACGCTTAAGAGGGCGAGCCCTAGCTTTTGACGACAAAATTACAGGCACCAACAACACCTTCAACTTGAAATCGAGAGCCTACCCCCCTAAGGTAACTGAACTTGCTCCTTTCGAGACAGACCTTCTTGACTTAGTCGCTAACATTTCCTTTCGCAAACACACTAACACTTTCAAACGAAACTCAGAAATGATATTAAGAAATTTAGGTCTTCTAATAACACCTTCGTTCTTTCCGACAAAACTAATAATATTTACGAAGTCGACAACACCACTTTCCGGCACCTGGCCAATAACGCTATTACTTCTAAATATAAGAAAGCTAACCCTATGGCCTACCACGACATTAATACAGAAGCCAAGGAACTTGCCGCCGACCTTAATGTAGATAAGAAGCTACAATCTCTAGCTAAGCGGGAGGCGTTCCTCACCCTGAAAGATCACAAGGTAGACTTTACTTCTAACCCCATCTGTAGACCAATAAACCCGGTACGCACAGATATGGGGCTAGTCAGTAAGGCCATACTTAGAAACATAGTTAAGACCATTAGTACCAAGTCCAACCTGCCCCAGTTGGAGAACAGCGACTCCGTAATTAAGTGGTTTAACTCCTTGAAATCCAAAAAAGCGAAGTTCACACAGTTTGACATTGTCGATTTTTACCCGTCGATCTCAGAGACCCTGTTAAACAAAGTGTTGGAGTTCGCTACCACTTATACACCCGTCGATGATTTAGACAGGGAAATCATCGCTCACTACCGGAAAACCCTCCTTTTCAACGACGGAGCAGCCTGGGCAAAGAAGTCTACAACTTCAGACCTATTCGACGTCTCCATGGGATCGTTTGATAGTGCTGAGGTATGTGACTTGGTTGGCCTATTTAGCTTAGACATATCACGTGTTAGATTCCCAGACTTCCAAACAGGAATATACCGCGACAATTTCCTGACTCTATCGAGCCATAAAAGTGGTCACGACCTCGACCAGCTTAAAAAAATCTTAGCTTCTACCTTCAAAGAGTTAGGATTTAGGATAACAGTAGCCACCAACCTCTCTAGCGTAGATTTCTTAGACATTAATTTAGACCTTCGCACACCCACCCACAGACCCTTCCATAAGCTAAACGAGAAACTCAATTACATTCACAAGGACTCATGCCACCCTCCCACTGTTTTTAGAAACTTCGTTAAGAATATCAGTACTAGAATCTCAAACCTCTCCTCTAATAAGGCTATCTTTGACAGAGCGGCACCCTACTATAACACAGCGTTGGCTAACAGCGGGTTCTCACAACGTATCACTTACCCTCCCACTAGCAACAACACCATTAAGAAAAGTAAGCAAAACAATAGACAAACTATCTGGTTCTCTTCTCCCTTCTCACTAAACGTTAAAACCAATGTAGGAAAAACATTTCTAGCCCTCTTAGATAGACACTTTCCCATATGTCATAAATACCGCTCCATCTTTAAATGACACAAAGTTAAACAAGGATACTCCTGCGCTAAGAACATGAAGGACCACACCACCACCAGCCCTAGGAGCAACACCCCACCAGGGTGCTATTTCCGTAAGCCTCAAGCTTGCCCCCTTCAACAGCAATGCAACACACCAGCTGTAATTTATGAAGCTGTGGTCTACTTCCAACCGACCAAACGAACCACAGGAGGTCAAATCCTATGTGGGCATGGCGGAGAGCCGATTTAAGGAACGTTTCCTGAACCACCAGTCTACCTTCAGGTACCCGGACATACGTTCATCCACGAAACTCGCGAGCCACGTATGGTCCCTCAAGGACTCAAGTATAGACTACTCCATTCAATGGAAAGCCATCACTAAATCCAAGCCATATGCAAGGGGAAATCCGACGTGTGGCTTATGTACTGACGAATTTACTATTCTAAAAAGATTACGCAATAGTGATTGCCTAAATACAAGTAATGAACTTTTCACACGTTGTCCACACGTCGCCAAACACCTATTGCATAAGCACAAGGCTCCGAGCTGATTCTTTGTAATTTTATTTTCAAGCTAGAAACTTTTCTGACTTTCGCAGTTATCTCCCTTACATCTCTCGCACGCAGTCTAGTATTGCCTGTGTGAAGCGATCGGGATTCTGCGCATGCGCGTTCGGACGGTTGTCCTTCCTGTTCTTATAACCATGCCCATTCCGAGATGAGGATCCGCTAAGGTGAAACAATTGTTGTCGGTATGGTTAACTAACTGTTGTGTAACCACTTCTATATATATATATATATATATATATATATATATATATATATATATATATATATATATATTGTTATACTTTGGGAGGGTCATGTTGCCAATAAGAAACACACGCACCAGTTGCTTTCACTTCAATTTAATTTAATATATATTTATAAATTTACAAATTTATAAATTTCTGGTTGGTTGGTTGGTTCCACAGCCAGATAGTTGTTTATATATATATAGTCATAGTTCTTTCGTCACACACTCTGTGACCTCTTCAGTGACTGGGGATTTCTTTCTTCGTTTCTGTGCCTTTCCTTTCTTCTATCCTACGCCATTTTGTTTGTGTGTGGGTTGCGTGCTCAGTTTGCGCATGCGCCACATCCGGGTGTCTGTGTGTGTTTGTGTTCATTTTTCTATTTTTCTATTTATATTTGTTTGTTTATTTATTTATTTATTGTTGGTTGGTTGTTTGTTCTATGTGTGTGTGTGTTTTCATTTTGTCTTGTGTGTGTTTTCATTTTGTGTGTGTTTTCAATTGTAAGTTGTTTGTTCTATGTGTGTGTGTGTTTTCATTTTGTCCTTAATTGTAAGTTGTGATGTTGCTGTTCCACTCATATTTTCTATTTAATTTTGGTTTTAATTATTTTATGCTTACTGCCTCTGTAATTTGCCTAAACATTGCGTCTTTCTTGTGTGTGGATTCTATTTTTATTTCTATGGTCTCTAATTTACCCCTGTGTTCTATCTTAGCATGTTGGTAGAGCACAGATGATTCTTTACTATCTTGGAGGTCTCGCCAGTGTTCATTTATTCGTTCCCCTATACTACGAGCTGTCTCACCTATGTACACTATATTTTTGTTTCTACATTGTCCTTCAGTACAACCAACCAGAAATTTATAAATTTGTAAATTTATAAATATATATTAAATTAAATTGAAGTGAAAGCAACTGGTGCGTGTGTTTCTTATTGGCAACATGACCCTCCCAAAGTATAACAATATCGGTTTCAACACACGATTTCAGATAAAGAATCTTGCTAAACAAATTCAGAAACGAAATATATATATATATATATATATATATATATTTATATATATATATATATATATATCCATATTAAGGACATTCACATATTTGGCCTCCTGTAATGTCACTTTCTGATATAATATATATATATATATCCATCTCTACTACGCTGAAGTCTCACTTTATGTCGAACTCTCGTATCCCCAACATCTTACAGCGCCGTATCTTCTTTCAGATTTTAGAATAATATAACACTCGCTCCCAATAATATTTCATGTTTCAATACATTCAATTCCACTTCGTCAGTTAACGGATTTCAATGCTTTATATATATCAGGTTGGTTCCAAATTCTCCCATCTCATCCCTATTAAAATATAATTGAAGATTTTATTGATTGTGTCTTCAAATCAATATATCTAACTTTCCAGTTTCTAAATGACGTTTTCTTTCATTCTTTCTTCCTTTATTTACAATTTCTTTATCTCATGCTAAAACAACACTTTTAATTTCTATATTTTCTAATTTATTTAGTTTCTCTCTCTCTCTCTCTCTCTCTCTCTCTCTATATATATATATATATATATATATATATATATATATATATATATATATATATATATATATATATATATATTTAATTGTAAGGTGTATATAATTAGACAGTCACAGATACAAATATAAGTTAGGCTGCCTTTCACGGTGTGGCTCAATAAAGAATTAATTAACCAAATAATCCTTAATCAGAGCTACATATTTCCTTTCCCTAGTCCGTATAAATCAACCACATAAATCAACCACATAAAAATCATTTAAACGAGGCTATAAGTTTAAAATGTAAATATGAAGAAATAAGATACAAATGATACATACTATCTTCCACGATGTACAGCCATGTAACATTCATCTAGTTATTTATATTAGCCTGTAGAAATTGACTAGACAAATAATTAACTACACGGAGTTAGTTACAAAATAGAAGTTTGAAGAAAAAATGCACATTACCAAAATTCCTCTAGTTCCGACTGCCGGCAGTTTTGTTCCATTTTTCGGATATACCCGATCTTGGATCTATCCACGAGGCTTGGAACTCATCAGGATACAACCCAGTCTGGATTAAGCTTTCTACCATGATCCCCGCCAGAAATGAATTCAAAATATCCAAGAACTATCACGTGACCAGCGGTCAAGGCAGAAAATGTGTGATTGGTGCCTGTCGGCGAGTAGGCTGGTTGCTAGAAAGTTCTTTAAACTTGCAATTTTATATATATACATATATTTAAATCCAATCGGTTTGTTGTAACTTATTCTATTTTCTCCTCGGTTACTCACTTGCATTTGCCATTGGTCTGTCTTCCCACTCCATTCGCTTTGTTTACTTCAGTTTTCCTCTTTCATTATCTCTCTTTCTTCCTCTTTCTTCACTATCTTTTCTTTCCTTGATGTTCTTTTGATTGATAAAAGGCATTGGGCGCGCTGCTGATTGATTTAGATGTCCTGTTTTAAGCGCCTAAATATAAATGATCTAGAGTCGACAGCTAATGAAGGATTTCATCTCTTGTTTACTTCCACATTACCATCCTACACTATGTTTATAGTAACCACACAGCCTCCTTCGTTTCTTGTTATTATATATATATATATATATATATATATATATATATATATATATATATATATATATATATATATATATATATATATATATATATATATATATATTTATATATATATATATATATATATTTATATATATATATATATATATATATATATATATACACACACAATTATAATAACCTAATCTTCTATTATTTGTGTTGATTGCACTTTCAATTTGAACCCGCTGCTGTATATATATATATATATAACTTAAGTTTACCAAATTGCTCTTAAAAAGAATTTGTTGACCGGGTGGGTCATTCTGAATGAGCGTATTTGTGTGGAAATCTTTAGCTCTTAATACAACAGAAACGATGATCTTAACATCAGTAAATGATTCGTAAGGAACATTGAAATTAGGTTAGTTTCTTATTGGAAATAATATATTAATTGAAATGATGATTAAAGGAACGTTTACAAACCCATTTGGCACCAATCTTGAAACCTGAAAAACTGTTTCAATTGAAATGCTCCTGATACTTTCTTAATATCTGTGATTTTAAACGAGTAATTTTTACAAAGATTTAGCCATTATATTATGGATGTATGCACAATTTGCCTGCAAATTGATTTTAATGGGTACAAGAATCATAGAGAGGTGGTAAGTTATCCGAAAGCTAAATCTATGATCCGATTAAGATACCCTTCTGTCTCATTCTATTTCACTTGGATATATATGAACATGTTTATATCACCATATACCGAATCTCCTAATCGTAAATAACCGATACACGTTTTATTTTGATATATTTTCAGCTATTTCAAACAATGAAATTGCATAAAGCATGACATCAGCCGGGTGGCTGGAACAATCAAAAGGGTAAACAGTAAAGTTTCTAAATTTCATGAGGTATAGGGAAATGGAGAATGTGTATTTGATTCATTTAGGAAAGAGTGATGTTTTTCAAATGTAAACGAATTTCATGTTAGGAAATAGGATTGTACTTATTGTAAAAAATGTGTTAATCTAAATATTGTAAAAAAGGTTTTACATACATATTATAATATGATGCTATCATAAACTTTATTTGGTGGAATCGTTAGTGGGACAGACAAAATAACATGCCAGATGAGATAAAGTGACACATCTCCCATTTATGTTTCATCATTCTGGGATCAATAAATAAAAAAAGTGGCCAATATTATAGCAGAATATATATTGCAGAATGGATAAATGTACTATCATTTTTTCCGAATTAGCTTGTAATTGCGGTTGTTGACTCTGTAGCAGCAAATTGACCTTTATTGAGCAAATCAATGATCAAGATCATTCCAATCATGGCGATGCCGTTTGTGAAACGTTGAATCCGGAAATACATTACACAACTCTGTGTTTAACATACTAGAGAATTTAATGGGTTGAGATGTTATCACAATTTCTAGCAGGGTAAGGGACATTGGGCTATGTACATATGTCTCTCATACTAGGCTGAATATATACACACACGCACACACACACAGACACACACACACACACACATATATATATATATATATATTTATTTATATGTATATATATATGCATGTGTGTGTGTCTGTGAGTGTCTGTGTGTGTGTGTGTGTGCGTCACTCAAAATTGTATGTGTTCTGTAACTTAATTGCTATAAATTAATGTTTTGTCTCTCGTTTTTTATTCCACTGGTTTTGCGTAATGTAATACCTTTTGACCCCATATGGATAAGCTGTAACGTTGGTGGAAACTGTCCAAGTCCATCTCAACGGCAGATTACCATGGAGTTCTGTGTCCTTCGTATGTATTTTTTATTTATTTAAAATAATTTTTCAATGTTTCCCGTTAAAGAATTGTTTTTCGTTTTGTTTGTTGGCATGACCTCTCTTAGTTACTTTCTTAAGTATATATATATATATATATATATATATATATATATATATATATATAGAGAGAGAGAGAGAGAGAGAGGGGGAGAGGGAGAGAGAGAGAGACAGAGAGAGAGAGAGAGAGAATATATATATATATATATGTGTGTGTGAGTTTGTGCGGATGTGTGTGTGTTTTTGTTTCTCTGTGTGTACATATATATGATGTTTATATCCAGATCTGCTGCAGACGGTGCTCATTGCCAAGACCCGTTAGCTCAATGATTCGAACAGTCAGTCTGTATCTAAAAGATATTTCTTTCGCTTCTTCATAGTGACTGAAGGGCACATTTTTCCACCATTATTATTTTCTTTTCTTTGCCCACTTATTCCTGAGAGCAAAGTCTTCAAACAATCCTACCAGAAGCTACTGTCATCAACATATCCAGCTGGATCCCCAAGCAACACCAGCCAAGCTCATCGATGTTATCCAGCCATCATGCTCGTACTCTACCCTTGGGTCTCCTGTCGGTTGGGGTTGCCCGTAAAATCTGTCCAGCGATTCTTTCCTGAGACATTCTAAGCACATGCCCATAGTATCGGAGTTGTGCTTTCTGAATTCACAGAATTAGTGGCTCTGCTTGGAGTGACTCTCTGATATCCGAGCTGCGGAATCTATCGAGTAACTATACTCTAAATATCCTTCGGAGGAACCCCATTTCGGTCCCTTGTATTCGCGAACGTATTCTTTCTGTTATTACCCAAGATTCATGACCACAGGTACGGGTTGGCACGAATATCGAATGCAACATAGTTAATCCGATTTTTACGCCAAACTCCCTTCTGATTACCGAATGATGAAGCTGGTGGATTACTACACTAGGACCTGAATTTATTATACATAATTAAGTCGCCTGACTTCTATCACTCGTGAATATTATCCCAGAACACTTGAACTACTTCAGTGAAACTCCATCCGCATGTAGAGTGCACTGCGCACTATTCCTTGGGAGTACATGGACCTCAGTTTTAGCAGCACTGGTTTTCATACCAGCCATGCAGCACTCGCCATGAGGTGTGTGCAAAGTGTCTCTCTCTCTATATATATATATGTAAATATGTATATGGACGTCATCATTGCTACTGTAATGTAGGATCAAAAGAACATTAGAATATACTCCTTCCTGGATATAGTAACTTCCATTATCATTCTTAATTCAAATCCCGACGGTGTTAACTTGGTCACACATTTGTTACGGATTCGGTTATATAACCAACATGAATTTATTGTCACGTGATAATAAGCGTCTATGCAGGTATTTCTAGATTTCTAGTATTGTTGCTAAATTGGAGATTGGTATTTGCATTTATTTAGCATTATTATTCGGTTACAACAGGATTGTCTTTATATCATCATTATCTATAAAAGGCAGATTGTTGTTGTTGTGTGTGTGTGTGCATGTTCCATGTGTATACATTTGCACAATTTCAAACCGATTCGACTCAATATCTGTAAGAATGTTGTAAATGCTCTTACTTACATTAACGACTATTTACTTCTTTCAAACTCACCCACAATTACAGAAATAATCGATAAAACTAAATACATGACGCTTTCTCCCTCTAATTCAATCTGATTAACCCTCTCTACTCCCCTTAAAATTCGATAAAACTACATACATGCTGCAACTTTCTCTTATATACGCTTAAACTTACAAACTTCCTTTTGGAACGCCGAAGAAAGAAGAGAGAAAGAAATGAAGGAGAGAGAGAGAAGAGAGTGAGAGAGAGAGAGAGAGTAAACGTTTGTTTTTGAGTCGAAACAATTATTCAAAAGCAACAGATAAATGTATTCAACGACAACAAAAATAGCATAAATATTTTTTAAAACATCTCTCAACGAACGTGGAAGAAAGAAGTATCAGTGTATTTACTATACACAATAATATCCTCTATGAGGTCACGAAACCTGCTAGAAATAGCAGCTAATTCTCCCCAATATCACACCCCTCCCTACTCTCACAAATTTAGAAAAGACATATCCTCAATAAGGTCACTTAACCTGCTAGAAACACCAACTACCTCTCACCCATATCACACGCCTCCCTACTGCCTTAAATTTAGAAAGCACACATAGATAACCATGCAGAACAACTCCATCGCAGCTCTGTTGTTCGGCTGGCATCGTCTACACGCGTGTTGCGCAAGTACTGTGAAACAATAAATTTCAACACTTCTTTGCACAGAGATAATACCCATAGGCGAAAATACAATTGTCACTGCTAGCGCAGCTCCTGCTTCGGCAGTCCAGGTCTGCAATTCATTCACCCAGTGCCTGGCAGACAAAAAAGTGCTCAAAAAATAGGTGGTGCAACCTAACTTTGGTAACTTACTGACCCCAAGCAACGCCAGGCTTTAATGCTAGTCGGTTATAAAAAGCGATGCATATCAAATGACTAGGGGCCCTCACGGATTTGCTTTCGTAGATTATGATTCAACAACGGTTTTTTCTATTGCCGTTGTTGTTATTATTATTATTATTATTATTACAGCTGCATTTATCTTGCTTTAGGTTCATACGAGTTATCAACAAGTCACAACCAGTGACCTCAACTGACAACAAGGTCCGCCATGTTCAAGAAAGAACATACATACTCACACGTGCATCTTTATGTGTTTAGACTTGTGATGTACCTATATTGACAGGATCTTCCTTAGTATATGTGCAGTTCCCATTAGTACTATCTTTTGTATTTCTCCTATACGCGGGTTTCCTGGGATTTGCGATAAGTAATCATTAGACCCCTTAGGTATCATTCCTAGAGCGCCTAAAACCACTGGTATTGTTTTAGTTCTCAATGTCCACATTTTTCCAATTTTTAGCTCCAGGTCCTTATACTTGCTCAATATTTCAAATGTTTTATAGATACATTCTTGTCTATTGGAACGGACATATCAATTAGCAGGCATACCCTCTTTTTAAAGTCCTTCAATATCATATCAGGTCTATTTGCATCTATTTTTCGGTCTGTTTGGATGCTAAAGTTCCAGAAGATTGAGATGTGATCTTTTTCAAGTATGGGAGGTGGTTGATGCTCCTACCAATTCTTTTGATGGGGCAGGCCAAAATGCTTACACATTATCCAATGTATGTATTGTGCAGCTCTTTCATGACTGTTTAGGTATTCGGTTGGAGCTATAGGACTGCACATTGAAATTATATGATCAAATGTCTCTGGTTGTTTTTTACATACACGGCATAATGGGCTGCATCCATTTTTTATTATGTTGGCTTGGTAATTTTTTGTTGGCAGACACTGATCTTGTGCTGATATAATCAGTCCTTCAGTCTCCGATTTCAGTCCAGAGGATGCCAACCACTGAGGGGTTAAAGTTTTGTCAACATCAGGATTGTTAGCTCGTTCTGGGTATTTTCCATACAGAGGCTTTTCTTGCCATGTCTTAGCCAGTTTCTGTAGCAGTTCTTTCTTTGCAGTTACTTTTACCTGCTTTGCTTTTTCTGTGTTTTCCATTTCAGCAGTGAATGGGACTTCTGAAATTTGTAGTCCATTACTGTATCTTTGTGCATCCTTTGTAATTATTATTATTAAAATAAAGAAATCATTATTATTATTATTATTTGCATTTATCTTGCTTTATGTTTATACGAGTTATCAACAACTCACAACCAGTGACCTCAAGAGACAACAAGGTCCGCCATGTTCAAGAAAGAACACACATATTCACACATGCATCCTTAGTGTTTAGACTTGTGATGTACTTATATTGACAGGATCTTCCTTAGTATATGGGCAGTTCCCATTAGTACTATCTTTTGTATTTCTCCTATACGCGGGTTTCCTGGGATTTGCGATAAGTAGTCGTTAGACCCCTTAGGTATCATTCCCAGAGCGCCTACAACCACTGGTATTGTTTTAGTTCTCAATTTCCACATTTTCCCAATTTCTATCTCCAGGTCCTTATACTTGCTCAATTTTTCAAATGTTTTTATAGATACATTCTTGTCTATTGGAACAGACATATCAATTATCAGGCATACCCTCCTTTGAAAGTCCTTCAATATTATATCAGGTCTATTTGCATCTATTTTTCGGTCTGTTTGGATGCTAAAGTTCCACAAGATTGAGATGTGATCTTTTTCAAGTATGGGAGGTGGTTGATGCTCCCACCAATTCTTTTGATGGGGCAGGTCAAAATGCTTGCACATTATCCAATGTATGTATTGTGCAGCTCTGTCATGCCTGTTTAGGTATTCGGTTGGAGCTATAGGACTGCACATTGAAATTATATGGTAAATGGTCTCTGGTTGTTTTTTGCATACACGGCATAATGGGCTGCACCCATTTTTTATTATGTTGGCTTGGTAATTTTTTGTTGGCAGACACTGATCTTGTGCGGATATAATCAGTCCTTCAGTCTCCGATTTCAGTCCAGAGGATGCCAACCACTGATGGGTTAAAGTTTTGTCAACATCAGGATTGTTAGCTCGCTCTGGGTATTTTCCATACAGAGGCTTTTCTTGCCATTTCTTAGCCAGTTTCTGTAGCAGTTCTTTCTTTGCAGTTACTTTTACCTGCTTTGCTTTTTCTGTGTTTTCCATTTCAGCAGTAAATGGGACTTCTGAAATTTGTAGTCCATTACTGTATCTTTGTGCATCTTTTGTAATGGAATATGATCTTTTGGTGCTTTCGTGTTTCAAAACGAGTTTGATCATCCAATCATGTGATTCCCTTAGATATGTGGATAATCCAATTGTTGCAGTTTTCAACGCAATGTCTAACTGGATTAACCCACGTCCTCCTTCTTTCCTAGGGAGATATATTCTATCTATGTCTGCCTTAGGGTGATGCATTCTGTGCATGGTTAAGAATTTTCGGATTTTTGTATCGAGCCTACGGATCTCTGTGCTTGACCAGTTGATGACATTGTAACTGTAGGTTACTACTGGTATGGCAAGCGTGTTTATGGCATCGATCCTATTCCTTGCATTCAATTCCGTTCTTAAGATTGCTCTGACTCTGCGGTAACATTCCTTCCTTATCCTTTCCCTCATTGTCGAGTGCTTGATTCCGTCTCCTTCACAAACACCTAGATATTTGTAAGTTTGTTCTTGATCAAGCTCTCTTATCACGTTCCCCCGATCAAGATTAATGTCTGAACTCTTCAGCAGCTTTCCTCTGGTGAACGTTGCTTTGGCGCATTTATCCAGGCCAAACTCCATTTTATTATTATTATTATTATTATTATTATTATTATTATTATTATTATTATTATTATTATTATTATTACAGTTGCATTTATCTTGCTTTATGTTCATACGAGTTATCACCAAGTCACAACCAGTGACCTCAAGAGACAACAAGGTCCGCCATGTTCAAGAAAGAACATACATACTCACACATGCATCTTTAGTGTTTAGACTTGTGATGTACTTATATTGACAGAATCTTCCTTAGTATATGGCCAGTTCCCATTAGTATTATCTTTTGTATTTCTCCTATACGCGGGTTTCCTGGGATTTGCGATAAGTAATCATTAGACACATTAGGTATCATTCCCAGAGCGCCTACAACCACTGGTATTGTTTTAGTTCTCAATTTCCACATTTTTCCAATTTCTATTTCCAGGCCCTTATACTTGCTCAATTTTTCAAATGTTTTTATAGATACATTCTTGTCTATTGGAACAGCCATATCAATTAGCAGGCATACCCTCTTTTTAAAGTCCTTCAATATTATATCAGATCTATTTGCATCTATTTTTCGGTCTGTTTGGATGCTAAAGTTCCAGAAGATTGAGATGTGATCTTTTTCAAGTATAGGAGGTGGTTGATGCTCCCACCAATTCTTTTGATGGGGCAGGTCAAAATGCTTACACATTATCCAATGTATGTATTGTGCAGCTCTTTCATGCCTCTTTAGGTATTCGGTTGGAGCTATAGGACTGTACATTGAAATTATATGGTCAATGGTCTCTGGTTGTTTTTTGCATACACGGCATAATGGGCTGTATCCATTTTTTATTATGTTGGCTTGGTAATTTTTTGTTGGCAGACACTGAACTTGTGCTGATATAATCAGTCCTTCAGTCTCCGATTTCAGTCCAGAGGATGCCAACCACTGATGGGTGAAGGTTTTGTCAACACCAGGATTGTTAGCTCGCTCTAGGTATTTTCCTTACAGAGGCTTTTCTTGCCATTTCTAAGCCAGTTTCTATAGCAGTTCTTTCTTCGCACTTACTTTTACTTGCTTTGCTTTTTCTGTGTTTTCCATTTGAGCCGTAAATGGGACTTCTGAAATGTGCAGTCCATTACTGTATCTTTGTGCATCTTTTGTAATGGAATATGATCTGTTTATGCTTTCGTGTTTCAAAACGAGTTTGATCATCCAATCATGTGATTCCCTTAGATATGTAGATAATCCAATTGTTGCAGTTTTCAACGCAATGTCTAACTGGATTAACCCACGTCCTCCTTCTTTCCTAGGGAGATATATTCTATCTATATCTGCCTTAGGGTGATGCATTCTGTGCATGGCTAAGAGTTTTCGAATTTTTGTATCGAGCCTACGGATCTCTGTGCTTGACCAGTTGATGACATTGTAAATGTAGGTTACTACTGGTATGCAAGCGTGTTTATGGCATCGACCCTTGCATTCAATTCGGTTCTTAAGATTGCTCTTACTCTGCGGTAACATTCTTTCCTTATCCTTTCCCTCATTGTCGAGTGCTTGATTCCGTCTCCTTCACAAACACCTAGATATTTGTAAGTTTTTTCTTGATCAAGTTCTCTTATCACGTTCCCCCGATCAAGATTAATGTCTGAACTCTTCAGCAACTTTCCTCTGGTAAACGTTACTTTGGCGCATTTATCTAGTCCAAACTCCATTTTAATGTCATCACTGAACTGCTCCACAGTGGATAATAGCCCTTGCAATTGTTCATAATTTTTTGCAAATAGTTTCAGGTCATCCATGTTGAACAACTGATTAATGGTTTTGTCATAGACTTTATATCCATGTTTTGTTTCATTGAGCATTTTACTTAATGGTATAAGTGCGATGCAGAATAAAAGCCGTTATAAAGAGTCACCCTAAAAAATTCCACAATTAATATTAACTTCTCCAGCTTCCAGTGATTTTGTTTCACTATTCAAAAGGAGTGTCGTTTTCCATGTCTTCATACTGAATGACAAAACCTCCTGACAACGGGGGATATTTTGAAAATCTCTAAACATTTTTCAATCCAACTGTGTGGCAAACTATCGAATGCTTTTGTATAATCTATCCAAGCAATCGATAGATTTTTTGTCTATTATGACAACCTTCCAGTATCATTTTGTTAACCAGAAGCTGATCCTTACAGCCATATGAGCCTCGTTTACACCTTTTCTGCTCAATGGGAAATAGGTCATTTGTTATCAGGTGGTCATATGTGTATTCAGTTAGGACTGATGTTAACATTTTATACATTGTGGTCAAGCAAGTTATCGGTCTGTAATTTTTGGGATTGTTTGTCTCATCATTCTTCGGAAGCAGGAATGTAATGCCGTTAACTAGCCATGATGGTATCTTTTCTGGCTCGTTAACTATTTCAATGTAAAGTTGGGTTAACAGCTCATGAGACTCTGTGAAGCCATTTATCCAAAAGTTTTGTATTTTGTCTTTTCCTGGGGATTTCCATTTGCTGGTTTTTCTTAGAGCCAAGCGCAACTGTTCAACTGTTATATTTTCCCATATTTGTTCCTCAAGGTGAGCTGTATCTTTCATTTGTCTGTCTGTCCATGGGGCATGTATGTTATGAACTTTTTCTTCGGCCCAGATCTTTTCCCAGAATTCTTGCACTTCCTCCTTGGGTGGTATTGATTTAGCAGTTATTGTTGACTTACCAATTTTTCTGTAGAAGTTTCTTTGGTTGTTTTTGAACATATTATTGTCCTTATAGAATCTAGATAGTTTTTCAAAGCGCCTTATACGAGCAGCTTTGGCCGACACTTTTTGCTTGATTATTTCTATCAGCATGTCTATGTCACTTGTTGATTTTATACTGTACTTATTTTTCAATTTTCTAAGTTTAGTTTGTTTAACATGTTTACCTACTTTATAGTTTGTTAAAATATCTATGTCAGATCGGAGAAGTTTTATTTGGCGATTGATGTTCTCTTGCCAAGTAGATTTCTTGTGGGAATTCCTTTGTTTTTTCATCTTCACTCCACATAAGTGAGTGGTGACTTTAGCCGATGCATAATAGAGATGATTTAAATCAGTAATGTTTAGTTTGTTTGTGATGATAATGTTTTTGAGAATTATGTTAGTCTTGTGTATTATCTTTTGGTTCTGTTTGGAGTTCTGGATCTTAGGGAGGGTGTCTCGTTGTCCCATGTCAGATTCTTTCATTTTCATCCATTCGATCATAATTTCATCCTTCAAGTTGGCAAGTTCATTCTCATTCCTTTCTTTATCATTTACGATCTCATTATTTTCATTTGGAGTTTCATCTTGAGCATGTACACCCTCCACTTTTTCGATCCCTTCTTTAATTTGTTCTGTTGCCAGTGATTCCGCCCCAATCCTGGGATTCGACATGTTTCATTTTCCGTTTGCTGACTTTGTGCTAATAGCTTGATCTAATCAATTTCTATATCAGTTAGTAACTTTTTTCTTACAATATTTCTTCGCATATTGGCTAGTTTGTTGCTGTCAATATAGCCTCTGTTTTCGGGATGTTTCTTTTTCCAGTTGATATATGTCTGTTCTGTATTCGATGTATTTGATGGGTAGTACATGGCAGTGTAGAAAGCCTCAACTTCTTTATTATCTTCCCTTGACCATTTTTCTCTCTTTTTCTTTGGATTTCTTGGTGGTGAGCATGGAGGGCCAACAGTAGGAGTATTCCGGTTATGGGGGGTCTCCAGCTCCGAAGTGATGGGAAGGTTTGAACCATTAGCTGATTTTTCGACCCCAGTCTGGTTCCTCTCTGAGGGACGCGGCCCTTTTTTACCCGGGTGACGACCAATCCGGTATGAGATTTTATCATTAGACATTTACTTTATTTTGTCGCGTTTTATCCTTATCCGCCAAGGGGTAATCATTTCGTGTTACCACTTCTAGAACGAGTGTCAACCAACACTAGAGGGGTCGTTCTCCCCTAGAGACACGGCTATTCCCCGCCGGCCGCCATCCCGGTATTTCTTGGTCACGGGGTTTTCTTTTTGTTGTTTTTTTTTTAAATTGTTATTATCATGAGTAGTTCCTTAATGTGAGCATTTCGTGGCTTAAGAATGAAATTATTAATAATTGTCTCCACTCCAGGTACACTCTAGCATTTACCCAGTGCATTACAATAATATAATATACTTTTTGCTGAAGTTGCCTGTTTGTGTTTATTGGCTATGTCGGTGGTGGTGCTGGGGATATTTATATTGTGTGGTGAGGAAGGGGTGAGCCAGCAGTGCCATAGTTGTTCATGTTGACGTTTGGCCGGTGGCCAGGTCACTAAGTCAATCTATTTATATCTTTTGCTAGCCTCTCCCTTGTCTAGTGAAACCACCACATTCCACTTTCTCTCTCAAGTTAACAGGGGAATAGTGGTGGTAGCAATGAAGGAGTGGTGGCGGCGGTGATGGGATAGTGGTAGCAATGATGGATGGCGTGGTGGCGGCGGTGGCGTTGTCGTTACTGAGTTTTGTGATATGTAGTATCTATGAGTGTGTGTCGCGTATGTTTAATATATATTGTGTTGACATATTCCCGTATAATTGGAATTAAACATTTTGTTAAAACTTGAGACAATAATAATAGTAATTATAATTATGATGCTGGGATTGGTGGTGGTGTTGGTGAAATTGCCATTATCTGGCTGTTATATTTAGTGTGATTGGGTAGGTGGTGTATCAAGTTTCTGGTGTTGGTGAAATTGCTGTTATTTTGCTGTTATAGTGTAGACACAGGGGGTTTTCTTCCATTTATAACCATTTTCTTTTTTGAATACAAAATATATAATACAAAATTGAATATTTGAGCGATATAACAATATAATATGGATCCGAAATTTTATGGGACTTGATTCGGTGGTTTATGCAACATTTGTACTAAGAATTGTTATTTCACAATTGATTTAAATATGTTAAAAATCAAAAACTTACGGGAGCGATTTCATGACTTTCTACCACCTCGTGGGTCTTCATCCCTTATTATTATTATTACTATTATTATTATTATTATTATTATTATTATTATTATTATTATTATTATTATTATTGTTATTGTTATTCCTTGAATCTCAGTCATTGATGTTGGTTAACTGGAAAGTCCTGCAGCCTCAGATATTCAGGACGTATCGGAGGGTTCTTGCTGTTCCAAGCAAGCATGCCTTTTGAAACGTTCCAAAAAGCGTGAAGGGGCCGATTTTCTTTAACCATCCCTGGAAACTTTTGGAGATAGTCCCCAGTGCGCCTATGACAATTGGGATCACTTTGACTTCATGGCAGTTCCAAATCCTTTTCACCTCCCAATTTAGGTCCTGGTATCGGTTAATTTTCTCCCTCTCCTTCTCTTGCACTCTCGTGTCGAACGGGCAGGCCACATCCACAATCAGGCACGATCTTTTTTCTTTGTCCACAACCACCAGGTCAGGTCTATTGTGTTCCAGTTTTTTGTCCGTCTGTATCCTAAAATCCCACAGCACATTCACCTGATTGTACTCCATCACGGCCTCTGGCCTATGCTCATACCATTTCTCAGAATGTGGTAGATTGTTTACTTTGCACAGGTGCCAGTGGATCACCCTGCCCATCACATCGTGTCTCCAGCCCTTATAGTGGGTCTGGGCTAGGTGTTTACACTCTGACACAATGTGAGCCACAGTCTCCTCTCTCTCTCCACAGATCCTGCACAGTGGGCTAGCCTCCTCCTTGTAGATATGGTGCTTCAACCACTTCGTTTTGAGGGCCTGCTCCTGCGCAGCCATTAGCATTCCTTCTGTAGCCTTTTTGAGGTCTCCTCTTCTCAACCAGTTCCATGTCTGTGGATCTCTAAATTCAGTTTTCTCAAAGAAGGTACTATGAAGGGATTTTCCCTTAAGGCTGCTCTTCCTCCTTGATGTTATTTCCTCCCTGGACATCCCCTGGCCTACTGTCCCCTCCTTCAGTACAGTTCTGAGCATTGGCTCCTTACTATAGGTCACGTATTTGTATAGGTTGTTTTTCTCCATCTGAACACAGTCCTCTATGCTGATAAGACCTCTTCCACCCTCAGATCTCCTTAGGTAGAGTCTATCGACATCACTCCTCTTGTGGAACATGTTGTAGATAGTCAATAGCTTCCTAGTCTTCCTATCCATTTCTTTCTGTTCAGCAACATTCCATCTCAGAATTCCCGCACTGTACCTAATAATAGACACAGCTCGGGAATTTACTGCGCTTATGGCATTTCTGCTGTTCAGATGTGACTTCAATACGCTCCTTACTCTCCGAATGTATTCAGTTCTTAACAATTCCTTCATTTTTTTGTTCTTTATGCCATCAGCCTCCAGAACGCCCAAATACTTGTATCCTTCCTCAGAGTCAATTTCCTTTATCATCTCACCTGTTGGTATCTGGATCCCGTTACTTCTGCTCAACCTACCCCTCTTCATCACAATGACTCCACATTTACCAATACCAAACTGCATACATATATCACTGCTAAAAATACGGACAGTGTCAACAAGCACATCCAACTCCTTCTCACTTTTCCCGAAGAGCTTAAGATCGTCCATGAAGAGGAGGTGATTGATGGTAAGCTCTCCCCTTCCCAACTTGTATCCTGCTCTCACTTTTCGCAGCATAATGGTCAAGGGCATCAGGGCAAGGACAAACAACAGAGGGGACAGGCTATCTCCCTGGAAGATACCTCTCTTGATCTTCACGCTTCCCAAGGATACTCCAGTTGATGTCAACTCTGTCTCCCAGGACCCCATACTCCTGCCTAGCAACTGTCTGATGTTATCTGCCACCCTGAAGATCTCCAGGCTTTTGGTGATCCAGGAATGAGGCACCATGTCAAATGCCTTTCTGTAGTCTAACCATCCCATGGCAAGGTCAGTGTGTCTCCTCCTGCAATTCCCCATTACCATCTTATCAATAAGCAACTGGTCCTTTGTACCACGTGACTTCTTTCGGCATCCTTTCTGTTCGTCCGGTAACAAGTTGTTTGTGTGGAGGTGATGGTAGATTTCCTCAGACACAATGCTCGTCAACAGTTTCCACATTACGGGCAGACATGTGATAGGTCTATAGTTGGTAGCATCATTACCCTTGATTCGGTCTTTCATTATCAGAACTGTGGTACCTTTTGTCAACCACTCTGGCACCTCACCCGACACCAAGCAGTCATTGAACATGGCCGTCAGCTTCGGGTGGAGGGATGTTAGATGTTTAATCCAATACCCCTGCACACCATCTGGGCCTGGTGATTTCCAGTTGGTTAGTTTTTTGGCTTGCCCCTTAAGAGTTTCAACTGCGATACTCAAATCAGTCTGTTGCTGTGCCTGCTCACCGATCTCCCTCTGTACTGTCTCAATCCACCCTGCCTGGGCATTGTGTCTAACATCCTGCTCCCATATTCCTCTCCAGAATGTTTTAGTTTGTTCCGCCCCAGGGATCAAGTCGTTGCCTCTTTCTTTGCCCTCAATCTGTCCAAACAGCATCTTCTGGTTGTTGTCGAACATGCGGTTCTGTTTATACTGACTGACTCTGTTCTCGTATCGCCTGATTTTTGCACTCTTTGCTACAATGCGTTGCTTCAATTCCTCTATGATAATATTTAGCTTTTTACTCCTAGTTTTGTATTTTATTTCCAGTCTATTTTTAGTGCCTATGTTTTTTAGTGTCCCATTCAGTAGTGACTCAAGCTTTCCTATGTCATTTCTCATTTCCCCGATTTGCCCACTCAGTCGCTTCTTCCACCACGGCTCTGCTCTTTCTTGTCTGTTGTTTCCTCTCGCTTTTATACCAAGTAGTTTCCTCACCGTATTTGCTGTTGCTCTGAGGATATTGTTGCACTGGTGAAGGCTCCTCGCCTCAAGGTATGGTATGACTTTGTTTACCTTAGCTGTTGTTTCTTTTAACTTTTTCCTGTCTACAAATCTTAGGTTCATAGGTCTCCCACTATCATTGTTCAATTCATCTACCACTAAATTTAGGATGTCAACCGAATCTTGTCCTAGCCCGTCAGCATTCATCTCCTCAGTGGCCGTATCTCTGTTCCAGGTATTATTTATCTCAGTACTCAGATCATTGTCTGCTTCGGGTGGTTCCTCCGTTCTCAGGACCTCCTCACCTTCATTTCCCACCGGCTCGCTTGTCTGGCATACTACACCCGCCATCTCCAAGCCATTCTCTCTGCTCAGTTCCTCCAGTTCCAGCTCGCTTATCCACCCATTAGTTATTATTACCCGAGCCTGCCCGGCCAATTTTTGTTCATCTAATTTAAATAAACCAATCTCGTTCCAGATGTTATGCATCCGTCTCCTGTAGCCCCTCTCCTTGGGGTTACTTTTCAGGTAGCATTGCATAACAGTTCTATTCAATTCTTTCGTCCAGTTGGTTCTGGCCCCTTTCCTTCTTCTCCTTCCTCCAACATCAGCAGTATTTGGTTGACAGTCAGGTTCCTGCTGCTGAGCCAGGGGGCACCTGTTGGGTGAGAGTCTGTCACATGACGTTCTAGTCTCCATTTCACCGTTATTCGAACTGTTTATGTTCGATATTTAAACACTCTTATCGAGGATTGGCGAATGTATGTTTACATAGCCATCTGTGGATCCGCCATCCCACTTGGCCCTTGTGTGGCATTATCACCACGCTGTATACGAACACACATAAACAAACAAACACACAGGCAGAAAGGGCCCCAAAAATGAATAAGCATAAGTTTCATTGTAATGTAGTGTTCGAATGTCTGACTTAGTTTTAGTTTTTTAAGTTTTACTTTTTCCCCCCTCTTCTCTGTCCGTCCGCCTGCTTCTCTCTTCATTCTTATTTTCTTTACGTTTTTGGGGTTTCTTTTTTTGTTTTTGTTTTTCTCTGTTTGTTTTTCTCGTTTTTTGCTGTCGTTGCTGTGCTGATTTGGTTTTGTTGTTTGTTTTTTCTTTTTTCTTTTGGGTCTATCTATATATTTTGATGCCTTCCTCTTTGTTAGTAGTAGGAATTCTATAATGTGGAAGTAGCAGCCAGCAGGGGGAAGTGGGAGACTGGCGGCGTTAGCGATACTGATACAGTGGTGGTGGTGATGTCGATACCGAGGCAGTGGTGGCGGTGATGTGACAGTATTACTGTAGTGATCGTGCTGTAGCGGAGTCAAGGGGTGGTGGCGGCGGTGATGGGATAGTGGTGGTAATGATGGCCGTAGTGAGCGGTGGCGGTGAAGGTGAAAATGTGTCGTTATCTGGCTGTTGTGTTTAGTGTACACAGATGATGGGGTGGGTGGTGTATCTAGTTTCTGGTGTTGGTGAGTTTAGCTGTCCTATATAGTGTAGCCAGAGGAGAGGAGGGGAGGGGTTCTTCTTCCATTTATAGCCATTTT
The DNA here is from genome assembly GCA_964016885.1 of Eledone cirrhosa. Classification (NCBI taxonomy): domain Eukaryota; kingdom Metazoa; phylum Mollusca; class Cephalopoda; order Octopoda; family Eledonidae; genus Eledone; species Eledone cirrhosa. The sequence goes on from OZ024740.1 coordinate 69,130,556, forward strand.
TTTTTTTTTTTTTTTTCGGGGATATACAGTGCACAATACAAAGTTGAATATTTGAATATTTGAGCCTTATAACAATATATTTTGGGTCCGAATTTTTTGGGGCTCAAGCCGGGTGCTTTACGTAGCATTTGTACTAAGAGTTGTTATTTCACAAATGGTTTAAATATGTTAAAAATTCAAAACTTACGGGAGCGATTTCATGACCTCCGTCACCTCGTGCGTCTTCTTCCCTTCATTATTATTATTATTATTATTATTATTATTATTATTATTATTATTATTTTTCTTTGTGTCTCAGTCATTGATGTTAGTTAACTGGAAAGTTTGTTGAAATGAATATCAAGCCATTACCTGCAGCCTCAGATATTCAGGACATATCGGAGGGTTCTTGCTGTTCCCAGCAAGCATGCCTTTTGAAGTGTTCCAAAAAGCGGGGCGGGGCCAATTTTCTTTAACCACCCCTGGAAACTTGTTGAGATAGTATCTAGTGCGCCTATGACAATCGGGACCACTTTGACTTCATGGCAGTTCCAAATCCTTTTTACCTCCCACTTTAAGACCTGGTATCGGTTAATTTTCTCCCTCTCATTCTCTTGCACTCTCGTGTCGAATGGGCAGGCCACATACACAATCAGGCACTATCTTTTTTCCTTGCCCAAAACCACCAGCTCAGGTCTATTGTGTTCCAGTTTATTATTATTATTATTATCATTATTATTATTATTTTAGGTATTGATATTGGTGATAATGTATAAAAGCTTTTATTGAGAGAATAATGGCTGCTGAGAAAGAAAATATTTCATTATAACATGAATCGTTACATTTATGAATTGTTAATAATCTTCTGCATGGTATTATTTATATATATATATATATATATATATATATATATATATATATATATATATATATATATATATATATATATATATATATATATATATATATGAATATATGTATATATATATATGTATATATGTAGATATAGATATATATATATATAGTATGTATGTATGTATGTATGTATGTATGTATATATATACATATATATGTATTTATATATATATTATATATTTATATATCTATATATATATATATGTATATATGTATATATATATATATATGTATATATATATATGTATATATATGTTTATATATATATATATATATATTTATATATATATATATATATATATATATATATATATATATATATATATATATATATATATATATATATTTATATATATATATATTTATATATATATTTATACATCTACATAAATATATATATTTATATATATATGTATACATCTACATAAAATGTACATATCTATATGGACACATATATATGTGTGTGTGTGTGCGCGTGTGTGTGTGTGTGTATGTTTGAGTGAATGCAGGTAGTTAGGTATGGATGTATAATATCATGTAGGCGTTGCATGCATGTGTTTATAATTAGTTTTATACTGTAAGAATGATTATGAAATGTTGAAATATTCCATAAAACTATGTTAACATCAAGTAGGGTGAAACAAAAAGAACCCCGAAATATAAAACAATTACTCCTTTTGATATCAATTTAAATGATTAAATGAAAACCCAGATGAAAACCAAAGAATAAATCCATAAATACATAGAACAGTAATGATGTACATGTTTTGTTTTTTTCGTAAAGGGAAGAGCTGGAGTGGGAACAATCGCTATGCAATTAATTTAAATCCTTTGGTGAAAAATGTGAGGGAAACAATTTAGATATATATACAATGATATAATAATAACAAAAATAAACATTAAAACTAATAAATATAAAGACAAATACATATATGGTTGAATATACAAATGAAAGTTCACGATGTAACCACAAAATGTTATAGGATTGATAGAAAACTGCATAGCAGCCTAAAAAATAAATAATAAAATTCAAAACAAATTAACGAAAATACCAAAACATCTATATAATTGTTTGTTTGTTTTAAAAATCGTATTATATTCATATTAATGTTGTCATATTATTAATAATATAATATATCTTTTGTTTTGTTTCTATAGATTCCATAATAATTATATTGCATTACATTGTATTGTAGATGTAGTCCGTACGAGTAATTTTGTTTGTAATTCTCTGAAACCTTATTTGAAAATAATAACTGTAAATGAAATGGATTGAATTTAAACGCAATTCCAATTTCGCAATTCAACACAGTTCGGGTAGATATCATATAACTAATAATATTTGGTCTCATTTACATATCACACACACGCACACACACACACACATACACTCAGTCACACACACACACACGCTCACAAACATACACATACACACACACATACACATACACACGCACACCCATATATATAAATATATACATATATATGTGCATACATATATATATATATATATATATATATATATATATATATACATACACATAGAAGAATAAGCCACTATACTTAGCCTTTGTTGACCTAGAGAAGGCCTTTGATAGGGTACCACGATCTGTCATCTGGTGGTCCCTAAGGAAGCTAGGTGTTGAGGAATGGCTTGTGAGGACAGTGCAAACTTTGTACAGAGGTACTCTCAGTAAAGTCAGGGTAGGAATGGAGTTTAGTGAGGAATTCCAGATACAAGTAGGAGTACATCAGGGTTCGGTCCTCAGCCCGCTCTTGTTCATTATAGTCCTCCAAGCCATAACAGAGGAGTTTAAGACTGGCTGTCCATGGGAACTTCTCTATGCTGACGATCTGGTTCTTATAGCAGAATCAGTAGAGGAGCTAGAGAATAAATTATGGCTATGGAAACAGCAGTTGGAAGCAAGAGGACTGAGAATGAATCTAGCTAAGACAAAAGTGTTGATGAGTAGAAAAGAGGACAAAACCCTGATTCCGTCAGGGAAATGGCCATGTTCGATATGCAGAAAAGGAACTGGCATAAATTCTATAAAATGCACACAATGCAGATCCTGGGTACACAAGAGATGTAGCGGGATGCAGGCAAACTAACAGGTAGGGAGAAATATGTATGCAGTAGATGTACAGGGAAATTAGACAGTAGAAGTCGCATTGATAGACACATTTTTCAAATGCAGGAGGGCGCTATAGAAGTGGTTGATAGCTTCCTTACCTAGGAGATCAGATTAGCATGGGAGGAGGGTGTTCCGAGGCCATAGTATCTAGAATAAGGACGGGTTCGAAGAAGTTTAGGGAGCTGCTTCCTCTGTTGACGAAGAATGGTTTCTCCCTGCGTACGAAAGGCCGGTTGTATGATGCCTGTGTGAGTAGCGCGATGCTGCATGGTAATGAGACATGAGGCAAGCATGCTCGGTTGGATGTGCAGTGTAAATGTGCGTGAACGACCCAGCATAAATGTGTTGAGAGAGAAACTGTGTCTGAGAGGGATAGAATGTAGTGTACGGGAGAGGAGTCTGAGGTGGTATAGACATGTGATGCGCATGGAGGATGACCGATGGGTGAAGAAGTGCCAGGAATTGCCAGTTGAAGGAAGACGTGGTAGAGGTAGACTACGAAAAACATGGGCGGATGTGGTGATAACAGACCTCAGATCATTGAAGCTCACGGTGGAGATGACGAGGGACCGTGGAGAGATGTTGTGCTCAATAAGACCCGTCCCACCCTTGCAAGCAAGGAAAAGCGGACGTAAAATGATGATGATGATGATACATACATACATACATATACATACATACATACATACATATACATACATACCTGTACATACATACATATACATGTACATACATACATACATACATACATACATACATATACATGTACATATACATGTACATATACTAATTTAGGGAAACACGCAGCTTTGGCTACACATACACAAATGTATTTAAGTGTTTGCTTGTTTCTGTCTGTTACTGTTTGTGCATGTGACAACGTGTGTGTAATATTTAAAGGCATAAAAATGCGCTCTAATGTAGGTTGATGAATGCTGAATTAATGATTGTAATAATACATTGTATAAACAGAGGTAATATATTAAAATTAATTATTACTTCCTTATATATTGACATATGTTCATATACATCAAAAAAAAAAAGTTCACATGTAGAAACTACCTCTCATATAAATTACATATATGTATACATCTATGTGTAAACTACATTGCATCTATACATTTCTGACAACATATATACACATCGATAGAATTAAATTTGTTCATATTTATAAATGTATATATGTATATATATATGTATATATATACATATATATATATGCAATTTCTGTGTCTGTGGTGGTGTGTGTCTATGTGTATGTGTACGAAATTCTTCAAAGGAAAATACTTTAATAAAATGTGATTAAATTTTGGACACAAAGTTAATTATGAAAATTAAGGATACGACTTTAAAACCGATATACAATTGTTTTATTTTTGTTTTGTTCTTTTTTCAAAGAATTATCGCTAGAATATTTGATTAAATACATTAATATATCGAAAATAATCTACCCTCCCTTGAACCGTGGTAAAATTCCGATAATTTTACTACAGTTATCTAATTCTCGTATTTTCATATTCGATTATATTTTTGGGAATAACATATAAATTTACTCCTTCAAGTTTTGTATAGAAAATTAAATTGGAAAAAATGTACTATTTCACTTTCATCATCATTTTATCCAATCATCGTTAGTACATACGATAAAGTATGTGTACACTTTCATATTTAGTCAAATTTGCAAATATTTTGATTTTAACGTATATATATGTTATTGAAGCAGGGGCAGCAAATTAGCAGAGTCGTTAGAACGTCAGATAGGATGCTTTATGGTATCCTGCTTTCTGCTCTCTTGGTTCAAAACCCGCCATAGTCAACTTCGACTTTCATACATTCGAGGTCGTTAAAGAGTACCAGTCTAGTACTACGATCGATTCATGCTCTATATCTCTTTCTCACTTTTTATTCTTCTCTGCTGTATTCAGACTTGGAGAGGAGACAGGCTCCTAAAATGCCTTACAACGCCAAGTGTCAATATGGCGCCCGTACCACTCTCTCAGTAGTTACGGACCATTCCATGCACATGCCAGGATAAAACATGACCGGTTAGTTAAGAATTTTGCTTAGCAATCATCTCACGTGTTCGATACCACTGCATGGCATATTGCCATTAACCATGGTCTAGCAGCGACCCATGTCTTGTGAGTAAAATTGGGGTGACAGAAACTGTTTTAAAGTTCATTAGATGGACTGTACCTGAATATCAAATGGGCAAATTAATTACACATTGTGTCACTCTGAATCTCTCAAAGAATTACGTTATAGCTACACGTCCCTGTGGAATGTACAGCCTTCTATTTATAAATATCATGGGCGGGTTTTTCCGTTGATAAAGCTATTGCAACGCCCATTGTCAAAATAGGGTATTCGACTCGCTGGTAATTATAATTATAGTGAAATTTTGATTTCTAGTCTAGTTCAGCTCTGGTCAATCAGTTGGCTGTCTAGTCATTCTGTATCTAGCTCTACATTGTTACACATTGTTTTCTTTGTTTTGAAGAGAATAATGAAATTTCATTGATGTTTTTCATATATATATATATTGATATGTGGATGCGTCTCTATATCTATATATATATATATATATATATATATATATGTGTGTGTGTGTGTGTGTGTGTGTGTGTGTGTGTGTGTGTGTATATGTGTTTGAGAAGGAGAGGGAGAGAGAGATTGGAATTTACTGCAGTTTTAATGCTGGTGTCTTCAAAAGATCATCTGGACGTCGTTATCGCTTATTTAGTAGGTCTTAAATACGCACTGATTTTATCGCTCTATTCGTAGATACTTTCGATCGTTGGAATGAAACTTTTTCCCAACTAAGACCTGGAGATATCGAAACAGAACATGACCATAACAAAAGTTAGATTGATCAAATCCGTGTGAAACTGTTGTTGAAGATATCATTGCAATGATTTTTTTTTTTAAACCAGGGATAAGTTTTAGACTTACAGTGCAAATGCAACAAAGTAAAGACTCAAAGAAAATAAAAACTAATGTTAATCTTTCAGGGTTTAATCTCGCAGCTACCGTCAATAACCTTTCCATGCAACA